>JAQPPZ010016912.1:5077500-6277500 GCA_028583015.1 Wollemia nobilis | reverse complement strand
ATTTTTAAGTTATGAGAAATTGGCTAACATCCATCGAATTTATATATTATGTCTATGGTTTATGCTTAAGTATCTCATCATTAGAGTCCTTTTAATGATCCATCTACTTCCTACATCAATATTCTTATATATTTATTTGTCCTTTTATTCATTATTAGCAAAGGAATTACTTACTCTAAGTAGGGCATCCTTATTCCAAATTAGAGACTCTCTAAATGAAATGTTTTCCATCCTACACATGTTCATTTTATTAGAATGCTCAATTCTATGAATTTATCCTAAGATCTAGAACAAGAAACTTAAAGGTGAGACTCTTTCACTCCTAACACTTGCTTAAACTAGTACAATTTATGGATGGATTTTGGATCTTAGTTTATGTTATGAAAATCCTTACTCTTGCTGCTTTTGAAAATGATTGTTATCATAAAGTTATAATTATAAGATTTTTTTTTAATTTACATGGTAGAATCGGTATCTGCCACGAATCTAAGCAAGTTGTCTAGCTTTTATGGCCTCCACAATATTCTATGATGTCCACCCTGAAAGCTACCACACAGTTCCTTGCATAGCTTGCCCCTATAACCACCATGCCGCAATCATTTTAAACCTTTTACGTTGTTGAAAGCACCAAGAAAGGGACAAGTGTTTAGTCCGACGAGGTCCGAGATTTGAACCTTGGACCTCCGCCCCCTTATGGGGTTTGGTCGAACCAATTGGTCTACATCTTGGACCTAATTCCAATATATTTTTATTTTATATAGTTTATAAGATAATTCATAAAGAAAACAAGTTTATTTTTCTATATACTACGTACCAAAGTTAGAGACACATTGTTATTAACATTAATTAAAATGATATGTATTTAAATATACTTTGAGTTTAATAATCTTCAAACCTCATTTTTATATTTTAAACTTTTAGGTCCGAGGTATAGACCAATTGGTTCATCCAAACTCCATAAGGGGGGTGAAGGTCCAAGGTTCAAATCTCGGGTGTCATTAGACTGAACGCTTGTCCCTTTCTTGGTGCTTTCAGCGGCATAAAAGGTTTAAAATGATTGTGGCATGGTGGTTATAAGGGTATACTGTGAAAAGATCTGTGTGGCGGATTCTGGGGTAGACAACGCATAATACTGTGACGGCCATAAAAGTTGGACAACCTTCCCGGATTCGTGGCGGCTACCGATTCCACCATGTAAATTAAAAATATATATATTTTTTAAACTTGTATTTTATCATGATACCAAATTAGGGAGACTTACACATCAGGTATACTACATGAGAACACCAATAGTAGGAGGAGAGGATTGAATTTAGGTATGTACTTTGAAATTGGACTAATTTGGCATTTTGTCTCAAAAAGCATATCCAATGCAAAGGGAAATGCTTCTATGTATCGATGTCCTAGTTGCACTTGCATTTTTTCCAATCAATAATCCTTTCGTATCATAACGACACTTTCTTCATTGAGTGTCACTTTCACCATTTTAATAGTGTATTTTGTTGTATGGTGGCACTTTCATCTTGTGATGGTGCTTTTGCTTGTTGATGGTAATTTTCTATTCTAATATTTTAGGCTAAATTTTGGGTTAAGACTATATTTACATTTGAAAATGGGGTGTCAACTAATAAGTTGATTGTTTTATGGTTATAGGAGAGATTGTGAACACTAGATTGTTAGGAGTAGAGGGCACATGAGTTGGAGAATTTCTTGGTCTTCCTTGACTATTTAGATCATACACTCTTGATAGTAGTAGGGTTGTATCATATGGCCCTAATGCCAAACATAGGGTTCAATTGATCCCTCTTGACTGCTTTGGTGGAGTGCAAGTATTCAGAGTTAAATATATATTAGGTATCATCTACATATTTGTTCATGAAACTAGTGTATGTCTAACTTATTCTAAGGATATCCATTAGAGGATCTCCAATGTATATGAATTAGAGTCAACAACAACCCTAGAGTGGCTCATGTGAGGATTTGCAATTCTGAATCATGTAGTTAGGCATTAACATCAGTGCCATGGATTCCATTAGTCAAAACATAATAAAAAATAGTGTGGGAACAAGATTTAATTTTTGGATATTAATAAAAGATCCACCATTTTGAATCTTTTATCAAACACCAATTGAAAGATCAATTGTGGATGCATGAAGAATTATACCAAAAAATAGTTATGCTCTTTAAATGAAATCATAGAAGACTTACTTTTTCAACATTAACCATGAAAAAATATCATAAATAAATGAAACTAAAAAATAATTCTTAAGGAGGCTAACACTTATTCTATTGCATAAAAATATTCAAATATTGATTATCATATTTATAAAGAGAAATTTTTTTGTTAAAAATATATTTCAAATGTTAGAATCTTTTCTTCAAAATATCTTTTTAAACTAGAAATTTATTTATTAAAATTTGGTGAAAATAAAAACAAACCAACTCATAACATTTACTTCCACTCCATATTGAATTAACCACAACATTATGGGTCATAAATTATCATCCATAAAGTAAATAACATAGATGATTATTAGATAGGTTAATTTTAAACGATATCTAAATTCACTATGAAATCATATACTAACAATAACATTAACTTATTTATTCAAGTATAAAATGGTATATAAAAGTTGAGGGTATTAAATCATATGATTTTAAAATATCCTTAGCAACACATATGCAAATATACATAGCTTATTTTCTCTTCAAATAGTAAGTATCACTTGCATGATGTATTTTAGCTTTACTAATATTTCTCAAAAACTCCACTTCCATAGGTTAGTATAGAAGTCCAAAAATCATGGTCCATAACCAATATATAACTTCTAAACTAAAGAATATGATGAGAAAATTCATTGAATAATGTGAACTCAATTTGTACTTCCTTTTGATCCATTTTTTAAGCTATGAAAATTTGGTTAGTATCCATTGAATTTATATATCAACTATATAATTCATGCACAATTATCTCATCATGAGAATCATTTTTGTGACTCATCTACTTCCTATATCAATATTTTCATAACCAATTCCTCTTTTTTTTCATGATTAGTAAAATAATTACTTCCTCTAAGTAGGGCATCCTTATTCCAAATTAGAGATTCTCTAAAAAAATGTCTTTCTTTATACTCATGTTCATTTCATTGGAATGCTCAATTATATGAATTTATCCTAATATCTAGAGAAAGAAACTTAATTATGATACTCTTTCACTCCTCACACTTTCTTAAACTAAGAAAATTTATGGATGGGTTTGGGATATTAGTTTATGTTGTGAAAATCCTTACTCCATATTGCTTTTACTAATTATTTTTGTATAAATTTATAATCCCAAGCATTTTTATTTTATATATTTCTAAATATGATTCATAGAGAAAACAAGTCTAGTTTTCCATATGCTACCTACCAAAGTTGTCACTAGAGACACATTGTTGTTAAAATTAATTAAAAAGATATGTATTTAAATATGCTTTGAATTTAATGATATTTCAATCCAATTTTGTATTGTTAAAATTTTATTTGATTATGAGACCAACAAAGCAAAACTTACACATTAGATAGATTTCATGAGAACATGAATAGTAGGGGGGGACTAACCTTGGGTATGTACTTTGAAACTAGACCAATTTTTTCATTTTGTCTCAAAAGCAATATCCAAAGAAAATGGTAATACTTCTATATAGCAATGTCTATATTACACTTGATATTTTTTCAATCAATAATGCTTTCATATTACAATGGAACTTTCTGCATCAAGCATAATTTTCATCACTTTAATAGTATGTTTTGTTGTATGGTGGCACTTTCACCTCGTGATGATGGTTTTGCTTTTTGATGGGACTTTTCTAGTCTAGTTTTTTTAGGCTAATTTTTGGGTTAAGATTAGGTTTACATTTGCAATTTGGATATTAACAAATAAGTTGTTTTGATCATTGTTGTAGGAGAGCCTTAAAACACTAGAATTTTAGGAGTATAGGGCACATGAGTTGGATAATTTTTTGGACTTCCTTGACTATATTGATCATACACTCCTAATAGTAGTAGGGTTGTATCGTATGGCACTAATGCCAAATGTAGGATTCAATCAAGCCCTCTTGACCACCTTGGTGGAATGTTGGTATTTGGAGTTGAATATAGTTGTTCATGACACTAGTGGATGTCTAACTTATTTTAAGTATACCCATTAGAGTATATCCCATGTACATAAATTAGAATCAATAGCAAATCCTAGATTAGATCATACGATTATGTGTAATTCTCAGTCATGTAGTCAGAAATTAACATCAATGTCTTGTATGTAGTCAATTAAAATATAATAAAAATATAGTATGTGAATAAGCTTTAATTTTTGGGTATTAATTATAGATCCACCAATTTGAATCCTTTATCAAAAACCAATTGAAAAAGCCATTACCATAGAAATATTATAAGTTGTGGATGCATGGAGAATTGTATTGTAAATATGTATGCTATTTACTTGAAACCATAGAAGACTATGCATTTTCAACATTAACCAAGAAAAAATATCATAAATAAATTCAACAAGATAAAATAATTCCTAGGGAGGCTAACTCTTATTTATATTGCATAAAAACATTAAAAAATTGATTACTATTTAGAAAGAGATAATATTTTGTTAAAAATTATTTTAAATGGTAGAATATTTTCTTCAAAATACCTTTTTAAACTAGAAATTTATTTAATAAAATTTGGTGAAAATAAAAACAAAATAACTCATAACATTTAATTGCACTCCATAATGACTTAACCATAACATTTTGGGTCATAAATTATCATCAAAAAAGTAAATAACATAGATTATTATTATATAGGTTAGTTTTAAACCACATGTAAATTCACTATGAAGTCATATACTAATAATAAAATCAACTTATTTATTACAGTATAAAAATTTCCATAAAAATTGAGGGTATTAAATCTTATGATTTTGAAATATCCATCACAATACATGTTGACATACACATAGATTTCATTCTCTTCAACAAGTATCACTTGGATGATGTCTCTTAATTTTGCTAATATTTCTCAAAAATTCCACTTCCACAGGTTAGTATGGAAGTCCAAAAAGCCTGGTCCATAACCAATATATAACTTCTAAACTAAAAAATATGATGAGAAAAATCCAAAGCAGGTTTGCCATTCTCACCAGGTTTGGTTTCCACCACAAATGGGTCCACATTATCAAAGCTTACACTTCATCAGATTGGTTTTTTGTCCTCGTCAATGGGGCAGTGGCTAGGTATTTCAGAAGCAATCGTGGAATCAGGCAGGGGACCCTATATCACAATTTTTATTTATCATTATTGCTAATTCTCTAGGGAGAGCCCTTGAGGTAGTCTGTGCCTATGGCACCGTTGCCAGCCTTAAATCCTCCTCTAGACTCCAACCAATTTCCCACCAATAGTTCATGGATGATACAGTCTTGGCTAACCACTCCATTATTATCGAGGCCAGAGTGATCAAATCAATATTAGATGCTTATGAGCAAGCTGCGGGATAGAAGATCAACTACCTGAAGAGCAACATATTTTTCATTAACACTCCGAACCAAGACAATAAAAAAATTCCTAGTATTTTAGAATACACCATTGGCAAGCTCCCTGTGATCTATCTTGGCCTTCCTTGATTCCAAGGGAATCCAAAAAAAAGCATGTGGAAAAATATTATCCAATGAATAATGAAGAAGTTGGTTCGTAGGAAAGGAACCCTTCTCATCAGTGCAAGCAAAGTAACCTTAGTCCAATATTATCTCTAAAGTATACCTATTTACTTCCTCTATCTATTCAGGGCCCCAATAGCAGTGTGTAATAAAATTGAGCAAATTCAGAAACACTTTCTTTGGTCTAGAATAGAGAATAAATTATATTTCCCTCTTATTGCTTGGAATAAATTCTACCTCCCAAAATCTTGTGGTGGACTGGGATTTCGTAAAATTCACAAAATGAACATGGCAATAATTTGCAAACAAGGGTGGAAAATCATCTCCAATTCTCTTTTTCAATGGGTGGATATCATAAAAAAAATATATCTTAGGCAAAATTCCTTACTTGATGATTCTCCCATTCCACATGGATCTACTTTTTAGAATTCTATATGCCAGGTTAGACATACCCTCCAAAATGGAAGTAGGTGTAAGCTCGATTATGGGTCCCAAATCAGGTTTTGGGAAGATCCCTAGCTGACCACTCAACCGCTGATTCTTGATCAGTCCTTCAGTAGCTTTAAAGAAATTTTTGACCAGCTATTCGAAAGTAACGTGTGAAATTTCATATCATTCCAATCTGTTGTGTTGAGATGTTCTAGAAATTTGAGGTATTTTATGTTGTCATTGATGTCACATGGATAATTGATGTCACATGGATCACATTTGGTTTTTGTGGCCAAAGCATTTCATAAATAAGCATTTATGATACTTTAAAAAGCATGGAAACATATAGGATTTTTCTGAAAACCAAGGTAGGTAAAATAAAAGTTTTTATTTAAAACCATGCTTGGCAGATTTGAAATGGGTTTTTCTTAAAACCCAGTTTGGGATTTTATTTCATCGAAAAAGGTGCCCCGAAGATGGAGATATTCAATTTTGAATATTTGGTTTAAATTTTAATATTTAAAATTAAAATTATCTCAGTGCCAACGTCATCATCAAAAAGAAATTAATTTACAATAATCATCGACGTTTGCAAAAATAAAGAGAAGATGCATATAAATGCAAAGGCTATTATTTCAAAATCCTTGGAATCGAATGCAGAGGAGATAAGAAAAAAAGCACTAAAATATTCGTGTGGCAACATGGCCCAACGGTGAGCGAGGGGAGTGCAAAGGTTTTTGCTTGCGAAAGAGATGAGGTTCGATTCCCATGAGTTAGAGTTTCAAGCAAGAGAATTGGCCCATGTTTTTTGATGTGAGCAAGGGGAGAAGGACAAAAGTGCATGATGTGCTCTTCTTCCTATGCGAGTGCATAGCTCATGTGGTCTTTGGCACCATGGTTGAGGATTGTTTGGGGAGAGATGGGGGTTCGATTCCCTCTAAGAGGCAAGTAAAGTTTTTATAAATAATTTTTGTATTATTGCCTAATGTTGGAGGAATAATGTGATGAGGGTTGATTTGATTTTTTATTGGAAGGCAAGTTTAAAAGCACTTTTAGAAAAGAAGATATTTCTGGTATTTTCCTTTTATAAAAGTATATCATATTATATATCATTGGAAATATTATTTCGAGGGCTATTTGACTAACTCATTTAGAAGGAGAAATAAGGTGTATGTAGAGAGATATTTCTATTTTTGTAAAGGGTTTCAAAGTGAAGGTTGTTTTGTTTCAAAGTATGTTGAGTGTGGCAGATTTCCAAAGGGGTTTCTTCACTTCATAAAAGGTATGGGCACATTCTCCTATTGATTGTTTATGGTGGTTGATTTCTAAAAAATCAATGGAGGGAAAAGGATTGTTTGTGGTTTCCTTTTTGAAAGTCGTTGGTTGAATCAATCAAGGTTTTATGAATTGAGAGTTATGTTTAAACCTTATGTTATAAGCATAGTGGTTGAATCCCATTGGTTGTGAAAGAACTTGAGTTAGAAAAGAACATGAGTATCATTGTTATGTGAGATTTTTGGTTGAGCATTGTTGGAAACATTTGAGTTGGTTGATACATACTTGGACTAGGGTTGTGTGAGAGAGAGTTGTCCCTTGTGATGATTGGTTGAGTTGAGTTGATTGAGCCTAGTCAAGTGATGTGTGAAGTGATTTTTCAAGTTCTATGAAATAAACTATTCCATTATTCTTTATTTAGTTGAGATTGAGGTTAGAACATATTGAGTCTCTAACAATTCTCTTTATGGTTCTATAAGACTTGAGTTGAGTTGAGGTTGACTTGAATTGAGTTGAGGTTGGTTTGAGTTGAGAGTGAATTTAGAACATATTGAGTCTCTAACAATTCTCTTTATGCTTCTATGAGTTGAGTTGAGATTGATTTGGGTTGAGAGTGAGATTAGAACATATTGAGTCTCTAACAATTCTCTTTATGCTTCTATGAAGTGGATTTGAGTTGATATTGCCATTCATTATTGAGTTCATTTTGAGTACTACTTGAGCATGATTGATTGAGCCTTTGAGAAGGTCTTTGGGACATATTTGAGGATATATTTGGGATAGATTTTAGGATAGTGTTGGGATAGATTTGTGGACAGTTTTGGGCAAGTTCTTGATGAGCTTGCTAGAGCAGATTTGGGCAAGTTCTTGGTGATCTTGCTAGAGCAGATTTGGACAAGTTCTCAGTGAGCTTGTTGGATAAGCATTGGACAAGTTTTGTGTGAGCTTGTTATTCAGTATTGGACATGTTCTATGTGAGCTTGTTATTCAACATTGGACAGGTTCTGTGTGAGCTTATTATTCAGCATTGGACAAGTTCTATGTGAGCTTTTTAAGTAGGTTCTGTGTGAGCCTATTGAGCAGGTTTGTAGTGAGCCTATTGATAGAGCTTTGGAGGTGATAGAGTATAGAGGACAAAGTCTCAGTGGATAGAGATCCAGTAGCCAGCATAGTTGAATATAGATCTGAGTGAGGAGTCTTCAAGTGGAGAGAGGTCCACCAGTCAGTGCAGTAGAGAGATAGATTCTTCTAGAAGATCACATAGCCAGAGCAGAAGGGGAAAGAGTTCTCCTGTGGAAGATATCCATGAACTTGAGATTAGGGGATCAACATCTCCTTTGGACAAAGATCCATAAACATTGTAATTGGGAGTGATTCCTAAAGATATTGATTGAGAAAGTTTTAGTAAAATATTTTCTCCGTGGAGTAGCCCACATTGGGTGAACCACGCAAATTGTGGTGTCTCTATTGTGTATGGTGATTTGTGCTCTTGCTTACTACTACTATCTGAGTTATTAATGCACACTACTATATTGATTATTGCAATTAAGGACATTAATTGATATTGGTTTGGAAATAAATTAAAAAGTGGTCTTATACTGTTCACCCCCCTCTTAGTATAATCTTGTGTTCTTCAATTGGTATCAAAGTGGGTTCCTTCGAAAAGGCTAATAGCTTGAGGGCAGATTCTACAAGAACACAAATGGCAAAGAAAGGCAAGAGTAGAAGCATGAGACACAAGAAGAAAAGAACACCTATGGTTATGAAAGAAAAGGAAGATGAGTTTAATATTGTTGTGTTGGGAGGACACATAGATTAAATAGATGAATCAAGTAATGGGAAAGTATCTAGATTGATAAATTTTTGTACCAGATGTGGGAACACAGGCCACCATGCAACTCATTGTCCACAAGAATGTTTTGTTTGTGGTCAACTTGGCCATGATGCAAGATATTGTAATGGGTTTAGTAGCAGTGAAGATGAAGATGATATTATTAAAAATGAAATCCTAGAGATTGGTTTAAGAAAGGATAATAGGGACAATAAAAATAGGTATGAAGAAGAAACTCTATTTTCAGTAATAGAAGAAAAAGAAGATGCTTTAGAAAAATAAAAATGGAAAGACACTCTTAAGGAGCTTATTGAATTTAAAAGAGAGAATTTAGAATTGAAGGCTCAAATACAAGAAGATGATAAATGTAAGACAAAGCTTCTACAGGATATCTCTGACTTGAGAGATAAGTTTGAAAAAGCAAGAAGAGTTGAAGAAGGTATGATTAAATAGTTAAAGTTAAAAGAGATAGAATTTGAAAGGCTTATGATTAATCTTGAAGAACTAAAAAGGGAGAACTCATGATTAAGGGATCAAGCTCAAGAATATGAGAAAGAAAAAGCAATGTTTCTATAGGAACTCACTAACTTCAAAATCAAAGTTGAAGAGACAAGAAAAATTGAAGAAGGTATGGTCGAAAAATTAAAAATAAAAGATCTAGAGTGTGAAAGATTAGAGCATGAGATAGTTTTACTAAGGTTGGAAGTAAAAGGTTCTAAGTAAAAGCTACACAAGTTTGAGTAAAATTAAAAGACCTTGGAAAGGACTATCAATGCACAAAACTCATCAGTCACTATAATAGGACTTAGTTCTAAGGAAGAACAAGGGAAACAGGAAGTAGAAAAAGGAGAATCAAGATCAAACACCAGAAAATAAGAAGAGTCAAAAGAAGTAAGTAAAAGAGAGAGTGAGACCTCTAAGGATAAGTTGGACAATAGAAAGTTCAACAAGGAAAGGAACAATGCACAAGTTAGGAACAAATGGAACAGAAAACAAGTAGAAGATACTAAGAGATCAATGGGGTCTACAAAATGTTTCTTCAATGGAAGATGTTTTTCATGTCACAGGTTTGGGCACATGGCTCCACAGTGCATGACACATGAAATAAAGGAATATGGGAAAGGACAACTTTTCCATGGGTATTGCTACTCATGTAATGAGTTTGGTCACAAGGCAATGAATTATAGGGTTCATAATAGAAGAGGATATGGCTTCACTAGGAGAAGTCCTAAGATAGTTGCACCTCCAAGGAATAACAACATTAAGTGTTTTAATTGCAATAACTTTGGACATATTGCAAATTGGTGTAGGACTCAATTCCAAACAAGTTCAAGACAAGAAGGTCAAATAGGTTCAAGACAAGAAGATCAAGTAACTCATCAAGAAAAGGATATCAGAAAAATATGGAAGGAAGTTGAAAGAGGAAAGAAACAATGTAATTTGGGAGTAAAAGTACTCCCACCCCAAAATTAATCACCTCAAGAGAGAAGGTGATGAGGGGGCTAAGCTTAAGAGTCATATATTTTAGCCCCATAGGTGTCCCTTTTGCCATTGATGTCAAAAGGGGAGATATTTGAGTAAGGGGGAGAGCATTGAGTTAGGGGGAGCAGCCTCCAAAGAGAGTATTGAGTTAGGGGGAGCAGCCTCCATAGAGAGTATTGAGTCAGGGGGAGCAACTTTGATTCTCAGAGTTGGTTTTTGCAGTGATTGTGGTGATTTGCATTAGAGGTGTTGCCATCAATGACAAAGGGGGAGATTGTTGGAAATTTGAGACAATTTGAGGTATTTTATGTTGTCATTGATGTCACATGGATCATTGATGTCACATGGATCACATTTGGTTTTGGTGGCCAAAGCATTTGATAAATAAGTGTTTATGATACTTTGGAAAGCATGGAAATATATAGTTTTTTTTTTAAATCAAGGCAGATAAAATAAAAGGTTTTATTTAAAACCATGGTTGGCATATTTGAAATGGGTTTTCTTAAAACCGAGTTTTGGATTTTGTTTCATCGAAAAAGGTGCCCCGGATATGGAGATATTCAATTTTGAATATTTGGTTTAAATTTTAATATTTAAAATTTAATTTTAATTTTTAAAATTAAAATTACCTCAACGTCGACATCATCATCAAAAATAAATTAATTTAAAAGCACCACCAACATTTGCAAAATTAAAGGGAAGTTGCATATAAATGCAAAGGCTTTTATTTCAAAAGCCTTGGAATCGAATGCAGAGGAGATAAGACGAAAAATGCTGAAAAATTCGTGTGGCAGCTTGGTCCAACGACGAGTGTGGGGAGTACAAAGGTTTTTTCTTGTGAAAGAGACAAGGTTCAATTCCCACGGTTTAGAGTTTCGAGCAAGATAATTGGCCCACATTTTTTGACGTGAGCAAGGAGAGAAGGACAAAAGCGCATTCTACGCTCTTCGTCCTATGCGAGCGCATAGCTCGTGTGGTCTTTGGCACCATGATTGAGGATTGTTTGGGCAGAGATGAGGGTTCGATTCCCTCTAAGAGGTAAGTAACATTTTTATTAATAAATTTTTTATTATTGCCTAATGTTGGAGGAATAAGGTGATGAGGGCTGATTTGATTTTCTATTGGAATGCAAGTTTAAAAGCACTTTTAGAAAAGAAGATATTTATGGTATTTTCCTTTTGTAAAAGTATATCATATTATATATCATTGGAAAGCTTATTTTGAGGCTATTTGACTAACTAATTTAGAAGGATAAATAAAGAGTGTGTAGAGAGATATTTCTATTTTTCTAAAGGGTTTCAAAGTGAAGGTTGTTTGTTTCAAAGTATGTTGAGTGTGGCAGATTTCCAAAGGGGTTTCTTCACTTCATAAAAGGTATGGGCACATTCTCCTATTGATTGTTTATGGTGGTTGATTTCTGAAATATCATTGGAGGGAAAAGGATTATTTATGGTTTCCTTTTTGAAAGTGGTTGGTTGAATGCATCAAGGTTTTCTGAATTGAGAGTCGTGTTTAAACCTTGTGTTATAAGCATAGTGGTTGAAGCCCATTGGTTGTGAAAGAACTTGAGTTATAAAACAAATTGAGTATCATTGTTATGTGAGATTTGTGGTTGAGCATTATTGAAAAAATTTGAGTTGGTTGATACATACTTGGACTAGGGTTGTGTGAGAGAGAGTTGTCCCTTGTGATGATTGGTTGAGTTGAGTTGATTGAGCCTAGTCAAGTGATGTGTGAAGTGATTGTTCAAGTTCTAGGAAATAAACTATTCCATCATTCTATGTTGAGTTGAGATTGAGGTTAGAACATATCGAGTCTCTAACAATTTTCTTTATGGTTCTATAAGACTTGAGTTGAGTTGAGGTTGAATTGAATTGAGTTGAGGTTTATTTGAGTTGAGAGTGAGTTTAGAACATATTGAGTCTCTAACAATTCTCTTTATGCTTCTATGAGTTGAGTTGAGATTGATTTGGGTTGAGAGTGAGATTAGAACATATTGAGTCTTTAAAAATTCTCTTTATGCTTCTATGAAGTGGATTTGAGTTAATATTGCCATTGATTGTTGAGTTCATTTTAAGTACTACTTGAACATGATTGATTGAGCTTTTGATAAGGCCTTTGGGACAAATTTGAGGAAAGCTTTGAGATAGATTTGAGGACAGTGTTGGGTCATATTTGTGGATAGTTTTGGACAAGTTCTTGGTGAGCTTTCTAGAGTATATTTGGGCAAGTTCTTAGTGAGCTTGCTAGAGAAGATTTGGATAAGTTCTTAGTGAGCTTGTTGGAGTAGCATTGGACAAGTTCTGTGTGAGCTTGTTATTCAGCATTGGACAGGTTTTGTGTGAGCTTGTTATTTAGTATTGGATAGATTCTGTGTGAGCTTGTTATTCAGCATTGGATAAGTTCTATGTGAGCTTGTTAAGTAGGTTTTGTGTGAACCTATTGAGTAGGTTCTTAGTGAGCCTATTGATAGAGCTTTGGAGGTGATAGAGTACAAAGGACAAAGTCTCAGTGGATAGAGATCCAGTAGCCAGCACAGTTGAAGATAGATCTAAGTGAGGAGTCTTCAAGTGGAGATAGGTCCACTAGTCAATGCAGTAGAGAGATAGAGTCTTCTAGAAGATCACATAGTTAGAGCATAAGGGGAAAGATTTCTCCTGTGGAAGAGATCCATGAACTTGAGATTAGGGGTTCAACATCTCCTTTGGATAGAGATCCATAAACATTGTAATTGGGAGTGATTCCCAAAGAGATTGATTGAGAAAGTTTTATTAAAATATTTTATTCATGGAGTAGCCCACATTGGGTGAACCACGTAAATTGTGGTGTCTCAATTGTGTGTGGTGACTTGTGCTCTAGCTTACTAATGCTATCTGAGTTATGAATGTGCACTAATATATTTGATTATTGTAATTAAGTACATTAATTGATATTGGTTTGGAAAGGAAGTGGAAAGTGGTCTTACATTGTTCACTCCCCCTTCTCAGTATAAGCTTATGTTCTTCAAGATGGAAACCCTTACCATAGGATGTTGGTAATCCATACCAACGTGCTACTAGCTAGATCATCAATGACTTACTTCATCTTGAGGTTATTCCAAGATACCTGACTCAAGATACTCCTTTTTGGTAGCTTTGTGAGTTAGGTCCATTTTTTGTCAAGACTGCATATTCAATTTTGGATGAGCTTGCTAGTGATTGGTTACCTACCAATATTATCTGGTTAAAACATCTTATTCTAAAATTTTCCCACTTATTTTGGCTTGTAGTCCAAAATAGAATCCTCACTACCGATAATATCCTGACCCACAGTATGATTCTTGTGAATAGGTTCTTTATTTGTATGGTTTCTTAGGAATTGGTTGACCATATTTTTATAAACTTTCCATTCTCCAATAGGATTCTCTCTTCAATTTTTTCTTTTCCTAACATCACCTGGGTTACGCCAATATAATTGCGGACCTTTATTTCCAATGGCCCAATCATTTTAATTACATCCACCTTAAGTCTTGGTGGTATTTCAATTTACCCCACTTGTTTTGGTAGGTGTGGCTTGAAAGAAACAATAGAGTCTTCCATGAAACCAACAGGGATCCAATTTCTATTTTTCTTAGGATTACTTCTTGAGCTACTAAAAATGCTAACCTGGTACCCTATACTAACAATCTGACATCCCAACGTGAGATCTAGTTAGCCAAGTGCCTCAATTTATCCCTCGATCTTAGTAGCCAATCCCATATTGAAGTGGATAGAGCCTTAGTGACTTGGGTTCCTCCCGTCCTAGATGGCTAAAGCTCAATTTTTACGAAGCAGCCAAAGGTAATCTTGGTAGGGCTAGATATGAGGGAATAATTAGAGATGAGAATACCAAAATGATCCTAGCCTTTGCCAAAAATTTAGGGGTGTAGACAAACAAATTTGTAGAAGCTAGAGATATTTTTTTGAGGGGTCCAGGTTTCTTTGGAGCTCCACGTCAATAGCATTGTCATAGAATGTGACTCATTGAATAATATCAATTATATAAAAGGCAATTTTAAATCCCCTTAGAATGTCACCTCACTAATCCATAAGACTATTCATAATCTTCGACACTTCAAGGACCTATCAATCCATAACATGTACTGAGAAGACAATAGAGCTACTAACATCATGGCAAAATTTGATTTGACACTAGATTCCCTTAGGACCTGGAGTGTAGGTTTTTCCCAATGTATTTTAGATACTTGTCACGATAATGATACTTCCACATATGCTTGATCTATACAAATACCATGATAGGAGCCACTGCCCACATGCCTTGTTGACTAGGCTTCACCACATGTACTAGGGTAGATATTTATCTCCACCTATTTTGTTGAATGGACACCATCATTTATGTTGGGGAGAATTTTGATGTCCACCTGCCTTGATGGTTGAGCTTCACCCTCTCTACTTGATATGTGTGGTTGAGAATGTTGGGACTCGTTAATTAAATAAATCAACCATTGTTCATCGAGACTATGTTGCAACTCGTTAATTAATGGTTCCCTTTGTTCTTCTAGGACAAAGGGAAATTTTTGACCAAGAAGGACAATAGCTTCATACGGGAGGACCTTCCACCATTGTGGAACCATGTATTAATTCTAGTAATGCAATATTTGATGATCGATGAGTCGTCCTCTTTGTTGCAAACTTTTCATATGGTATTTTATTTGAAGGATGTCAAATTAATAAATATCCCAGAATATATATTTTTATCGATGGAAATTTCCATTGACAATGTACGTAAAGAAAAATCTAGTTACCCAAAATATTAAGGTTTACACCTAATCATCTACAATTATATCATTCCAAACTCAAATCAAATAATTATTGAAGCTAGCAGTCCTGTGATGAACCCCAACCTTGAATCCATCCTTGGTTCTCCCTTGGCAGTGATGGATGTTGTACCTAATGGTTCTTAGCTATTGATGAATGATCCATGAGCAATAACAATCACAAAATGCAAAATAACATGTAAGAAAGTAAATCTACTAGATGAGTGAAGTATGGTAAAATATAAAATATATAAAATATTATAGTGTAGCTATGAAGGAAGTGATTACTCCATTATCAAAGCTACATATGTACATCATATCCATCACTAGTAAATGGTGTGGTACACAATCCACTAACCTATGCTATTGAATAATATCTCCTGGCTATCTTCTTCACTATCTATCTAAGAGGTTATCCTTATATATGCAAAATAGGATGCTTTCCCAACACTCTATCTAGCTATGCATAGTACACCTTGCACATGGGCACTTTTCCATTTATTACAATGCATGTAATCACAAGATAACTTGTACATGAAGTAATCTAGTTATGTATCTTAGAGGATACATTTACGTAACCTAAATTATGGAATAGATATTATTTCCAACACACCCATGTATTACATTATTTAGGTATTGAAGACTTTAGTCTTCAATATGGATTTTATTCATCTGCTTCTACTTGGTCTTCAAAATCTTCTTCTTCTACATTCTTTGTATTCAGGTTCAATAGGTAATTTGTGTCTAGAGCTTCTTCCTTGGCTTTGCCCTTGATTCTAATTTTTGTGTTCTTATTGGAGATTGAGCTACTATCAGGCTCTTGTGAAGATGATTCTCCTTTCCTATGTACAAAATATTTTGAACAACTACTTAAGGCATAATATTTTGAGTTAGTAGAACCAGAAGTATTGATGCTACATGAGGATTGAAAAAAATCCAAGAAATTATTCATCAAGTTCTGAATTCTTTTTGAGTGATTCTATCATTTCTTTATGTTCTTATTTTTTTTCTTTAGTGTTTATATGTAAGCAATGCCATGTATAATATGCTTTCAAATTCTAAGTAAAAAACTATATCACCTTTTCTAGTGGTAATTACTTCATTGAGACAAGTATGAAGATTGAAGAACACAATCTTATAATGAGAAGGGTGGTGAACAATATAAGACAAACTTTTGCTTTTATTTCCAAAATAATATTATCCAATGTTATCAATTGCACTATCTTTCCAAATAAGTGTTAAACCAATATCATCAATAGTAGTAAAAAAGCAATGCACATATCATCACACACAATGAGAAACATAGATCTAACATGGTTCACCCAATGTGGGCTACGTCCATGGAGAAAATATTTCGTATAATTTTCTCAACAAATATATTGGGAAAAAATTCCCTATTACAATATTTATGGACCTTTTTCCAAAGGAGATACCAATCCCCTATCATCAATTTTGTGGATCTCTATCCACAAGAGAACTCTATCCCCTTAAATCTGGTTTGTAGAACTCTATCAATAGGAGAACTCTATCCCCTCAAATATGGTTCATGGAACTCTATCCACAAGAGAACTCCATTCACAGGAGAACTCTATCCCCTTACTAGTCTGGTTTTTGGAACTGTATCCATAGGAGAAATCTATCCCCTCAAATGTTGTTCGTGGAACTCTATCTATAAGAGAACTCTATCACCTCAACTCTAGTTTGTGGAACTCTATCCATAGGAGAACTCTATCCTCTATTTTTGGTTTGTGGATCTCTATCCATAGGAGACACCTCTCCTCTCAGCTTTGGTCTACTCTAAATCTAGCTCAATACTCTACTCAAAAACTACTCCAAGCTTTCATACAAGGCTTGCTAAACTTTGCATCAAAACCTGCTGATAAATCTTCTCTCAAATCTACCCCAAATCTACACACATTACATGCACAAATATGTCTCAACTCTACCCCAAATCTACACACATTACATGCGTAAATTTATCTCAACTATGTCCTAAATATGCACACATTACATGCATAAATTTGTATCAACTCTATACCAAATCTGCACACATTACATGCACAAATCTGTCTCAACTTTACAACAAATTTGCACACACTACATGCACAAATTTATATAAAGTCTATCCCAAATATAAAAAATTCCTTGAATAATATGTGCCCTCAAAACCTGTTTCAAAATAATTTCCTTTTTGCCACTTCAAGAGGTTAGCAAATCTTCTTTTCAACATAATCACAAAAGACTTTCCTCAAATATGTGCTCAAATATACTCTATAATTTCTCCTTTGTATTTCAAAGATAAAGCTTTAAATTTTTAAGACTAAAAACTGTTGCAAGTGTGAATAGGGTTAAGTTGTAAGTGGCTTAAAAAAATCTTTTAAAAAAGCCCTAAGTGTGAAAACTTAAAATTTTTGTTGGCAAAGTGTTGTCGACAGTTTTTTTCTTCCTAAACTCCCCTCCTATATTCCCTCCTCAACTTTCTCCTTATCCTTCATTTTCCTCCGTTATTCCTACCTCGTTATCCCTCCAACTCCCTTCGCCAACTTCTTCCCTCTATCTCTCCAACCACCCACCTTATCTCTCCGTCCTTTTCTTTCCCTTTTCTATATATTTCATGTGCATATAATGTAAGTTTGGTTGGTGCAATTAAAAATATATTTTTTGATGCAATTTAATTATTATTTTTTCTGTGTTAATACTATTAGAAACCTGCATGTCTTCGTTCACTGGTATCAGAGCCAGATTTCGATAGTCGTTCAGGCACGGTTCCTGAGGCAAGGCCAGGTGGGCACGCAACCCAAGGCAAGAGTCAGTCAGCTCAGATCCCGAGGTGGATCACGAGAAGACTCGAGCGTAGATCTCGAGGTAGATCAGGCATGGATCTCGAGACGGATCGTGCACAGGCTCGACATGGATTCTGAGGTGACACGTGGCAGCTATCATGGTGTTGACTAGGCAGCACATGGTTTGAGGTGAGTGACATGGCAGCGTGCGATTGGCTGACGTGGCGACGATCGAGCTGACATGGCGGCGTGCGATTTGTCAAAAAGTGTGCCACATGGCGACAAGTGGCAAGTGTGCATTGGTCAACGTGTCGGTTTGCGATTGGCTATGTGGGCAGCAAAATTGCGGCATCTGATTGCCCGAAGGCAGTCGAAACACATTGCACGATTTTGGGTTGATAAACCCTGCTGGAGCTTCCCCACAGAGAATGTGGGATAAATGAATGACATTTTTTTTTTTTTTAAATTTCGCCCGCCGTCGTGTTTTATTATTGTCCCCGGTGCTGTTGAAGACACGTCCGAGGGACGTGGTGCAGCGGCCAAAGCGATCCACATGTGCAAAGGACATCCCGGGGTCGAATCCCGTCGGGATTTGTTTTAATATATATATATTTTTAAAATATCACCACCGAAGAATAAATGGGACATTGTCCCATGTTATTTCAGCCGGGCCACTTGGTGTAGCGGTAAAGCTCGCCTGTCGGGTTTGTGGAGGTCACAGGATCGAATTGCCCACAGTTTAAAAAAAAAGGGTAAATTTTTTTGTTTTTTGAATTTAAAAGGTTTTAAATTTTTATTTAAAGTTTTTAAAATTATTTAATAAATTTAATTTATATTTTATTTAAAATTATCTTTTTAATAAATTAATTTAAAAGGTAATTTAAAAAATATATAAAAATTTATTAATTTTTTTTTAAGACTTTATAAATTTTTTTAAAACCTTGTTTGAAGAGTTTTTTTTGAAAAAAGAGAAATAATGTGCCCGTGCAGTGATAGATGATCCGGTCTGGGGGGTGTTATAATGCACTTCTCTTGATTTTGAGACGAGAGACACCAGAATCCTTTGATGAAAGGGTTCGACGAACAAGTCTCCATACAGTGTTTTGTCAGTTGGAAAATCAAGTGATTGATCATTTGAGGAAGCCGGATTCAGGGTACGAGGTAGATTCTAAAGACAACATCTTCAAACAAAGGATTGAAGAGTCCGAGACTATGGAAGTTGTACCAAAGGAAGTTGTACCAGAGGACCAAGCAAGTGCCAATTATACACTTGGTGTATGGGTAGCAGAATCAAGTGAGAGCTATTCACCACGCTCTCCTAAACCAGAAGCAGCAGCAAAAGAAGAAGATGAAAAAGAAGAAGACAAAGAAGACGAAGCAAAAGAAGAAGAAGATCCAGAGGAAGTGGATCCTGAAGAACCTGAGGTCATAGTCATCAGCAGCAGTTTCGAAGAAGAACCTGAATGTACTAAAAAGGCAAGATTTGATTTGAATCATTAATCTCTTTGTACTACTTTGTAGTGCTTGTTTGCTTCAAATAAAGTTTATTTTTATTCTGCAATGGCATCCAATACTAGTCTTCCAATTTCTGAGTTCAATGGAGGAGACTATGAATATTGGTCTATTAAAATGAAAACCCTTTTGATCGGAAGAGGTTTATGGGATGTAGTCGAAGAGGGCTATACTGAACCAACTGTTGCTGAATGGGTAGCTTTCTCTAATGATGATAAAAAGACTATAAAATAAGCACAAAAAAACAATGCTTTCGCTCTTTATCACATACATGCTACCCTAGATAAAAGTATCTTCCCTAGGTTTTCCTCTTATGTAATTGCATAAGATGCCTGGAATGCCCTAAAAGAAAGCTATAGAGGTAGTGACCAAGTAAAACAGGTAAAGCTGCAAACATTGAAACGAGATTTTGAAAATCTCAGGATGCAAGAAAATGAAAAAGTGGGAGATTACTGCATGCGAGTGAAAGTTGTAGTTGATAAAATGGTCACACTAGGGGAAGATATTAAGCTAGAGGTTATGGTGAAGAAAGTGTTGAGAACACTTCTTCCTAAATGGAATTCTATTGCAATAATTATTGAAGAATCCAAAGACTTAACCTCATTGTCTTTTGATGCACTAACTGGTTCACTTCTCTCACATGAAGAGAGGTTACAAGAAACTCCTACCACTAGTTATGGAGGAGATGATAAAGCTTTTGCCACACATGAAGGAAGAGGTAGAGACCATGGCAGAGGTCAAAAAAGAGGTAGAGGCAGGAATAATAAAAAAGGAGGAACTCCTAATAGATGAGGATCATCCAATAGAGTTGGAAATCAGAATAGAGGAGGACAACAGCAATATAGAGGGAAACAATATAGCAAAGGAAAAGGAGGAGATAAATCAAAACAAGTTTGCTACAATTGTGGCAAACCTGGACATTATGCTCGAGATTGTTGGTCAAAGACTTCGCAAGGAAGTAGCAGCAACCAGAGCAGTCAATTTAGAAATTTTGGAGAAGAGGAAGAGTCTACAAATCTCTTTCTTTCTTATGGCTAGACAGAGAAAAATATGAATGATACATGGATTTTGGACACTGGGTGTTCAAATCACATGAGTGGCAAAGAAGAACTCTTTGCTACTTTAGACTCCTCATACAAATCCAACATCTGATTGGGTGATGAAAAGTCATTGGCAGTTGAAGGCATTGGAGCCATGGAGGTTCCAACGAAAGAAGGCGTCAAGCAAGTAAGTTATATCTATTACACACCTCATATTCAACATAATCTTTTAAGTGTTGGTCAAATTCTATAAAAGAATTATAAGTTGATTTTTGATGAGGGTAAATGCACCATTTTTGACAAGAACAATAGTAATAGAATCATTACACAAGTGCCAATGTCCAAGAATAGATTATTCCCTTTGAATTTTGGCCAGCCAAGAGGAAATAAGTTAGCAAATGTTGCAATTACCAATCCAAGTGTCCTATGGCACTTGAGATATGGTCATTTGAATTCAGCAAGTTTGAAAATGCTAACTTCACAAGCAATGGTAACTAGACTTCCCAAAATTCAAGATAGTAAGGAAGTCTGTGAAGGGTGTGCCTTGGGCAAGCATGCCAGATCAAAATTTCCTCATGGGCAAGCATGGCGGGCCAACTATCCACTCCAGTTAGTGCATTCAGACATCTGTGGTCCGATGCAGACCAAGAGTCTAGGTAACCACTCTTACTTCCTACTTTTCATTGATGATTGCACAAGAATGTGTTGGATATATTTTTTGAAGCATTTGCATGCTTTGTTGATTTTAAAGCAAAATTTGAAAGTGAGAGTGGATATTCTATAAAATGTCTTATATCAGATAGAGGAGGAGAATACTCCTCTAATAAGTTTTTGAATTTTTGTAAACATCATGGCATCAAAAGGCAGTTCACAACTGCCTACACTCCTCTGCAAAATGGTGTAGTAGAAAGGAAGAATCGCACCATTGTGGAGATGGCAAGATCAATGCTTAAGAAAAAGCATTTGAGTAATTCATATTGGGGAGATGCAACAAGGACTAGTGTTCACATCTTGAACAGAATTCCTACTTCAAGTTTGAAAGGGAAGACACCTTACCAAGCCTAGTATGGTAAGAAACCAAATGTGAAGTATTTCAGAGTATTTGGTTCATTGGCATATGCTCACATTCCTGATGAGCTAAGAAAGAAGTTGGATCCAAAGAGTCAGGCATGCATTTTTGTAGGATATTATGAAAACACAAAGGGTTATAGACTCTACAATCCTACAACTCGAAAGATAGTGATATCAAGGGATGTGATTTTTGATGAAGGGGGAGAGTGGGGTAAGCTCCAAATTTTTAGTGATGTTGAAGCCACTGATATAGTTGCTCAGTAGGTGCAACCACAGCTACCACAGAAAGGAAAGCAGTCTCCTTCCACTCATCCTCCAAGTCCATCTTCTGATTCAACTGCTTCACCAAGTCCTTCTCCACAGCGATCAGTAAGTTCCTCACCAATGGACATTGATGTTCCATCCAAAGGTAAGAGAAATCTACAGTATCATCCATCATCTCAGATGTTGGATAAATTTTTTTCAAGAAGATACACTAGGAGTCAAGCTAGTGAAATGGAATATGTTTTACATAGATTAGAAAGTATGCACTTGTATGGTGATGATAAATCCTAGTAGGAACCTAGGGGAGATCAAGTTAACTATGCTTTGTTAACTAGTGCACAACTTGAACCTTCTAGTTATGAGAAGGCATGTACTCAGAAGATTTGGCAAGATGCCATGAAAGAGGAGATAACCTCTATAAAAAACAATGACACTTGGGAGCTCGTGAAGCTTCCTAAAGGAAAGAAATGTGTTGGCTGTAAATGGATCTTTAAGACCAAGTTTAATGCTGATGGAAGCATTGAGAAGCACAAGGCAAGATTAGTAGCAAAGGGTTTTACTCAAAAATATGGAATAGATTATGAAGAGACTTTTGCTCCTATAGCCAGACAGGAGACTATCAGAGTAGTTCTTGCCTTAGCTGCACACAAAGGATGGAAAGTCCAACACATGGATATAAAGAGTGCATTTCTCAATGATTGCTTGACAGAAGAAGTGTACGTTGAGCAACCATAGGGATTTGAAGTGCAAGGTAAGGAACACCTTGTTTACAGATTGGAGAAAGCACTCTATGGTCTTAAACAAGCACCAAGAGCTTGGTACTCATGCATTGATGGGTACTTCAAAGATTATGGGTTCACCAGGAGCAAAAATGAACCCACACTCTACTACCTAAAGCAAGGAAATGACATCTTCATAATTTGCTTGTATGTAGATGATCTTATTTTTATGGGTAGTAATGAAAAAATGAATATGGAGTTCAAACACTCCATGATGACGCAGTTTGAGATGAAGGATCTTGGCTTAATGCACTACTACCTTGGAATGGAGGTTCATCAGTCAGATATAGGGATCTTCATCTATCAACATAAGTATGCTCAGGACATGATCAAGAAGTTTGCTATGGAGCATTGCAAACTAGTTGCAACTCCAATTGGACATGGGATCCAATTAAGCAAAGATGATGGAGCACCAAAATTTGACGTGACCACTTTTAGAAGCATGGTTGGGAGTTTGATGTTTCTCGCAAACACTAGACCAGATATTCAGTATGCTGTATCTCTTGTTTCTAGATTTATGTCAAACCCATTTGAGCTGCATTTGCAGGCAGCTAAAAGAATTTTGAGATATGTGAAAGGTACATTGGATTTTGGAATCCAGTACCATAAATGTAATACTATCAAGCTTGTAGTCTTCAGCGATAGTGATTGGGGTAGCAATATTGATGACAGGAAGTCAACATCAGGAAATTGTTTTAGTCTTGGATCAGGACTAATAACTTGGAGCTCAAAAAAGTAGACAGTAGTAGCACTATATTCAATATAAGCTGAGTATATAGCAGTTACTTATGCAAGTACTCAAGCCTTGTGGCTAAGGAAAGTACTAGAAGATATTGGAGAACAAAGAAAGTGGTCTGACCAGAATCTACTTGTGACAACATCAGTGCCATTCAGTTGGCATATAATCCTATCCACCATAGCAGAACAAAGAATTTTGATATGAAGTACCACTTCATTAGAGATATGGTGGAACATGAAATTGTTGAGCTTCAATACTATCACACTTTGGAGAACGTCGCTAAAATATTCACCAAGGCGATGACTAAAGCTCAATTTGTAAAGCTGAGAGACTGTGTAGTCAGTACTTCAACTTTAAGGGGGAGAATGTTGCAAGTGTGAATAGGGTTAAGTTGTAAGTGGCTTAAAAAAATATTTTAAAAAAGCCCTGAGTGTGAAAACTTAAAATTTTTGTTGGCAGTTTTTTTCTTCCTAAACTCCCCTCCTATATTCCCTCCTCAAATTTTTCCTTATCCCTCCTTTTCCTCCGTTATTCCTACCTCCTTATCCATCCAACTCCCTTCGCTGACTTCTTCCATCTATCTCTCCAACCACCCACCTTATCTCTCCGTCCTTTTCTTTCCCTTTTCTATATATTTCATGTGCATATAATGTAAGTTTGGTTGGTGCAATTAAAAATATATTTTTCTGCTGCAATTTAATTATTATTTTTTCTGCGTTAATACTGTTAGAAACCTGCACGTCATCGTTCAAAAACCTCAAACTTCTATTTTCTAAGGTGTGTCAAAATACAAATATCAATAGACTTAACTTACACCTTATTTCTCCTTTCTTAGGCAAGCAAAAATTATAACTTCAATAAATCCCTAAGAAACTTTATTTGCCCTTTGAAAATACAAGATATATGCCTTCCAAACCATACACAAATCTCCCTCTAAGAGTTAAATTTATACACACATTACAATACAAATTATTTCTGTATACACATTAATCCTCCACTACTTAATTAAACCAATTTTCTGCCTTTTACAATATCAAATAACCAACAAAATATTTTTCTCATGAAAGCATTGATTATTCAAAAATTTTGCGCATACCTCAAAACATAGGCCGGTAAAATATATTTCAAATTTTTTTGCACGAACGTCAACACCACACGCCTATGAACTACACAAGAATCAAACATACAACCTCTACCCATGCAATTCCCTAGCCACAACTAGGCTATCGGTTGGGCTACCCGAGTAGGTGAGATATACATTGCACATGATCAACAAAAAACCTCTTCACTGTGTCTGCAAAACAAACCTCATCTTCTATCTAGAAAAAACAAACTCCACGAGATTTGATCCTGTACACTCTGGTTCGGTAGTGCCTTAGCTCTAGCTAGGCATACAGCTGGAACAACCACCTGGTTGGGATTCAAACCAGTGGAATTTTTTTTTTTGTAAATTACTATCCTAAAAAAAGTGTGTCCTCTCTTCTCAATGAGCTTCACAGAACCAGCGCACGAGAGAAAATGATTTCACTCTGAAAGCATGGAAATCACAATAATATTTCACATCTCCAAAAATATTTTTATCCAAATGAATTTTATAAGGTATTTATAAATGTTTACCTCCTTTGAATGATGTCGATGCTTCAAAATATTTCTTTTAAACTCATAAATGTTTACATCCTTCTTCGAATGACGTTGATGCTTCAAAATATTTCTTTTAAACTCGTAATGTTTGCCTCCTTCGAATGATGTCAATGCTCCATGAGATAAATATTATATATATTTATTAAACCTTGCTTCATAATCATTGGCGTCAATGAAATATGTTGTATATTATAATATTAAAAATATTATAATTATTTCCTTTTGAACCTTGGGCTTCTCTCATTTTTTGAAACTTTAAACCCTTGTATAATATTTAAAAATTAAATATTATAAACCTTTTGTTTGCCTTTAAACCTTGCAACCTTTTCTTTTTCTTTTCTTTGAGATAAATCTTACCTTGAAATATTATCCAACCATAGAAGAATATTTCTACCATACCAAGATCTCTTCTATATCAACCTTTTGACATCAATCCTTTGACATCAATGACAACAATGTATGCTCAATATTTCCAACAATATCTCCCTTTGTCATTGATGACAACCCTTACTAACAATATTATTTTTTCTACAACTGGATTCCAAAATTGCTCCCCCTGAGAAGCTGCTACCCTTTACTAAAATCTCTCCCACTGAGAAGTTGCTACCCTTTACTAAAATATCTCCCCTTTGACATCAATGGCAAAGGGCTTCTTTGGTACTAAAAGTAATTCTCTTAGCTCAGCCCCCTCACCACCTCCTCTCCTTGAGGTGATCAATTTTGGGGTGGGAGTAAATCTACTCCCAACTTATAATGCTCTTTTTCTTTCTCAACTTTATTTTTCCACTCCTTTGTAGTCATACCCTTTTGATCCTTTTGAGTGTCCTTGCTCTTGCTTGACTTTGGAAGTTCTAGAAACTTTATTCTACACCACATAGCCTTGTGCCAAAAATTGTTGCAATTGTAACACCTGATGTTGTAGTTCCTTAATGGTGTAAATGACCTAAAATTTCCTTTGGTGAAGCCATAATTATTTCTACCATGAATCCTATAATGTATAGCTTTGTGACCAAAATGATTACATGAGAAACAATATCCCTAAAATAAATATTCATCTTGTCTTGAAGAATATGGTCTCTTGGTCCTTTATTTTCCTTATCTGTGTTGATCTATGTTTCTTGTTTGTGCATTGTTTTCTTCCTCAATGATGCTTCCACTCCAACTTATCAACATAGGTCTTATATTCTTCTTCAATCTCTTCCTCTGAGACTTCTTTTTCTTTTGAGATTCGCTCCTCTTTTTTTACCTCTTGACCTTCTTCATAGCCTAGTCCTATTTTGATAAATGAAGATCTTTGTGCTTTTATAATTTTATCCAAAGCTTTTGAATGTTTTCCAAAACTATGGAGCTCAAGGTTATGAATAAGAGGTTGGACTCAAAATGTACTTGTAAAAAATGGTGAATCCCAATTGAAATCAAGGCAAATTCTAAGAAAATCCATTCAATCATCTTCACACAAAAATTTGGGGGTATTTGAAGCTTTAAAATGTAATGTCATATTTGGGGAAATATTTTATCTATTAAATCATCTTATAACTTCATAGGAACACCACCATTAGATCATGATAAAAAAGAACTTTCCAATGAGTACACATATGCCTGTGTTTGGATATATATTGTGGCAAATTGAAATAAGAAAAAATTAGTCCTAAAAATTTTAGGTGAATGGGCCAATGTCGAGGATCCTCATATTTGCCAATTTCTAATTTTGGAAATCCTAATATTCACCCAATTTGCGAATATTCACCATTATGCATAACCCTAGTACAACTTATTCTCAAAATATTTCACTTCCATCCTTAGAGAAACCACTTCATGTTCTAATATTTCACATTCTGACTCTTTTACCTCTAACTTTTCAACCATAAATTCTTTAAATCTCCTTGCCTTAAATTTTAATTTTTGAGATCTTGTAGAAGCTTTTCCTTCATTTCCTCATCTTCTTGAACTCAAGTCTTCAGTCTTGAGTTCTTATTTCTAACTATTTTCAACTCTCTGAGAGCAATGAGAAGTTCCTCTTCGAGGTCAACTGTGGCTTCTTCTTATTCTTTTGAATCTTCCTCTAGATCTTCAATTATAGGAGCATCTTCTTTTTCTTCTAATTGGTCAAAAACATCTTCTACTTGATCTTCAATAGGAGTGTCCTCTTCCTCTTCTATTTCCAAAAATAGAATCTCTTTTTTTTTAGTATTTGAGAAGCTTTCATCACTGTCACTTGAAGCACTACTTGCTTATCCAACATAGAAACTCTTCTTGTGCCTTTGAAAACTATTTTTTTCATGCTTGCCTTGACCATACCTATTTTTATTTTCATACCTAAATTTTATTTCTTCTTTTTTCTTATAATATTATTTCTCTTCACTGCTACTAATTCTAGATTGTGGAAAATTAGATGCATAGTGACCAAAGTTACCATAATTAAAAAACTCCACAGTATTCATATATTTGTGTTTTCCTGAGTCCTTCCCATTTCTTCTCACATAGTTAGCTTCTTCACTACTGCTTGACTCATCACTTGATTCTAGTTTCTTATATTTTGTCCTCTTTGAAACTTTGAATGTTGCCTCTTTCTTGGAATTTGGATATTTTTCTATCCTCATCTCATAATCTATGAGTATTCCATGTAACTCATCCATTGTCAAGTTATCAATATCCTTCATCTCTTTTATCACTAAAACCTTTGCATCATACCTCATAGGAAGTGATCTTAATACTTTCTAAGCAACACTAGAGTCCTCATTTTTGAATCCAAGTCCGCGCATGGTATTAACAACTTCATAAAAACAAATTAAATATTTAACAATAAATTCCTCATATTTCATCTTCAATTATTCAAACCTCCTTCTGTGAGTTTGAAGTTTTTCCAACTTAACCTTGCTATCTCCTTCATATGTTTGCTTCAATTTTTCCATATTTATTTTGTTGATTCGCATTGCATAACTTTCACAAACTTTGATTCACGTAATCCACTTAATATTCCATTCATTTTCTTGGTGTTATTTACATATAATTACTTGCCATACTTATCTATGGGAGGATTAGCTATAGGTCTAAACCCATCCTCAATAGATTGCCTTGTTTCATATCCTTGTGCCATCAAATAAGTCTTCATCATCATACTCCAGAAAGGATAATTATTCCCATAAAAAATTGGAGCCTTATTTGTTGAAGATCCATTTTGAGAGGCCATATGTGTTCCTATAAGATATTTATTGAAGTTGTTAGACTTCTTCAAAGGAACTAGATCTGATACCAATTGAAGAACATAAGCTTATACTAAGAGGGGCGGTAAAAAGTATAAGATAAAATTTTGATTTTCTTTCCAAAAAAATATTATACAATGTTATCAATTGCACTATCTTTCCAAATGAGTATTAACAAATATCATCAATAGTAGTAGCAAAACAATGCACATATCATCACACACAATGAGATACACATGTTTAACATGGTTCACCCAATGTGGACTATGTTTATGGAGAAAATATTTCTTATAAATTTTGTTAATAAATCTCTTGGGAACCAAATCCCTATTACAATGTTTATGGACCTCTATCCAAAGGAGACATCAATCCCCTATGCTCAATTTTATGGATCTCTATCCACAGGAGAACTCTATCCCCTTAACTATGGTTTGTGGAACACTATCCACAAGAGAAATCTATCCACAAGAGAAGTCTATCCCCTCAAATCTGGTTCGTGGAACACTATCCACAGGAGAAATCTATCCACAAGAGGTTTGTGGAACTCTATCCATAGGATAAATCTATCCCCTCAAATATGGTTCATAGGAATCTATCCACAAGATAAATCTATCCCTTCAACTTTGGTTTGTGGAACTCTAGAAACAGGAGAACACTATCCCATATTTTTGGTTCATGGACCTCTATCCATAGAAGACACCTCTCCTCTTAGTTTTGATCTGCTCTAAATCCAGCTCAATACTCTACTCAAAAATTTCTCCAAGCCTTCATACAAGGCTTGCTCAACACAACAAAAAAAACTACTCACAAATATGCTCTCAACTCTGATCCAAATATACACATATTACATGCACAAATTTGTCTCAACTCTATCCCAAATATACACACATTACATGCACAAATTTGTCTCAACTCTGTCCCAAATTTGCACATATTACATGCACAAATCTGTCTCAACTCTATCCCAAATATGTACACATTATATGCATAAATCTGTCTCAACTCTATTCCAAATATGCACACATTACATACATAAATTGATATCAACTCTATCCTAAATTTACACACATTATATGCACAATTTGTCTCAAATCTGCTCCAAATATGCACACACTACATACACAAATCTATCTCAAATTTGTACCAAATCTCAAAAAAGCTTTAAAGAAGATGTGCCCTCAAATCCTATTTCAAAATACTTTCCTTTTTGCCACTTTAAGAAGTTAGCAAATCTTCTTTTCAACGCAATCACAAAAACCTTTCCTCAAATATGTGCTTAAATATACTCTATAATTTCTCTATAGTCTTGCAAAGATAAAGCTTTGAATTTTTAAGACTAAAAACCTCAAACTTCTATTTTCTAAGGTGTGCCAAAATACAAATATCAAGACTTAACTTACACCTTATTTCTCCTTTCTTAAGAAATCAAAAATTATAACTTCAATAAAGCTCTAAGACACTTTATTTCCCCTTTCAAAATACAAGATATATGCCTTTTAAACCATACACAAATCTCCCTCTGAGAATTAAATTTATACACACATTACAATTAAAATTATTTCTTTATATACATTATTCCTCCACTACTTAATTGAACCAACTTTCTACCTTTTACAATATCAAATAACCAGCAAAATATTCTTCTCACAAAAGCATTGATTATTTTAAAATTTTGCGCATACCTCACAACATAGGCTAGTGAAATATATTTCAAAAATCTTGGCATGAACCTCAACAAAACATGTCTATGAACCACACAAGAATTGAACTTACAACCTCTACCTATGCAGTACCCTATCCATAGCTAGACTTCCAATTGTGCTTTCCCAACAGGTGATATATACAATGCACACGCCCAACATAAAACCTCTTCATTGTGCCTACCAAATGAACCATGTCTTATGCCTAGCAAAAACTAACTCCATGAGATTCGATCCTGTGCACTCTTTTTTGATAGTGCCTTAGCTCCAGTTAGGTGTCCAGATGGACCAGCCACCTAGTTGGGATTCAAACTAGTGGTACTTTCTCTTGTTCACAAATTGTTATCCTAAAAAAAATGTGTCCTCTCTTCTCAATGAGCTTCATAGAACCAATGCACGAGAGAAAACAATTTCACTCTAAAAGCATGGACATCACAATAATATTTCACATCTCCAAAAATATTTTTATCCAAATGAATTTGATAAGGTATTTATAAATGTTTACATCCTTCTTTGAATGACGTCGATACTTCAAAATATTTCTTTTAAACTCATAAATGTTTACCTCCTTCTTTGAATGATGTCGGTGCTTCAAAAAATTTCTTTTAAACTCATAAATGTTTACCTCCTTCTTCGAATGATGTCAATGCTCCATGAGAGAAATATTATATATATTTTTTAAACCTTGCTTCATAACCATTGGTGCCAATGAAATATGTTGTATATTATAATATTAAAAATATTATAATTATTTTTTTTGAACCTTGGGCTTCTCTCCTTCTATGAAAGTTTAAACCTTTGTATAATATTTAAAAAATAAATATTATAAACCTTTTTTTACCTTTAAACCTTGCAAACCTTTTATTTTTCCTTGCTCTGAGATAAACCTTACCTTGCAATATTATCCAACCATAGAAGAATATTTCTGCCATACCAAGCTCTCTTTGACATCAACCTTTTGACATCAATCCTTTGACATCAATGACAACATAGTATGCTCAATATTTCCAAAAAATATTGCATTCCATAGTATCAAAATTATCTTTTAGGGTTTCACTATGGATTATGTTTTAAACTAAATCTAACCTTCCTTCTGATTTCATGAGAAAATTCATGATTTCAAGTTTTATGGTATTAGCTTTTTTCTTTTTGTAGCACTCATTTGTAGAAGTAGACATATATATATATATATATATATATATATATATATATATATATATATATATATTTTTTTTTTTATATATATATATATATATATATATATATTTGTGGAAAACATCCCAAAAGGATGCCACTTTAGGGTAATACCCAAGGAGGGAGGGGTATCCATTCTGCCAAAAATGCCTAGGACTCGGACTGGCCTACCACCTTTGACATACTCAAGGAGCAAACAAACACACAAAACCAATTTAAAAATAAGTAAATAACAACAAAAATAATAAAATAAAATAAAAAACATGCTCCTTGAGTGTGTCAAAAATAAAAGCACAACCAAACACGCACAATAAGATAAAAGAAACCACAACACAAACCACATAGAAAAACACAAGCACTACATAAAAAAACACAAACAAGACAAAAAAAACAGAACACTACAAAGACATAACCCAAAAAAAAACATGAAAAATAAACACAACCAAAACCAAAAAAATTAAATAAAAATAAAAATAAAAAAACAACCAACAACAGACAATAAACAAAAAAAAAAACATAGAAAACACTCACACATAAAAAAACGAATTAACACAAACAAAGAGAAACCCAAGAACAAGAACAAAAAAAACACAAGAACAATAACAAAAAACATAAAAAAAAAAAAAAAAACACAAAACAACAAAAACACATGAACAACAAAAAATAACACAAAGAACACAAAAACAAAACAAAACAAAAGAACCCACCCACATTTAAAAAACTAAACAAAAAAAACAAAAAAGAAAAAAGAAAAAAAAAATGAACATAACAATGATCTATCTAGACCAGAAGACTATTAAGGCAAAAATCAAAAGAGGAAACAAAATAAAGAATAGAATGAGCTAGGGAACTAAAAAAACTGACTGAACCAAAGAGAAGCAAAAAAAAAAAAAACAAGAATAAACTAGGTACCTTCAGAACTGGAGCCATCCAAAGAAATGATAGAAAGAAGAGCTTCCCTAATTTGAGAAGCCCACCATTTAGGAGGGTGGCCATAACAAGTAAGATCACATTTTTCCAAAGCCCAATTAGCTAAAGCATTAACACTCTTGTTTTGATCTCTAACCACATGATTGTAATCAACTTTCAAAAATCCCATCTGGATTATTATTAGACAAATATTAATGTTATCAATTTTTGTATAATGTCTTATGAATCCCTAATGTTTTTAAAGTATGCTATAGTGCTTTTGTAAATAAATAGTTCAAATTTGGTTGATTTTGTACAAGGTTTGTAATAATAAAAAATCAACTTTTAACACCTTATTACTCCTAATTGAACTAAGCACTATTTCAGTTTTGAAGAGGTTTTGATGTTGGAAATATTTTGTCCCATTTTTAAGATTTGAGACAAGTAAAAATAAATGTATCCAACCTTAATAAAATCTCTTAACAATCTCTTTTATATCCCTTGGATTATTTCTAATTTCCAAATAAAATAAATTTTATGGAGTAACCCTTATGACTCCTATGTTTGGAAATTAGAGAAATGATAATAATATTTGCAATATAGTTTAATCCAAGTTAAATTCCTTATTCCTCCTAAGTAATATTGTGAATATTAAAATAATAATATAAGTCACCCCTTTATTTTTCAAAACCCTAATTTTTAACCTTAGTTTATAATCCTTATAACTCCAACTTATGAAAGCAATAATTAATGGGATTTAGACCTTACCTTATATGCAATATCTCTTTGATGTTCGATGCTTTCCATGGCTGAATATAACAACATCTAAAATGTACCACGAGTGCTTGGTTAATGGAGATTCGATGGCAGGCTAGACGTAAATGTTGTACATAGGCACTGAATTGTTGATCTTCCAAAAATGGGGAGCTTTTGATGCTCCTTCCCCTTTGTCTTCCATGTTGTAGTTCAAATGTTTTTGTTGCTTCTCTCATGCCTTGACTGTCTTGTGTTATTTCTTCGAACATATTGATTGTGCTTCACTCTTGCATGATGTTCTTGGAATAAAATATTCCTTTTAAGCAATGTTGATAATAGGCATTGTGACAATTGTCACATCCATTGCAAGTGAGCACTTCCTTCTTTATGTAACACTCCATAATCTTTGTCCAACACTTCTTGAAAATATATAGGCCCTTGTGTGAAGCTGGTTAAAAATGCCATGTGGCATGTCTTTGCTTGTAACTCCTTCATAGAAGACTCTAGAATGTTGAGAGGAATGATGACTAAAATTCCAAATATCATTTTTGCATGGAGACCATTCTTATAATTCTTTTGATGATGGATATTACAACTCCATAACTTTCTTGCTTTGCAACATTGCTTGGGCAACAAGCATGCTTTATTTTTTGTAGGTGGATGGGCGATGTGCTACGAAGCTTGGATAAAAATTCAACACTTCCTTTGGTGAGTGGTATTCTCCAATATTAAGACCATGGATGTAACACCTTTCTCCATTTCTTTTATACCTCCAAATGCATTATTTTTTTCTACTACTGTTTTGACATTCTTTTTGAGATTGATTTACACTCGCTTGTATACATAAATGTGGCTCATGGAAAATCTAAAATGAGCTTTGAATCTGTATGTACGTACATCCGAGATGAGCCCTTGAATGACTCCTTCTAGCTTGGGAGGAAGAGTGCTAACATTAGATCTTTGTTGGATATTCTTTTACCTATGGGAAAACGTACCCTAATATGGAACTTTCAAATATGCAATTATGCTATCAAAAACTATATTAGAGTAGTGTAAGATACTACATTATATTTTGTATAACAAGGCTTTTAATATACCTTCTTTTGCACTCTATTTCTAGATTATTAAATTCTGGTTTTGTGGCAGATTTATTGCAATACAAGGGTTTGAGGTTGTCTTTAACAATAGACACACCTTTCCATTTTTACTTGGAAACTTTTGATAACAAGTCCAAGTTTCAATAATAGAAGATAGAAGTTCTTTTAATTGATACAATTTTTTTGCATCTTTTCCTTTTGTATTCACTTGTAATGCTTTTGATTTTGAGACTCACCAAGTCTCAATTTCATAGTCTTCTATCTCCATTTTTTATTAGTTATGTTCTTCTCCAAATATAGAGGATTCTAACCCTTTTTGGTGGCCTCTATTGGCCACACCAAGTTTCAGATTTTTGTGCTTCAACAGTGTCTTTAGACACTTGATACAAATAAGACTTTGTGCCTTTTAGGAAACACAAAAAGAATTTTATTTTTGATAGTGGTATAAGAGTACAAGATATTTAGTTTTAATGGACTAATATTACACCTTATCACTCCAATAAAATCTCAAATAAATGCACTAATAATCTACTGCAACTAATCGAGAATAACCTAAAATGAATCTATAGGAGTTATTCTACAATTTCACTATAATCAATGTTGTTGGACTTAGTATTATTTTTTCAATAATAGAAAATAGGTAGTTGATAGAAACTAATCTAGAATCTAATCAAATCATAATAAATGTGCAATTGAATCCTTTAAAAGAATCTATTTTTCTTTGCACTTTTAGAATACTGAAATCTAATTTTCTTTTTGCAACTTTAATCCAATTTTAGGTGCTCTAATAAATCTAATAATTAGTTCAATTTAATGAATATTTTTGCACCATAAGTTGCATAGCTTTTTCTATAACTCTTATCCTACCTTTGTAGAGGATGTAGAACTTGGTTTCTAGAAACACCAAATTGTTGCTTCCAATAAGATGTCTTGCACAACTCCTTCTTCACCAAATGATGATCTCAAACTTTCTTTTATGAGCCTAGGATTTGGTGGCTTGTTCTCCTCTTGTGTTCTACTCATTCTACATATATTTGGATAAGTATATGGCTCTAGGGATATGCCTCCTTGATATGAGAGGTAATATTCAAATCTCCAAGATTTAGTGAGCTTATTCTATCTTCAAGTCCTCTTGCCAGGTTCTGACTTCAAGCAGGATATTCTTCTAGGGTTTGGTACTCCTTGCCAAAATTTTCTTCTTGGATTTGGAACTCCTTGCCAAATTCTCCTCTTGGGCTTGTTTTTGGATGACAACAATTATCCCAAGTCCTTCACTATTAGGGACTTCACCTAGATAGTGAATTTCTCCAATGAGTTCTTAAAGAACTCTCTTGATATTCAGCAAAGCTCTCCTAGAATTTTTTGGATGCTCAATAAGACCTTCTCAAGGTCTTTGATCTGGAAAATTTTTATGGTCTTCCTTTAGACCTTTTATTCAACCTTCTACTTTTAGAAGTGTTGGTGGTGAGATATTCTCCCGAATCTTCTGATTCTACTACTTCTAGCTTTGAGCAGGACTCTCCTAGTCCTTCTTCCTCTTCTTATAATATTGGAAGTTATTCAAAGAGATCTTATCCTGATATCTTCTCTTTTACTTCAATATTAAGATGATTATGAAAATATGCTCTTCCTAACTTTCTTGTAGGAAGTCTCCCAACTCACAGAATCTTCTATTCCTGCATCAAGAATATTAGTACTAAAATATTTAGTCTACTTCTGAATTATATATTCTTCTCAAATTATTCTTCAAGATAAAATATTCTATGGACTATTTTGATGTTAAAGCTTCTATGGAATTTTTTAATACCAAGGCTCTTGTGTCATTTTTAGTATCAAGGCTTCTATGGATTTTTCAATATCAAGGCTTCTATGGCCTTTTCATTATAAGAATTCTATGGTGTTGAGTGAATATTTTTCCCTATTACAAAATAATCCCCACAATCAAAGTATTAAATTGAAAACTCTCTCTTACAAAGAAATTAAGTAAAAACATGAATTTATCCAAGGTTCTGTTACACAAGCATTATGTATATATGTATGAACGAAATGATCATTTAAGATAATATATGCTAGAATTAACTCAATAACCTACAATTTATAGTTAACAAGGGGCCTTGATGGTTTAATTCATACATGCTTAGTGATTTCCTTCCTTAATATTTAAAATGAATGTGAATCTTGCTCATGTGAAAAGTGATTTCTTTCAGTGTTCTTGGCATTACTCTGTCTTACCATGAATCCCAATTAGTAAGTCCACTTTATCTTCAGATTAAAGGTGTAAAAAATAAAATATGCATGGAATAGTCCACTTTATTTTATACTCCATGCCTTTAATGTGAGATTCATTTTGCAATCAGTAGATTCATTTTATCTTCATTATGAGTGTTCTACTAAATGCTAGGTTAAACTTTGAACATGTTAGTCAGTTAGTAAATTAGCATTCATTTGCATTATCTACCATTAATGTAAAATAGGCTTTAGTACCCTCCCTCCTAAATTATTTTTTATGCTGGATTTAGATTTTGAAAATTTGAATAAACTTTGTGCATTTTGGAGGTGTAGAAATTCTGGATAAGGACTAGAATGCAAATAATGAAATGACTATGTAGGAAATTCTGGAAATGGACCAGAATGTAAATAAATTGAACAGAAAACTTACAAAAAACTTCTGGACAAGGACCAGAATGGAAATAACTAAAAATAAAAATGCAAAAATTCTGGAAAATGACTAGAATGGAGAGAACTAAAATTCTGGAAGATGGACCAAAATGGAGTTAGACAAAGATTCTGGACAAGGACCAAAATTAAAAAAATAAATGAAACTGAATTTTTACAAAACACAATAAAAAATTATGGAAAACAAATTTAATCTATTTACACCAAAGTTATAAAACCATGCATACAAAGCCTGGTATCATACTCCCCTACCCTACAAAACCATAGATTATGAGACAAGTCTGAAGGTAACCTGATCTAAACAAACTTGCATGAAACACAATCATATTAGATCAAGTGCAAGACTCAAAGGACTAAATACTGTCTGTATAAATATTAATATTCACCTAGTATAACCCTCTAAAGGCATTAAATACATACATACAAATTTAAAAGATGCAGTAAAAAATATAAACAATTAAAACAATAACCCTCAACAAACAGTCTCCTCTGATTTTGCTCACAAAGTGTACACTTTCCAAAATGTATGCATTCAATTCCTTCAAAAATCGTCTTTTCTTTCAAAAAATTCCAACCCCTTTCACAATGGCTTCTTTGGATATTTAAGTTTTTGAAAAACTTGTTTGTTTCAACTTCATTCATGACATATTGGGAGTATAAAAAAAACAAATGTTCCAATTTTTTAAGGATATTTAAATACTCCCCTCAATAATAACCACTAAAAACAAACAAGTTTTCACAATAAAAAAAATAAACCCTAAAACGACAAAAAAAATTTAAATCCTTTGACACTCCTTATAACTCCCATGACTTTATGCCCTTTATATAAAGTTTAAAAATCAATAATGAAGTTTACTCCTTATAACTCCGATGACTTTATAACATGGGTAATATTAAAAACCTCTTTACTATATTTTAATCTTAACATAATAATTAAAATCTTTATTCTTTATTAATCCCTTTATGAACTTAAAGGGGTCTACGATAATCATAAACAATAACCCATGCCCTACCTTAGAATCTCATCAATCGAATAGTGAGGGCATACATTACCCTGTTTCAACCTACAGCAATGAAGGACAATCAAAATATAATTTTTTCCACCAAAACATAGCGCTGCCCATGCCCTCACTGGTTGTCGTTCAAAATGCGATAGCGGTCATACTACATCTCCCTACGACAAAAACCTCACTGAGTGCATCATAAGAACCCTCACATATTATGGTCTGTTTGTGATGAGTACCCTTCATCCCTTCATGGATGTTGTATTTCTTCTCATGCAGTGAACACTCCAATCGCATCTCAAAGCAAAAGAAAATATCTCCTCCTTAATGATGGTTAAAAACAACCATGAGCTCACCATTAGGGTTTCTTCATGTTGGAGAGTGATGAATTTATTCTATTCTAACTCATGCAATCTGACCACCCTCGTCTACTGCCCTGATTTTGCCTACTCCATCTGGTAGATTCCTTGCTCGACCATTCATGCTAGGATTCGCTATGTTGTTGCACGACCTACGTATCTGCTAACAAAACCCTCATTCACCCATCCTGGTTGTCTTCAACCTAAAAAATGCTCATGACCAAGTCGAAATTGACCACATCTACTGACCCACATGGTCAGGTGATCTCTGTCACTGTTGTATTGATGTTATCTCATAACTTTCATTGCTATTGTATCACAGGTCGAAACACTGTCAAGACTCCAAATCGCTATAAGTGGGTCCACTTGATCGTTCCTTGTCTAACCCTGAGCATTGCCATAAAACTATCAAGTATCCCACCTATACTTAATTTTGTGGCCATGGAATCCTCACTCCATCCCTACGTAATTCTGACATGCCATGTTGTCACTCACTGTCCTAGTGAATCATCATCGTAGAGTATCTTCATCACTTGCTATGGTCCACAAACCTCACCTTCCAAGGTCATCCATGGTCCTACGTGGTACCATTGCACATCTACTTCCTCATGGATACCTTGTTCATTGACTATCCAGTGACCATCATGAGCCACGATTTGGTCGTCTCTCCATTCTTTGGTGTCACTACATGGGGTGTTCGTAACTACCACTGCACCTACCAAAAATATTGCCTTAGCAATATTTAATATTCCATCACTGTGATGTGTTTTCTATGCTACAATCCATCGTAGCTTTCTAGGAAGTCCACATATCACCATACATTGTCCTTCTTCCGTTCGAGTAGACTTCCAGGTGTAATTCATATCTCTGTCAACATGGACCCTTTTTCTACTCCACGTTAGGTATACGTAATCATGCAGGCCCTTTAATTATCCAAGTCCAGCTACCTTCTTTGTCACTACATGATGCCACATCTGTGTATGATTCATCCATACTGGCATCTAGGCATCCTAAATCCCTGCCACATTCGTCCTCATTGGTTTAAGCTGTCTTCACATAATTTGTTCAAACTGGGCCCATATCATTCATGGTCCCACATTCATATCTTCAGTTTGGTGGTCTCTCTGAAAGGATGAAACCCTGCCATTCTTTCCACTCTCCAATTATCGCATGCCTCGCGTCGCATATCCCCAACGTCTCACTTCATCCAAAACCTGCACACCAAAAAGAAAGGCTATTAGACCTCATAAACTATGGATTTATAAGCGAGGCTAAATAAAAAGAATAAACCAATATTAAATAATATTGAAGTGTCATTTCACTTATTTATATTATATTATATTATATATATAATCTTTATTTTTATTTATATTCAATTTTTTTTTATATATAGAAGCAATGGTTACAATCATGATTTTTAGTAACTACCAACACAACTGGTAGGGTTCAAACTATCTACGAAGGCTCCCAGGACTTCCACCATCTCGGTACATGGTAACCCGGTGTGAGATGGGGACCGTCGGACGCACATGGATTGTACCATTGTCATCAATCTGACGCACCACTCAGAGGAATCAGATCTGGGCTATTGTCTGTGCATGGGCAAGCCCGTGGGATTGGAACCTAGGTCTCCATTTATATTCAATTTATTATTATTATTATTTTTTTGATTTTTTTTTTAAACATTTAAATCATTATTTGACACATACTAAGGATAGAAATCATGAAATTTAATGATAAAACTACTAACAACAAACCCACGATGAAAATCAGCAGCAATAAATTGATGATAAAAATCATCGACAACAAATTGATGATAAAAATCATCGACAAAAAATTGACGATAAAAAAATGTCGACAACAAATTGACGATAAAAATCATTGACAAAAAATTGATGATAAAAATCGTCGACAAAAAATTGATGATAAAAATCGTCGACAACAAATTGATGATAAAAAATCATCGACAACAAATTGACGATAAAAATCATCGACAACAAATTGATAATAAAAATTGTTGACAAAACAAAATTACCGACAACAAATGCTAACCCTTCAAAATGAAACAAAAACACCCAAACACAAAAATCAAAGGTGGGTCCCCAATTTTGGGGCGAGTTGTGTGACAACCACAACAAATGGTGACTCTGCTGGGAAATGCTCTTGAGCATTTCGGGTGAAGAACCCAATCTGAAATGAGAACACACAAGATCAACGAAACATAAATTATTTAGCAATGTCCCGAGAAGGTGGGGGTAAACAACTTCGAATAGAAATAATTAATCCATCTGCCTTTGCTCAGTGTGTGAAAAAGTGATTCATTCTTGCATCTCTAAAAATCCTCCAGATTCCATCATCCCTTTTTGCATTAGGCTATGAAGTATAACTCATAAAACAAAAACTTTTATAGACAGAGCCCCACTACCAGTCAAGCATCTATAGCCCCGATAGGGTTTATCTAACTCACCCTTGTGTTTGCTTAATACTTTGCAAAGCCTTTCCTTTTACCCGAGCTATGTCTAGATAGAGCCCTACTATCGATCAGGCATCCATAGCCTCGGTAGAGTTTATCTAGATCTTGTGACTGATTTGATCAAGCTTTTCAATGCTCATTTTCCTCTTTTTTTTTCAAAAGAAAAACTTTGCAAAGCTTCATGCATCACTAGGGTTAGGAAGCCTATAAGTGGAGCATGTTGGATTTTCGCCTAGGTTTGCAAATCAAGATAACTTCATCCTTCATAATTTCCAGAAATACCCTTTAATATATGTGAGTTACATGTGGAGCTCTAGCAAAATATTTCATTGTTCCACTCTCCACCATCTTAGTCCCAAAATCTGAGCATGATCACCAAATAACTCATCCCCCTTTTCTCGGGTTCACCTATTTTTAGATTAGATACTCCAACCTACTAAACAAAGAAACACAAAAATGGGCCAGAGACCATAAGTTAGCGACCGTGAAACATTACCCCAACACACAAAATATATAGATAGAGAAAAATCTAACCTAAAACAAACTAGCAACAAAGCAACACACAACAACAACACACAAAACACAAACAACCAAAACCAACACCCAAAACTGAAACACCAAAATTATATACATATAGTACACAATCTCACACATTTCAGGGGTTGAAATAGTGCTTTAGATGCAACCCATTAATAGGCAAAGACAAATCTTTTCCATCCAAGGTTTTTAATCTAAAACTATTTTTACCTAGGATTTCAGAAACTTGATATGGACCCAACCACAAACAATCAAATTTATCATGATCCCCTTTCTTTTCATGTCCTTTATCCCACAACAAAACTAGATCTAAAATTTTGAATGTTTTAATCGTAGATCTCTTATCAAACCATCTCTTTACTACATCTTGATGCTTACTAAAGTGAAGCATGGCTTCCTCTCTCTTCTCATCAAGATGCATTAAATGGGTTAATCTAGTTTCAACTTGATTATTTGTTCCAAGATATTCCTTCATAAAATGAAGGGTTTGCAATCTTAAATTAGTGGGAAAGATAGGATCCTGCCCATAGACTAAGTGATATGGAGATGTTCCAATTGACTCTTTTGTTCTGGTTCTATCATCCCAAAGGGTAAACTTTAGTTTACTATGCCAATCCCTAGGGTTCTTTTCAAGCAATTTTTTGATCACACATAGCAAATTTTTATTAGAGGATTCTGCCAAACCGTTACCTTGTGGGTAATAATTTGAAGAGAATTTCAAGCTTACCTTGTTATCATATGCCCAATTTGCAAATTGCATGGAAGAAAAGGCAGAACCATTATCACTTACTATTGCGTTGGGCATGCCAAAATGAGTCACAATGCAATCCTCTAAAAATTTAATAACAACATCAGTGGTAGCATGCTTTGTGGGGATTGCTTCAGTCCACCTAGTGCAGTAATCTATGGCAGTAAGGATATATTTATGAGAATCAGATGAGTTGGGATTGATAACCCCAACAAAATCCAATCCCCATTGTGCAAAAGGTCTTGCCTCCACCATAGACTATAATGGCATTGCTGCATTTCTTTCTCTATTGGCCGCCACTTGACATGTATGGTAGGATCGCACATGAGCATGTGCATCCTTGAAAATATGGGGCCAATAGTATCCCACCCTAAGAATCTGGTGAGTCATTGCATTGGCTGACCCATGTCCAGTTCCATACTTACCATGGAAATCCTTAAGCACTTGGGTCGCCTCTTCTTGGTTAACACAATGAAGGTAAATCCCTTCGTGGTTCCTCCTATACAAAACACCAGACTTAATTAGAAAATTTGCAGATTTCAAATGTAAAGCTCTACGTTGAGTAGAAGTGAGATGTAATGGGCACTTACCATTCAACAAGAAATATACGATATCAACATACCAATCATCTTTAGTTATATCTTCCACATTGTAATGTTGGCATGATATTAATGGATCAATTTCTGTGATTGACTTGACCAATCCTTGTCCATGAACTATTTTCATAGGTTGGATTTCCAGATCAAATTCTTGGAGAGTCAAAATCCATTTTCCCCGTCTTTCACCTAGTTCATTTTGCAAAAACATAGACTTGACAGCAGGGTCAGGGACTACAGCAAAAACCCTACTATGCACTATGTAATGTCTGAATTTCTTTATGGTTTTGAATAGTGCATACATTTGTTTATCTAGGATAGAATATCTCAATTGTGCATCCTTCAATGGAGCACTCAAAAAGGTGATAGGGTTTTCAATGTTACCTTCACTCTTTTGAGTTAGGACACTCGCAAAGGAATGATCTGAAGCAAACGTGTAGACATAAAAGGGCTTTGAATAATTTGGACTGACTAAAATAGGGGCCCTAGAGATAGCATCCTTGATGCTCTTGAAAGCATCCCTATTTTCGTTTGTCCATTTAATCTGAGCATCCTTTTTTAGCATGTCATTCAAGGGTTTGGCAATCTCTGCGAATCCTGAAATGAACTTCCTTACGAAATTGATCTTGCCAAAGAAGGATCTTAACTCTTTTCTACTATTGGGTGGAGGGATGTCTTGTATAGCAGCTATCCTTTTCGGATCAATAGAAATCCCTTCCTTCGAAATAACGTGACCCAATAGCTTACCTTCTGTTACCCCAAAGATGCATTTTCTCGGATTAAGGGAGATCCCATGTTCCCTACATCTTTGGAGGACTTTCCTCAAATCCCTAACATGATTTTCTCTTTTCTTAGAAAAAATAGGAATGTCATCCACGTAAACAATGATACACTTACCAATGAGCCCTTTGAATGCATAATCCATGGCACACTGGAAAGTTGCACCTGCATTCAATAATCCGAAGGGCATTCTTCTATATGCGAATGTTCCCCATTTAGTTGTGAAAGTTGTTTTCATTCTGTCATTTGGGTGGATAAGGATTTGATTGTATCCTGAATAACCATCTAGGAATGACATCATTTTTGACCCATTAACCATTTGAAGTATCTCATCAATGGAGGGCAATGGGTAATTGTCCTTTTGGGATGCTTTATTCAGATTTTTGAAGTCAATACACAATCTTATCTCTCCATTCTTCTTTCTCACCGGGACTAGATTGGCAACCCATGTAGAATGCCTAATAGGAAAGATGATTTTTACCTCTAGCAATATTTTCACCTCTTTCTCTATTAAGGGTTCTAATAATGGATTGACAGGTCTTTGTCTCTGTCTAAAAGGCTTGGACTCTAATTTTAATGGAATCATGTGCATTATCACATTCTGATCATACATTTTCAAATCCTTGTAACTCCATGCTATACAATCCACATACTCTCTTAGTGCATGAGTGATAGACTCCTTTTCTTGACTTGTACATGCCTTAGCAATGAACACCTCTTGTGGATTTTCTGCACTCCCTAAGTTGATTAGATCACATGCTTCTTTAGGGGGCGGTACCTTTTTGCCTCTTTTTGTTTGATATCCGATATCAAATATCTTTTCTAGTGAAACAATATCTTTTGGCATTTTATTCATCATTTGGGTTGTTTCACTATCCAGGTCTATTTCTTCCTACCCTCTCTTATCTTCATCTATCACCTGATTTTTGAAAATACCAGAGTTAGTGATAAAATTAAAAATGTGTCTGTCACTATCGAATACTTGCAAATTGGTAACGTTGTCTGGTATTGAAGGATAGGGCACTAGTTCAATTGAATTTTTTTTGCATTTTTTATGGTCAACTGGCTTGAGCATACTTGCTGCAATGGCTAAAGAATCTGCCATTCGATTGCATTTCCTAGAGATAAGGGAAATGTTGAAAGCATCAAACTCATCTATCAGATCCCTAACTCTAGTCCTGTAAAGACTCAATATTTTATCCCGACATGCATATTGCCCTTTTACCTATTTAACCACTAACTTCGAGTCTCCCAAAACTTTGAGACACTTAACCTTCTTATTCAGAGCCAACTGAAGTCCAAAAATAAGTGCTTCATACTCCACCACATTATTGGTGGCTGGAAACTATAATCTATAGGCAGCTAGCATAGGCTTGCTACATGGACATGTAAGTTCGATACCAACTCCAACACCTTGTTTTGATTTGGATCCATCAAATCTGAGAATCCAAACCAAACTATCCTTTTTAGAAATACCACAAGAAAGGATTTCCTTTTGAGGTTCTTCGATAGCTTCTTCTATGTCAAAGTTATAGACCCCTAAATCAGTTTCAGCAAATTGGATTTCATTGGGCCTATTATACTCTGTAATCATCTCTTTGAGCCTTGGCTCACTATCCACCCAGATTTGGTTTGCTAATCCCCTCCAAGGTAACCACATGTGGGAAGAATCTGTAACAATGTAACCATTCAGGTTCTTACTCCAATCTCTTCCCAACACCATGCCGTATTTGGTGGTAATATTGACCACAAGTATATCCACATGATGTTGAATTCTAGGCTCTAAATTGATTTGAACCAGGACATCATTCAAAATTCCAACCACATCTACAATAGATCTATCCAATTGTATCACTTTACTCTTTGAAGGGATTGGCTTGAATCCTAACTTTTGGCAAATCTCGAGGGGCATGATGTTACCCGAGGCACCCGAGTCTATCAGACAATTATGCAAGTTTTTACCTGCAATTCTGATGGTTATGAGAAAAGGAGGCACTTCTCACTTTTCTTTCCGTAACACTAATTGGGACTCAACACCTTTGACCTCATGGATTTGACTTGGTGGATACAAAGCTTTCACCAAAGCTTCCCCTTGACCTAGCAATTTAGCAACCTCAAAAATTGAGATATTAGCCTTAGTCCTTTTCAAGTCCTCTACTATGTCATAAGTAGATTTTTCGAGATTTTGCATCTTGTGCATAGGTTTGGATGATTCAATAGCCAATGGAGGAGGTGGATTATTATCAACTTTGGTATCAGGAGGAAGAAGGGGATTGTTTGGTAGAGTGGAGGAAGTTTTGGGATTCTTGGAACTCCTCGTGTAATAACCATGATTTCCTTTTCCAAACTATCTAACAACTTGGACTTCCTCTTCTATAGTTTCATCATCATCTTCTCCTAAGATTTTAGCATCCTCTTCTCCTTCCACATTTTCTTTATAGTGGATAATTTATATTACCAAAACATCTTCCTTCCCTTGGCAACAATGAGATGCTCCCTCACTTTGGGGATCTAATTCACCAAAATCTTCATATGCATTAGCTTGATTTGCTACAGGGTTAGGTACACGCCCATTATTGGGCTGAGTGTTCCATGGCCCCCTCCTCCTATGGTTAGGATTTTGATTAGACATAGAGGTCTGGGATAGTTGTTTCTTCATGTGGACTATGTCATTGCCCATTTTGATAGTCTTTTCTTCAATTACTCAACCTTAGAATTAGATCCTTGTGGTTGGGGCATTATGGTGCTAGATCCAAATGCATTTCCTATATTGGCAACCTCTTGACTAGATGTGATGGTTTGATTCTGAGCATTTTGGTTCCACCAAGGATTCATGCTTTGAAGAGGTGCGACCATAGGATAAGTTATCGAGGTTTGAGTGTTGGTCGCATCGAATCCTGGCATAGTTATCTGATTGTTTGCTAGCATAGGTGTGGTGGGTGGAATGGTTGCATTAGGATAGGTGGGAATGGATGGATACATGGGCATGAATGGGTATTATTGATGGTATGGTAGGGCATTCATTATTGGCACTTGTGGTGCCATAATTTGGTTCATCATGGCAAACTGACTGTACGGACCAAACTATCCTACCATGGGCAATTGGGGCATCCCCATACCTTGCGATGTCATTTGTTGCTCAATAGTCATGGCCTCCGCATAAGCTAGGGCAAGGGTTGTAACCTAGGGGTTTCTCCTAGAAAACATGGCTATCATGGGATCTAGAGCTCCAAAGTATAATTGAAGGGCCACAATGGCATCAACCATGAAATGGCGAGTTACACTCATGTAAAGCTTCTGGAACCTAGCATTGAATGTCCTAATCGGCTCATTGAGTAACATTTTATAGGTCACAAATTGATTATATATGATGGTAGGATCTAAAAGTGACCTGAACTGATTAATGAAGGCTCCCTCTAATTGGGCCCAAGAAGTGATGGACCCTGTGGGGAGATTCATATACCAATCATGAGCCATCCGATCCAAACTCATGGGGAAAAGCCTACAAGCGACATCTTCATGGTTTACTCCTAGTCTAATCAGATGGTCTTTGTAATTCTGGATATGCTCTTCAGTTGTAATAGGACCATCATGCTTAAACTTGGGTATCGACTTCTCAATATTCCTAGGTATTTCATGGACATCCCCGGGTATGTTCAAGGGAATATTAAGCACCCCGTACCAAGGAGCTGGTGGTTGGGCCATGTTATTCAATAGTGGTGGCCCTACGGGAGTAATAGAAACCATTGAAGTAATGGGGACAGATACACTTGATGTAGCTACCATAATGGAAACAGTGGGAGCAGACCCACTAGATGTACTTGAGTCTAAAGATAACCCTAGATCAAGTATACTGGGTGGGATTTTGATCTCTTGAGTTTTGTTTCTTGGCTTCCTAGAATTGGGAGAAAGACTTTGAAAGATGGTTTCCCCAGTGGTTTTAGACCTAGTAGCGATATACTCAGGTTGGGCCAGCTTGGGAAAACTAATGTTCTACAAGGCTTCTCACAAATCACTCACAATAAAACCTGAATAAACACTGTACCTGCAAGCACAATAAGGTGGAAACAAAACGACCCACATTAACCGTCAGAAAACCAAAGATCTAAATCACAAAGCTATGAAAGAAGGCCCTCCTTCTAGCACCAAAATGTTGAGTGAATATTTTGCCCTATTGCAAAATAATCACCACAATCAGAGTATTAAATTGAAAACTCTCTCTTGCAAAGAAATTAAGTATAAACACGAATTTCTCCAAGGTTCTGTTACACAAGCATTCTGCATATATGTATGAAAGCAATGATCATTTAAGATAATATATGCTAGAACTAACTCAATAACCTGCAAGTGACAGTTAACAAGGGGCCTTGATGGTTTAATTCATACATGCTTAGTGATTACCTTCCTTAATCCTTAAAATGAATGTGAATTTTGCTCATGTGAAAAGTGATTCCTTTTAATGTTCTTGGCATTAATCTGTCTTACCCTGAATCCTAGTTAGTAAGCCCATTTTATCTTCAGATTAAAGGTGTAAAAATGAAAAGATGCATGGAATAGTCCACTTCATTTTAAACTCCATGCCTTTAATGTGAGATTCATTTTGCAGTTAGTAGATTCATTTTATCTTCATTATGAGTGTTCTACTAAATGCTAAGTTAGACTTTGAACATGTTAGTCAGTTAGTAAGTTAGCATTCATTTGCATTATCTGCCATTAATGTAAAGTAGGCGTTAGTACCCTCCCTCCTAGATTGATTTTATCTTGAATTTAGATTTGAAAAATTGAAAAACTTTGTACAATTTGGAGGTGCAAAAATTCTGGATAAGGACCAGAATGCAAATAAATGAAATAACTATGCAAGAAATTCTGGAAAATGGACCAGAATGGAAACAAACTGAACAGAAAATTACAAAAATTCTAGACAAGGACCAGAATGGAAAGAACTAAAAATAAAATGCAATTTTTTTGGAAAATGACCAGAATAGAGTTAGATAAAGATTTTGGACAAGGACCATAATGAAAGCAATAAATGAAAATGACTTTTTACAAAACACAATAAAAAATTATAGAAAAAAAATTTAATCTATTTACACCAAAGCTGGAAAACCATGCATACAAATCCTGGTATCATACTCCCCTACCCTACAAAACCACAGATTATGAGACAAGTCTGAAGGTAACCCGATCTAAACAAACCTGCATGAAACACAATCAGATTAGATCAAGTGCAAGACTCAAAGGAATAAATATTATCTGCATCAATATCAATCTTCACCTAGTATAACCCCCTAAAGGCATTAAATACATAGATACAAATTAAAAAGATGCAGTAAAAAGAATAAACAATTAAAACAATAACCCTCGACAAAAAATCTCCTCTGATTTTGCTCACAAAGTGTATGCTTGCCAAAATGTATGCATTCAATTTCTTCAAAAATATATTTTTTTTTTTTAAATTTCCAACCCCTTTCACAATGGCTTCCTTGGATATTTAAGGTTTTGAAAAACCTGTTCGTTTCAACTTCTTTCATGACATATTGGGAGTATAAAAATAAATAAATTTTCCAATTTTTAAACATATTTAATTAATCCCCTCGTTAATAACCACTAAAAACAAACAAGTTTTCACAACAAAAAAGGAAAACCCTAGAACGAAAAAAAATAATTTAAATCCTTTAACACTTATTATAACTCCCATGACTTTATAACATGGGTAATATTAAAGACCCTTTTACTATCTTTTAATCTTAACATAATAGTTAAAGTCTTTATGCTTTATTAATCCCTTTATGAACATAAACGGTGTCTACAATAATGATAAACAATAACCCATGCCCTACTTTAGAATCTCATCAATCAAACAGTGAGGGCATACATTGCCCTGTTTCAAGATGTAGCAACAAAGGGCAATCAAAACATAATTTTTACACCAAAATACAACACTGCCCATGTCCTCACTGGTCTTCATTTAAAACGTGATAGCGATCATACTACATTTCCCTACGACAAAAACCTCACCGAGTGCATCATAAGAAACCTCGCGTCTTATGGTCTACTGGTGACGAGTACCCTTCGTGGTTGTTGTATTTCTTCTCCCGCAGTTGACACTCCAATCGCATCTCCAAGCAAAATAAAATATCTCCTCCTTGATGATGGTTAAAAACAACCATGAACTCGCCATTAGGATTCCTTCACATGGAAGAGTGATGAATTCATTCTATTGTGACTCACCCAATCTAACCACTCTCATCTGCTACCTTGATATTGCCTACTATGTCTAGCAGATTCCATGCCCGACCGTTCAAGCTAGGATTCATTGCATTATTGCATAGCCTACGTATCCATTGAAAAAACCCTCATTCACCCATCCTGGTTGTCTTGACCCTATGAAATTCTCATGACCATGTAGGACTCAACCACATATACCACCCCACGTGGTCAGGTGGTCTCCGTCGCCCCTGTGTTGATGCTATCTCATGACTTCTGTTGCTACTGTATCATCAATCAAAACACTATCAAGCCTCTAAATAACTATAAATGGGCCCACTTTATCATTCCTCATCTAACCCTGAGCGTTTCTGTTAGATTGTCAAGTATCCCAACTGTACTTAATTCTACGGCTACAGAATTCCCACTCCATCCATGTGTAATTCTGATGTGCCATACTGTCGCTCACAATCCTAGTGAATCATCATCATGGAGTATCTTTGTCACTTGCTACAGTCCACTAACCCCACCTATCAAGGTCATCCATGGTCCTACATGGTACCACTGCACCTCTACTTCCTCATGGATGCCTCGTTTATCGACTATCTGGCAACCGTCGTGAGTCACGATCTAATCATCTCTCCGTTATTCGATATCACTACACGGGGTATTCATAACCGCCACTGCACCAACCGACAACACTGCCTTAGTTGGCAACATCCAATATTCCATCGTCGTGATATGTTTGCTATGCTAGAGTCTATCATAGCTTTCTGGGAAGTCCATGTATCACCATACATTATCCTTCTTCCATCCAAGTAGACTTTTGTGTCTAAGTCATATCTATGTTAGGTATACGTAGTCATGCGGATCCTTTAATTATCCAAGTCTGGCTACCTTATTTATCATCACATGATGCCATATCTACGTAAAATTTGTCCATGCTAGCGTCTAGACATCCTGGATTGTTTCCACGTTCGTACTTGTTGGTTTCATCTACCTTCATGTCATTTGTTTGAAGTGGGCCCACATCATCCATGGACCCACATTCGTATCTTCAGTTCGATAGTCGCTCTGAAATGATGAAACCCCATCATTCTTTCCACTCTGCAATCATCGCATGCCTTGCGTCATATATCCCTAGTGTCTCACTTCATCCGAAACCTGCACATCAAAAAGAAAGGCTATTAGACTATGGCTTTATAACTCAGGCTAAATAAAAAGAACAAACCAATATTAAATAATATTGAAGTGCCCTTTCACTTATTTATATTGTATTATATATATATATATATATAAAATATTTCTTGTTATTTATATTTGATTATTATTATTATTATTATTTGTTTTAAACATTTAAATCATTATTTGACATATACTAGGGACAAAACACGAAATTTAATAATAAAATCGCTAACGAACAAATTGATGATAAAAATCATTGACAACAAATTGATGATAAAAATCATCGACAACAAATTGATGATAAAAAATTATCGATAACAAATTGATGATAAAAATCATCAACAACAAATTGATGATAAAAATCGTCGACAACAAATTGATGATAAAAATCGTCAACAACAAATTGACAATAAAAATCATCGACAACAAATTGACGATAAAAATCATCGACAACAAATTGGCGATAAAAATCATCGAAAATAAAAATTCACCAAAAACAAATGCTAACCCTTCAAAACGAAACAAAAGCATCCAAACACAAAAATCAAAAGATGGGTCCCCAATTTTGGGGCGAGTTGTGTGACAGTCACAACATGTGGTTTCTTTTGCAAGACTTCTATGCTCTTTCTGTATCAAGGCTCTTGTGGCTTGTAATTCAAGTGTGGATTTTTGCAATCCAGTAATGGAGATCTTCAATCTCCTATCTTCACCATGATACTTCACTAGAAGTATTCTTCCGCAGTATTCTTCTCTCACACAATGAACTAACCTTTGCACTATGAGAGTACGCCAACCATTGAGGAATGAAGTTGGAGTCTCCTAGATTTCTATTGTAGTAGGAGTCCCAATCCTCTGAGGATTAATTTCCCACAACAAAAGAAACTTTAGGCACTAGTTAGCAAATTCCAGATGACCTGGATGATATTCACTAGATAATTCGTCAATGTAGTGGATTGAAAAGTCGAGTCATAGTCTTCACAAGTTTTCATAACTCTATGGAAAAGACTCTAGAAAAAAATGATCTCAGTATTTTTTTAAACTGAGATTCCTTTCAATCCTATCTTTGTAACTCTCCCAAAATCTACCACCTAGATACTCCTAAGATATTTTGCTAGTGGCTGGTCCAATGGTGTGTCAGTTTGATAAAAATCTCAGGTAAACCAACAATGGTGGTTTCTCTATTGACCTGTAGAGACTAGATCTAACAGGGATCTGATATCACTATTAACTTTTGGTGAATGATCCATGAGAGATAACAATCACAAGATGCAGAATAACATGCAAGAAAGTAAATATGCTAGATGATTGAAGCATGCTAAAATATAAAACATATAAAACATTACAATGCAAATATGGAGGAAGTGAACACTCCATTAACAAATCTACAGATCTACATCTTGTCCATCACTAGTAAATAGTGTGGTACACAATCCACTAACCTATGCTATCAAATAATGTATTTCTATTGTCCCCTTCACTATATATCTAAGAGGTTGTCCTTATATATGTAAAATAGGATTCTTGCTCAACACTCTATCTAGTTGTGTATAGGACATCTTGCACATGTACAACTTACACATGGATACTTGTCCATTTATTACAATGCATGTAGTAACCAGATAACTTGCACAGGAAGTAATTTAGGTATGTATCTTGGAGGATACATTTACATAACCCAAATTATGGAATATACATTATTTCCATCAATGGCCTACTTATCGATGTTGAAGCTACAACCGTTGACAGGGTGGGTAAGAAGAAGTTGGTACTCAGCTCCTCTTCGACACTCTCCTAATCATAAGATAAAAAATACTCTGGTCATCCCATATCTTGGTACGCTCTTTGCCCATCCTGTACACGGTGTGGACCAAGTGACCAACCTAGATGATATTGTTTCATTGGCGACATCAATGTTATTAAGGGCAAGCAATATCATCAACAAAATGAAGACCTAGAAGGTAGACCATCTTGGGGAGGATGCTCCTAAATATTATTACGATGAGGACTATGTCTCAAAATTATGCATGTGGATGGTCTCTCTGTGTATTGGGGAGCATCCAATATAAAAATTTGTAGCCAATTTAATCAATACAATGAGATCTCTTGTTGATTGCAAATAGATTATGAAGAAAATTATTGAACAATACTTCTACTTTTTCATGAATATTTTTATTTTTAGTTTATGAACGGATTAAGTTTTGCACTTGCTTCAAATTGTTGTACAAGATTTTGTGATAAGGATTGAATAGTATATGAAAAGATTTTAATAGATTTTTTTGAGAAAATTAAATAAGATTATGTGAGCAAACTAAATGAGATTATGTAATTGTTTTTTACATAAAAATTAATACTAACAAAATAAATTATGGTGTTAAAATATCACAGCAAGAATGATAATTTTGGAAATATGAGTAGGTTTTGTTGTCATTGATGTCAAGAGTGAGTTTCAATGAGCAGTGCAAGAGAAATATTGCTTCTAGACCTAAGGAAAATAATATTATAATATCCCTTATTACAATATTCAAGGTGGACAGATGAGGTCTAAAGAGCAATACGAAGGCCCAAGAAAAATAATATTATAGTATTTTATTATAATATTAAAGTTCTAAGGTTAAGACCTAAAGATTAATTTTTTTTTTTATTTGTGGAAAACATCCCAAAAGGGATGCCACTTTCGGGTAAGACCCAAGGAGGCAGGGGTATCCATTTCGCCAAAAACGCCCAAGACTCGGACCTGGCCTACCACCTTTGACATACTCAAGGAGCAAACAAATACACAAAACCAATTTAAAAATAAGTAAATAACAACAAAAATAATAAAATAAAATAAAAAACATGCTCCTTGAGTGTGTCAAAAACAAAAGCACAACCAAACACACATAGTAAGATAAAAGAAACCACAACACAAACCACATAGAAAAACACAAGAACCACATAACAAAACACAAACAAGACAAAAAAAACAAAACACTACAAAGACATAACCCAAAAAAGAACATGAAAAATAAACACAACCAAAACCTAAAAAATTAAAATAAATTAAATTAAAAATAAAAATAAAAAACAACCAACAATAGACAATAAACAAAAAAAAAACATAGAAAACACTCACACATAAAAACACGAATTAACACAAACAAAGAGAAACCCAAGAACAAGAATGAAAAAACACAAGAACGATAAAAAAAAACATAAAAAAAAACACAAAATAACAAAAACACGTGAACAAAAAAAACAACACAAAGAAAACAAAAACAAAACAAAAAAAAAGAACCCACCCACCTTAAAAAACTAAACAAAAAACAAAAAAAATTGAACATAACAATGACCTATCTAGACCAGAAGACTAATAAGGCAAGAATCAACAGAGGAAACAAATAAATAATAAAATGAGCTAGGGAACTAAAAAAACTGAATGAACCAAAGAGAAGCAAAAAAAAAGCAAGAAGAAACTAGGTACCTTCAGAACTGGAGCCATCCAAAGAAATGATAGAAAGAAGAGCTTCCCTAATTTGAGAAGCCCACCATATAGGAGGGTGGCCATAACAAGTAAGATCACATTTATCCAAAGCCCAATTAGCTAAAGCATAAACACTCTTGTTTTGATCTTTGACCACATGATTGTAATCAACTTTCAAAAATCCCATCTAGATTAATTGAATCTTCTCAATAATTATTTTTATTCTCCAATCCACCTTATGATTCTTAGAAGGAGTCTTCAAGATATTAATCATAAGTTGAGAGTCAGACTCAACTAACACCTTTTCCCATCCAACCTTAGTAGCCTCTTGAAGGCCTCTAAGGATACCATACCCCTCAGCAAGGGTTTTGGAAAGAATACCTAAATTCTCAGTAAAAGTAAAAACTAGGGAGCCATCTGAAAGTCTACCAATTCCTCCCACACTGGCTTTTCCAGGGTTCCCTCTAGAGGCTCCATCAGTATTGACTTTTTCAAAATCCTTAGAAGGAGGTTACCAATTTCTAGTCATATCCATATTACTAATACTCACATTCCCTTTAAGTTGGTTGCCCTTAGAAGATTTAATCTTCAATATTTGCATCACTTGATCCCATCTTTGGTGGGAGTTTTGGGGGTGATTAAGGAGTTGATGGTCTGATTCAACTAAGTTGGCTATGGTCTTTTGCCAAATATAGTGAATATTCTTCCTATCTTGATTAAAAATTTGACTGTTCCTTTCATTCCAAATATTCCAAAGAAGAATTATAGAACCCATCCAAACTAACTACCTAATAAAATGATCAACACCCTCTTGATTAGCCCAATCCCTCCAAAGTTGTTCAAAAGTAAAAAAATTGGACCACTGTAAGCCTAGTAAAGTGGTCATTTTCCTCCATAGCTCAGAGGCTAAAGTACACTCAATAAAAATATGGTTGAGATTTTCTACATTCTCTTCACACATTTCACATATAAAAAGGCCATGAAAACCACGCTTCATAAGTTGCTCACTAGTAATCACCCTACGATGCAATAAAATCCAATTAAGGGCACAAAGTTTTAATTAAAATTTAAATTGAATTTAAAAAGTTCAAAGATATTTTGAGAACATGGAATATTGCATATAAGAAGGGGTAAGTTTCATTTCAAATTTTTATCCATGCGATCCATTGAATGCAATAGTAATTTGTGCGCAAAGTGAAGAGAAGGTATCATGTGTGTTCTAAAAGGTTTATTGAAGCAGAAAAAAGGATAAGTAAGTGGGGAGCCCACTTCACATTGTAAGGTGTTGGGTCACATGGTTGGTAGCCAAGGTCTGCGCTAAGAAATTCACAAGCGCAATGTTAGGGGTTCGATTCTCGTGGTCTTTGTTTTTGATAAAGCGAAGAAAGTTTTGGTTTGCGCTGTCAGAGAGGAACAAAGGGAAGGCATGTACCTTTCCCTTTGTGTGGAGGCACATAGCCCACTTGGTGGGAACACACTATGCAAAGGTACTTGGATAGAGGGGTTCACATGTTTGAAACCCATCGACGCCTTTTTGGTAGTTGGACTATGGTATCTGCTCACATTGCTAAGGTTTTATTGTTGCATCTCAAATTTTAAATTTAATTTTTAATTTCTTAAACTTTTGTTAATTGGAAATGACATATTTAAAAGGGTTAAATATTTATACAAGGAATATAAAATGTTATGCAAAGTTTTATTTTTGTATTTTATTTTTGAGTGGTTAAAGTTAATAAAAGGAGAAATAAGGTGTGCCAAGGGTGTTAGATATTTTTGGTGAACTAAAGTTATATTATAAAAATTGTTTTCAAAGGAGAGATAAGACATAGTTGATTTTTGATATTTTGACTTGGTAAAATATTTGAAAGGAAATATTAAGGATATATTTTTTTTATCTAACCCTTGATATTGGTAAAGAGATTGATTTTGATTGATATAGGTTTTGAGGCCAAAAATTCATCAAAAAAAGGTATGGGCATATCTTCCTTGTGAGTGAAATATTGTTGTATGTTGTGAATGCTAAGTTGGAGTGAAAAGGTTTGTTTGATAAGCATTGTTGATTTTGGTTTTCTGGAATGAAAGTTGATACTAGAAACCTTGTTTGATAAGCATTGTTGGAAATATTGAAGTAAGTTTTCATATGCTTGAACTAGGATTTGTGAAAGATCATGAGTATCCTTGTTTTGTGAAGTTGAGAACTATCTTAAGCTAGGGTTTGTGAAAGATCATGAGTATCATTGTTATGTGAGTTTTGTTTGATAAGCATTGTTGACTAAGCTTTCATTGAGTTATTGGTTGAGTGGAGTTGATTGGGCTTAGTTGATTGGAAGTGCTGGAGTGATAGTTCAAGTTCTATGAAATAAATTTTTCCTTACTAATTTGATAAATATTGAAAGTGATTGAGTTTGAAGCATATTGAGTCTCTAACCATTCTCCATATGTTTTTGTGATAAAGTAAGATATATTCAAAGTGATTGAGCATTGTTGTGAATGCGAAGCATATTGAGTCTTTAACCATTCTCTATATTTTTCTATGATATTAAACAAGATTCTGTGTGAAACTTGGTTGTGTGATTAAAGAGGTTTTTTTGTGATAGATTGAGTTGAGTTGAGAAATATTTTGTGAAAGCTTAAGGATAGATTTGTGTGAGCTTTTGTGGAAGCTTACAAAGTAGAGTTGAGGCAAGTCTTGGTGAAGACTTGAGAGCATATTGGACAAGTTCTTAAGAGGACTTGTGGATAGATTTGAGGTAAGTCTTTGAGAAGACTTGATAGTAGAATGGATTGATTGATTTGTTCAAACCTTGAGTTAATGTTTGGTGAAGATCTAGCAAAGTTAATTTGTGATTGGTTCAAGCTTTGTGTTAACACTTGAGAATAGATTTAAGGTCAAAGTTTGGTATATATTTGAGGATAGGTTTGTGTCAAATCAAATATATAAATTGAGTAGATTTTTTCTATACCGAAGGACTATATTTAGTGTAGATCAGATATAGAGATTGAGCAGATTTGTGCATAGCAGAGGATAGTTTTTAGTACAGATCTAAGAAAAAGGTAGAATAAAGTAAGAGCAGGCTTTGGATGTGATAGAGAAGAGGATAGTAGTCTCCAATGGATATATATCCATTAGCTAGAGTAGTGAGGACAAAGGTCTTATGAGTGAAGATAGGGGTCTTCAATGGAGAGATATCCACAAGCCAATGTAGTGGAGGTAGTAGTCTTCTAGAGGATTACCAGCTAGATCATAGGAGAAGGAGTTATCCTATGGATAGATATCCATAAAATTGATTAGGTTATTGGTGTATCCTTTGGACAGAGTTCCATAAATATTGTAATAGGGAAGGATTCCCAAGAAATTGTTTGAGAAATTTTTTGTGAAAGATTTTCTTCGTGGACATAGCCCACATTGTGAAGAACATGTTCTTATACTGAGAGGGGGGTGAAAAGTATACAATAAAACTTTTTACTTTTTAATCCAAATAGTAGCATCAGTATTAATAAAATATTAAACATCACACAAAGCATCACACACATGAGAGATATCATTTTTACATGGTTCACCCAAATATGGCTACCTCCATAGATAAAATATTTCTTCTAAATATTTCTCAAATAATATTTTGGCAATACTTCCCAATTACAATGTTTATGGACCTCTGTATAAAGGAGATATTGATCCCCTAAATCTGGTTTGTGGATCTCTATCCATAGGAGAGCTCCTTCTCCTCTACTATGGCTGGTGATCCTCTAGAAGACTACTGCCTCCACTACACTGGCTTGTGGATATCTCTCCACTAAAGACTCTTATCCCCACTCAGAAGACCTATCCTCACTACCCTAGCTAATGGATCTCTATCCATTGGAGATTATTTTTCTCTCTGCTCTGTCACCTCCAAAGCTCTATCTCAATTTCGTACTAAACATAGTCCAGTCAGTCTAGTACATTTCTGCTCAACTTTTGCACTAAAAATAGTCCATTCGGTCTAGCAAAATATGCTCAATCTCTATCTCTGGTCTAGAACAAACCTATTCTCAAATCTTTACCAAAATTTGCTCTCAAATTTGCACAATAGGTCCACTTAGAACCCGCTCAAATCTGCTCAACAGGTCCACTCAGAACCTACTCAAATTTTCTCAACAAGTCCACTTAGAACCTGCTCAAATTTGCTCAACATTTCCACACATAACTTGTCCATATCATAGAAACATAAAGATAAAATTGTTAGAGACTTAATATTTTCTATACTCAATCACTCTCTCAACTCAAATCAATCTCATAGAAGCATAACGAGAATTGTTAGAGACTCAATATGTTCTATACTCAAAGCTCAATCACTTTCTCAACTCAAATCAAAATATAGGATAGTTTGTTTTATGGAAATTGAAAAATCACTTCATACATCCACTTGACTAGGCTTCAATCAACTCTACTCAACCAATCACTCAATAAAAAATCCTTTCTAACAAATCCTAGTCCAAGTATGTAACCATCAACTCAAAATGTTTCCAACTATGCTCAACAAAAAATCTCACATAACAATGATACTCATGATCTTTCCAAACCCTAGTTCAAGTTCTTTGTATAACAAATCACTTCAACAACCATGCTTATCAAACAAGGTTTTAACCACAACTCTTAATTTCAGAAAACCTTGAAGCATTAACTCAAACACTTCACTCAACCAATTATCTCAACAACAATGCTTATCAAACAAGGTTTTAACCACAACTCTTAATTTCAAAAAACCTTGAAGCATTGACTCAAATACTTTCGAAAAGGAAACCCTAATCAAATCCTTTTCACTCCAAACTTTATTTTCAAACAACCAACTCAACCAAAGAAGAATTTGCCCATACCTTTTTGCTTGATAAGGAGTTGATCTCACAAATCTGCCACACTCACAATTACTTCTTTGCCAATATCAATAAGGGTTAGAAGATAATTTTCTCAACAAAACATAACACAAAATAATATTAAAATTACATCTTATCACTCCAACTTAATTAATAATCAACACCCTCAAAATAATAAAAAAAACCTTTAGTCAAATTAACACAATACCTACAAAGTCTTAATCCTCCAAAATACCAATATAGAAATTTAAGACTTCATTAAAAACTAAAACTAGAAATATTCTTATAACTCCAAGTAATCAATTACCCCCACTTATTTACTAATCAAATCCTTCTAAAAAATTTCCAAAAAATAATCCTTATACCTCCCAACTTAGCAAATAGCAAACTTTAATGCAATAATATTTACCTTTTCTTCATCGGGAATCAAACCCTCAACCTTGCCCACAATATGCGCCTTAGTTGCGACATCAACCACCGCACGAGATATGTGCTCATTTGAAATGAATTAAGCACCACGTGCTTCAAGACTTTCTCCCCTTTGTGCTTTACCAAAAACAATGTGCACCTTGGATGCCTTAACCAACACAACTTCCAATGTAGCCACCGTGTTTCAAACATAGGCCCTCACACTTGCAAACATCTTTGCACTTCCCAACACACCACTAGGCCACACTGTCCTATGTGCCTTCAGATTTCAATTCTTCTTGTCTTAAACTCTGTGCTATCCATGAATTTTGTAAATCTCACAAGCTCTTAATCTCTTTCGCATACCAATTAATTATTCGAGCAAGTATAATGTTTTTTGTCTTTGGGAAATGTATTTATATTGCCTCCTTTGTACATTGGGAGACGTCCACACTTATACGAGTTCCTTTCATGATGTTGGAAAATATTCTAAAGGCGCTTTAAATACCTTTTCTCCAACCCCAACCTTAGGGTTTATAAAATACATTTAAACTTTATAAAACCCACTTTGCTTTATAAAATATTATAATGAGAATTATAACTATTTTATTTGGGTTTTCACCATATCACTTTAATATTATAATAAACATTATTATAATATTATATCTTTTTGATATCTTGGATAAATTTCTTCCTTCTCACTGCATTCCATATCGTAAATAATATTTATTTATAAAATGAATATTATATCTCCTTTTGAACTTCTATTTTCTGCACTGATTCTCTTGATCTTTTGGCCTGCTTCTTGGATACCAAATAACTATTTTTGACCCCTTTGTTTCCTACTAAATTCCTTGATATTAATTATGACTTTATCTTGTGACATCAATGACAAATTTGACTTAGGGACTCAAAATGTCCAACACATTGGGTGAACCATGTTAAATCATGTCTCTCATGTGTGTGATACTTTGTGTAATGATTGTTGCTTTATTATTGTTGATGTTATCATATGGATTGAAAAGTAAAAAAAATTATCTTATACTATTCACCCCCCTCTCAGTATAAGTACATGTTCTTCAATTGGTATTAGAGCGGGTCTCTCTATGAAAATACTAACAACTTAGAGAAGGATCCATTAGAAATACACATGACTTCATAAAATGAAGAAGAGACCATGTTTGATATAAAAGAGGAATTCTTCACTGCTCTTAGAAACTTGGAAAGAATTATAAAGGAGAACTCAATCTTGAAGGAATAAATTCAAGAAGATGAGGAAGCAAAAATGGAAATTCTACAGAGTTTCACAGAACTCAAGATAAAGGTAGAAGAAGGAAATAAAATTGAATAGGATATGATAGATCTATTAAGAGTAAGGGAAATAGAATGTGAAATATTGGAAGTAGAAATTGTATCTCTAAGGCATGAAGTTGAAAATACCAAGCTTCAAAAAGATATAAAGTTAGAGAAACAAAAATAGGAATCTAAATTTTAGGAAACAAAGACATCAAACAGAGATAAGATCACTACTCATATCTCAAACGGAAAGGATATCAGGAAAGAAGAAATCAAAGAAGAACCATGGACGAGAGTTAATCACAAAAGGAGAATCACTCAACCACATTTTCAAAGGCATCCAAATAGGTTACATAATTTCCATGGCTATTGCTTTTCTTGTAACAAATATGGTCATAGAGCTGTATACTACATTGGGTATGTGAAAAATAATTTCAATAAAAATTTTAATTCTTTTGCACCTCTTATAAATGATGATATCATATGTTACAAATGCAATAATTTTGGGCACAAGGCTATATGGTGCAAAATGTTACTTCCTAAGTATAGTAAAGAGAATACAAATTCAACAACTAGGGAAAGAGAAAAAGGGAAATAAAAAGGTAAGATCAATGTTAGTTCAAATATCTATTCATGCTCAGGATAAAGAAGAACAATGGTTTCTTCATAGTGGTTGCTCTAGACACATGACAGGATACAAAGACAATTTTTTTATACTCAAAGAAAAAAATAGAGGATCAGTAAGTTTTGATGATAATGGATCAGCAAAAATTTATGGAAAAGTAACTCTGAGTTTACATAATAGAAAGACAAGAACATAAAATGTACTATATGTTAAAGGACTAAGACAATTTTCTAAGTGTATGCCAACTTTGTGATCAAGTTCGTATGGTTACATTTCATCCAGATAGATGTGAGATAAGAAAGTATAAAACTGGAAAAGCCATTGCAAATGCAAGTAGAACTCCAAACAACCTCTATATCCTTAGTGAGATTAAAGGAGAAATATATTTTCTATCACAAGAGAATGAGATTTGGTTGTGGAATAGAATAATGGGTCATTTTAATTTTGACAAAATAGTAAAATTAAGCAATAAACAGACTGTCAAAGATTTACCCAAGCTAAAAATGCCACAAAACACAATTTATGCACCTTGCCAACATGGAAATCAAACTAGAACAAGTTTCAAATCAAAGGAATATATATTATCTGAGCCATTAAATCTAATACATACTGATCTATGCGGTCCTACCAGAACACAGAGCATTCAAGGTGAAATTTACTTCATTTTATTCATAGATAAGTACTCCATAATTACTTGGGTAGCTTTCCTAAAATATAAGTAGGAATAATTTTACAAATTCAAGGCATTTAAAGAATGGGTCAAAAATGAAACCGACAAAAGGATTGCGAGTTTGAGATCTAATAGAGGAGGAGAGTTTACCTCAAATGAATTTATAGATTTTTGTGATCAACATAGGATCAAGAGAGAATATTCAGCTACAAGAACTCCTCAACAAAATGGAGTAGTTGAAAGGAAAAACGGGACTATTGAGAATATGGCTAGAGATATGTTAAATGAATCTAATATTTCAGATGGATTTTGGAGGAAAGCAGTCAACACAGTAGTATATATAATCACTAGGGCTAAAATGAGAGTAAACCATCATAAGACTCTATATGAGCTGTGGAAAGGAATATTGGCCACTGTAAAACACTTCAAGATTTTTGGAAGCAAGTGTTACATAAGATGGGAAGATAAAAACTTGGGCAAGTTTGACCCAAGATGTGATGAGGGTATTTTTCTTGGTTATTCTACTAAGAGTAAAGCCTATAGATGCTACAACAAAATGACACACACTATTGTTGAAAGTATAAATGTAATAGTTGATGAGAAGATAGATTCAAGAGAACCACTTCAGAAAATTATGTATCAAGAAGATGGAATTTGTTAAAAAGAGTTTCATGAAGAATCAGATGAAGAAGAGGAAGAAACACAAAGACTTCTTCCTAATACTCCATCTAGGTATGTACATAAACATTATCTAAAAGAGCTAATCATTGAGAATCTAGATGAGAGATAGACAAGGAGAAGGATAATAACTCCATCTCAACAAGCAAATTATTCTTTATTATCTAAAATTAAGCCAAAAGACTTCAATGAGGCAAGTGAAGATAAGTTTTGGATTAAGGTAATGGATGAGTAATTAGATCATATAGAGAAAATCAAGACTTGGGAACTTGTTCCATGACCAAAAGATAAAAATATGATTGTCACTAAATGTGTATTTTGAAATAAGTTAAATGAATATGGTCAGGTGGTCAAAAATAAAGATTAGTGTGCAAAGGTTATGCATGGGTAGAGGGAATTGATTTTCATGAGACATTTTCTCTAGTTGCATGACTTGAAGCTATCATAATGCTCTTAGAATTTTCAAGCTTCAAAAACTTCAAATTATATCAGATGGATGTTAAATCAGCCTTTCTAAATGGTGTTTTAGAAGAAGAGGTCTACATTGAGCATCCAAAAGGTTTCAACTTAACTGATAAATTAGACTATGTATGCAGATTGAAGAAAGCACTTTATGGATTAAAGTAAGATCCTAGATCTTGGTATTCAATATTAGATAAGTACCTATAGGAATAGGGTTTTAGGAAAGGAATAGTGGACAATAACTTATACATCAAAAATGATGGGAATGACTTACTAATTATGGTTGCTTATGCTGATGATATCATTTTTTGAGGAAACCATGATAAGATGTGTCAAAAATTTGCAAAGAGCATGCAAAATTAATTTGATATGTCTATGCTTGGTGAGTTGTCCTTCTTTCTTGGACTCTAGATTTCACAATAAGGGAAAGTGGTGTTCCTTTCACAAACCAAGTATATAAAAGAGATGCTAAAGAAATTCAAGTTAGAATATTATAAACTAGTAAATAATTTCATGGTTATAGGATGTAAGTTAAGTAAATATGATGAATCTCCAGAGGCAAATAAAAAATTATATATATCTATGATTGGCAGCTTATTGTACATCACAACTATTAGACCAAATATCATGCAGGCAGTGGGATTAGTGGTAAGGTTTCAGGTAGCACCCAAGGAGACACATGTAGAAGTTGTAAAAAGGATTCTCAGGTATTTAAAAAAGACTATGGATTTTGGGTTCTGGTATCCCAAAAGTGACAGTTTCACTCTCACAACTTATACAGATGTAGATTGGGCTAGCAGTATTGATGATAAAAAAAGTACAAGTGGTGGAACATTCTTTCTTGGAGACTATTTAGTCTCTTAGCTAAGTAATAAATAGGTATCAATATCCCTATCCATAGTAGAAGTAGAGTATATTGTAGTAGTTGATAGTTGTACATAGGTATGTTTGGATGAAGTGAACTCTAGAGGATTTCAAGATAAAACACGATCATCCTATTCCCATATTGTGTGATAATACAAGTGCTATAAATATCTCAAAAAATCCAGTGATGCACTCCAGGACAAAGCACATTCTAATTAAGTATCATTTTCTTAGAGAACAGGTGACATACAAGCAATTCTGGTTGGAATATGTTACTACAAAGGAGAAGATTGCAGATATTTTCACTAAGCCACTTCTGAAAGAGACCTTTGAGTACCTATGAGAAAATTTGGGAGTAGTTTTACTCCCAAACTAGAATTAACCACCTCAAGAGGATGTGGGGGATGGGCTAGGCTAAGATTTTCATTCTTAGGCCTAAGTACCAAAGGTGGCCCTTTTCCATTGATGACATAGGGGAAGAGATTTGAGTTAGAGGGGGACCATTTAGTCAGGCGGGGTAGAACAAAAAAAGGCAAAGGAAATGATAAAAGGAAAATAGTTTTCCATCAATGTCAAAGGGAGAGATTGTTGGAAATATGAGCAGGTTTTGTTGTCATTGATGTCAGGAGTCAGTTTCAGTAAGCAGGAGAAAAGGAAGGATGTCAAGAGTCAGTTTCAGTGAGCAGTGCAAGAGAAATATTTCTTCTAGACCTAAGGAAAATAATATTATAATATTTTATTATAAATTTAAAGGTCTAAGGTTAAGACCTAAATATTAAATTAATTATAATAATTTCATTATAAATTAATTTATAATTTAATTTGATTAACTCTAAGAGTTATTAAATTAATTATAAGTTAATTATAATAATTTAATTATAAATTAGTTTATTTTTTAATTTAATAACCCTAAAGGTTAGGGTTATAAGGGCACAAAGTTTTAATTTGAATTTAAATAGAATTAAAAAAGGTCACCAACATTTTGAGTGTATGGCATATTGCATATAAGAAGGGGCAAGTTTCATTTCAAATTTGTATCCATGCGATCCATTGAATGCAATAGTAATTCATTCACAAAGAATAAAGAAAGTACCGCGTGTGTTTTAAAAGGTTTACTGAAGCAGAACAAAGGATAAGTAAGTGGGGAGCCCACTTCACATTGCAAGTCACTGGGTAGCATGGTTGGTATCCGAGAGCTACACTAAGATGTTCGCAAGCACAAGGTTAGGGGTTTGATTCTCATGGTATTCATTTTTGGCAAGCGAAGAGATTTTTGATCTACATCATCAAAGAGGAAAAAAGGGAAGGTGTGTGCCTTTCCCTTTGTGTGGAAGCATGTAGCTCACTTGGTGGGTGTACATTTTGCACAGGCGTTTGGACAGAGGGGTTTGCATGTTTAAAACCCGCGAAGGTATTTTTGGTAGTTGGACTATGGTATGCACTCACATTGCTAATGTTTTTTTTTTGCATCCGAAAGGTGGAAATAAATTTTTAAGTTCTTAAGGTTTTGTTAATTGGAAATTGCACATTTAAAAGGGTTAAAGAGTTATACAAGGGAGATAAAAGGGTATGCAAATTTTTATTTTTGTATTTGATTTTTGAGTGGTTAAAATTAATAAAAGGAGAAATAAGGTGTGCCAAGGGTGTTAAATATTTTTGTTGAAATAAAGTTATATTATAAAAATTGTTTTGAAAGGAAAGATAAGGCATAGTTGATTTTTGATATTTTGACTTGGTAAAATATTTGAAAGGAAATATTAAGGATAATTTTTTGTTATCTAATCCTTGAGATTGGTAAAGAGAGTGATTGTTATTGAAACAAGTTTTGGGGTCAAATCTTCATAAAACAAAAGGTATGGGCATATCTTCCTTGTGAGTGAAATATTATTGGATGTTGTGAATGCTAAGTTGGAATGAAAAGGATTGTTTGATAAGCATTGGTGAGTTTGTTTTTCTAGAATAAAATTTGATACAAGAAACATTGTTTGATAAGCATTGTTGGAAATATTGAAGTAAGCTTTCATATGCTTGAACTAGGGTTTGTAAAAGATCACGAGTATCATTGTTCTATGAGGTTTGTTTGATAAGCATTGTTGAATAAGCTTTCATTAAGTGATTGGTTGAGTGGATTTGATTGGTCTTAGTTGATTGGAAGTGTTGGAGTGACAGTTCAAGTTCTATAAAATAAATTATTCCTTACTAATTTGAGAAATATTAAAAGTGATTTAGTGTGAAGCATATTGATTCTCTAACCATTCTCCACATGTTTCTGTGATAAAGTAAGAGGGATTGAAAGTAATTTAGCATAGGTGTAAATATGAAGCATATTGAGTCTCTAACCATTCTCTATATGTTTATGTGAGATTAAACAAGATTCTGTTTGAAACTTGGTTTTATGATTGAAGAGGTTTTCTGTGATATATTGAGTTGATTTGAGAAAGCTTTTGTGAAAGCTTAAGGATAGATTTATGTAAGCTTTTATGGAAGCTTACAAAGCAGAGTTAAGGCAAGTCTTGGTGAAGACTTGAGAGCATATTGAAAAGTTCTTGAGAGGACTTGTGGACATATTTGAGGTAATTATTTGATAAGACTTGATTGCAAAGTTGATTGATTGATTTTTTGAAACCTTGAGTTAAGATTTGGGGAAGATCTAGCGAAGTTAATTTATGATTGGATAAATCTTTGTGTTAAGGCTTGAGAATAGATTTGAGGTCATATTTTGGTACAAATTTAAGGATAGGTTTATGCCAGATCAGAGACAGAGATTGAGCAAATTTGTTCTAGACCGAAAGACTATGTTTAGTGTAGATCATAGATAGCGATTGAGCAGATTTATATAGAGCAGAGGATAGTGTTCAGTACAAATCTGATATAGATATATAATAGAGTAATATTAGGCTTTGGAGGTGATAAAGTAGAATATAGTAGTCTCCAGTGGATAGAGATCCATTAGCCATGGTATTGAGGACAAAGGTCTTCTGAGTGAGAATAGAGTTCTTTAGTGGAGAGATATCATGAAGCTAGTGCAGTGGAGGTAGTAGTATTCTAGAGGATCAGCAGCCATAGCAGAGGAGAAGGAGTTTTCTTGTGTATATAGATCCATGAAATTGATTAGGGTATTGGTATCTCCTTTGTAAAGAGGTCCATAAACATTGTAATAGGGAAGGATTCTCAAGAAATTTATTGAGAAAAATTAAGTGAAATATTTTCTCCATGGACATAGCCCACATTGGGTGAACCACATTAAATCATGTCTCTCATGTGTGATGCTTTGTGTAATTATTATTGCTTTATTATTTTTTATGTTATAATATGGACTGAAAAGTAAAAAGTTTTATCTTATACTATTCACCCCCTCTCAGTATAAGCACATGTTCTTCAGATAATATCAGTATAATAGAGATAAATAATGATAACATCATTATCATAAGAAAAAATAGTTTAATAATTGTAATTAAACCAAAATATATACAAATGAGATAACTATGCACCTCATTGAGAGTGGAAGTTACTAGACACTTAATCCCAAATAAATCAATTATATTGTTGAAAAGTTCTTCAAAATGATAAAATCCTCCTTGCTCAATGATGTCACAAAAAGAATTTCAACCCAAAGAAAGAGGTTATTATAAGGATCTAGAACATGTCAAGTTTCATAGAGTGAAAAATCCTTTCAATTGACTAGGGTTTGGTATTAACTATGAAGTGGATCATGATTTAGGGTGTGAGGTGGATGACAAATTTGGTGGTGGAGAGGAATGAGGTTTTGGAGGCATCAACTCAACATACACATCATATCCAAGTCTATAGTAGCCTTCTTGAATTGGATATGGTGACAAAGAAAGGAATGGAGAAGCAGAAAGAAGCTTCTAGCACCAATTTTTTTTATTTGAGGGAAAATAATAGTTTAGTATAGTTAAAGAAAATAAAAGGAAGCAAATCAAGAGTTTTAACCTATCAATAGAAGAAGGAAATCTTGTAATACCATATGAATTGGTAGAAATAGGTACTGCACAAGGGGATCTTTATTTAGTGGGTAAATTTTTGGGTGTGAGACCAGAGCTAGATATGATTAAAAAAATTAACCAATGAAAAGTGGAAGCCCTTAGGGTATATGGGTATTGTAGCCCTATCTAAAATATTTTCTTGGTAATATTAAACTGTGTAGAGGATATCGATCGAATCTTGCAAAGAGGACCTAGGTTTTTAGGAGGAGGGTTTTTTTTTAATTATTGGACTATAGAATTCTATCCTTATAGTAAATCCATTCTACAAACATTGGTTTTGGTTAGGTTACAAGCACTACCATTGCAATTTTGGCAAGAGATTATTTTTGAAGGAATTGGAAGAGATTTCAACCAACTTCTTATGGTAGATCCAACAATAGTGGCAATATCAAGGTTGATTTATACTAGGTTTTATATTAATATTAATTTGCAAAGGGATATTCCAAATTAGTGTGAAATTATCTCAAAATTTCACAAATGGTTGTAAATAATAGAATATGAAAATGTGCCAACCAAGTGTAACATCTGTAAAAAAATTGGATATCTTTGGAGATTCTACCGTAATCAACTTGGGAGAAGGAATTATCAAAATATTTGGGAAAAGAAATAAAATAAGGAAAAAATGAATGATGAATATTATGATGCGAAGGAAAAAATGACTATTTATCCAAAGCATATTCAAGGAAAATATTCTTTTAAAAATGCCACACATGAAGAAGGTGAGATTTTTGAAGACCTGGACAATGTAAGTCAACTTGCTTCTGATTTTAAATATACTAGAAATGGAATTTTAACTAATAAATTTTGTGAGTCCTTGGAAATTTTAAATGTGGAGGATAATGCAAAGAAAGGTGAGAAAGGGGCAAATAAAAATAATGAATCTATTGAAAAAGAACCAGATATACCTGGTGAAATGGGAGAAAAAGAGAATTTGAAATTATATAATATGAGAATTGACAAAAGAATGCTTCAATAAAAGGAACTAAAATCCCTAGTCCAAAAAAATAACTAGGAATAGCAGAAAGGGTGGGATTGATGTTGGAGCGGATTCAAAGCTAGGAAGATCTTCATAGTTAAAAATAATGTAGAGAGACAACAATTGATGTGGCTAACATAATCCAAATGGTTCTTAATCTAAGCACAAAAAGATAACCCACTAGATCTAAGATATAAATGTTATTTATTGGAATGTGAAGGATATCAATGCCCCTTCAAAATATCGGTTGGTTTTTCATTGAGAAAATAAATAAAATCATGCATTTTAGCTCTATAGGAAGCTAAGATCTTGGAACAAAATTATGAAAGTATAAAGCAAAGGATTTGGAAAGAAGTAGATTTTGTATCCAATCATGCTAATATGTATTTAGTATGTCTAATGTGTTTATGAGATCCAAATAAAGTGGAAGAAATAGTGATAAAAATAGTAGAAATATTTATCTCAATTTTTTTTCTATTTTATTGATATGAAATAGAGCTGGATTTTAACTACATTATATATACCAAATATAGTTGTAGGAAGAAGACAATTATGGAAATATTTAACTTATGTTAGGAAAGCCTTTGAAAATACTCCTTGGGTTTTAGTTGGGGACTTTAATTCTCCATTTTTTTATTTTGACAAAATGGGGGGTAATTATTTAATTTCTAATGACATGATAGATTTTGAAACATTTGTGAATATAAATGAATTGATGGATGCCAAATTAAGAGGTATCAAATTTACATGGAGTAATAGAAGAATTGGTGATAAACTTATCCAAATAAGGTTGGATCATTTTTTAATTTCAAATAATGGGTTCCTTACATTTGGGGATTCTATACTTTCAGCTCTACCAAATATTGGACCTAATCATAATCCTTTAGTTTAGGAAACAAAATATGAACAAGGATATTTATAATTCCATTTAGTTTTGAATTGATATGGTTGATACATGATGATCTAGAAAATAAAATTAAAAATGGTGGAAAAAATACTTTTTGAGCCTCACAAAATGTAAATAAACTAAGGTACATAAAACATAACCGCAAAATCTAGAATAAGAATATTTTTAGAATTTTTTTTGTTAAGAGGAATGGATTAAAATAATAGTTTATGGATAGTGATGTATCTCTTAACAATGGAAATCTATTGGCTAATATTTTAGGAAAATAAAAACAATTGCTACCATATTATCGTAACATACTAGCTAGTGAAGAGGTTTTTTGGAAATAGAAATATAGAGTTCTATGGTTTAAAAAAGGTGATAAGAACATGAATTTTTTTATATTTTAGCTCTTAATAATATAAAGTAAATTATTAGATATGATGATAGAGTTATTAATAATATCCTTGAAGTTAGGGATGAGTTAGTAAAATTCTTCATAGATGTGATTGAAAAAGAGGAGATGATAGATGAAGAAGAAATGATTTTACTACTCTAGAATATTCCTTCTCTTGTTGTAGGTCAGCATAATTATTACTTGATTAGTTATTTCAAATAAAAAGAGACAAATAATAGTGTTTTATATGTGTGGGGAGAAGGATCTAGGTCCATATGGTTTTCAAGTTACATTTTTTTAAGATTTTGGATGATTGTTGGATCTAGTATAATAAGAGGAGTTATGCAGGTTCATGAATCTAATTTTATATCAATGAATGTCAACTCTACTTTTCTTATTCTAATTCCAAAAAAATTAGGTGCTAAAACTTTCAAATATTATAGACTGATAAGCCTTTCTAATACATTATACAATATTATTACAAAAGTAATAGCTAATAGACTCAAGTATGTGTTACCCTTTATAATTGATATGTAACAAGGGATTTTTGTGATGGGTAGATAGATATTGGATGGTATTGTAACCATTCATAAAGTCATTCATTCAATTGAAATAATTAAAGAAACATGGATGCTATTGAAGCTAGATATAAATAAAGCATATGATAGAGTCTCATTGGTTTTTATTCAATGTTTTGGAAAATTTTGGCTTTCATGCTGATTAGATTGTTTTATTTAATGAGTGTATTACAACAACAATGTTCTTAGTAATGATTAATGAGACTACAACTAGTTATTTTAAGAGTATGAGGGCGCTGAGACAAGGAGACCCACTATATCCTTATTTATTTATAATTATGGCTAAAGCCTTACGAAGGGCAATTTTAGTTGTTACTATAGAAGGTAAGCTAGATGGAATTAAGCCAACTTCAACTTTAAATCAGGTTTCACATCAACAATTCGTAGATGATACAATTATTATCACAAAATCCTCTATTCTCCAAGCAAAGGTAATAAGGAACACATTGGGTATTTATGAGTATGTTACTGGACAAAGGGTGAATTTTATCAAAAGTAAGGTTTTCTTTATCAATACTCCCATTTTAAGATAGAATAGTATTGCAAGAATCTTTGTTGTGAGATTGGAAATTTTCTTGCTACCTACCTTGGAATGCCTCTTTTTAGTGGAATAATAAAAGATGAAATATTGAATTCGATAGTTGAAAGAGTTGCTTAAAGGATTACAAGTTGGAAGGATACATTTCTTAGTCAGGAAGATAAGGCTCAATTGGTCAAATATACTCTCCAAAGCATCTTGATATAATTTATATTCCTTTTTAAAATGCCTAGGAAAATCTGGAAAAGAATTGAACAAATTCAAATTAATCTCTAGTGGGCTAGAATGGAGGAGAAGAAAATAATAATGTATGTTCTATAAAGGAGGTGGGAGGCCTAGGTTTTAGAAAATTGAAACAAAATAGCAAATATCACATGAGAAAGTAAGAGTGGAAAATAAGTACAAATAAAAAAATAGGATGGATTTAGATATTGAAATCAAAGTATAAATAAATTTATAGTAGAAGAGAATGTAATAAAATGATATTTCTTATAAAATAACATTAAAAAAACTAAACCTCTTATTCAAGAGGGTTTAATATGGTAGATTGAAAATGGAAAAAAAGTAAACTTTTGGAGAGATAGTGGATAAAAAATATTCCTTTATGTGAAGACCCAAATTTTGCAAAACAAGAACAGGAAATTTCTCATCAGTATGGATAATGGGTTTACAATTCTATCATTGAAGATACTAATAGAAAAATATGGAAACATATATATGTTGAGGATATCAATGATAGTAAAAGACAAATGATAAGGAAACTAAATAGAATGTTGCAAGTATATTTTCTAGATCAAGGTACATTAGGGGATTCTCCAATTTGGAAATGTAGGAATATGGGAAGTCCTCTATAAAATTTGGGTACCTTCTCTTGGAAGATGTAGGGTTGGGATGGCTACCAGTTAACAAGATCTGGTTGAAACATATACCTCTAAAAGTGGCCTTCTTCTCTTGGATTATAGTTCAAAAAAGTTCTCACAATGGATAATTTTCTTAAGAGAGGTCTACATATCTCTAACAGATGCCCATTATGTGAAAGGGATTGGGAGGAGGTATGGCACTTGTTTTTTGGATGTTCATTTTCAAATGAGGTGTTTAACAACATCCTTGACAAATTTTGTATGACATGGGTCTTGCTATATTTTATTATTGATCTATAATTATGTTGGGAATCACCTTTTAGGAGCAAAATACTAAGTACTTTATGGAAATTTTATTTATCTCACTTTATGTGGGGTATTCGAAAAGAAAAAAATAATATATTTTTTAAAGGATGTAAGAAATATGTCATGTCTATAATGATTAGGATCTACAATACTATGGAGGAGAACACGATAATCAATTTCAAGGATTCATGGGAAGACGATGCTGGAAAAATTATTACAAATAGTTGAGGGTTGGATTCTTGCAGTAATCAGACATTAATTTCTTCCAATATTAAAAGACTTCAAACAAAATGGGAGCCTCAACCATAGGATTGGTTAAACTTAAATTTTCATGGTGCTTCAAAATGGAATCTGTGTATAGGAGGTTTTGGTGGTATTTTATAGAATAAAAGAGGAGAAGTGGTATTAATATATTCAATCTAATCATTTTTTTGAAACTAGAGCTTTTTTCCTAGGCATTAGGTTGATTGATAGAATTGGAGTTAAAATTTTCATCATAGAAGGAAATTTAATAAATAATATCAACCTAATAAAGTGCAATCAATATTCAAGTTGGGATATAAATGATATGATTCAAGAGTTTAGACTACAAATTAGGAATTTAAAAAATGGGTAAATTGTACATATCTACAAAGAATAAAATCGGGTTGTATATTGGGTAGCCAATTGGATAATTTAGAATGAAGGATATGTAATATTGGAAGACAATTTTCCATAATAAAGTAAAGAAATTAGCAATAATGAATTTCAAAATATAGTTATTTGATATAAATATTAGGTAAAGAGATTCACAAATGTAGGATAGAAGAGAATGCAAAATAAATTGTTATTAAGTATTTGTCTCAATGTTGTGTTTTAGTTGTTAAGTATTTGACTAAGTTGATTTTCTATAGTATAAGCTAATATAGATTATGTGGGCTGTATTTTCAAACTGGTGACTCACTTTATGTCACATTTTGGGCTTTGTATCGAAGTATTATGTCTTTGTTTATGACAATGTAAAAGGGTTTGGACCCTTTCAAAAATCCCTTCCTCCAACATAATTAAATAAAATACTATTAGTTTACTAATTTATTTGTTGCAAGATTCTTGACAAATATAGAACACTTTAATGGGTACAATGGATCTTTTACCAATGATTATTACCATTTAAAATTTGATAAATGATTATATAGTGAATGAGAGTGATATTTTATTACTAAGTTTTGATATGGTATCCTTCTCCAATGAGTTGTCACTAGCAACAATCATGGTCATCAATGAGATTTTGGATGACATGAATAAATTGGTAAAAGAATTTTGAGGTCAATTATTTAGTTGTAATAAATATTTTTATGAATAAATTTTAGAAGATCCATTGTGCATTTATGTCTAAAACTAAAATGATGGAAAATGTTGACCATATTAATATTGTCTAACCTCATGGATAAAAGAAAACCTCTAATGATTTTATAAGAATTGAAATTTGAATGCAACTTGAATCAATTCTTTAGTGAACTCAAACATATATATGCCTCATATATTTCTTATATATTTTAGCTTTGGAGAGACAATATACACATTTTCAACATAGATTTATCAAAACCTTACACATGAACCTCTATTTAAAAGCATCTTCCTAACTTTATCCATATAATATAGAAGGGTCCTACAAAACTTAATCATGAAGGCTTTACAATTCTATATGAGCAAGATAAAACTCATTCATGTGGTATATACCAATTCGATGTTTACTCTCAATAACAAATTAACATATTTTCGATTAGATCAAGATAGCTATAAACAACAAATCTAAGACAAGGATAAATAGGTCATCCATAGGCTCTATTATAATCCATCTTAGATAGAAAGAACCTACAAACCTGAATCATGATAAGCTTTTGAGTATCATGGATGAAAAAACTTGAATGCTAGAGAAAACTCCTTTAAAAAAATATATACCTATTCAATGTATATTTAAACAATTGCTTAAAAAAAATAATAGTAGATAACAAATTTAAAAATGAATAAATAAATATTCTATAAACTTCATTCTATATATTTAAAACATATCAACTAAAACATTCATAATATTAAAAAGAGAGAAATGTTTTCTTAGTTTAAACTAAAAACATCATAGAGAAAAAAATTATTGAAAAGATCATATGTTGTCAACAATTAGACTTGGTATATGTTAAGATGCTTGACACTAGATAGGTATCATTATATTTTTTTGATAATATGATAGAAAGGGTTTTGAAAGGGTCCTCGAACCTTTTACAGGGTAAAACTACTTCTCAAAAAGTAGGGGCCAAATTGACCAAGAACTCATGAGGCAAAAACAACAAAAGAAACCCAACAACAACACCAGGAAAGACTTGAGGTAAATGTACCTTCAAATACCTCGAAGAAACTATTGTAATAAAACAAAAATACCTACCCTCAAACCAAATAGGATAAACAACCAAAAAATAAAATAATCCCACATAGAGGAAACCAGAGCCCAACAAGGACCACAAATATCTCCTTGAAGATGAAAAATCTTAATAACTATTCCTGAATATTTGTTGTTAGTGTACCCTGCATAATCAGTCATAAGAAAAACATTAACATAGCTGATATGAAAGTTGTATCACATACTTCAATACCCATATCATTTGATCTAAACACCTCAAGAAGTAAATTTAAAATAAACTAATATTGCTCCCCATTTATTTTAGGTATCCTAGTATCCTCCAGGTTTCTCAGGTCCTCGGGGAAATTTTGCCACCAAACATAAAAACCAATTTGATTCACTCCCATGTTTACCATGAAGTCATTATATTTACTACCTTCTTGAAAGGTATGTTGAAATATAACTTCCTTGAGAGGTTTAGAATATATTCTAGCTTCTAGAATCATGTTCACAATAGAAATATTAGTTTGGGGGTGTCCCTTAATGTGATTAATGGTGACAAGAGAATCACCTTCCACAATAAATTTTTGATGACCTAAAGGACTAATAGCTGGATACCCCGATAAAGAGCCCTAACTTTAGCAAATTGACTAGTGTTAACTCCCAAATATTCAACAAACACAATTAAAATTTCAACCCTATGGTTTCGAAGAACACCTCCAACTATAGCTTTTCTTGGATTACCCTTTGAGGCACCATCAATATTTAACTTGACCCAGTTATAAGGGGAGGCTACCACATGATACCAGATCTAGGGTTGTAATTGATAGGGATTGTAGATCCCATAAAACCCAATGACCATTCCAAATTAATCTAGTCTTGTTAAAATTACCCTTAGGACAATACAGATTCACATTCTCCACTATGGTAGCAATACTTCTGGAACAAATAGAGTTGTATGAGGATACATTGTTGAACGTGCATTGATTATGTTCCTTACAAAATCCCCACAATAGGTGAGCCAAGATAAGGTTTTAGAATAAACAAATTCATAGGTAAGTGAAGTGGGAAGACCGATGAATGAGAAGATCAAAAATAAAGAGGAGGGAAATCCAAGAGAGACCCAATAAAGAAAAAAAGAATAAAAGACTTCCTTGGAAAACCTACATATATTGAACAAGTGCATTGGAGTTTCCTCAATGATGCCACATAGGTAATAACATTTGGGGATAGTCATTGCCATGGAATGAATATTTTCAAGATTAAGCACCTTGGTCTAAACTACCAGCCAAAGAAAAAAACTAATCTTAGAAATCATCCCTTTGTGCCAAACCAAATGACTAGGGAACCACATGGGAGTAGGATCCACCAACAGGTTAAAAGCATATTTGACTGAAAATAAACCTGATGGATCTACCTTCCAAAAGAATGAATATTCTTCCACTCCAAACCTAAGAACATACAAATTTAACTGGTCAAGAGTGCAAATCTCTCCATCTAGGATAACTAGGGATGATACAAAGTTTTCTAATTCCTAAAAACATGGGAGGTAATGATGAATTCTAACACATTAGAACCAAACAATCTTCTGCAAGCTTCCTCAAAAACCACCAGTTCTGGGGAGGATGCTAAAGGATAATCAAGATCCAATGGTCATTCAATAAGTCTACCTTTTGGCCATTTTCAATCATCCATTTCACCATTTTATCAGTAAATCTTTTGACTTACATTCATCCAAAATGTTGAGCCTACAATCAGGATAGGTTCAAGAAGAAACTCATTTCCTAAGTTCATGTATTTAGCCCTGATAATATTAATCCATTCCACATTTTTATTTTGAACTATTCTCCAACTCTATTTTATTATTAGAGCTTTATTCATAATATTAGTCTTCCTTAATCCCAATCCCCCACAACCTTTAATGCTGTAAACTTGATCCCATACCACCAAATGAAATCTATTTTTTTCCTCCACTCTAGTCCATAGGAAGTCTCCTTGAATTTTCTCTATTATTTTTATAATTTTACCAGGCATTTTAAATGAGGATATGGATAAAATAGGTATGTTCTGAAGGGAATTTTTCACCAAGAGCACTTTCCTGGCCTGGCTGAGGATAGCTTCTTTCCAACCTATCAATTTGCATTAGATCCTTTCAACCATTGGTTCCAAAAGAGTAGAATTATAGAAAACTCTGAAGAAGGGTAATCCAAGGAAAGTGGAGGATAGAGAAGCTATTTCACATCCAATAATATTGGTAATATTCCTCTTTTTAGCACTAGAAGTTTTTAAGATGAAGAGTTTACTTTTTAAGTAGCTGACATGTTGCACTACTGCTTTTTCAAATGAACTCAAAACAAATTTAATCACCCGGGCTTGATGGACAAAAGCCAAGAAGGAAATCACCGTGTCATCTACAAATTGATAGTGTGATGTGGGAGAAGATATAAGGGTAGGTTTGATGCCCACAATATCAAGGTTTGTAGAAATGAATCACCCCAAAGCTTTCACTATTAAGATGACAATAAATGGGGTAAAGGTCCCCTTGGTGAATTTCCCTGCAACTGTTAAAATATCTAGCAGGAGAGCCATTAATCAAGACTGGGTATTTTACTAAGGATATGCACATTTTTATTATGGCTATCCATTTCTCATTAAAACCAAATCTCCTTAGAACTTCCAATCAAAAATCCCAAGAAACATTATCATAAGCCTTACTTATATCTAATTTGAGAAAAGCCCCCACTCTCCAACTTTTATCCATTGGATATTTAGTTCATGGACAGTAATAAATCCATCCAAAATATGGTGACCAGCCATGAAACCACTTTTAATGGAGTCAATGAGGAGATGTAGAAGAGGTTTAATTCTATTGACCAAAACCTTGATGAAGATCTTAAGAATGGTATTGCACAAGCTAATGGGGTGATAATTAGAGAATTATTTGGCCCCCAAAGACGTAGGGATGAGAACCAAAAAGGTGGAATTGACATCCCTTGGCATCACCACTAAGGTTTGAACATCCCTCAAGGCTATACAAACCTCATTTCCAACAATAGACCAAATTTTTTGAAAGAATATTGGGGAGAAACCATCAACACCTGGGGCTTTCTGGCCATTCATTAAGAACACTGCAATTCTTATCTCCTCATATTGAAAGGGAAAATTTAAAGAGATATTCATGGAATCCAAGACCAAGCTTGGAATATTTCTTAGAAGGCTCTCTGCAGCTTCAGGTTCACCAATAACTTGCTCACAAAGTAAGGTCTAAAAAAAGAAGATAGCTTCATTTCTTATTTCAAAAATATCCTTTGTTAGGGTCCCATCATTTTTGCTGATTTATTTGATTCTGTTATGAGCCCTATGTCTCAAAGTAGAGTTATGAAATAATTTTATATTTTTATCTCCTTATTTGAGTTATTGGAATCTATAATTTTGCTTACAAAAAATCTCTTCCATGATTAAAATATTATGAAAATTTTCTAGGGTATTTAGTTCCAAAGTTCTAACTTTGTTGGATAAGGTGTTCCTCTAAATGGAGCTTTGGATGTCTTGTAGTTGTTGCTTAATATCCTTTATTTTTAAATATCCCAAACACCTGTTTATTCCAATATTTTAGGTTCTTTTTGATAAACCTAAGCTTGGAAATCACCTTCTCAATAGGCGTACCTAGAAATTCAAAAAACCACCATTTCTTAAGGCAGTTTTCAAGCTCAAAGTGGGAAAACCACATGGCGGTAAACCTGAATGACCTAGGAAAAAAGAGGGACAGGGAATTTTTCCAAGAGGATGGGGTTGTTTTTAGACCCCACTTTTGGGAGAGTGCATAGGATTACATCTCAAAAAAATATAACTACCTCTTTTGAAATAAATATTTTGTCTAGTCTAGTTTGAATATGTTGATCTCCTAGCCTCTGATTGCTCCAAGTGAATCTAGAGCCTTTGAAATATAGATCCATGAGTTCTTGGTGTTGAACACAGTAAAAAAATCCTCCATCCCTTTTTTAAAGGAGGTGTCATCCCATAATTTATCAGATTGGTAAAGTGCAATGTTGAAGTCCCCTACCAAGATCCAAGCCTCATGCTTAAAAACATCCCTCATGCCCTCTAAGGATGACCACAAACATTCTCTATATGTTCTAGAGTTGGGTGCATAAACATTAGACATCACCCATCTAAAACCAATTTTCTTATAATAGAACATGATGTTGATAACTTAATTAGATATAGAAATTATAGACCCAGATACTTTGCTCAAATCCCAAAAGAAAGCAAGACCACCTAAATCCCCTATGGCTGAATTAGCCACCACCTCCTCTTCCTTCCAAACTATATTCCAAATTGTTATTAACTTACTATTCTCCATTTTAGTTTCTTGAAGAAACAAAATAGACAAAAAAATCTCTTTTCTAAGGGACTTTAAGGTCCTTTGTTTTGAGGTCCCATTGAGACCCCTTATGTTCCATGATATGACTTTAATTTTTGGTTGCCTTGCTTCTTGCTCCCAGAAGACTGAACCAAGTGGAAAAAGGATTCAATTTTCAACTGTTTACCCCCTTGATCATTAAGATAATCAAATTTTAAAATAATTTGAGAGCCATTTGCCATCTCTGCCTTAGCTTCTCAGGCTCGATGAGATTTATTAGGGGGTCTTCCCACTCTGCGTTCCACCCCTACATCCATAGATTTTTTTTACTTCTCATTTTAAGGGATATCCTTTCTAAGAGAGAAATTCCTCCTCTTGGCTAGGGAAGGAGTTAGGCAACTGAGTCTCAATAGGACCAAAGTCCAAGGGTTTTGGACTTTGATTAAGACAAGCAAAAGAGTTTTTAACAGGAATGTAAGAATTAGAAAGACCCAACATGGGGCTTACCTAGTCCATCGAGAGAACCACCTCTACTAAATATTCCTTCAATTGGGCACCTCCCATATCAAGCACCTGGGAATTAGGTGTCTTTAAGGTTGTCTTATCACCAAGAGACATTTCCTAGGCCACCATATCCATCACTATGAAGATACCCAAGGTCTCCTCACTCTTAGGAGGAATTTTTAAACTAGACCCTTCCACAAAAAAAGAATTATCCATAGAATTTGATTGAATAGGGGTTTTTTCCATAAATTATTTTCCAATTCCTACCACCCTTCTTTTGATTAGAAGGCTTAGGAGGGTATCGAGCTACCACATGATCAATTTTTTGCAAGTAGTGCACCTAAAAGGCCAATATTTATATTCAATCAGTTGAAACCTTGTTCCTTCATCTAGAACAAATTTAATAGAAACTAGGAGATCTACTTTGGGGTCAACCATCACCCAAAAATGAGCAAAAATCATTCTTTTTTTCCTAGTACTTGGATCAATGGACACCAGGTTTCCTATGTTCTTGGCCATTGTCCTCAAGATATCATCATGCCAAATATCGTATGGAAAAACTGATAAACATACCCAAAATGGTAGAAGGTTTATCTTTGGGTATTATGATCGAAGTCTATTCCCCATTGTCATAGAAATAATCCCCTTTCACCATAAAACCAAGGACCCTCTTCGAGAATATGCTTGGAATCATCAACACAACTGAGCTTAACAATAAAAAAGGAGTTGGGGACAACAATGATGTCTAGAGAGCCACGAGGTCTCCATCTAGAAATCACCCATCTCCTTATAGAATCTAGGTCAAGCTTGCTACCCTAAAAATTTTTGACCAAATTCTCAGATCCATCACTCATTGTGGAAATGGTAAGAGAACTAGGGACACAAATTTCACCCAAGATAGAAAAAATATCAAAATAAATTTTGATTGGCTAGCTTTACAATCTTGAGATGCCACCACCAAGGCATAGGATACCCTAGGGTCAAAAGGTAGCCCCTAGATCGAGGCTCCACTAACCATTTTTCTACTCGGTACCCCATGATCACCTAGGAGGTTTAGTTTACTTCCATTCGATGCTTCAACCTGCATATCCTATTTGCCATCCAATTGCTATACATTCTCGCTCTGCTAGGTATAATTCTATACATAATAATAATATTTTTTTTTTTAAATATATAAAGGTGCTTACAGAGCCTCATAAATTCTTGTGTATGTGAGTACTATGTTTCTTCTTTGCTTCCCTTGCAATCTTGTACACTCAATGTGCAACTAGATAATTTTCATGTAATCCGATAGGTTTTCTGTAAATGACATATCCCATCTAAAATTAAATTATAAGCATCAACTTCATAAAATTTTCATCATGAATCAAATTAGATGCTTAGAAATTTATGGAATATGAAGCAATTATTTTTTTAATGCCTCCGTGAGCTATTTAAGTTCTTCAAAGGTTCCATAATTATCATAGATTCCATAATTATCGTAAGTTCCATAATTGTTAGCAGATGAGGAATTTAAGTTATTCCTTAAAAAATGTGGTTTCTTAAACTTCATTCAAAAATTTCATGACCACGACCTGATTATCTTTAGATGGATGACTCACTTGTGGAATGAAGGCTAGGTGAAAGTGGGCAGTTGGGATTTTAAAGTTTCAATCGAATTGATTAGTAGAACTACAGGCCTTCCTTTGGATGGTGCTTGTCATAATAGGGATAAGAATTCTCTCCTCAAGGAAATTAGTCTTTTCTTAGACAAGGATGAGTACCTCTCAAGAGAACAAAATGGTTTTAGTGCCAAGGCCCTCTCCTCACCTTAGAATAGGGTAATAGTTGTAGTTATGGACTACTTTACTCTTGATCCATCTAAGACATCAAATATGGATGAACATTCCTATGTTCCTTTACCAGTCTATGATAAAATCAATGACCGATGTACAGGGTGGTAAAGGCCTAAATCCCATCCATCAGGGCCTTGCCTTGCTAGTTTTTGAACAATTTTCTAAAGAGAAAGGCTTGATTGTAGAGGATGTTCTCAAATCCATTGAGACTCAACAAATTCCAATCCCTATTATTTCTCATTTGGAGTCCAGATATTTGAGAAAGTTTTTGAAAGGAGAAGAATTGTATGTTATCCCCAAAAATATGGAAGATGATAAAGTGATCAAAGACTTACACATTTCATCTAGGGGAGTTTGGGGAAAGGCTCATCGGTCCAAGACTTCATTATTTGAGTCTCCAGTGTTTAAAGAGGAGGATAGTATCTCAAAATACTCAAAAGAGACTCAAATTAGTAGTAGGAAGTATTTTTGGTTTTTCCATAGGTCTTAGAGGGGGTTCAATGAGAAGGACTAAATGATTATCTGAAAACAATTTCAAGGCTAAGTAGAGAAGAAAATATGTTATGGATATCCTTATCTCTGATCCTATTGGTGTTGGTCAACGTAGTGTTTCTTAGAAACTTAAAATGGTGGAAATCAAGGAGTGCTTCATCCTAGGCTCGATGAAGTTGTGGGAGATATTTTGCATGATATAGAGAAGGGTTATAATCTAGAGATATATCATCTATGATTTTATCAATGCATTGCATGTTTGGTTTGTGGATACAAATTATTATTTTTGGTGCTATCATTATCTCCATGTTGTGTTTATGTTTGTCTCTTGTGTCCTTTCTACTGAGTTAGGTTGGCTATTTTGCATAGTTGTATCTTTTGGTTTATCTCCTTTGGTGGAGTTGATGTAAAAGGTTTATGGATACCTTTAAAAACCCTCATTTCATAATAATACCAAAAAAAATAGATAAATTAGTCACACACTCTGCAATAGTAATTTTGCTTTCATAAAATTTGGGATCATACATTGCACACAACCCCAAAAATAGAACTCCACATGACAATGGCATAAAAGAGCCAACTGAATCACTTCCAAAATTTTCCACCTTCTATAGTACGAGAAATCATAACCAAATATATAAAAATTGGTAGTGAAATATTCTTTTGGATAAGAATTTCACCTTCAGTTTAGATGCTCACTTGGACACTACTTTTACCTTGACTTGGTGTTGAGACTACAAAATGTTGAAGTCCAGTATTACAAGTTCTATAAACTTGTCATAAATACTGCACAAGGTAACATATTTAATTTCAAATATTTTTAAAAAGGGCATAAAATAAATTGTAAATTTATTTTATTAATTTATGGGTAATTTATTAATAATTCTAATTGCATGCTATGAGGACAAGTTCTAAAATATTTAATGCCAAAGGAAAGGTCTAGATTGGATAAAAAGGTAATGTGCTACACCTGGCTAGACAAAGTTATTTTGAGAGGTATACAATGGGGTACTACTATAATGTATGGGGGTATAAAGGATAATTTTTCTAATAAAAAAATACCATGATGAATTAGGATATTATTCTCACAAAACCATAGCCTACAAGATCCTAAGAGTAGTATGTTACTAGCCTACTATCTTTTTAGACTAATTTCAATTGGTCAAGTAATGTAAAGCCTATTATACCTTCAAGGGTAAAAGAAGAATATTTCAATTATCCTTAAATCCCATTATTATCCCTAAACCTCTTCAATAATGAGATTCCAACTTGATTATAAAAATCAACCCTTGCCAAGTGTTAGGCATGGATGGATTTTAATTACCAATGATTACTTCAGTAGATGGAATATACAGTTTCATTCAAGTTTGCAAATGAATAAGTCATGATACAAATATTGGAAGACATCATGACTAGGTTTGGAACTCCTTCAATAGTGATAACTACCAATACCACTACTTTTAGTGGGATTAATTTTAATAAAATTTATACTTAAATGTGGATGTGTTGAAGACAACATCTAATTACTACCCTCAATGCAACACTTTGGCAAAGTCCATGAGTAAGAACATTGCATTTATATTTAAAATAATGATAGATAAGTCATATAGGGATTGGCACACAAAATTAAATAAGGAATGTGTTTCACATATAAGGTAACACCTAAGGCTTTTAATGGATCATGTCCATACAAACTAGTATTTAGAAAAGAAGTAGTATTACCAATTAAGACTAATTGATGAAGGGATAGGCAAACTTGAATATTAAACCTACATGAAAAATTGGGTATCCACATTTAACTCTAGTTCAAATCACACTAGCTACCATATTCCCTTTGAATATTAACAATTGGGATGGATCCCCCTTCCCTTTGGCGAGCAGGAGGAGGGGTTTTCTGTCTTAGAACCCAAATTTTTCCTTCCTATGGAATTTTTGGTGGGATTTGGTTTAGTTGTTGCTACTTCAGCTAGGATCTGGTATCAATTGGAAGGTATGAGGAGCAGGCGTTATGGGAGGAGTTAGCCCTAGTGATACTTTATTTCCTATTCTACTTTCATTGGAATCTTGTTATGTTTGGGCACTTTGTGGCTTTTACCTAGTTTCAGTTTTATCTAGATGGTGGTGTGTTTTTATGCGGTCTTGGTAGATTTTTATTGTAAATATCAGTTTTTGTGGTGGCAAATCGGTTTGTAGCTTATTTAGGAGGGTTTTTCATATATTCAACTATGAGTAGGAATTTTATCTTGAATCTTCTTCTTCTTAATTTTCTTATCTTTATCCTATGGAGTGGACCTTATGGTTTCTTTTGGATCTCCTAGATCCTAGCCTATTTTAGATTTGGGGAGCCTTCCAAAACCTTGTGGTCCTCTTCTTGAGGTCTGATCCATTTTTTCAAGATTATGTGTCTTTCAAAATCTTGTTTAGGTTGAAGGAGCCTTCCAAAATCCTATAATCCTTTATTGAAGGGTTGATCCATTTGTAGAAGGTTCTAGGTGCCTTTTAAAACCATATTCTAAGGTTTAGGGAGCCTTCCAAAATATTGTTATGATTCTAAGAGCCTATCAAAACCTTGTTGTTTTATTTTGGGAGAGCCTTCGAAAACCCTATGTCCTCTACTAGATTCATGATCCATTTATACAAGGTTTTGGGTGCCTTTCAAAACCCTGTTCTAAGGTTTAGGAAGCCTTCCAAAATCCTATCGTTGTTTTGAGAGCCTATTAAAACCATATTGTGAAGGTTTTGAGATCTTATTAAAACCATGATGTGAAGGTTCTGAGAGCCTTTCAAAACCCTATTTTTGTTTTAGGGTGCCTTCCTAAACTTTGAGGTTCTCTTTTGTGTAGGTTCTTATGTTGTCTATATTTATCTCGAGTGCTCTTGGTTTAAAATTTTTGCTTCCTATGTTGGATAGGAAGATCTCTCTTGGATATCCTAGTGTTTTATGGTTCTAGATGATGTTCTTTGTGCATGCTAGTTCTTTCCATGTTCGTTGCTTCATCTCTAGTAGATCTCTACTATTGGTTGGTTGTGCATTGCAAGAATTTTGGGTTCAGGCATTTGCACTTTTGAAATTCTATTGGAATCACCTGATGGCTAGTTGGAGGGTTTAATTTTTTAAATTACCATCATATGGCTTGGTTGGCTATCCATTTTTTCTAGATTTGTTTCTCCCATGGTGGCTTGGGTGGGAAGATACTTTCTAGGTATGATTTTATTCATTGAAATTTATGTGGGAATGTTGTTTGTTTTGGATCAGTGGGATCTTTTTAAGATGCTATAACTTTCTCTGTTGAATTTCGGATCCATTTTATGAACACATATCTTTCATTTCTAGTTTGGATGGGAAAATTTAAGTGTATTTTTGGTTAGTTGTTTTGGGTTGTGAGGCCTACTGGTTTTATGGGGAACCTCTAAATTCTTCCTTGGCTACCCAATGCTCCATCTATTGTAAATAAGGTTTTTGGAGTTCCATTTAAAAATCCCCTTTTTAAAACCACACCAAAAAAAATAATTTACTCAAATTAAATAATTTCCATATATATTTTAGTATGGATAATGGTTTGACACTTAAATAAATACATGATAATATATAAACTAAATACTTTATGAGTGAAATCAATATAGTTTAGAATTCAATCTAATATATAAAGGTAATTAATTATATATTTTATATTTGTAGTTGTATATAACATCACACTAACTACATCATGAATGACTTCTATAGTAAGAAACAAGAACTTGTTATTATTTGCATCACCTTTAGTAATAAACTAACAAAGGAATGATTCATCATCTCAAGATCTAAGTTTTTATTTTTAAATTCACCTCCTCATAAATAAAATATCAACAATATCTATAATGAAAGAAAAAAGAATATATCACAAAATAGAAAATGTATACCATATACAATTCAAAAATAGTCAATTAGGAATGGGGTATAAAAAGAATTGCATTGAAAATATTGAAGTGACTGAAAGACAACCATTTGTTACAACTAATAAAATATTGTTCATAATTCTATTTTATTCATTTAGAGGTGTAGGGTTACAAAATGAGTCTCTCTTTCAAAGGAGATATTTATTCCTTGTTTCCATCATAAATATGAAGCATATGATGGTGTTTTTCTAAGCTCCTTAATGAATGTGGGCTTCTGTGTGTGTGTGCCATCGGTAGTCTACTGGTGTATGTCCTTTTGTACATTTTTTGGGCCTACAAAAGGGTGTTAATGTATTTGGGGGCCTACCTTGGTCAAGCACCTTGATTATGAAGAAAAATAAACTCAAATATGTAAAAAAAACATGATGAAATATGCTAGAAATATTACAAAAACTATAAAAATTTGATTTATACCTCATATGGTGTTGTAGACCTACTATACAGCTGATTTGTAGGGTGTCCTATGAACGGGATTCTAGGTTCATATGCTGGGAGGTGAACTAGACTATAGTTGACTTCTGATGAATATTTTTTAGTTGTTTGTTAGAAGCAAAGTGGTAGAAGGTGATTCTAGAATGATTTCGGCAGAGTCTGGACAAGTTGACTGAAAATGTGAGAGAGGTAAAATGAGGGAAAAGACCCTTTATTTATAAGAAAAACCAAGGTCAGGTGGGGTAGTTAAGTACACCACACCTTAGGTTCAAATACTAGCATGGTTAGGTTAGGATTTGTGATATGGTAGGCTTAGTCATCCTATCACATGCCTTGAAAGAAATATTATTTCCTCACACACGTGTGAGGAAGGATTAGGGTTAACTAGGGTTAGCTAACTCCTAGGTTATATGGGGGTTGAATTAAGGTTTCTAGAAAATATACTAACCAACTTAGGGTGCACACATGTGTGAGGACATGTTTAGGACTAATTTGATCATTAGCCCTAATTAAATCCTTTTTAATGATAAAGTGTAACTTAAGTGAAAGTCAATCACAAATTAGAATCCTAATTAGTCTAATTAGGGTTTTAGGTAGGGAATGGTCCCATGGGGGCCCTAATTAGGCATAGGAAAGGGCTTAGGTGGCCTTAGGGATCTAGTAGGTGGTCCTCTTGTGGGTAGAAAGCATTTTGGGTGTATTTTACATAGTTTTGTGGGTTTTGTGCCTACGGATAATAATGGTAGACTACGATGGCCTATGGTAGCCTACGATAACCTATGATTACCTACGATGGCCTATGATGGCCTACGAGGCATATGATGGCCTATGCAAACCTACAAGTGTTTATGTAGATCTACAAGTATCTAAGAATGAGCATGTATGACTTTTAAATGTCTACATTTACCCCTTTTTGTAATATGTTGTGTGAAACATAATTTAGTACATAAATATGATGAAGGAGGGTGTTGAGGTATTTGTGAACTATATGGGAAAGGGAAATAAAATAATGGGATTCAATGAAAGGTATGTAGCCACTCGAAGCATGACCATACAACATTGATAAAGAACCAAACAGAGGTGGAGAGGAGAAGGGGAAGAGAAGAATGGAATCCAATCAAAGGTATGTAGCCACTCAAAGTGTGACCATACAATATTGATATAAAATCCAAACGAGGAATAGGATCCAATAAAAGGTATGTAGTTGCTCAAAGCGTGACCATACAACATTGATATAAATCCAAAATATAAATAGGATTCAATCAAAGGTATGCAGTTGCTTGAAGTGTGACCATACAAAATTGATATAAATCCAAAATAAGAATAGGATTTAATCAAATGTATGTAGCCACTCAAAGTGTGACCATACAACATTAATATAAATACAAAATAAGAATAGGATTCAATCAATGGTATGTATATGCTCAAAGCATGAACATACAACATTGATATAAATCCAAAATAAGGATAAAGAAGATGAGGAAGGTGTGGGTGGATGAATGTGAATGAATGACTACAGTTGAAACATGATGATTTGTCAATTTAGTACAACATTTGCAATATCATACCGGTTTTTTTTTAGGGAAACTTAAGACTACTTTACTTTTACGACCAACACAAGATGGTCAAATTATGAATAGAACAACTACCTATTCATTTTTTTTTCTTTTGATTGATTTATAAGTGCATGATGACATATGTCAAACCATTTGAGTTAAGTGGTATGGATAAATCAAGTATAACATTTTGTATGTTGTTGGTGCTAATATACATGAATGAAAGTGAGACATCTCTAATATTGTGCATGGCTCTCGTGATCTAATAGATGTCTGATTTAGGATGAGGTTTATCTTGAGATAATCTTCAACAAAAAATTTTATAGACATATGTGACATCTGTGATTTGGATGTTTGATTGTTTGGTTGTATGCAAGGCATATTTGTGTATGAGTAGCCCCTCAAATGGGAATCAACAATGATACAAATGAAATATGTTGATGTGATGATGAGTGTATTGATAGAAGAAAATGAAGGTAAAATGTAGAAAACTTTGGGCAGATAGTGATGGAAGAAGAAGAATAAGAAGCTGCAGTAAGAAAGAAAATGTGGAAATGGTGTCCTGAGGGTTGGTTCGTAGGGCAGCCTATGAATTAGATTGTAGTTCATGGGGTGACTTGTGAACTGGACTATAGTTTGCAAGGTGACCTAAGAATTAGGTTTTTGAGGTATATAAAGATATTTGGAGACATGCCAAGCCTCATTTATGTTGTGAGAATTTGCAAGAAAAGGAGTAAGGACTAGTGTGTGAAGCAGAGCACTTGTGGGATTCTAAGTTGTTGCAGAGATGGCAAGAGGGCAGACCAACACAAGCGGGCAATGTGGGAACCCATGGTAAGTATCTGATACTCCAACTGGATTTTATTTTGAAATACATGAATTTTTAGAAAATATGGGAATGTAAGTTTACATGTGAATATGTGTTTGCATATGACATTTGTTTGAAATGCATGCATAAAGTGTAAAAATGGCCAAATAGGTATCCAAAAATACTGCCCATTTTTTGTGTTGAACAATAAATAGGCATGTTTGACTATGTGATCAGGATAATAGTTGACCTTGATTTTCGTGATGAAAATTGTACTATTTTTGAAACATGATTGAACTTTCACTATAAAATGGAAAAATAGGAGTCCAAAAATGTGACTGTTATTTTGATTTGTTATGTGTTTGTGGGTCACATGAATATGTATCATAGGATGAATGTTGGCGAGGTTTGACTCTATTGAATGTGGAGAATGGTGTATTGTTTTGGAAAATCATTTGAACTTTCATGGTAAAAGGTAAAAATGGGTATTCAAAAACATGATTTGTTTGGCATTTTGAGTTGTTTTGGTGTGTTGGAATTGTGTGCCACGAGGTATATGTGGTCAAGTGTGAATGTGTTTTTGGGTAAGAAATATAACTTGTTTTTGGAATCTATTTGAACGATGGGTATCCAAAAATATGTCTTGTTTGCTAGTGTGTGATGTGGTTGTGTATGTTAGAAGTGCTTGCCTTGAAATGCATGTTTTTGGGGTTGCATGATATTTTGTGTGTCAAAAACACTATTTTTGTATATGATGAGACCAATTTTTTAGGAAAGAGGCTAATGGGTGCCCAAAATCCTTGCTTAGTTCATATGATGGCATGTGAACTAGGCCTAAGTTTGCATGGTGACCTACAAACTGGGCTGGATTTTGCATGGTGACCTGGGAACTAAGAAAAAGGGGTTGATTTTATTATTTTTATGCATGACATATGTTGTATGGATGTTGTATGCCATGATCATATGTATGAAATGATAAAAATGAATATGCATGTATGTGAAATTGATCAAAATTTTGTGATGTTTATGGATGGAACAAATGAAGATGATTGAGTCATGACATTGTGTGAGGTCATTAAGATATGCCCTGGGTGAGGCCTTGGGTGAGGTGGATGTGGAGTGGTAGGAGAAGGTGTGGATGAAGGGTGTATGGAATTGTGTGAGTATTCATTCCAACAGGGTATATATTTTAGTATTGTGTGAGAGGTGGGATCTAGATAGGAACACTTTCACTTTCCTATAGGTGAGATGACCATTACACTGGAGGACATATATAGGGTATATAAAATTTTTATAGAAGGTATTCCAATGAGGGTAGAAGTATATGAGAGGTAGAAGGAGGTGTTGCAATGCATATTTGGTGCAAATTGGGAAGATGTACACACAAGGAAGGGAGTGTATTATAAGTATTATTGGTACAAGAATATGATGGATTGTCCATGTGCAATGATGCTTATGATAGCTACGTATGCTCTATTGGATACCTTAGGAGTTAAATTCTCTTGGAATATTATGGACATAGTATGCGATATGGTGGAGCATGGATTTTTTTTTACATGGTCACCTACGCTATTGGTATAGGTATATAAATATTTGCACGATGTAGTACGAGTAGTGCAAATAGGTTTGAGTTGGACCCTATTATTACAGTTTTGGACATGGGAGAACATAGTAGTAGATAAAATGACACTATTTCCATATGGTATGCATGCAGAGATGGGTGACTACATACCCTATGCTTTGAGGTGGCAGAAGGATGAAGACAAGGGGATGAAAAGGCCACATGAGGGAGATTATTTATTTTGGAGGATAAAATTTGTCTCTTTAGATCCTAAGCATATTTAGTGGAGACTCTATAAAGGTGGGATGGTGTGGGATAAGTATGGGGAGTAGTTGGGTGTGATTTCCCAAGGGCTATGGGTGGTAGGGTGGTATACGTAAAAGTGGAGAGTGACTTAGTTTGGGTTGCGATAGGGAATATCAGATGTAGTTGTTGTGATCTATAGGAGGTGAGGTGATCGAGGAGAGTGACTTGTAGTACCTACTTTGAATGGTGAGAGGGATCCACTAATGGTTATTCTTGATGTGGATGACACGAGGACTACACCTGAGTATGATGCATGGTGGACCACATAGAGTTGGGACCCAAGAATTGAGGTGATTTATTGTTGGGTGTAGCCAGCAGGTGGATTGTTTACACTATGGGGATAGGCACCAGGAGGAGTTAGTCCTGGTCCAGAGGGAGGATCTGAGGATGAAGTATAGGAGCCTCTTTTATGATAGAGGTGAGGTCAATATAATGAGTCTTGTATTCCTATGGAGAGGTCACTTGATCGATAGTTTAGTGGTAGAGAGTAGCCCTTGGATGATACAATGCCTATGGAGGAGAAGGGTGATGATATGGGAGATGATGATACTAGATATATGGTGGAGATATCTTTGGATATATAGGAGAGGATGGATTTTGAAGAGGATATGTTGGTGTTACAAGAGAGAGTACGACATCTATAGGGGTTCTTATGTGAGAGTGAGGTAGATTGGGCCTTGAATTTGGAGAAATGGAAAGAGGAGCATCATGATCTATAGGAGAGGTTAATGGTAGTTGACTAGGTGAGTGACATAGATAGGATGGAGTCAGAGATGTGGTGTGTGGAGATAAATGAGTAGCTAGAGGCAAATGAGGTAAGGCACACTAAGGTTGTAGAGGACATGCATCACCTAGTTGTAGATGCTATAGTTTTTGGGGATAGATTGAAGGTAGAGGTTGCTAGGATGTAGTAAGTGTAGGTGAATAGTGATGTTGAGTGAGCTACTCATGTAGTAGAGGTGATAGAGTTGCATGCCAAGATGCAAATGCAATGGTAGGTATGAGAGGATGCAGAGCATGTGAGATAAGGGGAGAAAATAATGATGGATATGATTGCTTTAAGGGTAGAAGTATATTATTTATTAAATTTAAATGAGGATATATCAAGGCTATTCAAAGAGGAGGGGGTGACAAGGCTACAGTGTGATATTACCTTAGTTTTGTATGGGCATCCACTTCCATTTTATGATGGGTCATAGCCTAGATCTAGATCATGATAGCAACCACAAATGCCATCATAGCAAAGTTGAAGGACCACAACACCTATAGTGCCAATGGAGATGAGGATAGCAGTTCCAATGGTGTCTAAGGTAGTGGGAGTTATCCTAGGGTTGGATAGGGTGATAGTGTCTATGGCAACATAGGTTGTAGAGGCAACTCTAGGGTTGGGTGAGGTAGTCGAGGTGCACAAGATGGTGGTAGTGCTAGAGTCGATTTGGGTAGCAGAGATGTTAGGAACCTACTATTAAAATAAAGTAGACTCACACAAAATACTAAAAAATAACTTACATACATCAAATAACTCAATATCACTATGCAAAAATCAATTACAAAAATGAAACAATATCACAGTAACACTAAATTGCAGGCCTCTTCAAGGTGGCAACCTCCTTCAATATTTAATTAGCTTGAAAAAGGATAATCTCGTACATGGCTTCATATCTTTTTAAAGGAAAACTTCATGCAACCCTACCTAAATGCTCAAGAGGTGGCTTATGTGCAAAATGCCACTTGAGCTAGAATCTTCCACCAAATGGTGGTTACAATCTTGATAAAAATGGTTACATGAAATTGTACCTCTTGGCGAGGTATCTTACTACATCGGTTACAATATTGATAAAAATGATTACATGAGATGGTACCACTTGGAAAGGTACCTTTATTGCCACCTACATTACTAAGTATTGCATAATAACATTAAAATGGGATCCCCACATTAGAAGTGGGTTATTACATAGGTAAATGAGAATTACAACATGGTGTTAGGATAGGATCCTAAAATGTCCTTCCCCTTCAAAAATATTTGTCCTCAAAGCTAAAATTGAGGAAACTGGTGTTGGAGTTGATGGAGAGAATCCCATATAACATCTTCTGGCTAGAGCCCACACCATTGGACAAGGAATTTTGTGATGGTACGATTTCAGAGAGTGCAGGTGCGATGATCCAATAACTATTTTGGTTTGAGTAAGATAGACCATTCCTCATCCAATTCTAGTAATACTGATTGAACATGTACCTATGTGCCCACAACTTTCTTGAGAGACAAAACATGGAAAACAAGATGGAGCTTGGAGGTGGGTAGAAGAGCCAATTTGTAAGAAGTGGAACCAATCTGTTGTAGGACTTGGTAAGGCCCATAGAATTTTTGAGCAAGTTTTTGGCATCGACAAAGTTGGAGGGCTGACTGTTTGTACGAATGCAAGTGAGGGAAAACCATATCAACCACATAAAAGCTATGCTTAGATTGATGCTGGTTAGCCTGTTGTCACATTTGGTTTTGGGCCATGTCCAAATTATGCTTCAGCTAGTGAAGGACATCGGTCTACTGGTGAAAAGTAATGTTGACTGCCTAGACCATAGAGCTTCTTGGAATGTATGAAGAAGGCATGGATGGATGGTACCCATAAACAACCTCAAAAGGAGTGAGTTTAGTAGTTGTATAATAGGATGTGTTGTACCATAATTCGATCAAAGGAAGCCACTTCACCCATTGAGAAGGATGATCTGATGCAAAGCAACGAAGATATATCTCCAAAAAAAATTTGACAATATCAGTTTGACCATCTATTTGTGGATGATAGGCTGAACTTATTTTGAGCTTCGTTCCCTGCAACTTAAACAACTCTTGCTAGAAAGGACTAGTGAATGTTGGGTCTCGATCGAACATAATGGAGGTGGACATACGATGAAGGCAAAAAATGGAATCGAGGAAGATTTGGGCAATGGTGGAGGCTATGTAAGGATGGTCAATGGGAAAAAAATGAGCATACTTCCAAAGACGATCCACTACCACGAGAATAACAGACTTACCGCCCTATTTAGATAACCCTTTGATAAAATTCATAGAAATATCAGTCCAAACTTGATATGGAATGGGCAAGGGTTGAAGAGTACCCAAAGAATGAACTATTTCATATTTCATCCATTGGCAGGTATCACAAGCTACCACAAAGTCATGGATATACTATTTCATCCCTTTCTAGAATAATGTGCACTTGAAGAGTTCATAAGTTTGGAGAAATCCAAAATGACCTGCAGAGGGAGCAGTGTGTAGTTCCTTCATGAAGAGGTCATAGAGTGGTGAGGAATGGGGAATAACAAGGCATTGGTGATAACACAAATCTTGGCCATTCCAATTGTAGCCTAGGGATGAAGTCAGATCATCTTGAAGTGAAGCCATCAATGCTTGCAGGTCTGCATCTTGAAGTACCTCCAACCGTATGGAATCTATCCATTGGGGGATAGGTGCGAAGATAGCACATATCATACTAAGGGCCTCAAATTGGTGAGAGAGAGCATCAGCCATAATAATTTCTATGTCCTTCTTATAGGTGATATCATAATTATAGCCCATGAGTTTAGAAACCCATTTTTGTTGTTCTGGGGTAGCAACCCGTTGTTCTAATAAATATTTGAGACTCTAATGGTCTATTTTAATGGAGAAATGGTGCCCAATGAGATATGGTCTCCAATGGGTGACAACATGTAATATGGCCAACATCTCCTTGGCATATGTAGATTTTCCCAAATTACACTCAGAGAGTGTCTTACTGGTGAAGGCCATGGGTCTCCCTTCTTGCATCAATAATTCCCCAATGCCACAACTGAAAGTGTCACTTTCAATGACGAATGGTTTAGAGAAATATGGTATGGCTAGAACAGGTGCGGTGGTCATGGCATACTTTAATTCAAGAAAGGCTTGATCAGCTGGTCATGTCCAAGTGAAAGAGTCCTTATTTAACATAGATGTGAGGGGAGTTGCTATTTTCCCATAATTACGAATAAATTTCCTGTAATAACATATAAGTCCTAAGAATCCTCGAAGTCCTTTGATAGTACAGGTTTTTACCCAGTCCTGAACTGCCTGAATCTTCTTAAGGTTGACCTTGATACCATCTTTGGAAACAATGTCCTAAATACTCCACTTCAGTCAAACCAAAGGAGCACTTATACTGCTTAACAAAAAGTTTATGTTGGGCCAATAACTGTCATGTCTGATCCATATGGGTAAGTTGTTCTTTCCACGAGCAGCTATAAACCAATATATCATAAAAAAAAACCATGATGAACTTCTGCATGAAGGGATGAAATATGTTGTTCATAAGGCTTTGAAAAGTGGATGGTGCATTTTTCAAACCAAATGGCATTACCAAGAACTCATAGTGACCATCATGAGTACCAAAATTTTTTGTAATATGATGGTACCTCGAATGAAGGTCCAACTTGGAGAAGTACATAGCTCCATGTAATTCATCCAACAATTCATCCACTACCAAAATGTGAAATTTATCCTTGATGGCGATCTTATTGAGCTCACGGTAGTCTATGCACAATCACCATGAGCTATTTTTTTGCAAACTAGTAAAACTAGAGAAGAATAGGGACTGGTACTAGGTCGAATGACACCTGCCTTGAGCAATTCCTATACCATATTCTTGATTTCTAACTTGAGAGCATGAGGATACCGATACAGTATGATGTTTGATGGTGCACTACTTAGAAGTAGTGGAATAGCATGGTCATGAGAGCGACAAGGTGGCAGTGTAGTTGGTTCTAAAAAGATGCCATTGTGTTTGGTTAGAACAAGTTGCAAATCTACTAGAAGTGGATCTGCTATAGAAGTGGATGATTGAATTGAAAATATTTGTGCAATGACCCCATGGGAGGACTTTTTCAACAACTTCTCCATGCGATTGGAACTAATAATTTGTGTAGGGCCAGCCTTGATACCCTTGAGGGTATATTTTTGTCCATTTTGTGAAAATTGCAGCCATAGTTCTACAAGGTTGCAGGAGAAAGTTCCCAAGGTGCTCATCCATTGGGATCCTAACACAATGTCACATCCTTCCTATTGGAGGGCGAACATATCTTGCTCGAGTTCATAATCCCCTATCTAAATTTTCACATTTCAAAATTTACCTTTACAAGGTAATGTGCCTCCATTGGCCACCATGACTTCAAAAGAATTGCATGAGTGTATATAGCAGTTGGTCCGTTTGGCCACCTGAGGATCAATAAAGTTGCGCATATTGCTTAAATCAATAATAATTGTGAGATGTTGGCCTTTGAAATAACCCACAACTTTCATGGTTTTTAGGGTGGTTATCTTGGCAAGAGCATGGATTAAAATTTCTACTAGTTTTTCTAATGGTTCCTCTTCCTGTGGAGTTGGTGCCTCAGTTGTATCACTCTCATCATCACTATGGTCATTGTTTTCTGGTTCCTCCACATCTATTAAAAATAATCTCTTATTTGCACATCTATGCCCCTTCGTAAAATTTTCATCACAATTATAAAATAACCCTTGGGCATGATGCGCATCCATTTCCTCTATAGTTAGCCACGTGGGAGTAAGAGGTTTATTATCAGTATGGTTTTGGACCTGAGGAGGGAAAGAAGGTCGGTTATGCAAAAATCATGATGTTCACCTTTGATATGAGAGTTTAGATTCAGCCAATCAGGCTAAACTGATATCCTCCATCATGGTGCGAGGTTTGAAAATCTTGACTTCAGTCTGGAGATCATCTTGTAACCCACTAAAAAAATAACTCATAAAAAATCCTTCATTCAAACCCTTAGTTTTATTGGCCAATTTCTCAAATTGGGTCTGGTAATAACGAACTGAGGTGGTTTGTTTCAACTTTGTCAATGCACTTATAAAGTCATCAAAATCATTAGGGCCAAATTGGGTGAGTAGTTGGGACTTGAATTCCTCATAGGATAGATCAGGGTTAGCAACCTGTAGCCACTGGAACTAGTGTAAGGCCTCAAATTCTAGGTTGAAGGAAGCCATATGAACCCGATGATAGATAGGGACATTATGGAGTCATAAGAACTGATCAACCCGACATAACCACCCATCGACATCATTTCCACTGAACTTAGGGAAGTCTAATTTAGGCATTCTAAAGTTTGGATCTTGATCAGAGTGATTGTCATCTGATTTTCATCGACCTCATTTAGAGTTTTTAGCATGGTGTTCTATTTTGGTACTACTATGCAATTTGGTCTCCATCTCTATGAGTTGTTCTCAAAAAATTCGAGTGTTATGCTAATCCAGTCGAAGCTCTCGAATATCTATGCCTATGTTCTTGTTTGCAGAGGTCAAGTCAGCAATGGATTTTTGTATGTCATCCAATAATGTGCCCAAGTCTAAATCCTTTTGTTTTTTTCCTCGAGTGTCACTTGCTATTGCGGTCCCTCTTGTGTTGATTTACTAAAAATAGACCTCAGATTTTTAGGAGTTACTATTTTTAGTAAGGGTCCAAAATTCAATTTGGAAAATGAGTTGCAACACTGATTTTAGGATAGGGTCCACTCCGGTGGTTGTTTTATCTGAGCACTCAATGAGGAGATATACTAAATTTCTTGACTTTTTATGATCTCTTATTGGTTGCAAGTCGATGTCAAGGTAATTTCTTCCACTTGTACTTAAAATTTTGCCAATGAGTCCTTGAGGGTATTTTGTGCAATATAACAAGTAGATTATATTTCGAAAAATTTGGCTCAATTTGATGGACCGATGAAAAGTTGACCTTCGCAATAAAAATCAAAATTTGCTATTTTTAGAAATTTGGTTCAAAAATTGACCAAGAGCTTCCAAGGACAATTTTGTCTGGAATAGAGTGTAGAATTTTTTTCTAAATTTTTTAGTCAATCTAAGATTTGTGTGAAGAGATATCCTTGTTTTAATAAAATTTCAATGTTTTTTTTCTACTATGTTGACGAGTCTACTGGTGTTCTTTATTTTTTATTTGGAGTCATGGTTCAAAAGTTGCCCTCTGGAATCAACTATCACTTACTTGTGTAGGCTGTACCCTAACCATCGTTTCACTCACTGTTCTCTATTCCTATCACCTATACTATGGAAACTGACATATTTGTTGCTTCTGATCTTAGGGAATTTTTGACACTGACAACTCTATTTTTGACACTAAAAGTCTACAATTCTAGACTGGTACAGAGGACTATTACTATCATTGTCCCGACTATTCATATTCTGACCATAGGTTGTTTCAAACACTTGCAAAAATTTGTCTTGACTTTTGGTGCATGCAAGTTGTTTTCTGTGATAGGGAAAGCCTTCTCTGTATGCTCACTTTTGGGGATGGTGAATGCAGGTTAGCAGAATAGGGATGGGTTGATTTGCAAGGGGATGATACTTTGTTTTTGTTTTGTTTTTGTGAACCAAGTATGCTAAGTAAGGGAGTATGTAATACCCATAGGCCCTCTGTTATACCGTAGTGACGAACAATAGTGCTCGGACCAATATTTCAGGCCACTACTCAAGGAGGATTCCACACATACCCTTGAGCACACTATCTGCCTCTCTAACAGTATGAGAGGGTAATCATTCGAGATGTTGTGTCCCATGGACTATGGATAATACAAGGCCGAAAAGCTTCTTAATGGATAAAATTTTGTTTAAACGTAAATTGTCTCCTAATATACCTAAAGATACGTGGGAGCTCAATTCCATGCATGAGTGCTATTTGAGGCCTAGGTATTAGAGCATGATCACCCCTCACTTCACTAGATGCTTTATGGTATATCTAGCTTAGCCAATAATGATAGCTCCTTCATGATATTTTAAAACCCCTAACATAGGGTTTCTAACCTACACAACTACTATATTTTTTTTGGTATTTTTTGATCTTCTGCAAAAAAAATGACTGTATTTTTTGGATTTTTCTTTTGATAAAGGAAAAATAGAAATAAAAAACACACAAGAAAATTATACCTAATAGGCGAAATGATTGGCAAGAATCATCTTAGTTGCAGTATAACTTGGCCCTGGAAAGGGCTCTTATACCACTTGTTAGGAACCTACTATTAAAATAAAGCACACACACAAAATACTAAAAAATAACTCACATACATCAAATAACTCAATATCACTGTGCAGAAATCAATTACATAAATGAAAAAATCTCACAGTAACATTGAATCGTGGGCCTCTTCGAGGGGGAAACCTCCTTCAATATTTCATTAGCTTGCAAAAGGATAATATTGTACATGGCTTCATATATTTTTAAAGGAAAACTTCATGCAACCCTACCTAAATTCTCAAGAGGTGGCTTACATGCAAAATGTCACTTGAGCTAGAATCTTCCACCAAATGGCGGTTACAATCTTGATAAAAATGGTTACATGAAATGGTACCACTTGGCAAGGTATATTACTACATCGGTTACAATATTGATAAAAACGGTTACATGATATGGTACCACTTGGCGAGGTACCTTTATTTCCACCTACATTACTAAGTATTGCATAACTTTAAAATGGGATCCCCATGTTGGAAGTGGGTTATTACATAGGTAAATGAGAATTACAACATGGTGTTAGGATAGGATCCTAACATGTCCTTCCCCTTCAAAAAGATTTGTCCTCAAAGTTGAAATTGAGGAAACTGGTGTTGGAGTTGATGGAGAGACTCCCATGTAGCATCTTCTGGCTGGAGCCCACACCATTGGACAAGGACTTCTATGATGGTATGATTACAAAGAGTGCGGGTGTGGCAATCCAGTAACTATTTTGGTTTGAGTAAGATGGAACCTTACTCATCCAATTTTGGTAATACTGATTGAACCTGTACCTGTGTGCCCACAAATTTCTTGAGAGAAAAAACATGGAAAATAGGATGGAGCTTGGAGGTGAGCGGAAGAGCCAATTTTGAAGCAGTGGAACCAATCCACTGTAGGACTTGGTAAGGCCCATAGAATTTTGTAGCAAGTTTATGACACTGACAGAGTTGGAGGGATGACTGTTTGTATGGCTACAAGTGAAGGAAAACCATATCAACCACATCAAAGCTATGCTTAGATCAATGTTTGTCGGCCTATTGTCACATTTGGTTCTAGGCCATGTCCAAATTATGCTTCAATTGGTGAAGGACATCGATCTAATAGCGAAGAGTAATGTTGACTTCCTGGACCCTGGAGTTGCTTGGAATGTATGAAGAAGGCATGGGTGGAGTGCACCCATAAACAAACTTAAAAGGAGTGAGTTTGGTAGTTGTATGATAGGACGTGTTGTACCATAATTTGTCTAAAGGAAGCCACTTCACCCATTGATAAGGATGATCTGATGCAAAGCAACGAAGATAGGTCTCCAAAAATTTGTTGACAATCTTAGTTTGACCATCCATTTTTAGATGATATGATGAACTCATTTTGAGCTTCGTTCCCTACAACTTAAACAACTCTTGCCAAAAATGACTAGTGAAGGTTGGGTCTCAATCAGACACAATGGAGGTTGGCATACCATGAAGGCAAAAAGTGGAATCAAGGAATATTTAGGCAATGGTGGAGTCTGTGTAAGGATAGGTAAAGGGAAAAAAATGAGCATACTTTGAAAGGCGATCCACTACCACAAGAATAACAGAATTGATGAGCATCATAAATGCTCATATTTTATATACATTTTCTTGATTATGATGTATAATAAGGATTGCATATGTTTATGAATGATTATATAATTATTTGATGAAATTATGCGTGTTATCTAATTTGTGTGTTTTCAATGTGTTTTTGTGGAATTGTAGTTGATTTAGTTAGATTTGGATCATTCGAGGTCTTTTCATAGACCTGGCACTTTGTTTCTTTCAACATCAATGCAGAGAAGGTAGGCGTCTTCCTCTTCCAAGAAGGTGCCAAGCGTAAGTAGGCACCTTCATTTTCTAGGAAGGCACCAAGGAAAGACAAGTGCCTTCCTCTCCCAAGAAGGCACCAATAAAATTCCAGTGCCTTCCTCTTCCAGGAAGGTGCCAAAGGAAAAGAAGCGCATTCCTCTCACAGGAAGGCACCGATGGGAAGGCACCACTAGAAGGCAAGTGCCTTCCTCTCATAAGGAAGGCACCACTAGAATGCAAGTGCCTTACTCTCATAAGGAAGGTGCCACTATAAGGTAAGTGCCTTATTCTCATAAGGAAGGCACCACTAGAAGGCAAGCGCCTTCCTCTCATAAGGAAGGCACCACTAGAAGTCAAGCACCTTCCTCTCATAAGGAAGGCACCGATCGGAAGGCACCACTAGAAGGAAAGCACCTTCCTATCACAAGAAGGTGCCAACAGAATATAAGAGCCTTCCTCCTCTAGGAAGAGACCAATGATAGTAAGGCACATTTCACATAGAGAAGGTTCTCGACATACTTAGGCACCTTCCTCATAGGGAATCAAGGAAGATTTGGGAAATGGTGGAGTCTGTGTAAGGATGGGTAAGGGGATAAAAATGAGCATACTTTGAAAGGCAATCTACTACCACAATAATAATAGACTTACCGCCCGATTTTGGTAACCCTTCGATAAAATCCATAGAAATATCAATCCAAACCTAATATGGAATGGGTAAGGGTCGAAGAGTACCCGAAGAACAAACTATTTCACCTTTTATCCATTGGTAGGTATCACAAGATTCCATGAAGTCATAGATGTCCTATTTCATCCCTTTCTATAATAATGTGCGCTTGAGGCATTCATATGTATTAAGAAATCTAGAATGACCTACAGAGGAAGCAGTGTGTAGTTCCTTCATGAAGAGGTCACGGAGTAGCGAGGCACAGGGAATAACAAGGCATTGGTGATAACATAAATCTTGGCCATCCTAATTGTAGCCTGGGGATGAAGTCAAATCAGCTTGAAGTGAAGCCATCAAATCTTGCAGGTCTGCATCTTGAAGTACCTCCTATCATAAGGAATCTATCCATTGGGGGACAGGTGCGGAGATAGCACATATCATACTGAGGGCCTCAAATTAGCGAGAGAGAGCATCAGCCACAATATTTTCTTTGCCCTTCTTATAGGTGAAATCATAATCATATCCCATGAGTTTAGAAACCCATTCTTTTTGTTCTAGGGTAGCAACCCATTGTTCTAAGAAATATTTGAGACTCTGATGGTCTGTTTTAATGGAGAAATGGCACCCAATGATATATGGTCTCCAACGGGTGACAACATGTAAGATGGCCAACATCTCCTTGGCATATGTAGATTTTCATAAATTATGCTCATAGAGTGCCTTATTGGTGAAGGCCAAGGGTCTCCCTTCTTGCATCAATACTACCCTAATATTGCAACCAGAAGCATCACTTTCAATGACAAATGGTTTAGAGAAATCTGGCATGGCTAGAACATGTGTGGTGGTCATGGCATGCTTTAATTCAAGAAAGGCTTGATCAACGGGTCCTTTCCAAGTGAAAGAGTCCTTCTTTAACATAGATGTGAGGGGAGCTACTATTTTCCCATAATTACGAACAAATTTCTTGTAATAACCTCATACGAGGATATAGGATGGTATAGATATTATGCAATAGTCTTGACAATAATAGTTATAGTAATCAAACTGCATGAGGAATTGAGCAAGGTCTGGCTACAAATAATAACTAACCTGACTGGTTCAAATTCTATTAGGGATCAATGTGTGTAAAAATTGATGTTTATTTATCCATTTCAAGAGAGGGAGGACTAACCTATTGTAAATATAACCAAAGTAGCTAGCTCATTTTACAGTGTATAAAAGAAGGTCACTAATGTGATATATGTGTCACCACTTGTAATACTATTCCACTGGAAAGCAAATTCTTATAGCCTATAGCCATTGATGGAAATCATCCCATGATGTTATGTTAAACCTAAGGACCAAAGGAGATTAAGCATAAATAATGTGTTTCTTGGAGGCTTTTACTTTTTTTCTGCCCCTCGCTTTTGATTCTCTTTTTGTGGTACACTTTTCTTTTGGGAATTGTGGGCATTAGCTTTTGTTTTCTACTTGTTCTTCTAGTTTTTGGTTATGCTTATCCCTTTTTTTATTCCTAGGTCATATGTTGATCACGCAAATGATAGGATGAGTAAGGGAGACCATTCACTAGATGACAATATCTATGCAAGGTGTTATCTTCCCTAAACTCAAAATTTTCTTAAAGATATGACATGTGTGAATTTTCCTTGAAAGAATTTGAACCAACCAAGATATGTTATAATAAGAGTAAGAACTTTATCATATAGAGGTGATTTTTGATTGAATTAACTGGTGAGTGGTCAAAATCATGCAATACAATGTATACACTATAATACTGAGAAGGGGAGCGGACATCCAAGTTGTAATGCTAACAAGTGTGTATATTATTCCTACCATGGACACATTTCTATAGGGGGAATATGCAAACATGAATGGAAATGTAAAAATAAGAGAGATATATATATGCAATGGATGTAGTGTGAAGATATAGTATGCAAGGAAAATATCTACAAGAGGAATTTGGTGAGACTTAACCAGATGAGATTAGAAACTATGTTGAAATATATGGGTGTGTGACAAAATTATGAGAAGAGGGAGTCATGGTAATGGCTTCCCCAGCATGTGGGGAGTACAAAAAACATGAGAAAAGTATGTAGATGAGAAAATATGTGTGATAATGAAAAAAAAATAAAAATTGGGGGTGAAAAGAGATGTATATGAAAATGAGAATTAAGAAGTGCAACAAAGGAGAATGAGCAAAGCAACAAAGAAAGGAAGATGAGAAGAAGAGAAAAATGGTGAAATCAACATAGGTATGTAGCTACTCGAAGCATGACCATACAACAATACCAAATAGAAATAGGAAGAAGAAAGAGAATGAAAGAAGAAATAAGAGGAGAAAGTAAGCTAAGGTTATGTGAAGTGATGAGGATAAAGTCATGAATGACTAGGTGAAGCGATGATGTGACTAGGATTTTGGTAGTTCGTGTAGTTGGATAACTGCTAGAAATAATTATATGGGGATGTAAAATATTCATGTGATGGCATAGGGTGAGAAAAAATATGACATGGAGGGATTTGAAGTCAAGTAGGAGAGAGAGCATGTTCGGGATGTGGGAGGGATTCTTTGAACGACATGTCTTGGACAAGAGTTTCAAAAGTGTGGCATGCATCGATGTCATTCTCCAATTGATGATGATAAATGTAAAATTAGTTCTCTCTATAGTTTCATGGCTTAGGGTGTAGTGGGTCGATGAGATGAATCTTAGGTAGAACCAGGGGGTCTTGGTGGAGTAACTAGTGAAATATCTAAGAGAGTGGTGCTGAACGGATAGGCATGGGATATATGTATGGCTAAAATGGTGATGAGTGTGAGGAAGGTAGGGTAGAAATGAGTGTTTGGATCATGGATCAGGAGTCTGATGAAGGTCAGATATGAGAGTAAGGAATAGGCTTGGATGAAGGTGAAGAGATGTGGGTCACAATAGAATGGTGAGGAGAGGAATAGCAGTGACAATGACTCAAGTGTAACTCAAGGTTGTTGAGGTGAGAGAATCTATTGGATATCAATGGGAGGTAAAAAAATTGAGTTAGGTGAGGATCAAGATTCCAATGTGTAAATGGGGTTGGGATATAGATGTGAAGAAGAGAATGAATGATAATAAGAATGAAGAGATTAAAATTATTGTGTTGGTGGTATATTAGGCTAAAGAAAAATGCCATGGATTGGGGATGAGGGTGTCTAGAGTATAGGTGGCACTCAATACAACTGTAGATAGTTATGTGTACAAGATGGAGGTGTATACACCTAAAACATGACATGTTTAGGATACTACCCATATGGACACATTAAGAGACCATATAAATCATCTTGGACCTCTCCAAGAGCTAGCAGTTGTCATAACTAATCAAAAAGGGTAGTTCTAGCCCATCTAGGCTTAGTCACTCTCAAGCAAAGCGGCTGCCACATCTAGCCATTGAAGTTCATAGAGGCCACACCTATTCATTGCTCTAAATAGTGGCTAGCACCATGTATAGTATGGTCATGAATACATTTCCAGATCACATAGTCTAACTGCACCTTGTATTGCTTACAGGCATATTTTGGTGAGGAACTCCTAGAGTTCCTCCTAACTACCCCTTCAATGTTAATTTATGACTGATGCTTTCCTCCTGAGATGGTCAGTTGTATACCATTTGGATTTTGGCTTCTCTAGGAAGCCAATATCTACACCTAGATTTGAAATAGAGATAATTTTACATATGGACTCTACCAAGCAAAGCAAAGGGATCCGTGAATATTTAAATCTTGTGTAGCGAAGCCCTGGATGATTAGAGAGTGAATACACACCCCTTTTGAGGAGTAGCAAATATTTTTCTAACTGAGTTACTTATACACCCTTGCTTTCAAGTCTATTTATTATTCATTGCCCGTCAGTGTATCAGATACAACAGGTGACCCTTGAAAATCAATTGGAGCAAGGAAGATCATGCTACAAACCCTGGTTTGTGAGGAGAAGAGCTTCATTTTGTGGCTGATGTCTTGGACAGTGGCCCATAGGCATATCTTAGGGTATTAGAAATTATTTTACTTTGTTCTAACTTAGATACATTATTGCTTTGATTTATTAATTAGTTCTAGCATAGATCTAATTTCATTAATGCATTTACATTGTATTTTTGAGTTTTCTATGCATTTATTTCTTAGTTTATGCTTGCATTTTAATATTATCATGCTTATATATCATGTTTATTAGATCTTCTAACAAGATCATCTTCAAGAGAGGTGACCCGTACTACTGATAGTGCTCAATTGTTTCTATGCACATAGAGTTACAGGTTTACATGACCGATTCAAGGCATCTAGTGCATAAGATCCCTCCAAGGCAAGAGAAGGATAAGGAGGCATCTATAAGCCCTCATACAAGTTCATGTGCAATATCAGGAGGCCTATGGAAGTGCACTATCCATTTGCAATGGGACATCATTCTTCTACAATACTATTTCCGCTTGTAATTTATTGTATCGAAAATGGGTATCCCTTAGAGGGACCAATATGTAATCAATATTTTCCAAAGAAATTATTAATAAAAAAAGCTTTTTTTATCTTGTAATTTCCATGTTATGTTATATATTACTTTGTGTTCTTCCATTTTGATATAATATTGCAAGTTAAGTAGTAATGCAATGGTGCGTGCTTCCCAAGGTCGCACATATGGTAATCATGGTGGGACCCTTGTTAGGTTTTTGTTTTCTATTGATTTATTGATGTTTAATTACATTTTTTGTGTGTAGGTTTGGCTTCTTTGGTCAATAATTACCAATAGAGCTTGGTTGCTCTTGTATTCAGTGGCCAGTAGTATCTTCTCTGGTCGATAGTGTCCAGTAGAAAAAGTACAATAGAGGGCAGCCTTTTCATCATCAGATGAGGATTTGAGATTGGTAGCCTTCCTTGATTTTTTGTCTTTCTATGTCTACAACTTATTTTTAGAAAACAACAACTTAAATGATATTTTTATTAAGTAAATATAATCAAATATGGAATAAAAATACATTTGAATCTTTATAGAGTTTTTTTACCTTTCCTCTAGGTGCTGCTAGGAATAGTGGGCCTCTGTTTTCAAGGTCTACCCTAGTCTCCAGCATTCTAGGATTTTGTGTGTTTAAGCTTGCTTGCATGTGGTCCAGCTAGAGGTCATTACATCATAAATTAGAAATTGCATCAAAGTTATTTAGATCAATTAGAGATGCATTTTTTGAAATCAAACATTCTTTTAGGAATGTAGGGAAATAGTCATGAATGCTCTCAGATGCATATTTTTCCATTATAAAAATCTAAAAAGAATCTGACACACCATGTATCAATTTAACTCTAGTGAGTTGGAGGTCATGACCAACCATTGGTAGAGATCATCGAGGTGGCTTTTATCTCCACCCGCTACCTCAAATCTCATGTACCTATTATTATTAGCCAATATCGAATCCAAGATCCATCATAACCCATGGAAAATTTGCATGTATCTCTATTTGGAGAGGTATATCACTAAATGCAAGTGAAATGGGTGAGGACGAGGAGGACCTATGCTCCTTGACCATGTGTGGACTTCATTACCACATATTATAGATTAGATTACATGGCCTAGATTTAATCACCAGGTTGTCTAGCTACGAGTATACAGGTGAAATCCATTTGAACACAAGAATACCATTCAATGAAATGCAAAATACATGACACATGGTCTTATTTATATACAATGCATCAAAATACAAAAAATAGCTTAGGGAACACACATTAATCCTCAAATGATATGAACATTTGTTTTCTTTGCTTGTGTGGTTTGAAATTGACATAAGAAGATAATTCACAGTTTATTATGGTATACACATGGAGCAACCACCCTCAGTCCAACATCGACATAGAAACTAATGCTTCACACACTCACCATCATAGTGGAATTGAGCTACCCATACATAGTGTCATTAGATGAAGTTCAACAAGTATTAGGGGCAACAACTCAACCCTTGGGAGGACTCCTCGAGAAACCCTAGTGAGAGAGCCATATCTTGGTTCCTCTCACGGTAGACATGTAGAGGCCTTAAGGCATTCATCATCATATAGACATGAGGAGGCCTTAAGGACTTCATCATCACATAGACATGAGGAGGTTTCAAGGCCTCCATCATCACACAGACATGTGGAGGCCTCAAGACCTCCATTAGTACACATACATGCGGAGGCCTCAAGGCCTCCCTCAGTACATAGACATGTGGAGACCTCAAGATCTCCATCAGTACACAAACATGTAGAGGCCTTAAGACCTCCATAAATACATAGATATGTGGAGGCCTCAAGGCCTCCAACATCATACAAAAACAAGGAGGCATCAAGACCTCCATCATCATATCGACATGCATGGGCTACAAGATCCCAAACTTCACATGATACACTTAGGATAGATTAGCCCACTAAGGGGCAAGACATTAGGGCTATGCCCAGTCATAGACCTAGGACATCATATAGCCTCCCTAAAAATGGGAGGATACCCCTAGATTATGAGCTCATTGGTGCTAATGGGACTCCATTGGATCGGTCATGGAGAACCAGACAACTTCATGAGGTGGATCGAGTTCCCTTGATACCAGCTCCAAGGAGTATTGTTACCACACATTTTGCTTTAGGAAGTTCATGTATCATAACTACTAGGCATGCCAAGAAACTATGGGAAGCTTCAAAGTGGCCCTATAGCACATAAACTACTTTTGACCATGGGGGTACACAACACAAATCACAGTGCATAGAACAAGTCACCCTGGTGGATAAGGGAAAGAACATAGCAAGAGCTTCTTTGAGAGGCCTATCCATTAGAACTCCTTGCAAAAAGTTAGATAGGCATGAACCTTTAGTAGCAGGTCGGTCCAACTACATACGTAGGTTAGAAGAAGCACTACATGTTGAGCGAGAGCATGTGGAAACTCTCGAGCAAGAAGAACAAAGGAAAATGTATCTACACCTTCATGAGCAACACATGAGAGAGGAAAGGGTTGAGTGTGAATATCAAGATGATAGGCTAGCTTAGGATGAATTACACATAGGTGGTGAGCAATACCAACATGATAGACATGCCAATTCTTAGCATGAAAGATGCACCAAATAAATATATGAGCACACTTACCAAGGCTCGCAACATCAACAATGCTTGGATCCTGAATAGATATAACTTAATGAGGAACAAACAGGGATGGAAGATCAAGAATAGGCATATCCTAAACCTCCATTCATGGTCATTGGGGATGAATACATATTCCCAAATTAGGAAAATACAAGATTACCTCCCTTACCACCATGAGTAAACCTTCAGTAACAGGATATTATTTTCTTGAAGGCATACCAAATACTCTTCGAGAGAGTCAAAGCTCTTGAGAAGTTAGACACGGTTGGGCAAAAGCTAACTTTGAGAAAAATACACAACCAACCTCTATGCCCCTTAGTACCGATTCCTACATACCCTAGGCACTTTGAGATGCCTAGGCTAGACAAGTTTAAGGGAGAGGAAGATGCACAAGAACATGTTACAAATTTCATGAACACGTGCTTCCAGCTTTAGCAGAATGACACCCTAATGCTAACAACATTCATCATGATGTTATCAAGCATAGGAACTCAATATTTTAATCAACTTCCCAAGCACAACATCATCAAATTTGAGCAACTAGTGAATGCATTCCTTTAACGCTTCTACTTCGGCATTAAGAAGAAGGTAAACTTGTCTAATCTAGAAAACTTAAAGTAATATGATGATGAGCCAATTATGGACTATGGGAATATATGGAGGAAAATTATGGTGAAACTACCATTCTTCATTCCCACTAAAGAGCTCACCTGAATTTTCATAAATAGTTGCACCAAACACATCTCATTGCTATTGCAATTGTAGCAATATGAATCATTTGAATAAGCCTTGGCTCAAGCCAACCTTATAGAGGACATAAATGTTGATGAAGGAGACCTCATGCTCTAGAATAAAAAGGAGTGGAATAATTCCAATCATAATAAGAATCAATAGAATCAGGCCAAGCCTACTCAATTCAACCAGGTCATTTTAAGCATGCCAAAGGGAGGCAATGGCCAGTAATCACAAAACTATCAGGATCACCCCCCACTAGCTAATTACAATCCTAAGAACAACCAAGGCTAAAAAAAGGAGCATCGATCACCTCACTATTTCATGCCTCTATCTGAATTAGTGTAATCAATATTTAATTAGTTAATCAAGACACAGAGAATAAAATTTCTTGATACACAAATTTTTGACCCTAATCATCTCAATCCCAAGGGATATAGGTAAGATCAATACTACCCATATCACAAAATACAGGGGCATGACATCAAAACATGTATCAGATTCAAGAATATTATGCAAAACATGATTGAGAAGGGTGAGATAAAAGTTGACAACCCATTAACACCCAATAATAGATACATGGGTTTATTAAGGAACCCATTGCCAAATCATGAGGTCCCCAAATATTAGGAAACCCAAGGAAACCAGGTCCAAGTTGATCCGCCTACTCATGGATGCATTAAAATGGTTGATATAGTCAACATGGAAACAAGGAGTTAGTTATATGGTAAACTAGAGCCTCCAATGACTCCTATTCATATCCTGATTGCACCTTAGTAGAGATAGGTACAAAAAAATCATCCATGTCTAACAACTCGACTTGTGTTAACTATCCAGAGTAGACTAGAATAAAACCTACAAATGACTTTGGCCAAGTTTTCAATTTATGAGCTCATACAACAATCTCCTAGGCATAATGAGACTTTTATGGAGATCTTGATATTGATCGAGCTCTAGAACTAGAACCCAAATGCATTCACACATTTTGTGGGGCAAGTGCAATAGTGACAAGGGCCTGTGTTCTATTTCTATGATCATAAAATAAAGGTAGTGCCTACTACTATAGAAGACCCACCTTTGTATATTATCACGTCAATAAATGACATACCCTTCAAGTGGATTCTAATAAACATGATATCATTGATCAACATTATCATGACAAAGGCTATAGGACACTTGAATATCCCTAGGTCCAACATTATCCCGACATCCTACACATTAAGAGCTTTCAATGATGCGTTGTGCTCCATAGTGAGTACAATCATTCTACCTATTTAGGAAGGTAAAAAGACCATATTAATGATGTGTTATGTATTGGAGGGGATAATGTAATACAACATCCTTCTAGGGCATCCCTGGATAAGGGACATGCAGTGCATTCCCTCAATCTTGCACCAATGCATCAAGTACGTGCATGAGGGACAAGTTCACATGGTTTCATTTGATGAAGAGTTATTTAAATATGTGCATCAGGTCGACTTACCAAGAGACTTTGTCCTTACATCAACACATCTGTACATAAGGCCTTCATCCCTAACATGCAACAAAAAAACAAGATAAAATTAGTGTGAGGTGACCCATCCACATCGACACCACCTCTTGCATCTAAGACTACTGGTGCTTCTGTATCGCTCGTAAATTTTTCACACCCTTACCTTCAGGCTATAGGATCCACGCCCGAAAGGGGGATGTGAAAAGGATGGGACAATACCTCAAACTAAGAGGCATTTTGAAGGTCCCGCCTCTCGAGGAAGGTGTATAAGGGTGAATTTTTGACATATGGTGGGTTCACCAAGAAATTTTTGAATGGCAGTTTCCACACCTAGGTTGAGAGGGTGTTTGATGTGTTCATTTTTATGATTCAACTTCTAGGTTTGGCCGATATGAATCTAATCTATTCTATATGCCAATGTAAATTTAAATGAATACAGAAAACAAAAATGGATGCAAATAACAGAGAATATGCTAACTACAAGAAATCATACTTGATTTTGGATGTTTGATGGAGATTCTGAGTCTTGTAGCAATTCAGATACTCTCACTTTGTACGTAATCACCTGATATTTCTCGGGATCATCCCAAATCATAGATAAAAAAAAAATAACGAATTTCGCGGAAACCTATAATCACATAAACATACGCAAAATACCAAATATACAAAAAACAAGGGATAATGGTAGAAATGATAGCAAACATGCCTAAATAATAGTGTCTAATAACAAATGAGGAAATGCAGTAAATTTAATGATTGATTTTACCTTTATCATGCAATTATGCCAAATGAGGTGAACTCCAAGATGCATAAAACATAATAACTTAAAAGAGATATGATATAAAAAGTGAGAAACAACTAAGAAAATGCAAACCTAAACTTAAAAAAAAAAAAAAAAAAAAAAAAAAAACAAAAAAAAAAAAAAAAGAAAAAACAGAAAAAAAAAAAAAAAAAAAAAAAAAAAAACAAAAAAAAAAAAAAAAAAAAAAAAAAGGGGGGGGGGGGGGGGGGGGGGGGGGGGGGGGGGGGGGGGGGGGGGGGGGGGGGGGGGGGGGGGGGGGGGGGGGGGGGGGGGGGGGGGGGGGGGGGGGGGGGGGGGGGGGGGGGGGGGGGGGGGGGGGGGGGGGGGGGGGGGGGGGGGGGGGGGGGGGGGGGGGGGGGGCATGTTTTGGTAAGGATATTGAAATATGTCCAATGATTGATTGGCATTCGTTGATTTTGGGAATGATCTTTTGAGCATTATTAGAAGGATTTTGTTTAGGTTGGAAGGCTTGCACCTCCATCTCATTATTATGAATCAAATATTGTATTTTATGTTTTAATATTTTATAGGAGTTGGTGGCATGTCCAGGTCCTCTATGAAAATCACAATATAAATTAGCTCTATATTTGGGTATAGTTGGATCAGGTTCTCGGATAGCTAGTAATTGGATCAAGCTTCGTGCTAGTAATTGTGGGAGAATGGTTGATAAAGGTTGATTTAACCTAGTAAATTCTTGGGTGGTTTATCGGAGGTTTCAATATAAACTTCTCGTTGTTTTCGTAGTGTTAGCATTAGCAATGTTTATCGTGACTCCGTCACCCACAACTTGTTTATTTTTATATTGATTTTTGGATGTTTTCTCATCATCTTTCTTTTTGAACTAACCTCTTCTAATGAGACTTTCCACCCTTCGAGCTAAGTCTATAGCTTGATCGAAGGTAGTCAATGTAGCAGTTGATAATTCATAGGATAGTTGTTCTTGTAAATTATTGATAAAAATATCCAAAATCTCTTGATAAGGTAACACAAAGTGTAATTTTCCTATCGACTGTCTCCATCGAGTTAAGAAGTCAGCAAAACACTCATCTTTGTCTTGTTTTAGGTTGTACAAATCTTTAATGGTTACATGCCTTTCGATATAGGCACTAAATTGATGCACAAAAGATTCAACGGTCTCTTCAAAATTTCTCAAAGAATGAGTAGGTAATTGATAATACCATTCCAATGCCATCCCCCCTAAGCTTTTCGGGAACATTTTTAGTAATCGCAAATCATCATGTGATATGTCATGACATGCTATCCTAAACATACGAAGATGCTCTATGGGATCTTCAATTCCTTTATATATAGGTAGGACAGGCATAGGAAAGTGTTTGGGATGTGGTTGTGCTACAACTATAGGATCTAGAGGTTGACTACACATTCTCGATAATTGTACGAGGGACGGTAGGGATCTATTTGGTCCATGTGAGAGACTAACTATTTCACCATGGCTTCCAAATTACCAGTTTGTCCACCATATTTGTTTGGTGGTACATGCGCATGAGATTTGTGACCGTAGGAAGGTGGGACATAAGGAGTGGATGCTATATTGTTGTTATGCAAACGGTTGGTAGGAAGAGTATTATGAAGAAGATTTGTTGTAGCATTATGTTGTATCCCAGATTGTTGGAAATTGGTATTTGGTTTTGTTTTAGGCTTTTGTTGATTTGAGGTATACTGATCAATAGCTTTGCAAAATAGAGTAGTGAATGAAGGTTTCTTTTGTGTGGGGATAACCTTTGGCTTGGTAAGTGCACTCTAGGTAGTTGGGTAGCCTGTTGTTGTTGCATGTTTTGGATTATAGCAGCCATGTCCAAATTGGACGGTCCAGCTTGATCACTCTCTTGATCAACAAAGGACAAAGGATTAGTGCATGTGTGATATATGTCTTCTAGGGTTGCTTGAGTATCACTAATTTGATCTTTATCCATATGAACTGCTCTATTAAGGGTGCCAATATTATTATTGAGAAATTTCCAAAAATGGTCCATGGTCTCAAAAGTAACAGCTCCTTTTGGAGTTATTTTAGGAGATGAGGATCCTTCCTCTCTATCATTTTCTTTTTGTTCATTTGCGTCCACAAATTCTTCTTCTTGTTGGTTTAAGGTTACTTCTTGAATTGGGTCTTCAAGAAGGGCATCTGGTTTATTGGTTTTTCCTAACCAATCCTCTTCTACTTCAATTTGTTTTCCATTCCTGAGTCTAGTCATTGTGTCTAAATTTAGGTTTTAGAAAATATATATTAATATATTTGCAACAGATCTTGGGAGGTATATATTTTAATTATATACCTATTATAATACTTAAAATAAAATGTTTTGCTTTTTTTGTTATGATTTTATTATGATTTTTATTTTGATTTTGTTTTATAAAGACAATAAACAACACACTAAATACAAGAAATAACAGTAATAAAATAATAGATTAGTTTTCTATAAATATTTTATAGATGTCATTGATAGGATAAAGTTCATCAGGAGTCATAAAGTGCTCCTCTTCAAATTGGAAATTGTTTTTCAAGAAGTCAACAAAGTGTGCTATGGTGATATTATTTGTTTCAGATTCCATTTTGTAAAAATAAATCTCATGGCAATACTCTTAATATAACATAGCTCAGGGAAATCTATTCCATATTTTTCTATCCATGAGAACGACCTCTTGGTCTTCTACACGAGACAAAAATTTATGCACTACAGTTGCATTATCAAGGTATTCCTCAAAGGTATACAACTCAGAAGACACAAGGGCTCTTTTATCTTCTAACCACCTATGGCAAGCTCTCTAAAGTTCATGATACAAAATCACTTGATTGGGATCCAGGATTCTATCTAGGACAAACCTCTTGATTTGCCTATGTTTGGTTGCTTTAGATGATATGAGATTCAATCTCCTATCAAGTTCGTCCCACAAAGGTTGAACCCTATTTGTTTGAGGTACTCTAAGCACAAAAGTGATCTCTATAGCTGCTAATTGATTTTCAACATTAATAGTGACAACTCTTCTTTTATTATAGTCTACCATCTAAATATGACATGCAAATTTTCTTAAGTCTAAATGCATTTATGTTTTTGGTTTTTATTATTTTTTTTTTTTTTATTTAGAAAGTTTTTTTTTTGTTTTCAAAAGGTTTCTATTTCACGTCGGGTTCACCAAAATGTATCGCTCCAAAATTTTCACACCCTTACCTTCAAGCTATAGGATCCGTGCCCAGAAGGGGGATATGAAAAGGATGGGACAATACCTCGGACTAAGAGGCCTTTTGAAGGTCCCGCCTCTTGGGGGAGGTGTATAAGGGTTAATTTTCGATGGATGGTGGGTTCACCAGGAAACTTTTGAATGGCAGTTTCCACACCTAGGTTGAGAGGGTGTTTGATGTGTTCATTTTTATGTTTGATCATTCAACTCCTAGGTTTGTCCGATATGAATCTAATCTATTCTATATGCCAATGTAGATTTAAATGAATACAGAAAACAAAAATGGATGCAAATAACAGAGAATATGCTAACTAGAAGAAATCATACCTGATTTCGAATGTCTGATGGAGATTCTGAGTCTTGTAGTAGTTTAGATAGTCTCACTTTGTATGTAATCACCTGATATTTCTTGGGATTGTCCCAAATCATAGAAGGTCGTCTGAAATCAGACATAATCATCTGTAATCTAACGAATTCGTTAAAAACCTGCAATCACAGAAACAAACACAAAATACCAAATATACAAATGCAGAAGCAAGGGATAATGGTAGAAATGATAGCAAACATGCCTAAATAATAGTGTCTAATAACAAATGAGGAAATGCAGTAAATTTAATGATTGATTTTACCTTTATCATGCAATTATGCTAAATGAGGTGAACTCCAAGATGCATAAAACATAATAACTTAAAATAGTGCAGAGATATGATATAAAAAATGCAAAAATAGCTAAGAAAATGCAAACTCTAAACTCGGACTGCTCTTAATCTGGACTACAGTCAAGATCGCCTCCAATCATACGAAATCGTCTGAAATCGTTCGAGATCTTCTGTGACGATCCAAGCTAGCTTCGACTAAAAAATAGTAGAATTCCTGCAGTAAAAAATACCAAAATGCAAGAAATAATGTGAGGGAATAAAGAGCTAACTCTGCAATGAAATCCTGTCAAAAAAGGGGTTGGGGGTTCAGGGAAAATCAGCAAGCATTAGGCGAGGAGGTAGGGGATAAACTAGAAAAATCCTAGTTTATATAGGATTAGGAAGAGGTTTGGGATGTTGGGGATCATCCCAATCTGGGAGATCTCCAACAGGGAAATCTCCAACCGCGCAGACATGCTTTTGCCCGAGTTGGAGAGGCTATTGAAACAGAAGCTAATTATGAAAATTTGGTTTAGGGATGAAATCGTCTAGACGTTCTATTCCAGATGAATTCATCATATCGGGGATGATTTCATCTAATTTGCAATGATATCGTCCAACAGTAAAAACAAATCCTAAAAATGGCACGAAAAATGGGGAAAGCGGGTAAAAGGTGGTTTAACGGGTAGTTTGGGGTTGAAATTCAAATTTTAATATTTTATCTTTTTACTAATGTTTTAACCATGCCAATTTTAGGGTGCTACAGCTTCTGAGAAGCCTTCAACATCTAAAGCAAAAGATAATCAAAATCTGAAAGCACCCTTAGTGGAGGAAGGACCTAAGGAACTTCCAACTATAGCAACTATAAAAATTCCAAATCCCATGGAGGAGGAAGATTCCCATGACATAGCCAAGGAGGTACCTCAACCTGCATTGCCTACTTCATCAACATCATCTGCACTATAGGTGATAGTTCACTTATCCAACATAGGGTTAGGCAAATATCTTGTGTAGAATATGACTTTCACACCAATTATTGAGTCTGCGTAAGACATGGGATGACCAAGGGTCCCAAATTTTCTAGTAGGGATAGTAGTTCCATTAGGGGTTCCCCTAACCAAACCAACTTCATCTATGCTAGTTTGGACTATGCCCATACTACTTCTGATATTGAAGAGGATGAAGATGAACCATTCACCATGTATTTTCATTACTTGTCAAATCCTGAGTTCACTCTAAGGTACTTTGAGTAGTGCCATTGGCATGGCTATGGCTTGGGTCTATGCGAGCAAGAGAACCAACTTCCATTCTAGCCATAGTACCAACTACCTACTGATAGGTGCGGTCTAGGATATTAAATACAAAGCCATGATTATTATTTGGTAGCAACCCTAGATAGGCTAATCTTGAGGTTCAGATAAGACATTGAATGGAATCCCTATCAACCCCATAGTAGAAATTACTTGGGTGATGGATGGGTGTCTATGGTCAATATCGAACCACCCGATGAGTAGCACCCTAATTCTTATCTTGAAGCATACCCATCAAGAATCATCCTATGGGAGGATGAGCCAATCCATGGATATGAGCTAGAGGAATATGAATATGTCTCAAGTGAGGATGAATATGAAACTACATTGGCCCATCATGGACCTTAATATCTACAAAACCTCACTTGGTCTGGCCACGTAGAGAGTGGATACATCTTGGATAAGAGTGGCTATGAGTCAAAGGACTCAATTGAGATGGCCTTAATAATACATGTATGCCAAATCATAGGGAAAAAATTAAATGCCAATGGATTCTTTATAAGTGATGATGATTATGAAGATGAGACTAAAATGGCTTATCTTAGGCATCAATAGGTAATTCACCGCCCAATCCCAATGGGCAGGAATGAGGGTTTCTTTATAAGTGATGATGACTTTGAGAATGAGACCAAGATGGATTACCTTGAGTGTCACTTACATCAAGTCAATCTGCTCATTGAAAGAGAAGCGTTAATTTGCACCATAGATCCTAATATTCACTTCTTGGGAAGACCACCAAATCTAAATGTCATCTATCGTATGGTTTTCCTAGATCTACCAATGTTTAGAGAGCTACTTGAGCCTAACGATCCCATCATCTCATTTTTCCATAGGCTAGATCCTGAGATCCCTATGCCCCTAGAGCCTCATAGCGAGTATGGAGAATAAACCATTAATGAAGAGTTTCACCCATGTGGTCCTAGAGATTTCATCCCATACATCAACATGATCTCCATTGATTTGACCACTCTACTTCACAACCCAACAAATCCTTCCAAACCATTGTATCTTAAATTAGATGCTATTTATTGGGATCGCATTGAATCACCCCTAGAGCCTAAAGATTTCTTGCCTAATGAAGAGATGCTACAACCGTTCCATTTTGCACCAGGATGCACACATGATTTCTATCACGTTGGTCTTGATTTTGATTTAGTTGGACCTATAAATCTAGTAGATGGCATCCACTTAATCCCAACTCCTCACCAAATTTAGGAGGGGTCACATATGGCAATAGAAGAGACTTTCAAGGTGGACATCAGTGATGAACCTTCTAATCCAAAGAAATTCAATTTCATAGAAATCTTATCTCTAGAAGAATATGTCATCATTATTCCTCTATTGAAATAGAGACCAAGTCTCTTTGCTTGGACCTACAAAGATATTCTAGGACTAGATCAAAAATTGGTTGTCCACAACCTTTAGCTAGACCCAATAAAGAAATCGGTCAATCAAAATATTGGAAATATGCATACAAAAATCGATTTGATGGTAAAGAATGAGTTGCAAAAACTATTGGATGTATTCTTTATTGTTTCCATAGACTATCCAAAATGGGTATCAAACATGGTGCCCATAGGAAAACCTAATGGAAGAATCTACATTTGCATGAATTTTAGGGATCTCAATAAGGCAACACCTAAGGATTCATTCTCATTGCCAAATATAGATGCTCTTGTAGATGCAACTATAGGTCATGAGATGCTCTCCCTAATGGATGGATTTTTGGTTACAATTAGATTCGGATTAAACCTAAAGACCAGTATAAAACTACATTCAACACTCCATGGGGAATATTTTGCTACAAAGTGATGTCATTCAGTCTTAAAAATGTTGGTGCCACATATCAGTAGGCTATGACATACATTTTCCATGACTACATGCATAAGATATTAGAAGACTATATTTATGACTTACTTTCCAAGTCATTGTTGTGTGAAGAGCATGCTGAGATCCTTAGAAAGGTCTTCGATCACCTAATTGAGCATAATATCAGGTTGAATCCCAAGAAATGCATCTTTGGTGTAACCTTTGGAAAAATATTGGGATTCATTGTTTCTAAATGAGGCATCGAGGTAGACCTAGAAAAGGTAAAGGCTATCCTAGAAATGGCTCCACCCACTAACATCAAATATCTAAGAAGCTTACAGGGTAGAGTAGCATCCATAAAGTGATTTATTGCACAACTATCGAATAAATGCTAACCCATTAATCGACTGCTACACAAGGGGGTCCCATTCTAGTGGGATGAATAATTTTAGTAAGCCTTTGCTAAAATCAAGAAGTACTCACCAACACTACCAATTCTAGCTCCACCAAGGCTAGACGTGTCATTCCTGCTATATATCTGCTATTGATTTTGCTTTGGGCACCATGTTGACTCAAAAGAATGTACAAGATAAATAACGAGTGATATATTATGTCAACCACACCTTAGTGAGCTATGCAATAGGATATGCATACGTAGAAAATTTATGCTTAGTAGTGGTATTTGCAACCAATAAATTACACCACTACATGTTGAGCCATACAACGTATGTAATATCCAAAAAAAATACTTTGTAGTATATGATGAGCAAGACATCATAATACACGTACTGCAAAGTGGATCATGCTATTGACAGAATTCAACTTGGAATTCATAATCCAAAAGTCCATCAAGGGATAATTCATAGCTAATTAGCTGGTTGAGGCACCTCTTCAAAATAGTGTGCCCCTCACCATAGAACTTCTTCATGATGTAGTCTTCATATTATTAGAAGCACCCAAACCTGAACAACCTAAAAACAAAGCTAACATGACCTTGTTCTTTGATGGTTCAAAGTGTGAGCAAGGAGGTGGTGCAAGGATTGTCATTTTCACACCACAAGGTTCTCCAATGCCCTTGTCATTTAAGCTAGACTTCCCTTGCATGAATAACAATACTGAATATGAGGCCTTAATCTTGGGTCTCCAAACAACCATCGCTATGAATATCAAAAGGCTAAATATATTCGGTGACTCCCTCCTCATATTCAACCAAGTCAAGGGACTATTTAAATGTAGGGATCCAATCTTGAAAGCTTACAAGGACCTTGTTGACACCTATCTAGCCCAACTAGAGTGATACGACATCGAGGAAATACCTCATTCATCAAATAGATTTTTAGACACCAAGACATATTTAGGATCCTTGTTCCCTCAGAATCCATCTGCTTATTTCACTACCATTCATGTGAAAATGTTTTTGCACTCAATGACGCAATGTGATGCTTTTGATAACAAAGAATCATTCAACATGATTCATATAGAACCAGACCATATCTTGTTTTGTAAAGCTAGAGACTTTTTACATAAGGCACCTTGGGGGTCCTTGATCTCATAGGGTCCTATGGAGAATGGTACCATCATTCACCACAAGGTTATTTCTCAGTTTGAATTTGTGCACGTCGAATCGTAGGAGAAACAAGTCATATTATATATTGAGGTTGTAGCTTATCAGGATTGGTTATCCCAGTTACAAGATTTTTTTAGACTTGGAATTGTCCCATAGGGACTATCACATGCTAAAATATGAGCATTCAAATAGAAAGTGATAATATATGTCTTACTAGAAGGTATATTGTATCATCGAAGCTACGATGGAGTCCTCCTTCATTGCTTAGAGCTCTAAAAATCAATGTGGGTGATTTTGCAAGCTCATGATTGTACATGCAATGGCCACTTCAACAACATGGCCATTATCAAGTGCATCCTTTGAATGGGCTATTATTGGCCCACCATGGAGAAGGATTGCTATGAGTATGTTAGGAAATGCATTAAATTTCAAAATCATGAAAATATGATGCACCCGCCATCTCAGGCCTTACAACCCATTCAGGTGGCTTGGCCATTTTCTTAGTGGCTTTTTAATTTGATTGGAAATATTTGTCCCCCATATTCTGGCTGACACACATTTATATTAATGGCCACTGAGTACTTCACCAAATGGTTGGAATCGGTCCCCTGAACCTTGACAATTAGACCACAAATTGTGGAGTTCATACTTCACAATATCATCTATCATTTTGGGGTCCCATTCAAGATAATCTCGGATAATGGTCCATCATTCAAAATAAAAAATGTATGAGATTTAATGAACAAATACAACATTCAACATAGTTTTTTGACACCATAATATATGCAGGAAAATGGATAAGTAGAAGCCTCGAACAAGACAATAGTAGCCATCTTAAAGAAGATAGTGAAAGAGAATCATAAGGATTGGCATCTGCAATTACCCCTTAAATTATAGGATTACATGACTAGCATACGAATGCCCATTAGGACAACATCATTTTATCTATTGTATGGTACTGAGGCCATTATACCCTTAGAATTGGAAATCCCAACATTGCACATCACATTGAAAGAGTTCATCAATTATAACACTACGTGGCAAGCTCACCTAGATCAGTTGACCCTTCTAGATGAACATTGTGTTAATGCTCTTAAGCATATTCGAGTCTACTAGGATCATCTAACATGAGCTTATAGCAATAAATTACACCTGATAGACTTTAAGGTTGGGGATCTTTTGCTTAAATAAAACCAACTGAATTCAAATATGCCCCCGCACCTACGAGACAACTTTACGACCAATTGGATAGGTCCCAACATCATATCTGAGAAGATTGGACTTGGGGAATATTTCCTAACATCGCTAGAAGAATTTGAGGAGACAGAGCCTCTCAAAATTATTTATATAAGGGTGTTTCACACATAAGAACAAAAAAACACCAAAAACATTCAAATAAACCAAAAAAATATCAAAAACATTCATAAATTTCAAAATCACAAAAATAATAGAAAACCATAAAAACAAAAAATCCCCAAAGGCATCTTAAATATCTTTGGTCGCATCACAAAAGGCCCCAAAGGCATATTAAAGCCCTTTTGTCACATCAAAAAATGCCCCAAAGACATCTTAAAGCCCTTTGGTCAAATCACAAAAGGCCCCAAAGGTAGCTTAAAGCCCTTTGGTCAAATCACAAAAATCTCCAAAGGCATCTTAAAGCCCTTTGGTCAAATCATAAAAAGCTCCAATGACATCTTAAAGCCTTTTTTTCAAATCACAAAAGGCTCCAAGGGTAGCATAACACCTTTGGTCACCTAACAAAAATCCCTAAAAGCATATTAAAGCTCTTTGGTCAAATCACAAAAGACTCCAAAGGCATCTTAAAGCCATTTGGTCAAATCACAAAAGGCTCCAGGGGTAGCATAGCACTTTTGGTCAAATCACAAAAGGCTCCAAATTCATCTTAAAGCCCTTTGGTCAAATCACAAAAGGTCCCAAAGGCATCTTAAAGCCCTTTGGTCAAATCACAAAAATATCCAAAGGCATTTTAAAGCCCTTTGGTCAAATCACAAAAGGCTCCAAAGGCATCTTAAATCCCTTTGGTCAAATCACAAAAAGCTCCAAGGTTAGCATAGCACCTTTGGTAACCTCACAAAAAATCCCCAAAGGCATATTAAAGCCCTTTTGTCACACACAAAAAGTCCCAAAGGTACCATAAGCCCTTTGGTCAAAAGCAAAACATAAAAACACAAACAATTTTAAATCAAAAAGTTAAAAAACATTCAGAATAATCAAAACTTAAAAACAATTGAAAGCATCAAAAATACAAAAACATTTACATCTTGTATTTTCATTCATATAGTTGCATTGCATATAGGCATTTGCATCCATTGCAGTTATAGTAGGTAGGTTGTGTTCACAATCTTACAAATGATACCATGTTTGTAACTCAATCATGCATCATCAAAATCCATCATCATCCATAACCCATGTGTGTAACTATATTTTTCAACACAACCCCTCCTATTTCTATAAGGAATATACTAGGGTTTTCTAGTCACTCAGCCATACCTAGTGGTTTTATCAAACTTTGTAGAAAGTTATATTTGATTTTAATAGATGAGGTTTGGTTTTGATACCACCTGGTAAAATTCAAAATCCTATCACTAATCAAAACACTAAAACCCTGGTTGGAACAAGGTAAATATGAATGTTGTGAAGTGGTACTAGGTATTTTTAAGTGAAAAGTTTATCTTTCTCATCCCCCTATGCGACTGGTTTGAAAATACTGAGAATTGGAAAAAGGAAAAGTTCCCACTTACCCTAATAAATCCCTTGCTTTAATCAATCAAGAAAAAATCTTAAACAAAGAAAAATTCAAAAGAAAATATAAACAATGATTATCATCACTACATAAATCCCTTGCTCAAAGAAAAACAAAAATTCAAAATAAACAATGATTTTCATCACTAAGTATGAGCAAGTATCCAAAATAAATATGAAGAAAAAAAGGGAGTGTTGAACTTGAATCCCTGGAGTTCTCAGCATTTGACGAACCATAAGGTGATCCTCATTATAGGTTTGGTGGCATCAAGCCTACCTAGAAATGGTGGTATCCTTATGCATGATGATATGTCTGTCACATTAGCATCCTGCTTTTGTACAAACTAATGTTCGTATGTAGAAGAGCTAGATTTAGGTATCCTATATCGCTTAGTGGTCTAATCCAACTGAGTCCAACTTAGAATTAGGATGAACATTTGAGGATCCCCAATATAGTAATGGGTTGCATGAATCCCGTATGGCACTGGGGCATGCTTATATTTTATCTAATACATTCATTTGTACACATAGGGATAGTGAGTATCTAGGTCTTCATAACAAGAAATTTATCTTTCAGGAGTCTTGTATGGTCAGTATACAACTTTTGATGGAGTAACTAAGCTAATTGAGTCTCATGGAAAACCTCAAAAATCCTCTAAAAGCAACAAATCATATCATCGATCGCATCATCACCTTTCTTTATGAGGTTTTGTTCATTAAACGGTGTGCATGAAATAGGATAGATATTGGATGAATTTCAGCAATGAAATTTAGATAGCCACTAACTATTTTTGGTATATTTTTTAACTTACAGAAGCTTATAAAGAAAGTACATACATATCACATCATCTCATATCACACTTGGATGTTTAAATGATTAATTATTATTATAAGAGTTATTATTTATTCATGATTTTTATACATTCTATGGTGTTGTCCATTAGATTGTCAAAACTCATATCACATTATACCTTATATTTTAAGTGATTAAAACATACATGTTCATTTACATAAGTGCATTACACATATTGCATTCACCATATCATAACAACATAAGTCAGATGCATGCAATTAGATCAAAATAAAAATGCATTTAACAATAATATTTGCATCCATATATGCATATATCACCATAATGCATCTATATATCTAGATCATACCATCTAAGAAACCATCCATCACATAGCTAGAGCATTTAAATCAATACATCACATCATATAGCATAAAATCATAATACTGCATCACATAAACATAAAAGGAAAAACATATAAATACACATAATGAGTCTCAAAGTGTAGATATCATATATATATATATATGTGTGTGTGTGTGTGTGTGTGTCCAATAAGTACATAAAGGTACAAAAATACCTATAGGCTACAACTATGTAGGTCATCTGACCTTACACTCAAAAATAAATCTAGTAAAATCAAAGCCATTAAGTTGGTCCTGCACCCCTTGCATCACCTCTATCCTCAGCTTTATCCCTATGAGTATGTCAGGAGCTAGTCCCTGTGGTCTACTCTATCTGAGTCCTAGTCCTGTGGCTTGATTGCATTGATGACTACCTTGATGTGCTTCACCCACTCCTGTGCGACCCTCCTTCCATAGGCCTATTTGGTAGATTACCTTCCTAAAGCCTAACCTCATGCTCCAATGTAAGGACGTAAGCATTTTCTATGATGCACTACTCCAAGTCCTCTGATAGGAGTCCATGCAGACATCTAATCTCTACATATGCATCTATCCCACTAGGTCTCTGAGGCACTGACATAGCTGGCACAAGTTATCCCTGGGTAGCATCCCTCTCAAAAGTGAGCTACTCTATCCTGAGCTTTTTAGAGTCTATTTGTGTCTAGAGAGTTGTCCTCTCCTCATAAAATCTCTAAAACTATGACTGAAGCCCAAAAATGGTAGAGTCCTGTAGGCCCAAAATGGCCACATACTTAGTAAAATTTTGTGTGATTTTTACTAAGTGATAAAACTGCCATTCCGCTCTGGAACAAGGTTGATAAGACGAATCCGCTCAACAGTCATGCAATTTTTCTTGTTTAAAATGATTTCGGGGAACTCCATTTCGGGTCCGGATTGGAGTAGGATTGCAAAATCCACAAAAGTTTGTGAAAGGTGGTGACGTCAGCAAGAAAAAAGTGTGGAATGGCCCTTTTGCATATACTCGATTTTGAAAACTCTTTTGCTCCCCGCCCCGGATTAGCGTTATCCTCAAATCCACAAAAGTCTCAAGGAGATGATGATGTAAGCAGATGAAAAGTGCGGATTGACAATCCAAAGAATAAACGAGTCTTTTTCTATCCGGAATGAAGATAAGGCGGAATGGTGGGATGAGGTAAGAACTTGACTCCGGATCCGGACTAAGGAAGATGCTCATTCTATCTAGAATGGAATCCACACAAGTTATAAAGAAGAGGTGACGTCATCAATTTTTTAATGCGGATTAGAAAAGATAAAAGCTCTAAAGCGGATTCAAGGTTCGAATTTCCAAGATCTAGATTGGATGTTCTGCTACTAATTAAAGCGACGTCATCCAACGGATGGGCTCTCAGCTTATACCGGATCTAATCTGGACCATGGGATAAATAAGATCAATGGTGGAGGTTAGTCTGCTAAATTTGGGCCATTTAAAAAGATGTTCCTACACTAGAACTATAACATATTGGCTGAAAGATGAAGCATCGAGGGTTTCCAAGAAGATCAAACTAGAGGCAGTTGCAGATCGATGGTGGCACTCTACTCCCAAGAAATATCTATGAAAGTGCATGATCTGGAATGTTCTGAACTACAGTTCTAATGAGCGACCAACAAGTTGTAGAGAACTCGTGCTACCATGGCGGTTTCCCTTTCAGCGGATTTCTCGGAGGTTTGACCAATGAGCTAATGCCAGCTAAGTTCTTTGTTGAGTTGTTGTAACAAGATTTGATGTATTGTTTCTTGATTTGTAATATGAAAAACTATAAGTAGAGGTCGAACCCTCATTTTGAAGGGTCGGCTCTAGCGTGTTTTCCTGTACCATTGTAAATATTTTTGAAGAGCTGAATGAAAGGAGCAATACATTGATCTTCGCCTCAAGGCTGCGTTTCCATGCTTGATGTCAGAGGTTCGGATTTCATAGTTGTATTTCTGTGAATACTTAGATGGTTAGTTTGTGCCTATCTTGGATTACTAGCTATTATGAGTAATTGAAATCTACTTTGAAGTTTGTTCTATGTTATTAGTAAGTACATTTTTGTAAAATCTAGTTTTGGTGAATTCTGCTATTTGGATTATCATTTCTTGGATATTGAAATTGCTTGCTATAACATTTCTCTATTATGCTTTAATATCTAAAATGAGCTATCTTGGGATAAGGGTTGATCTGAATGTATGTCTTTAATATGGTTTTTTGGGAGCTTTTTATGGTGATGCAATGTTGTTAACCTATCCGTCCACTAATATCTACATCTCTCTAACCCTAACCTTCTCTTACCCTAAACTCCAAGCCCTAATTGAGCATAATTGTGTCAAAAATATGCTAAGTTGACAAGGAACCAGCCTACTCTGGAGGTTGGATCAAAAACCCTAGTTTTGGTCCTTCCAATGTTGAGTGTTGAGCTACAACTATCGGGTGCAAGCCTAAATAGAAAGTAGGAAGATAGACAACCGCAGTATCAAGTAAAACTTGGTGCAATTCAGTGCCCAATAGTTTTTGGCATGCCCGGTGGGACGGTTCACAAGGAACACGAAACCCATCTAGAAGAGTTAATATTATCTCATCCCAAAGGAATCAAGATTTGGTGAATTGTCTTGACCTTATTAGCGAAGAAAAGAAAGTTCACCTAGTGACTCCCTAGTCAGAAGACCCTAAAAAAGTATTGTAGACCAGTACCCTTTCATGTATACCAGGTCTTATAAGAGGAACAACCCTGATTCTTTCTTTCATTGTGAGTTACCTTAGAGAGGGGCTATTGTCATCAGAATTTTAGATCAAGATTTTATTGAAGAAGAAGAACTTCTGGAAGAAAACCCAATAGTTCCCCCAAGAAGACCTACAACCAAAAATATGGCACAAAATGTGGCCCCCAATCAGCCACTACAGAAATACCCTAATTGGGATTCAACTGGGCCCCTTAGATTAGCACAAATGGATGCCATTCCTTAGGTTGTGTCTAAGGCAACCCCCATATATGATGGATTTGGGAAAATAACTTATGAGCACTGCCAAGATATCTTGAATCTGGCAACAATCCACAACATAAAAGAAGAAAATATTATTGTCATAATTCTAGCCCTGTCCTTTCGTGGAAAGATATTGCATTGGTTCAGAACTCTGGAAGATAATTCTATCACTTCATGGCAATATTTGGCTGAGCCATTCATAGAAGAATTTAATGAATCTGTTGATCCCTTTTCCCTACTGAATCAGTTTACAACCATGCAAAAAACTCAGCAAGAAACTATCTCAGACTTTAATTTGAGATTTAGCAGAACATGGAAGAGAATTCCCCCCACTACTAGACCAACTACTTGTTTGGCTTATATGTATTACATCCATGCCCTGGGATCAGAGCTAGGTCTGCAAACACAACAATATAGAATTGAAACTTTCCCTCAAGTTTATAATGTAGTCGTCCATGCCGAGAATATCCTGATCAATGTAGGAAGAATTCCCACAAATATCGTGTTGCCCTACAACTCAGAAACCAGTAGTAGCCATGAGAAATCCACAAAACCTTCCTACATGGACCCCCTTTCTTTACCATCTCCTAAGATAAATATAATTCCTGGACCTAAACTTGTGTCCTCCATACCCTCTTTTCCCCCTCTTTCTTCTCAACCTTCTCAAGAATTGTCTGCTATTCTGGACATACAAAATACCATGAAAACTCTGAGTAACAGAATGAATTCAATGGAGAAGAGAGATCAGGAAAGGTCACAATAGAGGATATTCCCATATGTAAACAAATATCAAAGGCCTGGCCCTAGTAATAGTATCGGGGTTAGGGTGAATGCAGCATATGAAGATCCGGAATGTTCTGCAGATACCACTCTTGCAAATGTCTGGTGTTTAGTATGCAATGACCCCCATGACTCATAGTCTTGTGTGATGTATCAACACCATGTTCAACAAGCCATGGATCAAGCTAAAAGAAATCAGAAAGGGAGAGTTAATATGTTATGGCACCCTGATCAGATCATGGTTGGAAAAGAGTTGGAGGAAGAAAGCCCAATTGTTGTTATGACAAGGTCTGGAAACAAAGCTTTACAAGTAGACCCTCAGAAGATGGGACAATTCCAGGTCCCTTCTCAAAAGAAGGTTGACTTCCCTCCTTAGAATAGTGACACTTTTCCTATTCCCCAAGCCAAGGGAAAAGAGAAAACTGATAATTTCCCTAAAAATCCAGAAAGAATACCGGAAGGAGACAGAATGAAATCCAAGGGTGAAGAACAAGAAAGGCTCAGGTTCCCCTCTATTACCAAAATACAAAGGTTAGAGGTAACCCAACAATACAAAAGGAGGTATGGTGAGCCAGACAGAGGACTGGAAAGACTATCCCTAACCAAGTCTGAGTATAACATTATGGAAGAGATGAAAAAGATTCCATCAAAAGCTAGCCTATATGATACCCTTTTCATCTCGGGCCAGATTGACCTGCTTAAAGCTTCCCTCAACAAAAATCCCCAAAACAGACCAGCCACTACCATCCTCAGTATACCATCAAAAAAGAAAGAAATGACACCTGTTGTTCTAAAGAACAAACCTTCCCCTTTTTATATATCCCTAAGAATGGAGGGATGGGTAGTCCAGAATTGTATGATTGATTCAGGAGCATCAACCATAGTTATGCCTAAGGCAGTCTATGAAGAAATGGGTATGGAATATACCCGGTCTTGTCCTGGAGTGTTACAGTTAGATGGGACACCTGTCAAGATAGTTGGGGTTATTAAAGATGTACTGATGAGGTTGCACAGAGCCCCTGAGGTGACAGTAGTACAGGAAATAGTGGTGGTGGATTTAGAACCCTATTTTGGGTTATGTCTCTCAAGAGAATTTACTACAAATCTAGGAGGATGTATGTATATGGATTATTCTAGCATGGTAATACCTTTCAAGGGAAAGAGGATAAGGATAACTCCTAAAAAACTAGTTGCTTATCATATTGAAAAAATTGAAGAAGATATGTGCAACCTTAACCCTTTGGAGGAATTTGAGCTAGTAGAGAACATTGAGGAACTAGACATTGAAGATGAGTTACCTTTCAAAGAAGATTACAGTCAATTTGGAACTGGTATGGGTACATACAACATCACAAATGAATTGGAAAAGAAACTCCCTACTATTTCTAATCAATCCCTAAGAAACAATGAAACATGGGTTATGCACTTTGACGGTGCTAAATGTAGAAATGGTGCAGGGGCTGGTGTGGTTTTACAATCACAGTCCGAAGGAACGAAGAATTTTTCTTATAGACTGACATGGTCATGTACCAACAATGTTGTCGAATACGAGGCTTTGTGCCTTGGATTAATGCAAGCTGAAAGCATGGGCATCAAGATTTTGAACATATATGGTGATTCTGAGTTAATTGTACATCAGGTAAGGAATAAGTGTAGCAGTAAGCACCATTACTTAAAGGCTTACAGGAACAGAGTATGGGACCTAATGGATTCATTTGATGCCCTGAACCTAACTTTTGTGCCTAGAGAAGAGAATCACCTGGAAGATGCATTGGCAACAAAGGGAGCTAATTTCAATCCTCCTATGGATTTTGGGACTAAGAAGACCAAGGGAATTAAAATGGTTTTCAGACCTGCAGTGTCGGATAAGCAAATATTTTGGCAGGTTTTCGAAAGTGATGAACAGATTCTAGACTTTATGATAAAAGAAGCATGCCTCACAACTATCCAAGAGGAAGACTTGGAGGAGATAGATCAGCAAGACTTCATCCAGCTGAGAAACAATCATATCCCGAGGGGATTGGTCACCCTTGAAAGTTTATTCGATAATGAAGATAGGAAGAAGGTTGGAGCTATGAAGGTTGGTGAGAAGATCTATAAGGAGGTAGAAGTTGGAATAGGAAAGAAGCTAAATATTGGGATCCAATGTTCTCCTGAGGAAGCAGAAGAAATCAAAGCTTTGTGCTTAAAATACCAAGACACTGTGGCTTGGTCATATGAGGACCTTAAATTTTATGACAAAAGGATTATCCAACATACTATTGAGTTAGAACCTGATGCTAAACCATTCCGAAAAAAATAGAGGCCTGTCAATCCAAGGATAGAAGCCATTATGAGAGAAGAACTTTTAAAGCTGCTAAAGGCTAGGATAATATATCCGATAAAACATTCCACTTGGGTAGCCAATTTGGTACCCGTAAGAAAGAAGAATGGAGATATATGCCTATGTGTGGATTTTAGAAATCTGAATCAAGCTTCCCTCAAAGATCACTATCCCCTTCCTCAGATTGACCAGATATTACAAGTGGTAGCTGGAGTAGAGAGATTCTCGCTATTGGATGGTTATTCTGGATATAACCAAATTTGGGTAAAAGATCAAGATCAATACAAAACAACATTTACTACAAAATGGGGTACATTTGCCTATCAGAGGATGCCCTTTGGTCTGTCTAATGTAGGAGCTACATTTCAGAGGGCCATGGATTATGCCTTTGGTACACTTATAAACAAAGTTATTCTGATTTACCTAGATGACATGATTGTGTTTTCTCATGATAAAAATGATCATCTGTCTCATTTGGAACAGGTTTTTCAAAAATGCAAGGAGTTTGGTATTTCACTAAATCCTAAGAAGTCATTCTTTGTAGTACATGAGGGAAAACTACTAGGACATGTGGTCTCAAAGGAAGGTATGGCCATAGAGCTAGATAGAATTAGAGCAATTCTAGCTATTCCATTGCCTACTAATCAGAAGATGCTGCAGTCTTTCTTAGGTCAGATCAATTTTGTCAGGAAGTTCATTTCTGATTTTGCACAGAAGGTGAGGCCTATATCTGAACTACTCAAGAAAAATGTAGAATTCAAGTGGACTGAGGTTAGGAAGCAAGCTTTTGAGATCATCAAGCAATCCATTTCCATAGCCCCAGTTTTGATAAATCCTGATTTCAACAAATATTTTATTCTCTATGCTTACGGAGCTGAGCAAAGTTATGCTTCGGTGCTCACCCAAAGAGATGATCAAGGGGATGAACACCCTATGTTCTTTTGGAGCCAAAATTTACATGACTATCAAGTAAAATATAACTTTATTGAAAAACAAGTGTTTGTTGTGATGAAGTCACTTAAGAAGTTTAGACAATATCTAGTATAGAGCAAAACTCTGGTGTATGTGGTTCATCCAGATGTGAGAAGTTTTATCTTACAAGGTGACCTAGGAGATAAAAGGGCTGGTTGGATTACTAAGATCCAGGAGTACGACGTGGAAATACACCCCACCAAGCTGGTAAGAGGTAGAGCCTTGTGCCAAGGATTGACAGATACTTCAGCATTGATTGGAGTGACAACTTGTCAGATAACATAAGAGGATCAAGTAGAGATTGTCCACACTCCGGATTCTGATTGGATCGAACAAATGACTAGGTATTTCCAAATGGGAATTTGCCCACCTGATCTGAATCCTTCTCAAAGAAGGAGGTATAGACTTCACGCTCTAAAATATGTATTACTTCCTGAGGGGTTGTTCAGAAGAAATTTGGATGGTATTCTCCTGAAATGTTTGAAGGAGGACCAACAAAAAAGAGTCATTGAAGAATTCCATGGAGGGTCAGTAGGTGGCCATAGCTCAGGAAGAACTACAACTTTGAAGATAATAAGAGCAGGCTATTATTGGCCTACTATGTTCAATGATGCTTTTAAAGTTACCCAGGTCTGTGATAAGTGTCAAAGGTATGTTGGAAAGACTAGAAATGTTGCATCCCCCCTAAAGCCTATTCAAGTTGAGGAGCCTTTTCAACAATGGGGATTAGATTTCATAGGAGTCATAAATCCTAATTCTTCAATAGAGCACAAGTTTATCTTGACAACTACAGATTATCTTACCAGATGGGTAGAGGCTATTCCTACAAAGAAGGCAGACCAGGAAGTTGTGATCAACTTTATGGAGAGTTTAATTTCCAGATTTGGAGTTCAAAAGCTTTGGTGAGTGATAATGGCCCTGATTTTATAGGATCTAAGTACATTGAGTTTGCCAGCAAGTATGGCATCACTCTTAAAAATACTTCAAACTATTATCCACAAGGTAATGGACTTGCAGAATCTACCAACAAGAACCTATTAAGGATTTTGAGAAAGTCTCTAGAAGGTAACAAAAGGAGTTGGCACCTATTGCTCGACCATGCTCTATGGGCAGACATGATTACTATTAAAAAGTCTATCAAAACTTCCCCTTATGCATTGGTATATGGAAAAGAGGCAGTACTGTCGATTCACCTAGAGATTCCAGCACTTAAGCTTGTCAGTATAGAAGAATAATTGGAGGATGATCCAGTAAAAATTAGGTTGACACACTTGCTACAACTGGAAGAGAGTAGAACTCAAGCATATGATCATTTTTAGAAGCATTCATCAGACATTAAAGCATGGTTCGATAAAAAGGCCAGGTTCAGAAAACTCCAAGTAGGAGACTCAGTTCTCAGGTGGAATGTGGACAGAGCAAAGTCGGGTAAGCATGAAAAGTTTGATTCCTTTTGGGATGGTCCTTTCGAAATTATGGAAGCAAAAGAGTCTAATGTATTTTAGTTGAAATACTTAGAGGGAAACATACAACCAATTTTGGTGAATGGTTTCCACCTTAAGATTTACTATATATGAGAAATAGGCTCATTATAACATATGTATATATTGTACAAATATTTCCCTCTCCTTTCTATACTTTGTAATATTTATTTTTTTTATTGAAGAAAATGCTAAAAAATATAAGAGAGAGAGAGAGAAAAGTTTTGCAAGAAATGACTAAGTATTGGCCGGATTCATGGTAATCTTTCATCGTGCACATTGTACCATTTGAAACTCTCTAGAGTGACATTCCACCCTCAAGACATGGTCGGATCTGGATTGGCGATTCCACAATAAAGGTCCATCAAAAGAGAAACAAGAATGGTACTAATCCAGGAACCTCTCAAAGTGAAGATACCTTGAGTGGAAGCAGGGTAAATCCAAATAGCAAATACTAGGTTGACACATGGAGGCTAAATATTTCTCGCACATTCAATTCTAATAGACTCACATGGGAACTGAAGAGTAGCCGAAGGGATGCGATGAGTTGGCAACACGATTTCAAAATTCAGCCAATAAGAAGGGAAGATGCCACTTTTTGAGCTGCCAAAGAAATAAAAGAGGAATAAGGGTGATTTATTTTTATTGGCCAATGTTTCTTGTCCAAAGAATTCATGAAAAGTTAGTAAGCTTAAAGAGGGCTCTGACGCTCCTAGATTTAGGCATTGCTCAAGCTTAGTATGGATGTTTTATGCCACTATGAAAGATAGAATGTCATGGATCCCAATCAAAGATAAAACCGATAAAGGAGAACCTATGCCAGTCTACTATTGGATAAATAATTTAAGAAGCAGTGAGTCTTACTATAGGTTCAATTTGGAATTTCTTGGACTGACCCTCAAAATAATGTACAAAAATTTCCCTAGATTACCACCCCTGGCCAAAGAGGTTTTGAGGAATAAAGATGCAGAAGGAGTCTGGTATCTGTTAACTGAGGGAACAATCATCATATTATATGGTTTCATGGGTAAACCTTTTCTTTTGCCCCATTTTTTCATGGAGAGACTCTTTGCCTTAGAATATTTGAGGCAGGCATAATACATTGACTCGAGATATGGTTCAGGGAGAAAAAGGAAGTCTTTGCTTTCCCACCGCACTTTGAGTGATATCACCATTACTAAAAAGGGGTAAAGTCAGCAAATTGACCGATACCTGGATAGGTTAGGTCTGTTTTATATCCCGCATAAGTGGAGTTATGATCCCGATGGTATTTTCACTACAAAAAATAAAACTCTGAACGGAGATAAGGCCTACAAATTTGAGAAAAGACCCAGGGCTCATTTTGAACAGGGGAGAAACAATGATGAGACTACCCTGTTAGAGTGGAATGTTTCCAAGATGGATCAGTTACCCCCATGGTTGGATTTTTATGAGCATATTGAAGATTTTGATCCCGACCACCAGCCCAATCATCATATTACTGAAGAGATGATTGACAAAATTAAAGCCAAAACTACAAAGAAAAATAGGCCCTCTTCCAAGTCAAAGTCGGCAAAGAAAAAGGACATGTCGTCTAAGAAGGAAGCTTTAGAAGAAGTAGAAGAGGATGATTTCAAGGGACCATGGGAGGATGCCAAGATCATGGATTGGTGGCGTATGAGAGTTGAAATTGGAAAAGTTGAATCTAAATTTGGAATAAAATTTGATAAAGAGTTTTCAAAAAGATATGATGAAAATATTGATACTTGGGAACTCAAGGATGTAAGGCACATTGTATTGATGGTTGAAAAACCCCAGGGTGATTCTAAATCTCTCCAACCTTCTATAGATCAAAGGACTTCTTTAACAAATACTGAAGCATTGAGGACTTTCAGTCCTACTTCTGAGCAGGTGGAGATATTCCCTAAAGGAGCTAGGATGATGAGCAAAATGAAATGTTCTAAAGAAAAGGTTGTTAGTACCCCGATTATTGAAGCAAAATCTAGGCCTAAACATTTAGCTCTAGGAGCACAGCCTCGGGATAAAGTTGTTGATCAAAAAAGGAAGGGTAAGAGCATTGGAATCAAGCCACTTTCTTTTACTCTTGTGGCGTCAGCAAAGCCACAATCCATTACTGAGCAATATTTACCTTTCGGAGGAGTGCAAGGAGAATTATCAGGAGAAGATTCTAGAGATGAGATGGATGCTTTCCGATTAGTTCGTAAAAGGGCTAAGAGAACCCTGGATACAGAAGGGAGAGAGATTTCCAAAAGGTAAAAGATGAGTATGGAGGAAATTGTGGAAGAAGTAGCTATTTTTGATACAGAAGGATTAGTTGAACAAGAACAACAACTTGAAAAAGGAGCTGAGCAAGAACACCCTACATCTGTAGGTGAAGGTATGGTTTCTAATCCCTCTTCTCCTTCTCATCTCCATGAATCCCCAAAAGAATTTCCCTCCCTTTCTAAGCAAGAAAATATGGTGAATTTACCTCCTCCATCTCCCAGTTTTTCTCTCGTTCCATCAGTATCTATGGAGGTACCAGTTAGTTTTGTTATGTCACAATCTTTCTCAAACCCACCTTCCACTTTTGAGGCATCCACTTTAGTATCCACTATCATTGTGCCCCCATTTTCTTTGCCACAATCCATGGGACACTGCATTCCAAGTTCATCCATCCCTTCTACTATCAGTACTATCCCCATTTCTCTGAATTTACCTATGTCCACAATAGTGGTAGTCATAGAATCTACCATTGTAATAGAGGCTATTGTCAATGTATCTCCACCCCCATCAACAACAAATTAGTCTACCCTTATGTTTTTAATGTCGTTATCTCCTTTGGCTACTGATATTTCGAGGTCTATTGTTGTATCAAAAGAGCAAACAACTACTCAGAGTATAAATGACTATTGGGTAGAGAAGCTTACCAGGCCTTCCAGTAGAATGGCCGTGACAAGGAAAAGTATGTATGTTAACCCTATCACTAGGCAAAGGATTTCAAGATCTTTGATTCTACAGGTAAGCAAACCTAAAAATGAAATGACTGCTCAAGATTATAAAGTAGAGGAAATCATAGAAGATATCGACAAGCTTCCTACTGAAGATGAGTTAGGGATGGCCAAGGCTCACTTGGATACCTTTTATGTGAAGACTGATATAGCAAAATATAAGGTAGAAAATTTGAAACAACAAGTTGAAAAGCTTAAAAAGGGCCTCCATGATCAGAAATAAGTGGAGAAAGTTTTGAGGAAAGAGGCTAAGAGTTGGCAGGAAAGGTTCCAGAAAGCTAATGAGTTGAAAGACCAGCTGGAGGAACAAAAGAAGTTGAATGAGCATCAAGCCAAAGAAATTCAAAATTTAAAACATCAACTTTAGATTGAGAAGGCCAAGCCCACCGGATTTTCTAAAGATAGTTTGAAAAATATCAAGGAGGAATTGCTTTCTAAAATTCAAGAAAAATGTTCAGGCCTTCAACTTATCATTGACTACTTGAAAGATGCCAGCCAATTGCTATCTGCCATTCAGAAGGACTTAGATCAGATCACTAGAGAGTTACAGCCTATGGTGATTCCAGAGAAGAATGAATGTACAGATTGGTTGGTAGTAGGCTCAGTGATGCTACTAAACCAATTCCTAGTAAGGAATGGAATATAGCCAAGGTAGCCTCCAAGATAGTAGTAAAAAAGCATAGGGCAGCTCAGAAAGCTTGGCTGTTGTTTGATAGAATAGATAGGGGGATTAAAGAGATCATTGAATTAAATGAGGAAATGATTAAGGTCGGTTTCAGAGGACTTTGGAAGGAATATCACAACTTGTTATCTATGGAAGAAGTCCAACAAAGCATTAAAGATAGCTTACAGGATGAGGCTGGAATCGGTTCATTAGAAGAGCCACTATCTCAAGAACAAGCTGCTAAGCTAATTATGAGCTACACACGACTAAGATATCTCATGGAAGATCTAGTGATTAGAGGAAATGCTATTGATTATGAGGATGTGGAAGAATTACAATACGTTTATAAGCAGCTCAAAGAAACATCAAATCCTTTTGAGCAAGCCTGGAAGCAGGCTCTTCAATATTTAGAATCAATGATTCAGGTGTTCGAAGACACTGTTGGAAAAGATAATCAAGAAGTACAGACTCCTGGAGAGGATGAAGAGGAAGAGGTTGTAGAAGAACGAGAATAAGATTGAGCAGTTACAGGCCTAGGAGGGGCTCATGCTTAAGACATTCTATGTTTGTACATATAACATCAGTTTTATATTTCTATTTTTACCCTGACAATTGTCAGAAATAAGCAATAAAGGTATGAAGTCTATAGAGCAGCATTTTTGTGTGAAGGCATTCTTTGAAATAAAGCCTTATAAAGGAGGTAGAGTTGTGTATAGTTTTGGAAGACAGTAATAGTACTGGTATTATGGACACAAGTCTATGACCGAACATATGGGTTTTATGAGGGGGGGGGGGGGGGGGGGGGGGGGCCGCCAATTAGTTTTGTTTTGACTCCTAAGGCCCAATGGATAAGACTCTGGATTCGATTGGCTTTGCGAGCAAATCCACCCGGGAGGCGCCAGAATGTAGGCCCAAAATGGCCACATACTTAGTAAAATTTTGTATAATTTTTACTAAGTGATAAAACTACCATTCCGCTCCAAAACAAGGTTGATAAGACGAATCCGCTCAACAGTCATGCAGTTTTGCTTGTTTAAAATGATTTTGGGGAACTCCATTCCGGGTCCAGATTGAAGAAGGATTGCAAAATCCACAAAATTTTGTGAAAGGTGGTGACGTCAGCAAGAAAAAAGTGTGGAATGGCCCTTTTGCATATACCCGATTCCAGAAACTCTTTTGCTCCCCACCCTAGATTAGCATTATCCTCAAATCCACAAAAGTCTCAAGGAGATGATGACGTAAGCAGAGGAAAAGTGCGGATTGACAATCCAGAGAATAAACGAGTCTTTTTCTATCTAGAATGAAGATAAGGCGGAATGGCGGGATGATGTAAGAACTTGACTCCAGATCCGAACTAAGGAAGACGCTCATTCTATCCGGAATGGAATCCACAAAAGTTATAAGGAAGAGGTGACGTCATCAATATTTTAATGTGGATTGGAAAAGATAAAATCTCTCGAGTGGATTCAAGGTCTGGATTTCCAAGATCCGGATTGGATGTTCTGCTGCTAAGTAAAGCGATGTCATCCAGCGGATGGGCTCTCAGCTTATACCGGATCTAATATGGACCATGGGATAAAGAAGATCAATGGTGGAGGTTAGTCTGCTAAATCTGGGCCATTTAAAAGGATGTCCCTACACCATAACTGTAATAGATTGGCTAGAAGATGAAGCATCGAGAGTTTCCAAGAAGATCAAACCAGAGACAGTTGCAGATCGACGATGGTGCTCTACTCCCAAGAAAGATCTACGGAAGTGCATGATCTGGAATGTTCTGGACTATAGTTCTAATGAGCGACCAACAAGTTGCAGAGAACCCGTGCTACCATGGTGGTTTCCCTTTCAGTGGATTTCTCGGAGGTTTGACCAATGAGCTAATGCCAACTAAGTTCTTTGTTGAGCTGTTGTAACAAGATTTGATGTATTGTTTCTTGATTTGTAATATGAAAAACTATAAGTAGAGGTCAAACCCTCATTTTGAAGGGTCGACTCTAGCGTGTTTGCCTGTACCATTGTAAATATTTTTGAAGAGCTGAATGAAAGGAGCAATACATTGATCTTCGCCTCAAGGCTGTGTTTCCATGCTTGATGTCAGAGGTTCGGATTTCATAGTTGTATTTATGTGAATACTTAGATGGTTAGTTTGTGCCTATCTTGGATTACTAGTTGTTATGAGTAATTGAAATCTGCTTTGAAGTTTGTTCTATGTTATTAGTAAGTACATTTCTATAAAATCTAGTTTTGGTGAATTCTGCTATTTGGATTATCATTTCTTGGATATTGAAATTGCTTGCTATAACATTTCTCTGTTATGCTTTAATATCTGAAATGAGCTATCTTGGGATAAGGGTTGATCTGAATGTATGTCTTTAATATGGTTTTTTGGGAGCTTTTTATGGTGATGCAATGTTGTTAACCTATCCGTCCATTGATATCTACATCTCTCTAACCCTAACCTTCTCTTACCCTAAACTCCAAGCCCTAATTGAGCATAATTGTGTCAACAATATGCTAAGTTGACAAGGAACCAGCCTACTTTGGAGGTTGGATCGAAACCCTAGTTTTGGTCCTTCCAATGTTGAGTGTTGAGCTACAGCTATCGGGTGCAAGCCTAAATAGAAAGTAGGAAGATGGACAACCACAGTATCAAGTAAAACTTGGTGCAATTTAGTGCCCAACAAGTTCCTCTATATAATTTGGATTTGAGTTGACTAAATCTTAGCCTCTATGCGATGGAGCTAATCCTAGAGAGGTAAATCCTACTCCTTTGGAGCTAAATCCTCCTCCTCCTTAGGAGTAACCTTCTCCTTTACCATCTACTACTCTTCATGCCCCAGTCCTCTTTTTGGGCCCACACTCAACGCCCAATAGGATCCTCCCCTTTAGCTACCTCATCTCAATATTGGTCTAAGCTGCAGTTGCCCTACCATAGACGTGTGACCCACCATTGAGTGTAGGCCTCTATGATCCCTTTATTTGCAATACCAACATCCACTACTCGAGGATCATCATCCTCTATGATTGCTATGACTCGGGGTAGTGGAATATCCCTCTCTACAACAATATTCTTGTATAAAACTAGCCAAAGAGGTACATCTTGCTAATGACCAAACTATCGGAGCACCCTAGAGTAGTAGAAGAACTCCCTAATGCCATCCTTGTGACCGATAACCCATCGGTCACACCTAGTCCTAAATGTAAACCTGTCTACCTCTACCCAAGTAGGGTAATCATGATAGAGCCTCTAGATAATATTCTTGTATTGTAGGCTAGTTAGAGATGCTATGTAGTGGGATAGATCTCCTGCATAGCATCGAATGTTGTGCTCCTTGCACTCTTAGGGCCACCTAGACCCGTACAACTAAGAAACATCAGCTACAATAGCAATCTCAAAAGGTAATCCTCTTGGGTGATCCACCCTGATATGCTCCCATCCCTAAATATGTAGAAGTAGGCTACAAGAAATTATAGATCATTCCCTCCAGTGGATCCTATAGAGCTCATCATAGCACTAATCCAATAGTGCACTTGCCAAGACATAATGATAGGATCTAGACTATCAATCAAGCCCTAAACCATCACCAAGAGGTTCCATGGGAACCTTTCTCTAGAGAAGTTGGGTAAAATAATATTATAGATGATCATTACTAGAATGACATGTCTCCAAGAAAAGACATCCTCATTGTACCATCGAGCCATAGAAATCCCACCAAACTGAGTATCATAGAATGTAGCAGCTGCATGTACCCCAAAGACCCTAGAGAATACTACCTCTCTGGCATCAGTAGGGAAAGAAACATTGGGGACTCCATAAAAAGGGATTCAAAAGATCTTGCAGACATCCTCTGGTGTAATGGACATCTCGCCCATAAGGAGATGAAATATGTTAGTCCTATAATCCTATCTATGTGCTAAGGCAGTAAGGTAGTCCTGATCCAACATGATCATCAGAAACCTAGTAACTTATTGGAGCCCACGAGCATCAAGCCAGTCCTATTCCATGTCATGCATGTTAGGCAAAAGGTCCATAAAAAATTTAGGGTCCTGATCCTACACAGACAAAATCTAAGAGTTCAAAATAAATGCCTAAATTGAATGCACTTACAAGCTAAAAGGATGAATAAAATAAAAATGATACAAAATTAATCTAGGATAAGCCTAAGGCTATGAAAAAAATGACTAAATGCACCTAAACATTCAAAAATATCAAATTCTACACTTCAAAATTGCAAAAAAATTAATTAAAACCTTTAAAAATTCAAAAAAATCAATAATAATACTAAGGTCACGTAACCGCTCATGCTAAGAGCGGCCACACAATGGCCATTTAAGCTGACAACAACCAACCGTCAATGGTCAAAAAATTGATCGTTGGAATTTGGGCTAGTCGCTAACGGTGAAAACAACCCCTCTTTGGCCATTTAGGGGTCGCTATGAGTGTCAATGGCCATGAGGCGGCATGCCAAAAATGTCCACCCTCGTCAAAAATAGCCAAAATTTTGAAAAATCATAAAACTAGCCTAGACCCACTAAAATTAACCTAAACCTAAGCCTATCTACAATTTTGGTTCGTTGCTAATGAGTTTAGTGTGTTTCATTTACCATTTACTTAGCGAGGTTTATTTTACCAAATAAAACAAATAAGAAAGCTAGGGTTTAAGAGATACCCATGTGTTAGGATCCTATCCTAATGCCACTTTGTAATTCTCATTTACTTATGTAATGACCCACTTCCAACATGGGGGATCCCATTATGATATTATTTTGTAATACTTTGTAATGTATGTGGCAAGCATGGTACCTAGCCAAGTGACGCCATCTCATGTAACTATTTTTATCAATATTGTAACCGATGGTAGGTAGGAGATTCTAGCTCGAGTGGCATTTTGCATGTAAGCCAACTCTTGAGCCTTTAGGTAGGGTTGCATGAATTTTTTATTTAAAAGATATGAAGCCATGTACAAATTAATACTTTGTAAGCTAATGAAATATTGGAGGTTACCCCCTCGAATAGGCCTATGATTTTGTGTTATTGTGAGATTGTTCCATTTCTACATTTAATTTATGCATAGTGTTATTGAGTTATTTGATGTATTTGGGTTATTTTTCAGTATTTTGTGTGTGTGAGCTTATTTTTAATAGTGATATTGTAACAAGTGGTATCAGAGCTCTTTCCAAGGCTGAGTTCTATTGCAAATGAGACAATTATTGCCATCCATTCCACTTGTTAGGTATAATTTTCCATGTGTTTTTTGTTTCTATTTTTTCCTTTATTAAAAAATATCCAAAAAAATACAGTCTATTTTTTTGGCCAAAAAACCAAAAAACACAAAAAAATACAATCTTTTTTTTAGTAGTTGTGTAGGTTAGAAACCTTGTGCTGGGGGTTTTAAAATATCATGAAGGAGTTGTCATTATTGGCTAATCTAGATAGCCCATAAAGGGTCTAGTGAAGTGAGGGGCAATCAAGCTCCAATACTCAGGCCTTAGATAAAAATCACGCACAGACTTGAGCTCCCACACATCTTCAAGTGTATTGGGAGACAATATATATTTAAAAAAAAAATTATCCATTAGAAAGCTTTTCGACCTTGTATTATCCATAGTCTATGAGACACATTATCCCGATGATCACCCTCCTATACTATCAGAGAGGTAGATAGTGTGCTCAAGGGTATGTGTGGAATCCTCCTTGGGTAGTGGCTTAAAATATTTGTTCGAGCACTATTGTTCATCAATGCGGTATAATAGAGGGTCTATGGGTATTACATACTTCCTTACTAGGTTTTACAAAATATAACTTCAACTTGCAAATCAAAATCATCTCAATTTTGTTATCTTGCATTCACAACCCCAAAAGTGAGCATATGGAGAAGGCATTCCTTATCATAGAAAACAAAATTGCATGCACCAATAGTCAGGATAGATTTTGCAAGTGTCTACAATAGCCCATGGTTAGAGATAGAATAGTCAGGATAGTGACATAAATAGTCTAGTTAGTAATAGTGATAGTCAGGTCAACAATAACAACCCTCTGTAACAGTCCAAAATTACAAACCTCCAATTTCAAGAAATAGTATAGTTAGTGTCAGAGAATCCCCAAGTTCAGTAACAGGAACCATGTTAGTAACCACAGTACAAATGATAGAGGAAGAGATATGATAGTGATAGGGTGGTCAAGGGGTAGACTACAGGTCAGAGATAGTTGATCCTAGACCCCAACTTTTGAATCGTAACTCCAAATTAGAAACCTAAAAAAAAATTGAAATTTTATTAAAATAGGAATATCTCTTCACACAGAGCTCATATTGACTAAAAAATTTAGCAGATAATTCTACACTCTATTCCAAACAAAATTGTCCTTGGCAACCCCTAGTCAAATTTTGCAACGATTTTCCAAAAATGGTAATTTTTTTATTTTTCTTGTTAAGGCCATAACTTTTCAATGGTCAATCAAATTGCTCCAAATTTTTGGGAATAGAAGTTACTTGTTATTCTACACCAAAGACCCTCAAGGACTCACTGGTGAAATTTTAAGTCCAAGTGGAAGAAATTACCTTGACATCGACTTGCAACCAACCAAGAGATCACAAAAAGTCAAGAAATTCAGTATATCTCCTCATTGAGTGCTCAGATCAAGCAACCACAAAAGCTACGATGGAGTCCTCCTTAATTTCTTAGATCCCCAAGAATTAGCTTGGGTGATTTTGTAAGTTCACGATGGTACATGCGGTGTCCACTTCAGAGGCATAGCCATTATCAAGTGCATCCTTCGAATGGGCTATTATTGGCCCACCATGGAGAAAGATTGTTGCAAGTATGTTAGGAAATGCGTTAAATGTCAACATCATGCAAATATGATGCACCAACCATCTCAGGCCTTATAACCCATTTAGGTAGCTTGGCCATTTTCTCAATGGGGTTTCGATCTGATTGGAAATATTTCTCCCTTGTCTTTGGGCTGACACACGTTTATCTTAACGACCACTGAGTAATTCACCAAATGGGTGGAAGTGGTCCCCTTAACCTCAAAAATTTGACCATAAATTGCGGAGTTCATACTTCACAATATCATCTATCATTTTGGGGTCCCATTCAAGATAATCTCGGATAATGGTTCTTCATTCAAAAACAAAAATGTGCAAGCTTTAATGACAAAATACAACATTCAACATATTTTTACGACACCATACTATCTCCAAGAAAATGGATAAGTAGAAGCCTCTAACAAGACAATAACAACCATATTAAAGTAGATGATGAAATAGAATCATAAGAATTGGCATCTGTAATTACCCCTTGCATTATGGGCTTACAGGACTAGTGTACGGATGCCCACTATGGCAACACCATTTTCACTTGTGTATGGCACTGAGGCCATTATACCCTTAGAATTGGAAATCCCAATATTGCACATCGCATTGAAAGAGTTCATCAATGATGACACTATGCGATAAGCTTTCATGGATCAGTTGACCCTTTTGGATGAACATCGTGTCAATGCTCTTGAGCATCTTTGAGTCTACCAAGATCATCTAACATGATATTATAACAATAAAGTCCACCTAAGAGACTTTAAGGTTGGGGATCTTGTTCTTAAAAAAACCAATAGAACTCAAATCTACCCCCGCACCTACGAGATAAAATTGCGACCAATTGGATAGGTCCCAAAATCATCTCTAAGAATATTGGACCTAGGGTATATTTCCTAACATCTCTAGAAGAATTTGAGGAGCCATGTCCTCTCAAAATTATTCATCTAAGGATGTTTCACACATAAGCATAACAAAACACCAAAAACATTCAAATAAACCAAAAAAATATCAAAAACATTCATAATTTTCAAAATCACAAAAACAATAGAAAATTGTAAAAAAAAAAAGGCCCCAAAGGTATCTTAAAGCCCTTTGGTCACATTACAAAATGCCCCAAAGGCATCTTAAAGTCCTTTGGTCAAAACAAAAAAGGCCCCAAAGGCAACTTAAAGCCCTTTGATCAAATCACAAAAAGCTCCAAAGGCATCTTAAAGCCCTTTGGTCAAATCACAAAAAGGTCCAAAGGCATCTTAAATCCCTTTGGTCAAATCACAAAAGGCTCCAAGGGTAGCATAGCACCTTTGGTCACCTCAAAAAAATCCCCAAAGGCATATTAAAGCCCTTTGGTCAAATCACAAAAGACTCCAAAGGCATCTTAAAGCCCTTTGGTCAAATCACAAAAGGCTCCAAAGGTAGCATAGCACCTTTGGTCAAATCACAAAAGGCTCCAAAGGCATCTTAAAGCCCTTTGGTCAAATCACAAAATGCCCCAAAGGCATCTTAAAGCCCTTTGGTCAAATCACAAAAACCCCAAAGGCATCATAAAGTCCTTTGGTCAAATCACAAAAAGGCTCCAAAGGCATCTTAAAGCCCTTTTGTCAAATCACAAAAGACTCCAAGGGTAGCATAGCTCCTTTGGTCACCTTACAAAAAATACCCAAAGGCATATTAAAGCCCTTTGGTCACACATAGAAAGCCCCAAAGGCACCATAAGCCCTTTGGTCAAAAGAAAAACATAAAAACACAAAAACAGTTTAAAATCAGAAAGTTCAAAAACATTCAAAATAATCAAAACTCAAAAACAATTGAAAGCATAAAAAATACAAAAAAATTTACATTTCATATTTGCATTCATGTAGTTGCATTGCATATAGGCATTTGCATCCATTGTATTTATAGTAGGTAGGTTGTGTTCCCAATATTACAAATGACACCATGTTTTTACCTCAATCATGCATCATCAAAATCCATCATCATCCATAACCCATGTGTGTAACTATGTTTTTCAACACAACCTATCCTGTTGCTATAAGGAATATACTAGGGTTTTCTAGTCACTCAGCCATACCTAGTGGTTTTATCAAACTTTGTAGTAATTTATATTTGCTTTTAATAGATGAGGTTTGGTTTTGATACCACCTAGTATATTTCAAAATCCTATCACTAATCAAAATATTAAAACCCTAGTTGAAACAAGGGAAATATGAACGTTGTGAAGTGGTACTAGGTATCCTTAAGTGAAAATTTTATCTTGCTCATCCCCCTATGTGGCCGGCTTAGAAATACCGAGAATTGACAAAAGGAAAAGTTCCCCCCTACCTTAAGAAATCCCTTGATTCAATCAATCAAGCAAAAATCTTGAACAAAGCAAAATTCAAAAAATAAATAAATAGTGATTATCATCACTACATAAATCCCTTACTCAAATAAAAACAAAAATTCAAAATAAATAGTGATTTTCATCACTAAGTATGAGCAAGTATCCCAAATAAATATGAAGAAAAGAAGGGAGTGTTGAACTTGAATCCCTGGAGTTCTTAGCATTTGACGAACCATAAGGTGATCCTCATTACAAGTTTGGTGGCATCAAGCCTTCCTAGAAATTACAGTATCCTTACGCAAGATGATATATCTATCACATTAGCATCCTACTTTTGTACAGACCAATGTTCGCATGTAGATTGGCTAGCTTTAAATATCATGTATCGCTTAGTGGTCTAATCCAACTGAGTCCAACTTAGGATCAAGATGAACATTTGAGGATCCCCAATATAGCAATGGGTTGCATGAATCTCGTATGGCACTAGGGTATGCTTATGTTTTATCTAATATATTTATTTGCACACATAGGGATAATGAGTATCTAGGTCTTCATAACAAGAACTTTATATTTCAGGAGTTCTGTATGGTCAATATACAACTTTTGATGGAGTAACTAGGGTGTTTGAGTCTCATGGAAAACCTCAAAAATCCTCTAAAAGCAACAAATCATATCATCGATTGCATCATCACATTTCTTTATGAGGTTTTGTTCATTAAACGATGTGCATGAAATAGGATAGATATTGGATGAATGTCAGAAATGACATTTAGATGACCACTGACTATTTTTGATATATATTTTAACTTACATAAGCTTATAAAGAAAGTACATACATACACATCATATCATCTCACACTTGGATGTTTAAATGATTAATTATTATTATAAGAGTTATTATTTATTCATGATTTTTATACATTTTGTGGTGTTGTCCATTAGATTATCAAAACTCATATCACATCATACCTTATGTTTTAAGTGATTAAAACATACATGTTCATTTACATAAGTACATTACACATATTACATTCACCGTATCATAACAACATAATTCAAATGCATGCAATTAGATCAAATTAAACATGCATTTAACAATAAGCGTTGCATCCATATATGCATACATCACCATAATGCATCTATATATCTAGATCATACCATATAAGCAACCATCCATCACATAGCTAGAGAATTTAAATCAGTACATCACATCATATAACATAAAATCATAATACTGCATCACATAAACATAAAAGAAAAAACATATAAATACACATAATGAGTCTCAAAGTTTATAATATATAATATATATATATATATATGTGTGTGTGTGTGTGTGTGTGTGTGTGTGTGTGTCAAATAAGTACATAAGGGTACAAAAATGCTCACATGTTAAAACTATATAGGTCATCTAACCTTACACTCAAAAATAAATCTAGTACAATCAAAGCCATCAATTTGGACCTACACCCCTAGCCTCACCTCTACCCTTAGCTCTATCCCTATGAGTATGGTGGGAGCTAGTCCCTGAGGTCTACTCTATTTGATTCCTAGTCCTATGGATTGACCATATTGATGACTGCCCTGATGTGCTGCACCCACTCCTGTGTGACCCTTTTGCCATAGGCTTATCTAGTATATGACCTCCCTAAAGTGTGACCTCATGCTCTAGTGCAAGGATGTAAGCATTGTCTAGGTTGTGCTACTCCAAGTCCTCTGATAGGAGTCCATGTAGACATCTGATCTCTACATATGCAACTATCCCACTAGGTCCCTGAGGTGCTAGCATAGCTGACACAAGTTATCCCTATGAAACATCCCTCTTAGAAGTGAGCTCCTCTATCCTAAGCTATGTAGAGTCTACATATCTCTAGAGAGATACTCTCCTTGTCAAAGCTCTGAACATGTGACTGAAGCCCAGCATTGGTAGAGTCCCTATATAGAATCTGGGTGTGAGCTAATTGAAGCTTAGTCTCTATGTGATGTAGTTGATATCAGAGAGGGGACTCCTACTCCTCTAGATTTAACTCCTCCTCCTCCTCAAGAGCAACCTTCTCCTCTACCTCTTGCTGCTCTATCTACCCCTAATCCTTTGTTTAGGCTTGCACTCGATGCCCATCAGGATTTTCCCCTACAACTACCTCATCTCAGTCATGGTCTAAGCTATCACTACCCTACCATAGACATGTGACCCACCATTGAGTGTAGGTATATATGACCATTCCATAAACAATACCAACATCCACTACTGGAGGATCATCATCCTCTATGATTGCTATGACTCGAGGTAGTGGAATATCCCTTTGTATAAATTTGCTTGTATAAAACTAGTTGAAGAGGTATGTCTTGTTGCAGACCGAACTGTCGAAGCACCCTAGAGTAGTGGAAGAACTCCCTAATGATTTCCTTGTGGTTGATAACCCATTGGTCATGCCTAGTCCTAGATGTAAACCTATCTACCTCTACCCAGGTAGGGTAATCATGATAGGGCCTCCAAATGATGTCCTTGGCCTGTAGGCCAGTCAAATATTTAGTGTAGTGGGAGAGCTCTCTTGCATATCACCGACTCTTGAACTCCATGCACTCTCGGGACCACTTAGATCTGTAGCACTGAGCAACATCAGCTATGATAGTAATATCAATAGGTAATCCTCTTGGGTGATCCACCCTGATATGCTCCTAGCCCTAGATCTGTAGAAGTAGGCTACAAGTAGTTCTAGCTCATTCCCTCCACTAGATCCTATAGAGCTCATCATAGCACTAAGCAAATAGTGTACTCCCCTAAGCCATAATTATAGGCTCTACACTATTAATCAAGTCCTAAATCATCGCCAAGAGGTTCCACAAGAACCTCACTCTAGAGCACTCAAGCAACATAATATTACAAATGATCATCAGCAGAATGACATGTCTCCAAGAAAAGACATCCTCCTAGTACCACCAAGCCATGGAAATCCCACCGGATGAGGTATCATAGAATGAAGTAGTTGTATATGCCCTAAAGACCCTAGAGAAGACTACCTCTCTGGCATAAGTAGGGGAAGAAATAATGGGGACTCCATCAAAAGGGATTCAAAATATCTTGTAGACATCCTCCGGTGTAATGGTCATCTCGCCCATAGGGAGATGAAAGGTGTTAGTACTAGAATCCCACCTATGTGCTAAGATAGTAAGGTAGGCCTAATCCAACATGATTTTCAGAAGCCTAGTAATGTATTGGAGCCAATGAGCATCAAGCCAGTTCAAATCCATGTCATCCATGTCGAGAAAAAGGCCCACGAGTAATTTAGGGTCCCGAGCCCATGCAAAAAAAATCTAAGAGTATAAAATAAATGCCTAAATAAAATGTACTTACAAGCTAAAAGGATGAATAAAACAAAAAAAGTGAATAATTAATCTAGGATAAGCCTAAGGCTATGAAAATAGTGACTAAATGTATCTAAACATTCAAAAAGATCAAATTCTACACTTCAAAATTGCAAAAAAATCAATTGAAACCTTCAAAAATTCAAAAAATGCAAGAATAATTCTAAGGTTGCGTAGCTGCTCACACTAGGTGCAACCACACAGTGGTCGTTGAAGCCGACAGTGACTAGCCACCAACGATCAAAAAATTAATCATTGGAATTTGGACTGGTCACTAACGGTGACAATGACTCCTCTTTGGCCATTTAGGGGCCGCTTTGAGTGTTAGTGGCCATGAGGCGACACACCAACAGTGTCCACCCTCATCCAAAATAACCAAAAAATTTGAAAAATCATAAAAATAGCCTAGACCCACTAAAATTAACCTAAACCAAATCCTATCTACGATTTCGGTTCGTTGTCGACAAGTTTAGTGTGGTTCATTTACCAGTTACATAGTGAGGTTCATTTTACCAAATAAAATAAATAAGAGAGCTAGGGTTTAAGAGATACCCATGTGTTAGGATCCTATCCTAATGCCACTTTGTAATTCTCATTTACTTATGTAATGACCCACTTCCAACGTGGGGGATCCCATTATGATATTATTTTGTAATACTTTGTAATGTATGTGGCAAGTATGGTACCTAGCCAAGTGGCACCATCTCATGTAACCATTTTTATCAAGATTGTAACCGATGGTAGGTAGGAGATTCTAGCTCAAGTGGCATTTTACATGTAAGTCAACTCTTGAGCCTTTAGGTAGGGTTGCATGAAGTTTTTCTTTAAAATATATGAAGCCATGTATGAATTCATCCTTTTGCAAGGTAATGAAATATTGAAGGAGGTTGCCCCCTCGAAGAGGCCTACAATTCTGTGTTATTGTGAGATTGTTCCATTTTTGCATTTAATTTTTGCATAGTGTTATTGAGTTATTTGATGTATTTGGGTTATTTTTCAGTATTTTGTGTGAGTGTGCTTATTTTTAATAGTGAGATCCTAACAAGTGGTATCAGAGTGCTTTCTAGGACCAAGTTCTATTGCAACTAAGATAATTTTTGCCATCCATTCCACCTGTTAGGTATAATTTTTTGTGTTTTTCATTTCTATTTTTTCCTTTATTAAAATAAAATCCAAAAAAATACAGTTGTTTTTTTCAGCTAAAAAACAAAAAAACACAAAAAAATATAGTCTCTTTTTTAGTAGTTATGTAGGTTAGAAACCCTATGTCGGGGGTTTTAAAATATTGCGAAGGATTTGTCATTGAGGGGCGATAAGGCTCCAATACCCAGACCTTAGACAACACTCATGCACAGACTTGAGCTCCCACGCATCTTTGGGTGTATCGGGAGACAATCTAGGTTTAAACAAAATTTTATCCATTAGGAAGATTTTTGGCCTTGTATTATCCATAGTCCATGGGATATAGCATCCCGGATGATCACCCTCTCGTACTGTCAGAGAGGCAGATAGTGTGCTCAAGGGTATGTATGGAATCCTCCTTGGGTAGTGGCCTAAAATATTGGTTCAAGAACTATTGTTCATCACTGTGGTATAATAGAGAGCCTATGGGTATTACATACTCCTTTACTTAGCATACCTTGGTTCTGCAAAATATAACTTCCACCTACAAATCAATACCATATTTGTTCTGTTATTCTGCATTCACAACCCCAAAAGTGAGCATACGTAGAAGGCATTCCTTATCATAAAAAACAAACTTGCATGCACCAATAGTTAGGACAGATTTTGCAAGTGTCTACAACAACCTATGGTCAGAGATAGAATAATCAGGACAATGATAGAAATAGTCTGGTTAGTAACAGTGATAGTCAGGTCAACAATAACAACCCTCTATAACAGTCTAGAATTACAGACCTCTAGTTTTAGAAACAGTATTGTTAGTGTCAAAGAATCCCCAGGGTCAATAATAGAAATCGTGTTAGTAACCATAGTACAAGTGATAGAGGGAGATATAGGGTGGTCAAGGGGTAGACTACAGGTCAAAGAGAGTTGATCCCGAATCCCAACTTTTGAACCATAACTCCAAATCAAAAACCTAAAAAAAATATTGAAATTTTATTAAAATAGGGATATCTCTTCACACAGAGCTCAGATTGACTCAAAAATTTAGCAAATAATTCTACACTCTATTATAGACAAAATTTTCCTTGGCAACCCCTAATCAAATTTTGCACCGATTTTCCAAAAATGGTAATTTTTTATTTTTCTTGTTAAGGCCATAACTTTTCAATGATCAATCAAATTGCTCCAATTTTTTTGGAATAGAAGCTACTTGTTATTCTCAACCAAAGACCCTCAAGGAATCACTTGTGAAATTTTAAGTCCAAGTGGAAGAAATTACCTTGACATTGACTTACAACCAACTAGGAGATCACAAAAAGTCAAGAAATTTAGTATATCTCCTCATTGAGCACTCAGATCAAGCAGCCATCGAAGTGGACCCTATATTAAAATCAGTGTTGCAATCTATTTTCCAAATTAAATTTTGGACCCTTACTAAAAATAGTAACTCTTAAAACCCCACATCTATTTTTAGTAATTGAGTAAAAGAGGGCCCATAATGGTGAGCGACACTAGTGGAAAAAAGGAATTAGAACTTGCCACTATATTAGCCGATATGCAAAAAGCCCTTGATACTTGACAACTACAAACCACACTATAAGAGAAGATATTCGAGAGCTCCGAACGGATCAGGATACCACTAGAATCTACTTAGAAAAATAAATTATAGAGGTGGGGACACAATTGCAGGTTACTCTCACATCTGAACACCAAGCTAAAAAATCTGAATGAGTTCAAAGAAGGGAAACAAAATACCGAAGAAGGGGAATCAAAGACACTCACTATGACCATGATCCAACCATCAAAATGCCTAAATTTGATTTCCTAAAGTTTAGTGGAAAGGATTTCGATGGGTGGTTATGTCAGGTTGATCAATTCTTTAGACTCCACAATGTCCCTATATATCATCGAGTTCAAATGGCTTCCTTCAACTTAGAATTTGAAGCCTTACATTGGTTCCAATGGCTACAAGCTAGTACTCTTGATCTATCTTGGGAGGACTTTGAGTCCCAACTACTCACCCGATTTGGCCCTAGTGACTATGAAGACTTTACAAGAGCATTGACAAAACTGAAACAAACTACCATAATTCGTGATTACCAGACATAATTTGAGAAATTGGCCAATAAAACAAGGGGATTGAATAAGGGATTTTTATGAGTTGTTTTGTTAGTTGGTTGAAATATGATCTTCAGGCTAAAGTTAATATGTTTATACCACAAACCATGATGGAGGCTATCATTTTATCCCGATTGGCTGAATCTAAACTCTCAACTCAACGGTGGACACCATGATTTTCTCAAGCTCGACCTCCCTTTCCTCCTCGGTTCCAAAATAATACTCATAATAAACCTTCTACTCCTAAGAAATTGAATATAGATGAAATGGATATGCATTGCACCCAAGGATTATGTTATAATTATGATGAAAAATTTGTGAAGGGGCATAGATGTGCAAATAAGAGATTGTTCTTAATAGATGCAGAGGAACTCGATAGCAGTGACCATAGTGATGAGGAGAATGACATAGTTGAAGCACTAACTCAACAGGAAGAGGAAACCCAAGAACCTCAAGCAAAAATTTTTTTGTCCATGCTCTTGTCGAGGTTACCACTCCACAAACCATGAAATTTATGGGCTTTTTCAAAGGCCAACACCTTACTATTCTTATTGATTCATGTAGTACACACAACTTTATTGATCCTCAAGTTGCTAAGCAGAACAATTGCTATATACACATGCAATTCATTTGAAGTCATGGTGGAAAATGGAGGCATTTTACCTTGTAAAGGTAAATGTCACAATGTTAAAATAAATATGGGGGATTATGAACTCAAGCAAGACATGTTTTCCCTCCAATTGGGAGGATGTGACATTGTGTTGGGATCCCAATGGTTGAGCACCTTGGGAACTATCTCTTGGAACTTTGCAGAACTATGGATGCAGTTTTCACAACATGGACAAACACACACCCTCCATGGTGCCAAAATAGGCCCTTTCCAAATTATCAATTCCAATAGTATGGAGAAATTGTTGAAAAAGTCATCCTGCGGGGTCATTGCACAAATATTTTCAATTCAACCAAGCACTTCCATAGTGGATCAAATTATAGCAGATTTGCAACTTGTTTTGACCAAGCACGATGGCATTTTTTTAGAACCAACTACCCTGTCATCTCGTCACTCACATGACCATGCTATTCCATTACTACCAGGTAATGCACCACCCAACATCAGACTATATCGGTATCCTCATGCTCTCAAGTCTGAAATCGAGTAGATGGTACAAGAATTGCTTAAATTTGGTGTCATTCGACCTAGTACCAACCCTTACTCTTCTCCAGTTTTACTAGTTTGCAAGAAATATGGCTCGTGGTGATTGTGTATAGACTACTATGAGCTCAAAAAAATGACCATCAAGGATAAATTCCCCATTCTGATAGTGGATGAATTGCTAGATGAATTACATGGAGCTATGTACTTCTCCAAGTTAGACCTTCATTCTGGCTACCATAAAATCAGGCTCAAGGATGAGGATATTCCCAAAACTAATTTCATACCCATGAAGGTCACTATGAGTTCTTCGTAATGCCATTTAGTCTAAAAAATACTCCTTCCACATTTTAGAGCCTAATGAACAACATATTTCACCCTATCCTATGGAAGTTCATCCTGGTTTTCTTTGATGATATCTTGGTTTATAGCCACTCATGGGAGGAACACCTTATCCATGTGGATTAGACATTATAATTGTTGGCACAATATCAAATTTTTGCTAAGCGGTCCAAGTGTTCCTTTGTTCTGAATGAAGTGGAGTATCTAGGACACATTATCTCCAAATATGGCATCAAGGTCAACCCTAAGAATATTCAAGCAGTTCAAGACTTGCCAAAACCTCACACTCTCAAGGGACTTTAGGGATTCTTAGGGCTTATAAGTTACTACCACAAATTTATTTATAATTATGGTAAAATAGCAGCCCCCCTCACATCCATGTTAAAGGACTCTTTTACTTGGACAAGGCCCATTGACCAAGCCTTCCTCGAATTGAAGCATGTTATGACCACAACACCAGTTTTAGCCATGCCATATTTTTCCAAGCCTTTCGTCATTTAAAGTGATGCTTCTAGTCATGGCATCGGGGTAGTGTTGATGCAAGAAGGAAGACCCTTGGCTTTCACTAGTAAGGCACTCTCTAATCGTAACTTGGGAAAATATACATATGCCAAGGAGATATTGGCAATATTACATGTCATAACCATTTGGTCACCATATCTCATTGGGTGCTATTTATCCATTAAAATAGACCATCAAAGTCTCAAATACTTATTGGAACAACAGGTTGCTACCCTCGAACAACAAAAATAGATTTCTAAACTCATGGGATATGATTACGATATCACCTATAAGAAGGGTAAAGAGAATCTTGTGGTTGATGCTTTCTCTTGCTAATTTGAGGCCCTCAGTATGTTATGTGCCATTTCCTCATCGGTTCCTCAATGGATAGATTCCTTACAACAGGAGGTACTTTAGGATGTAGACTTGAAAGATTTGGTGGCCTCGCTCCATGATGATCCTACTTCATTCCCAGACTACAATTGGGATGACCATGACCTACATTATCACCAACTCCTTGTTCTTCCTCGCACGTCCCCACTTGATGAGATTTTCATGAAGGAAATACATACTGATCCCTCTGTAGGCCATTCAAGATTTCTTAAAACATATGAACACCTCAAGCACACATTCTTCTAGAAAGGTATGAAATAGGACATCCATGATTTTGTAGCAACTTGTGATACCTGCTAATGGATGAAAGGTGAAACACTATGTTCTCTGGGTACTCTTCAACCCTTGCCCATTCCAAATCAGGTTTGGACTAATATTTCCATGGATTTTATAGAAGGGTTACCTAAATATAGTGGTAATCCTATTATTATCATGGTAGTGTATCACCTTTCAAAGTATGCTTATTTTTTTTCCCTTTGCCATCCTTACACAACCTCCACCATTGCCCAAATATTTCTTGATTCTATTTTTTGCCTTCATGGTATGCCCACCTCCATTGTGTCCGATCGAGATCCAACCTTCACTAGTCATTTATGGCAATAATTGTTTAAGTTGCAAGGAACTCAACTCAAAATGAGTTCAACCTACCATCCACAAATGGATGGTCAAACTGAGATTGTCAACAAATGTTTGGAGACCTATCTTCGTTTCTTTGCATAAAATCATCCTACTCAATGGGTGAAGTGGCTTCCTTTGGCCGAATGGTGGTACAACACTTCCTATCATACAATAACCAAACTCACCCCTTTTGAGGCCATTTATGGTCACCCTCCACTCATGCCTTCTTCATACATCCCAGGAAGCTCCAAGGTCTAGGTAGTCAAAACTACTCTCACCCAACATATCGATGTTCTTTGCCATATAAAGCAGAATTTGGACATGGACTAGAATTGGATGCAACAATAGGATAACCAACATCATTCTACGCATATATTTTATGTCGGTTATATGGTCTTCCTTCACTTGCATTCATACAAATAATCATCTCTACAACTCCATCGATGCCAAAAACTTGCTGCAAAATACTATGGACCCTACCAAGTTCTTCAACGGATTGGTTCCACTACTTACAAATTGGCTCTTCCACCCACCTCCAAGCTCCATCATGTTTTCCATGTTTCCTATCTCAAAAAAATTGTGGGCACACAGGTACAGGTTCAATCAACATTACCAGAATTGGATGAAGAAGGGTCCATATTACTCAAACTTGAACAATTATTGGATCATCTAACCCACACTCTCTGCAACCGTACCATCATAGAAGTTCTTGTTCAGTGGTGTAGGCTCTAGCCAAAATATGCTACATGGGAGTCTCTCCATCAGCTCCAACACCAATTCCCTCATTTTTAGCTTTGAGGACAAAGCTTTTCAAAGGGGAAGGACATGTTAGGATCCTATCCTAATGCCACTTTGTAATTCTCATTTACTTATTTAATGACCCACTTACAACATGGGGACCCCATTATGATATTATTTTGTAATACTTTGTAATGTATGTGGTAGTTATGGTATCTAGCCAAGTGGATGCCATCTCATGTAACTATTTTTATCAAGATTGTAAACGATAGTAGGTAGGAGATTCTAGCTTGAGTGGCATTTTGCATGTAAGACAACTCATGAGCCTTTATGTAGGGTTGCATGAAGTTTTTCTTTAAAATATATTAAGACATGTATATATTCATCCTTTTACAAGCTAATGAAATATTGAAGGAGGTTTCCCCCTCGAAGAGGCCTATGATTCTATGTTATTGTGAGATTATTCCATTTTTGCATTTAATTTTTGCATAGTGTTATTGAGTTATTTGATGTATTTGGGTTATTTTTCAGTATTTTGTGTGAGTGTGCTTATTTTTAATAGTGAGATACTAACACCATGAGTCATCGGCTCCTCTACTCATCGAATCCTCCCCCCACTCAACCATGGAGTCTAGTTTTGATAGCATCCTATGTCACAATCAGTCACTCTCACCTCAGAGCTCAAAAAGTGCAATTGACAACTGGAATAATGAAAAGTTAAAACCCTAAAATTCTTTTATATTTTCAATTTACACCTCGATCGCTACTGGCGTTAATGCCTTGCACTTTTTGGCCACTAGACCTAAAAATGGCCACCAAGTGGCAATTAGGGGTCACTGGATCTAACAATGGCTAGGAAATGGAGATAAATTCACTCAATTTCTCACCATGAGGCACCTAAAAATGGGCCATTTGAGCATACATATCGGTCCAAAATAATAAAAAAGTGCACAACTAACAAAAAAATCACATAAATCAAAATAAAAACAATATAAATTGTAGCATCGCATAAATTTGTTCTAGGATATCATTCCACATGTGTGTGCAATGGTGCTGAGAGGACATCACATGTTGTGGCAGAGAGCTAAAAAAATCTCTTTAACACCGCACCTCCCAGCATTAATACATCAAAAATCAAAAACATCATAAAATTCAAATTAACAAAAAAATTAAACAACAATAAAATCTCAAGTGAGCCTCATATTTAGTTATTTACTCTATACACTTGGCGATTACAACGACTAATGCTCCATGCAATCCAGCAAGATGAGTAAACTACCATAAGGCCACTTGGGGCAAAATAGTTATGGTAGAATTGAGAAATTTCACTTCAACCCAAAGGACATGGTGGTTGGACTACCCCACAAGAAAGAAGATTCATCTCATTTCTTCTATAACATTACTCAAAATTAGTGATTCAACACAAGCCTAAATAGAATTGCTATCATACTTGATTCTCTAATAAGGCCATTATGGATGGACCGCTCCATGGGATAGAGATGTACAATTACTAAAATTGGTTGAAATCACACCTAAGATGGGAACTACCCTATAACAACAAAGTAAACCTCTAAAAGGGTCCAAATCATTCATCTTGGACAAGTGACTCATCACTTATTTCATTGTCCTTCCCTCATCGACTCGTATTTTGAGGGGGTTGTCATAAAATCAACAATCATAATCAAAGTCAAAAAAATATCACTCGATCATGTCAAATTATGTTCATCTTACGAATCATTTCCAACAACTATTATAAGATTACCCTTTGCTAGGGCAAAAATCAAACATGATAGTTAAGTTTGTAGCTCTCCTCCTTTCAAACCTATAGTAGTACTGAAGCTACCCGATTGCCTGATGGATGTGTGTAAGCTTTCACAAATTTAAGCCTTCCACCCTATTGGAAGCAATGATTCTAGGATGCACACCCTTTATCATGATTGGGGCATCCAATGTTGATCATATCAATGATCATCACACACCCTACAATGTGATCCTATGTGGTCTATTTTTTCTCTACGCTATGTTTTCCCACAATGCATCCTAAAAAGAGATATATGTAGACACCTAAAACATGACATGTTTAGGAGACTACCCATATGGACATATTCAGAGACCATATGAATCATCTTGGACCTCTCCAAGATCTATCAGTGGCCCTAACCACTCAAAAAGGGTAGTTCTAGCCCATCCAAGCTTAGTCACTCTCAAGCAAAGTGGCTACCACATTTGGTCATTGAAGCTAATAGCAGCCACACCTAGCCACTACTATGAATAGCGGATAGCACCATGCATAGTATGGCCATGAATACGAGCCTAGATCACATAGTCTAACTACACCTTGCATTGCTTGTGGGTGGATTTTTGTGAGGAACTCCTAGAGTTCCTCCTAACTACCCCTTCAATGCCAATTTGTGACTAATACTTTCCCCTCGGGATGGTCATTTGCATGCAATTTAGATTTTGGCTTCTCTAGGAAGCCAAGATCTAGACATAGATCTAAAATAGAGAGGAGTCTACATATGGACTCTCCTAGGCAAAGCAAAGGGATCTATGAATATTCAAATCTTATGCAGTGAAGCCCTGGCTGATCAGAGAGTGAATCCATACCCCTTTTGAGGAGCAAAAAAGCACTGTTCGGCTAAGTTACGTCTATGCACCTACTTTTAGATTCGTTTATTCTTCACCACCCATCAGTGTACTAGATACAATAGGTGACCCTTGAACATCAATTGGAACAAAGAATATCATGCTACAACCCTTGGTCTACGAGGACAAGAGCTTCATTTCATGGTTGTTGTCTTGGATAGTGACCCACAGGCATATCTTAGGGCATTAGACATTATTTTCCTTTGTTCTAGCTTAGATCTATTACTGCTTTGATTTATTAATTAGTTCTAGCATAGATCTGATTTCATTAATGTATTTACATTGTATTTCTAAGTTTTCTATGCATTTATCACTTAGTTTATGCTTGTATTTTAATATTATCATGCTCATATATCATGTTTATTATATCTACTAACAAGAGCCTCTTATAGAGAGGTAGACCGTACTACTGATAGTGCTATGTTATTTCTATGCATGCAGGGTTACAATTTTATAGGATCAATTCAAAGAATCTAGTGCATAAGATCCCTCCAAGGTGATAGAAGGAGAAGGAGGCATCTATAAGCCCTCATACAAGTTCATGTGCGAGATCGAGAGGCCTGTAGAAGTGCACCACTCCTTTGCGAGGGGACATCATTCTTCTGCATAGCTATTTCTACTTGTAATTTATTGTATCAAAATTGGGTATCCCTCAGAGGGACCGATATGTAACAAGGATTTGATAAATAAATTATTAATAAAAGAATATTTCTTTATCTTGTCATTTTTGTGTTATGTTATCTATTGCTTTACGTTCTTCCATTTTGATATAATATTACAAGTTGAGTAGTAGTGCAAGTTGTGTGTGCTTCCTGGGGTCACACTGGAGGAACACACATAGAGGTAGCCTAGGAGGTATGATGATGAAGGGATTGGTTGAAAAGTGACATCCTGCTTGGTATGGGTGGAGGTAGTCTTGAAGAGTGTTCATTAAGAGGTGTGGTTCCCCTGTTAGGAGGATAGTATCCTAATGAATATTGTCGAGTTGAAGAAGGTGGTAGATATGGATCTCTCATATCAACCAATTGAGAGGGGATGGTCTTTGTGCATGAGAGTCTAGTGGGTGAGAATATTCCTCCTTATCTACAAAGGAGGAAAAGGAGATCTGGCTATCACCAGAGCAAGGGGAATAGGAAGAATGCCTACAATTGGGTGAGTGATGCCAAGGTGAAGTACAGTGATCAAAATGCAATGAGGGGGATGCTTGAAGTATGTGAACAGGGCTAGGAGGTATGGTAAGATTGATAGGGGCGATTGATACTGAATGTAGTGCCAAAAGGTCTTGCATGATGGGGGAGTGGTATGCAGGAAGTGTAAACCTAGAACAGTGTATCTCTATAGAAGATGCTATAGCTAGTGATAAGATACCTGTAAAACCAAAAGATACCAAAGGCATAAAAATTTACATAAAAAGAAAAAGTGTTTCTATTCTGTAATAGAAATTGAAAGTTGTGTGTAGTGCGATGTGGGTTGTGAATATATGAGTGAAGTGATATGTACAACATTACGATGATAGTATGTGCAATATGTGGTGATGTGTACCTATATAGGCTAGGAATTAAATATGCATAAATAAATTATGTTGATGGGTTTGGTTTTGATGAGCCCTTTGATATTTGCTAATTGATAAGCATCAAAACTGAATTTGTGTGTGATGATGTTGTAACGACCCTGGGAATGCACACACCAATCCATTTTTTGAAAACCCTACTTGCAATGCTTATTTAAAATACCAAAGATAAAATGGAAAGACAAGAGGAAAAAAAATATAACATGAAATAACAAAAGACGAATCTCTTTATTGATATTGAAGCTTGGTTACATGTTGGTACCTCTTAGGGATACCCATTTTGATACTATAAATTATAAATAGGCAAGGAGTGCCCCTTCCATGAAGAGGTGGTGCACTTATAAAATCTTCCCAATTTCGTACATGGAAATGTATGAGGGCTTACAGATGCCTCCTTATCTAGGTCTGTTTCCTAGAGGTATCCCTTTTGCTCTCGTATGTTGTAATCTTTGTCCGATGTACCTGTGGCCCTATAAGAAATGAAACACCAACACACATTTAGGTGTCTGAGATTTCCTTCCTGGATGAGGTTGCTAGTAATCAAATAATGTAATGGAAATATGATAAAAATATGCCATGAAATCATGTAAATCTATGCTAATGATATAAGAAAATAAAAAAAAATATGCTATGTCTATCTAAGATAAGCTTGCGGGCCACTGTCCAAGACATCGGCCGCTAAAGTAAACCTTACCCTCTTTGCCCCAAAGCTATGGGTCAAATACTATGATCTGATGTTGAAGTAGGTATTATGCTCTTTGATTCGTCAAAGCTCCACCGTACACGTGATCTCAAAGAGAACTCTCCAAGTCTCGAAAGCTCTCCTCAAAAGAATGTCTCTCTCCTTGATGTGATAAAAAATCTCTTTGGTGCTCTTAGGCTTACACCTTTTATAGTGTGAAACCCTAGGTCTATGTCCAAGCCCTAGAAATGAATTTCTCATGCGTAGTGTAAGTTAGCATGAGAAGCTTTTGTTCATTGTCTATATTTGAAGGCCAATTAACTGAAATCTAAATGCCCACTTAAGTCTTCTATATGAACTGGTCGTTAGCATGAGAAGATTTTGTCCTTTTTTTATGCTTGGAGGTCAGTTAACTTAAGTATAAATACAAACTCAAACCTCCCATGTGAACTAGTCATGAAAATAAATGCAAAGTAACTCCCGCTCAACTTTATTGCATGTAGATTGCCACTTTAGTCCAATATTGGGCTTGTTTGTCAAAAAACCGTTTATTATGGCTTAGCCGCTATCGTCTGCAGCAGCTAATATTTGGACATTGTCGTCTATAGTGGCTAAGGTCTAGCTGCTCTAGGCTTGAGTGGCTATAATCTGGGTCACTCTTGGCTTGAGCAACCAAGCTTGAATGGCTTGAAAAGGCCCTAAATGAGTGGTGAGAACAAATATTGATACATGGAAAGTCCAATATTATGTTTTATGATCTTATGATTGTGTCTATGTAAGTAGATCCCCTAAGCATGACACGATTTAGGTGTCTACAGATGGCCTTTTTTGTGATGCACTGTGTGGAAAATACAACACTGAGTAAAAATGTAGACTGATCTATTTATAGGGTGTATGGTGATCAATAGTCTGATCAACAATAGATGGCCCAATCATGCAAGATGATGTGCATACCTTTGAATCATTGCCTCAATGTTTGAAGGACTTAACTCAATGGCTTTTGCATGTTAAATTGCACCCATTCCTCAAACTCAATTGGGTAGCTTCAACTACTACAACAATTTTGACCGGTAGGAGAGCTACAATTAAAGATGTCATGTTTGTTTACGTTCCCAGCAAACAAAGGAAATTTGTGATTGTTTTATGCAATGATTCAAAGGATGAACATTATTTTGCTATGATCAAGTGATATTTTGTTGATTTTGATTATTATTAAGTTGAAGTTTTGAACTACCTCTTCACATAATGGATTGGTGAAGAAATGACAATGAATGAAGCGATAAGTCGCTTGACCAATATGACTAATCTGGTTCCTTTCTAGCATTTGCTGCTTTTAATGGGTAATCCCACATCCAAGTGTGATTCCAATTTCTTATGATAATCATCCATACCTATCCTAGGGAGTGGTTTGGCTATCAATAGCCTTCTTAGGGAGTTAGGATGAGTGATTCTATTTATGTTTATATTGTATCACTTTGACTTAATATTTTTGATGTCATAGGGGAATTAGAATGACCTCTTCGCACCCATGGAATAGTCTGACCATATTGATCTTCTTCGGGTTTGAAGGGTGGCATGTCATAATTCCAAAATGAGTTGTTTTTACCCCAAATGGCCTGATGGTTGCCTACTCATCTCACCAAAATACATGGAGTGCAAGTCGTTGCAATTGCTGAGTGGATATATTAGGTAATTGGATACGAGGCTTGCTTGAGATTGTGATTTTATGTAATTTTTTTTGTTATTTTGAACATTATGATGATCCTAGACCATCAAAGTGTGATGATTTATTGTTTTGTTATTCCTTCATGGAAGGAACTATTTTACTTTGATATGTGGTCCTAGGCGCTGTTAGGTCCAACGACCAAGGCATAATTAAAGAAATATAAAATTTGCAATTCTAGGGTTTGACCCATCATTTTCACTATTGAAGATTCTATTTTTAGAGCTCTGGTGTAACGGCGATGATTGTGACTTTGAAACATGTTGGTGTTGAGGACATGGCTGCACGGGGTGAGACATCAACTGTTGGAGGAGCCAGAGCTTCTTGGGTTTTTCTCTTCAAAACCCTAGCTCTCTTTTATTTATCTAAATAAAATTGAACCTCACTAAGTAATGAGAAAAAAAAACCTCACCAAACCTACTGGAAACAAACAAACTCCTTAATTAGGCTTAGGTTCCATTTTGCTATGGTGGGTTAGTCCCCAATTTTTCTATTTATTAGTGGCTTCAACCTAGGGTTTTTCAAATTTTTTTCATTATTCACCTACTGCCATCATTTTAGGCATTCTCAAACTTAGCTTAGTTTTGATGCTTGGGTAGGAACATTTGCCTTCCAATTTGTTTGCTTTCCCTCCCTTTGTTGTTTTATTGGAGCTATTTTATCAAATTTGTAATTTTTTTTTTAATTTTCTAGCCAAGGATTCATGGGTTTGTCATGCTGCCCCTTGGCCACTATCACTCAGAGCAGCCGGCTCTGAGCCATTGTCACTCAGAGTAACCAAGTTTGAATCCCAACGATCAAAAATTTAACTGTTGGGCCTTGGCTACTGCTACCTCCAGCGGCTAGGTTTCAGTCACTGTAGGCGACAGTGGCTAAAGCGTAAGCCTTATTTTTTGCATTTTGTGTATTGATTTTTATGATTTTTTTGACTTTTGAATTTTTGCGTTGCTTTATTAGGTGAAATTTATTCTAATTTTGCTTAGATTTAGAGTAACTCATACTCTTTTGCACCGTATTCATGTCTATTATGAATCATGCCTTAGATGCACTGTACTTATATTTTATCTTTCTTCTATTTTGTTTAGATCCTCACTACTTGGGCTCGGGACCCAAAGCTCCTGCTTGATTTTCTTCTTGGATTTGATGACACAGATTGGGAGTGTTTTAAGGCTCGTAGGTTATAGTGCGTTATCATGTTGCCCCACATTATGGTCAATTAGGCTTATCTTACGACTTTAGCCCACCTTTGGGACCCATGGACCAACACCTTCCACCTTCCATCCAGCGAGATGACTATCATGCCAGAGGACATGTACAGGATATTTTGGATCCCATTCGATGGGGTGCCCATTGTTTCATCGGCCAATAATGATCATGTGGTCGTCTATGCTCCATATAAATAGAGCATCCATATAAATAGAGCATATGTGTCTACACTATGTGAGCGGTGGATGCCTATTGGAACACCTTTCATTTTTCTATTGGAGAAATGACCGTTACACTAGAGGATGTGTATCATATATATAGATTATCGATTGAGGGTGTTCTTGTGAGAGCAACCATATATGAGAGGAAGGATGCTATGTTGGAGATATTCTTTGGGGCTTATTAGAGGGCCATAGATATCTCAAAGATGGATTATGAGTGGTTGTGGGTATAGATATTGGTTCTACAATGCATGGCTATGATGATGATATCCACATATGGTCTACCTGATAGTTTTGAAGTATTTTTTGCCTAGAATATGTTGGATGTAGTGAGTGACCTGGTGGAGAGGAAGGTTGTATTTACATGGGCGCTTACATTGTTGATCCAAGTCTATCGAGAGTTTTTTGATGTTGTGTGAGGTAGGAGGATAGGACTGAGAGTGATTCCCTTATTGTAGGTATGGGCATGGGAGCACATAATGATTGAGAGACCATCTTTATTTCCTCATCCTATACATGTGGAGGGTAAAGAGTATTTGCCCTATGCTTTGATATGGAGTACGATGGTTGAGCAGGGTATCAAGAGGCCGCATGAGGGTGACCCACTATTGTGGAGGGATAAGTTTGAAGACCTAAATATTTGCGATATTATATGGAGGCCTTGGTTGGGTGGGGTGAGGTGGGATGAGGACGATGAGTAGTTGTGGGCCATTCGACATGGCATATGGTTTGTGGGGTGGTACACTCGATAGAATGAGAATTTTTTTTTGATAGAGTGAGGTGATAGTTTGGATTGTGGTAGGATGTTCCAGGGGCTCCTATAATTTACTATAGGTGACAGGGATATAGAGGGGATCGACATGTGGTGTTGCCTTGGATTGGAGAGCGGGACCCTCCTGTGGATATCCTAGTTGTGGAGGATCCAGGGACTATGCGGGACCCTCCTGTGGATATCCTTGACTATGATCGAGTGGTGTCATAGTCTGGGTCACAGTCATGAGTACGAGCATCATCACATTAGAGCCAACATAGTGTTGCTATGGTGGGATAGATTGGTGTTAGGGCTGAGGTGCAGGATCATCCTGATGTGGATATGATTCCAAAGTTTAGGGTGGAGTTGAGCTGGGCTGCAGAGATGAGAGCTAGCCATGAGGGCCACGAGGAGACTTATGGTAGGAATTAGGATATTCCCATGTTGACTATATCTTGTGGGTGTTTTGATTGCTAGATGATGATGGGTATGGTCATAGATTGTAGCCTTCGGGAATTTTGTGTTGACATTATATATATATTTTAATTTCGGTTATTATATATAGATGTGTCATTTTAATGGTTTGAAAGGTGTTTTGGTTTATGTTTGCATACATTAGCATAGTATAATTTGTAGGTATTGTATCGCTCCAAATTTTTCACACCCTTACCTTCAGGCTATAGGATCCGTGCCCGAAAGGGGGATGTGAAAAGGATGGCGCGGTACCTCGGACTGAGAGGCCTTGCGAAGGTCCCGCCTCTCGAGGGAGGTGTATTATGGTGATTTTTTGATGGATGGTGGGTTCACCAGGAAACATTTAATGGTAGTTTCCATGCCTAGGTTGGGAATGTGTTTTATGTGTTCATTTTAGCCTTAAGCATTCAAGTCCTAGGTTTGGCCAAAATGCGTCTAAGCTATTCTATATGAAGATGCAGATTAAATGAATACAAAAAATAGAATTAAGACAGAAAATAGAGAAATTAAGGAATATTAAAAGAAAATACCTGATCCGGATGTCTGATGAAGATTCTGATTCTTGAAGCAGTCAGGATCGCCTCTGATTTGACAGGATCGTCTGAGATCATACAAGATCATCTGAGATCTGACGAATTCATCAGACAAATTCGTCAGAGACCTACAAACAGAGAAATAGGTGCAAAACATAGAAAATACAACAATGCTAACATAGGGGAACAGTGTAAATTGACAGTAACAATATCAAACTGAAACTTATAAACAGAAACATGAATGCATTATGCTAATTTAATCATAATTATGACTTAATTATGCATTTGATCTAGATGGGTGAACTCCAAAATGCAAGATAGCATAAAATAATAAATAAACTAGCTAATTACAGCATAAAACAATAGATTGAAAGATGAAGAAATGCAAACTTAGGGCACTGATTGCCTCAATGTTGACTGCAGTCGAAATCGTCTCGCATTGGTACGAAATCGTCTCTGATTCGACAAGATCGCCTCCGATCTGAACAGGATCGTCTACGATGATGTAAGCTTGCTCTGGCTGAAAAACACTAAGGTACCTACAACAAAATTTGGATAGAACTAATGCAAATAACAATTTGGGATGTCTTAATGCGTATGAAGTCGAGTTACAAGGAATTTCAGCCAGGGGGTGCTAAGGGGAGGGCTTAGGATTAAATAGGCTTAGGAGGGAGGTTAGGAGGTTGGAGATCATCCCTATTTGGGAGATCTCCAATGGGGGAGGGTCTCTAACGACGCAGACACGCTTCTGCCCGGATTAGAGACCCGTTGGAACAGAAGCTAATTGTGAAAAATCAGTTTTGGGACAAGATCGTCTGGACGTCCTAGCCCAGACGAAATCGTCCGATCTGAGGCGATATCGTCTGATCGGCGACGATATCGTCAAACGGTCAAAACAAACTCTAAAAATGGCACGGGAAAGGAGGAAACGGATTACACGGTGGTTAACGGGCGGTTTGGGAGGTTAAAATTTGAATTTGAATTATTTACTAGAGTAAATGTAATTATTAAGATTTCACTGCGCCAATTTTAGGGTGCTACATTTTGCCCCCTCTTTAGCAAATTTTCCAAAGAAAATGCGTTAAAGATGAGTTCTTCTCGATCTACGAGAAAGCAAAAATTATTCCCATTTTTAGGCGACGATTCTTGGTCGAATCGTACGACAGCTTACTATGGTGCCCCCTCCGTGTTTTTACCCAAATCGAACGTTTGAGGTAAAAACATGGAAAAGCAAAAATTTTAAAATGTTTTTAATTATGTTTTGAATAAAATTAAGAAAAATAGGGTAAAACCCTAATTCATTTTTACTGTTCATTTTTTCTGGTTTTAGAGCTCTACAAGCAAAAATAGTGGAGACAGTGCACAGATCGACAAAGGTCCAACACAGGCTATGGGTAAGAGTCTAAACTTAGTTTAGAATGTTTTAAGTTGAATTTACATGCTTTTTAGGTGAATTTTGATTAATTTTTGAGCAGGAGGGGGAGGGGAGAGAGAGAGAGAGGAGGCCAAAGGGGAGAGGGGAGGGGAGAGGAGGGAGGAGAGACCCCCTTCTCCACAGAGAGAGAGGCCACCATCGCCCGATAAGGGCAAGGGTGTTGACACTGGGGAGAGTAGCGAGATAGCGACTCTCCGAGCGAAGACAGTTCGTCTCTAGGCACAGGTGCAGACCCTATAGGAGGAGGCTGCACGACACCGAGCTGAGGTGACACAGCTCAGAGATGAGATTGCACGCCTCAGAGCACGGGGTGGAGGAGCGAGCACTCAGGAGCTAGCACGGTCGATTGCTCAGACCACGTTCTACCAGGGCATCTACTTCTAGATGGTGCCAGAGGGTCAGAGGGTACAGCTGCTAGCCGGCATTGCTGACCCTATCAAGATTGGGTCGTCGAGGACTTCGTCTCGATCGATGACTAGGACTCGTAGTACCACTCATACTACGATGGGGCCACCTCGTCCACCTCAAGGCGGGGGAGGAGATGAGGCTGAGAGCTCGAGGGGTTCTCGAGACACCGCTACTGAAGGACATATGATTTTTGAGAGGATTGAGTATGCCAAGATGTAGATTGTGGCATACCAATCTATTTTTGAGATGATGTACATATTGTTGATATATATAGATGAGATATTTTTGATCATATGACTTGTGTATTTTTATGATGCTTTTATGTTTGATTGATTGATTTGATGATTGGATTGAGGATTCATGTAATTATGTCATTGGAAATATTATAATTTTGATGTCATGCTTGTAAGATTTTAAATGAAATAATCTGATGTAACAAATTGGTTGTTTGTGATGTAATGTGATAAAAGATAAAAAGAGACTTCTAACAATAATTTCAAAGGACATTGTCGCTATTATAGACCATTTCATGGAGTCGCCGCTCACTCGGTCGTCAAGCTAATCCCAAGTATAGAAATATTGTTAAAAGTAAAAGAGTGCTTAAGAGACTGTCTTAAGACTTTGGTGCAATGGTGCAAATGATGATGATGATGGTTTGTTTTTCAGATTTTCATGAAAATAGTATGCATGAAATAATGTTAAAATGATTTTTGCTAGGCATAAATTCCTAAGTGTGATAAATTTTTTGGATAATTCCTTAGGAATTATACCATCATTGCAAAATTGAAGGTTGACATAATGACATGAAATAATGAAAATGTGCTTGTTTGTTTGTAAAGCATAATTGTATAACAGAATGATTTAAGTCATATGGTTTTCATGATTTTTAAATAAATGGGGAATAAAAATTGTTACAATGGTTTGCGCTAGGCATAGAATATGTAGGTATAGACTTATACCATCATCGCGAAAATCAAAGAAGAAAATAGATTGTTTTATTGCATGGTTGATTTTTAATAAACAGAAAATATGAAGATGAGGACTTGCGCTAGGCATAAAATTCCAATTTTGGTTTTGGAACTATACCATCGTCGCGAAAGTCGATAATATATATATATATATATATATATTTTTTTTTTTATTTTTGTATGTTTTGATTGGATGGTTTTGAAAGAAATTTTGATTTTTCTATTATGCATGTAGTTGTCTTTATACTAAACAATTGTACTTGAAAGAAGAAAATGAATTATTCCAAACAATTTGCAAAAAAATATTTCAAAGTATTTTAAAGACAAAAGTTAGATTTATAAGGAATCCCATGTGCATATGTGAGTTCATTTCCAATCTTGATTTATCATAATGATACACAAAATCTCTCAAATATAAAATGTGTGTGCAATTGCTATGTTCATTTACCAGTTTTGAGCAAGATAATATGATACAAGTGATTTGAATAAACCAAATAAGTGTTCATTAACCATGATGTAGATGCATATAACCATACTAGACTACTATGTAAGTCGGATTATCAAGAGCTAGCTAATCCATAAGGAGACATAGGTCTATACAAAAGAAGGTCGCTAATGTGACAGACATATCGCCACGCTAGGAGTTACCCAAGGCCAAGCAGGTTGGGCACAAACCACCTGTTATGGGGCTTACCTCACAATTTTCGAATAATTGAGAATTCCAGGGATTCAAGCTCATCAACCCTTCTTTTCTTTTCAAAGGGTAGGGAAAGGGATTTTATTGCTTTTGCTTTTGCTTTTCTTTTGCTTTTCTTTTTGTATTTTTGCTTGATTTTTGAGATAATGCTGAAATAACTTGTTTCTTTTTTTCTTTTTCTTTTGAACTTTGCTTTTTCTTTTTGTTCTAGGGATACTTGCTCGGATTAGCTGTAGAGCAAGGGATTTTTATTCTGGGTAGGGGTGAGCTTGTCCTTTTGCCAATTCTCAAATATTCTAGACCATGTGCATGATAGGATAGCAGGGGAAACTTTTCGCTCAAGAAACCACTTCTACTATGTAGCAAAGCATGGAAATTACAAATATAATCATTTTATTGTGAAAATATGTGCTTGGTTTAAGTAAATAACAAGATCAATTCTCTGTGCTCAAACTTTATTTAATTGAATTTTGTGGACTTTGATATAAGAGAGATTAGTAATCATGCCAGATAAAATCAAGATATTTATTTTTGTGAGTGTGAAAGTGAGGGATTCCAAATAAATGCTAATTTATCCAAAATAATTTGAAACATATAACTGCAACATTTGTAAGAAAATATATATAAATACTTTTTGAGAAGTTTTGAGAATGTTGACTCTCTCTTTCTTCTTTATGTTGTTTTGGTTTCGAAAGAGTCAAGAATATTGTTGTTTTGATTTTTATCATTATTTTTTGAAAGAATTAACAAGTGCCATAAATAAATACAACAAATAGTTTTGAAGATTTTGATGATTATGAATGTTTTTGGTGTTTTTGAATTTATAAATTTGAAAGAAATACAAGATAGTGATTTTAAACAAACAAATATATACAAGGATGAAATGACCAAATTTATACATAGTAACGTTTAAGATGCAAAATATTCATGGGTTCTTTAAGTTCTTTACCATCTAAGGTAGATAATTTGTATGCTCCTGATTCAAATTTAGCAGTGATAATGTATGGTCCAAGCCAGTTGGGCTCAAATTTACCTTTAAGGTCCTTAGTTGCATTAGTATTTTTTTGATTTTGAGGATTTTGATTTTTTTTTGTATTTTGATTTTAATTTATGAATTGAAATTGGTGGTATATACAAGATGATCTATATACACTATACAAGGTTATTTGAGTATAGCATGTCTAAGGTTGCTTCAAAATCAAAGGAGGTTTTGAAGGATAATCTGGTTGAGGTGAAGGTAAGAATAGAAGGTGATGAATAAAAGGTAGTGATAACAAAAGCTTTGTTATAATGTAGAATAATGTAGCAAAAGATTTGACTTTTATATGTGGAAAATTGATCATGTTACAAAATAAAATGTAAGAAGGATAAGAAAGTTCTTCATTCTTATCACTATATTCCAAGTCTTGATAAGATGGAGAGAGCATATGTGAAATATATGCATGGATGTTATTTGGTAAACAAGGATGATCATATATGGATGAAGAAAAGTGATGGATAGAAGATAATTGTGATAATAGAGAATGTATAGAACTTGATGTTTCAACCGTTAAATATTCTTCAAATGGTGTTGGGTCACCATGTATGGTAACAATTTTATTTGCAAGTTCAAACTTCAAACATTGGTGAAGAGTGGAAGGGACAACCCTCATCGTATGAATCCAAGGACTTCTGAGAAGTAGGTTGTAATGTGAAGGGCAATATGCTACATAAAACAAAGTATCCAGGATCTTGGATCCAATATTAAGGGGAAAAATTATAGTACCTTGAGCTTCTTGAATTTCATTGTTAAAAGATTTTATAATAACATTTGATTCATTAAGATCTTCTTCCTTTGATTTGAGTTTTTGGAATAATTGATAAGTGCATAAATTAAGAGAGGAGCCATTATCTACCATGATAGTTCTAACAAGTGTTTCTTTACTAGATCTTGTAATGTAAAGATAGGAGTCTTCTTGTGGAGTAGAGGAAGGAATCTCCTCATCATAGAATGAAATATGGTTAACCTCAAGAGGGTTTACACCATTAATTATGTTCTTAGAGAAAATATGATGAGGAACAAATTGTTTGCTAGGTATCTTGAACAAAATTTCCTTGTGAGAAATTTGTAATACTTCTAAAAGGGATATCTTTGCTTGAGGATTAATCACTTGTTGTTGGCTATCAAAGGGGATTTCAGATTGAAATTTTGATTCTAAATATGAGCTTTCTATGCTTACATTCCATTTTGTATCATTCTCTAGAGCCAAAGATAGTTTTGAAGGTTGGTCAAATGAGGAATCCATCTCTTGAATATCAGATTGAGTTGATTGAACTTGAGGTTGCTCATTTGTAGTTTTTGTTACAATATTAATAATATCATCATGATGGGACACATTAACATGCAATATTTGATTGGTTTCTTGTTGTTGATAATTGAATAGGGGTTCTTGGGAGATCCCCATGTCTTGATTGATTATTGGTATTTGTTGTGTAGGAGTTTGATTGTTTACTGGAGATTTATAATCAGTTGTAGATTGTAATTCCTTTATATTAAAAAGACCTTCATCAATCAAATCTTGAATTGCACATCTTAAATCTTTACAATTTTGTGTCATATGTCCATCTACTCTATGATATTCACAATGTAGCTCAGGTTTAAACCAATCTGTTGTGGTATCAGGTTGTCTTATGGAAGGGAGTTCAATCTTATTTGTGTCAAGTAAATGCTTGAGAATTATATCCATTGGTTGATTGAGCTTAGTAAATTTACGTGATGAAGGTTTTTGAGAGGTTTTTGATAAATGCCTTAGGAATTTCGTCATAAAAGGACCTAATGGTTTCTCACCTCTACTTTCTTTATTATGGGTAGAATGATGACAGGAAGATTGCGAAGCATGAGGTGAGTGCATGGTAGAATTGGAAGAATAAGTATTTTCTTGTTGAAATGGATGTGTTGTATTGAAAGAAGAGTATTGAAAAGGTGGTGGAGGATTATATGTGGATTGATAGACATAATATGGATATATGGGAGAATAGATAATATCGTTATGAAGAGGATTGGCAAAGGGATTGTTTTGTTGGGTTATGGATGAAAAATGAGAAAAGTGTGATGGAGGTGGTGTTGAATAGGGATGAGGTTGGTCATAATCAACAAATGTATTTGGCTGAATTCTTCCAACATTACTGATGGGCTCATATTGATTTGAGTAAAAACTCATGGTTTCTTTAGTACTTCTAAAAGTAATATTTAGTATCTACTATTTAGAATTGAATCTAAAACATACAAACTTGAAATGATGATTTTGTTTTTGTTTTTCTTGTATACATATATATTTATTATTTTTTGTTTTTGTTTTTGTTTTCAAAAGGTTTTAAATGCATTCACGTCGGGTTCACCAAAATGTATCGCTCCAAATTTTTCACACCCTTACCTTCAGGCTATAGGATCCGTGCCCGGAAGGGGGATGTGAAAAGGATGGCGTGGTACCTCGGACTGAGAGGCCTTGCGAAGGTCCCGCCTCTCGAGGGAGGTGTATTATGGTGATTTTTTGATGGATGGTGGGTTCACCAGGAAACATTTAATGGCAGTTTCCACGCCTAGGTTGGGAATGTGTTTTATGTGTTCAGTTTTAGCCTTAAGCATTCAAGTCCTAGGTTTGGCCAAAATGCGTCTAAGCTATTCTATATGAAGATGCAAATTAAATGAATACAAAAAATAGAATTAAGACAGAAAACAAAGAAATTAAGGAATATTAAAAGAAAATACCTGATCCGGATGTCTGATGAAGATTTTGATTCTTGAAGCAGTCAGGATCACCTCTAATTTGATAGGATCATCTGAGATCAGACAAGATCATCTGAGATCTGACGAATTCATCAGACGAATTCGTCAGAGACCTGCAAACAGAGAAATAGGTGCAAAACACAGAAAATACAACAATTCTAACATAGGGAAACAGTGTAAAATGACAGTAACAATATCAAACTAAGACTTATGAACAGAAACATGAATGCATTATGCTAATTTAATAATAATTATGACTTAATTATGCATTTGATCTAGATGGGTGAACTCCAAAATGCAAGATAGCATAAAATAATAAATAAACTAGCTAATTACAACATAAAACAATAGATTGAAAGATGAAGAAATGCAAACTTTGGGCACTGATTGCCTCAATGTTGACTACAGTCGAAATCATCTCGCATTGGTATGAAATCGTCTCTGATTCGACAGGATCGCCTCCGATCTGAACAGGATCATCCGCGACGATGTAAGCTTGCTCCGGCTGAAAAACACTAAGGTACCTGCAACAAAAATTGGATAGAACTAATGCAAATAACAATTTGGGATGTCTTAATGCGTATGAAGTCGAGTTATAGGGAATTTCAGCCAGGGGGTGCTAAGGGGAGGGCTTAGGATTAAATAGGCTTAGGAGGGAGGTTAGGAGGTTGGAGATCATCCCTATTTGGGAGATCTCCAATGGGGGAGGGTCTCTAACGGTGTAGACACGCTTTTGCCCGGATTAGAGACCCGTTGGAACAGAAGCTAATTGTGAAAAATCAGTTTTGGGACAAGATCGTCTGGACGTCCTAGCCCAGACGAAATCGTCCGATCTGAGGCGATATCGTCTGATCGGCGACGATATCGTCAAACGGTCAAAACAAACTCTAAAAATGGCATGGGAAAGGAGGAAACGGATTACACGATGGTTAACGGGCGATTTGGGAGGTTAAAATTTGAATTTGAATTATTTACTAGAGTAAATGTAATTATTAAGATTTCACTGCACCAATTTTAGGGTGCTACAGGTATGTATGATAAGTAGATATGCATGTGTGAGTGGCTTAGACCTATTATCATTCTATGATATGAATTAATTTTAGAATAGTATGATGATTGTATTTTGAATGTAGTTTGAAGTGATATCAGATGTGATTTTGTAATGAATGCATGTAGAGTAAATGTAATGCTATGATTTGATTTTTTGAAATACCTGTAGCATGGATGGAATAATGTAATGTGATTTTTGAGATGCATGTAGTATGAATTAAATGCTATAATATATATGAAATGTATATGGCATAGATGCATGGATGCATGTATTGATGTACTGAAATGCACCAAGGAAGCATTTGTATCATGGAATTTACTTGTATGGATTCAATCTATTCCTTGATTTTAGGGATGGTGGATAATGTAATGCATGTGTAATTGTTTTGACCAACATAGTTGTGATAATCAAATCTCAAACCCTTAGCTATAGAAGTATTTGTGGCAACTTATAACATAATCGGGTTGGTTCAAAGTTTATCTTGGACTTATGTGTGTGAATGTGTAAGGTTCATTTATCCATTTTGAGTGAGGTAGGATTAACCCATTGTAGATGCTACCAAACTAGCTAGCTCATCCATATGCAACAATGATCTACATAGAAGCGAGATGCTAATGTTATAGATGTGTTTCCACTTGTAAGACTATTCCACTAGTAGGCAGGATCTTGGAGCCTATTTCTAGTGATGGAAATCATCCTATGGTGTTTTGTTGAACCTAAGGACCAAAGGTGATAAGAATAACTTTGGTGATATCAAGAGGTATTGCCTTTTGTTTTCTGCCCCTCATCTAGTGTTGACCTAATGATTGTGGTGCTCTTTTATTCCTCTTTTTTTTTTTATTCTTGTGGTGCTATTTTTGTATGGGCGATGAAGTTTATTTTCTACCCAATAATTTATTTTTTCTTATGCTTGATCCCTTTGTTTATACCCAGGTTGTATGTTGACCATGCAAGTGATATGATGAGAAGGGGATACCATTTTCTAGATGGTGATATCTATTCAATATGTCCTCTTTCCTAGGCTTAAAATTTATAATGTGTAACCTGTTGTGAGCAGTTCATGAGAGAAATTGAACCAACCTAAAGGACCATAAAAATAATGTACAATAACTCATTAGGTAAGGGTGACACTTGATGGCCTGAACTATAGAGTGGTAAAAATAAAACATGACACCTATGTATACCCTGATCCTAAAAAGGAGGAATGGACATCCAGGTGGTGATGCTAACAAGTACGCTTGTTACTCCTGCTAAGTCACATTTTGGGGGAAGAATGTACAAACATGAATTGAAAGTTTAAATATAAATAATATGAAAATGTGCAATGGATGTAAATGTAAACAATGAAAGTTGGGGAATGCAATATCTACAAGAGGAAAGTTACACTATGTAGAAAGAGAATTTTGGAAGAACTTATTTACAGATGATTAAAGTATGTAATGATTACAAAAAGCATGATGTTGTGATCATGGTTGCCCCAGCGTGTGGGGTGTGTGTGTGTTGTAGGCATATAAGTTGTGAGCTGGACAGATGTATGTAATAGTTGTCTTAGAGGAAAAAGATGTAAGGGTGGAATGTATAGATGGAAGAAGTAAGAAGAAATAGGCTTTGGTAACCAATCGAGGCAAGGGAATTACCAAAAGCCAACGAAGATAAGAGAGAAGAAATGATTCAATGGAGGAAGAAAATACAATAATAATATAGAATAAGGGAAATAATTTGAACTATTATCAGGCAAAGTGGTGTGGATTTGAGTGGGAGTGGTATGGTGAAGTGATGATGATGCTAGGATTGTGGCTAGATCTATAGTTGGAAATATTATGAATATAGCAGGTGGTCACTATCAGGGTTTTGCGAGGTGGTAAGGTCTTGGGAGTGGTGTGACATAGAGGACTGGCAAGTCGTCTAAGCGAAAGGGAACACTTTGGTGATGGGGTACACTCACTATGAAACATGTTGTGCATCAGTGTTTCAAATGATCTATACTCTTCAATATTGTGACCTGGTTGGTGATGGTAAATGAAAAATTGATTCTCATTGTATTTGTGCAGTTTGGAGTGCAAGGGATCAATGGGTTGAATCTCGGGTAGGTCGATGAGGCCCTAATGCATGAGATGGTAAAAAAAATTATATATCAACGTGTGTGAAATAGGCATAGGATAAATGTATGGGTCCACTAGTGGTAAGTGGGGCCTAGGTGAAGGGTGATCTGGTAATGGAGGTATGGGTCTAGGATTCGATGTGGTTCGAGTCTAAGGTTGAAGGAGGGATCTATGTGGTGGTTATGATGGACAGGTCATGGAAGACTATTGTGGGTGAACATGGCAATGACAGTGGCTCATCTATATCTCTAGAGCTTCTACGCAGGAGAAGATATATTGTATCTCATGATGTTATGGTGATAGTGTCGGTGAAGGTGGTGATCGATATCTTGATGTGAGTGGTGTGGCTTTATAAGAACGATATAGTACGTGAGGTCTCGATGATTATTGGGAAGAATGAAAAGGTCTCAAGGATTGGAGAGCTTACCAAAAAAACAAGCCTTATAGGGGGGAAGGTGGCGTCTTGAGGACCAGTGGCATAGGCAATGGCTCTAAGTGGTGGCGTGAGTGGGAAGGGGGTATGTTTGCATGAATAGCTTGGGTAGCTTGGGCCACATGGGCTTGTAAATCTTAGGTATATATGGACTTGCCATTGGTCAGAGGGGCGGGTAGGTATCATAAAAGAGCCAGATTATGGGTGTATCATCTATTAGGAGGAAAATAATATCCTAGAAGGTGAAGGGGATGATTTTTTGGTGAATAGTGATTTTTGAGATCGTTAGATGGATGGGAGGGTAACCCTTGTTCTTAGGGTTGGGTTGAAGAACACAAGATTATAATGAGAGGGGGTATGAATAGTATAAGACCACATTTTACTTTATTTCCAAACCAATATCAATTATTGTCCTTAGTTGCAATAACTAAATATAGCAATGTGCATTAATAAATCAGATAGCAATAGTAAGCAAGACCACAAGTCATAATACACAATTGAGACACAATATTTAACGTGGTTCCCCCAATGTGGGGTACTCCACAAGATAATATCCTTATAATATTTCACACAAAAATAAGGATCCTTATCCAATACAATGATTTATTTGATCTGATCAAAGCTAGGTAATAACAAGCTCACACAAAACTTGTCCAAATCTACTCTAGCAAGATCACCAAGAAATTGCTCAAATATGCTCCAACAAGCTCACTAATAACTTGTCCAAATATTCTCTAGCAATCTCACCAAGAACTTGCTCAAATCTGCTCCAACAAGCTCACTAAGAACTTGTCTAAATCTACTCTAGCAAGCTCACCAAGAAATTGCTCAAATCTTCTCCAAAAAGCTCACTAAGAACTTGTCCAAATTTTCTCTAGCAATCTCACCAAGAACTTGCTCAAATATGCTCCAACAAGCTCACTAAGAACTTGTCCAAAATTTCTCTAGCAATCTCACCAAGAACTTGCTCAACTTTGCTCAATAGGATCACTCAAAACCTCATCAAAATCTATCCCAAATTTGTTTAAAACTATCCACAAATATGTCCCAAAACCTATCCACAAAGCCTTCTCAAAGGCTCAATCAATCATATACAAACTACCACAAATCTATCCATAAATCTATCCCAAGGACCTTCTCAAAGGTTCAATAAATCATACACAAACTACCACAAATCTATCCAGAAATCTATCCCAAAGGCCTTCTCAAAGGCTAAATCAATCATGCTCAAGTAGTACTCAAATCTCATCCACAAATATATGAAGGCAAGGCTCAAATATGAACTCAACAATGAATGGTAATGCACTCAACAATGGATGACAACAATGATCCACAATGGTCTCAATCTCAAGTCAACTCAAGTCAACTCATATAAGCATAAAGAGAATTGTTAGAGACTCAATATGTTCTAAGCTCAATCTCAACTCAAATCAGAATTATAGAATAGTTTGTTTTATGGGACTTAAACAATCACCTCACACAATCACTTGACTAGGCTCAATCAACTCAACTCAACCAATCACCACAAGGGACAACTATTTCTCACAAAATCCTAGTCCAAGCATGTATCAACCAACTCAAATGTTTCCAACAATGCTCAACCACAAATCTCACATAACAATGATACTCATGTTCTTTTCAAGTTCTTTACATAACCAATGGGCTTCAACAACTATGCTTATAAAACAAATTTTAAACACAAATCTCAAACCAAAAAACCTTGAAGCATTCAACCAACCACTTTTGAAAATGAAACCACAATCAATCCTTTTCACTCCAATGATATTTCAGAAATCAACCACCATAAAAAATCAATAGGAGAATGTGCCCATACCTTTTTTATGCCAAGAAGTTATCCACAAAATCTGCCACACTAAACACAAATTTCCTTTCCAATCTCAATAAGGGTTAATGGACTTCAAATAATAATCACAAGATAAAGCATAACTCAATTTACACCTTTTTACTCCAACTTAATAAACACATCCACCAAAGTCCTTTTAATATAAACCCTTATCAAAAAATAATAATCAATAAACCATTCAAAAGTTATTTTATAAAAACTCCTTATTTCTCCTAAATCTTAATTCTCAATTTCATGAACATCAAATTTAATCAATAACTCATCCACCTTTGAAATAATAATCACAACCCTTTTAAAAACAAAGTTTAAAAAACTTTAATTATTCCTAACCACATTATAACTCCAACTTAGGGCTTAACAAAATTAATTAGAGAAAAAACATATTTACCTCCTCAAGGGGATTCAAACCCCCGACTTGCCCACACCGCAAGTGCCTTAGCCATGGCTAAGGTTGCCACACGAGCTAGCCACTCATTTGAAATGGAAAGGCACAATGTGCCTTAAAACCTTTCCTCTCTTTCCACAAATCAAAAGCGCTTCGAGCACTTTTCTTCCAATGCCTTCCGAACACAGTCAAGGGGATTCAAAACCTTGATGTTTCGTCTGCCCCACACCTTAGCCAAAATCCAATTGCCAATGCGTCATGCTGCCCACTATGCCTTTTGTCTTGACCTCACTTTGTCTTATTCACTGCTTCCACTTTCCAAAGGATTTTGCACGAGCTCTTATTCGAATTCTTTTTCCAACGATTATTAACCACAAGCTCACTTAAGTTTATGAACCTTAGATATCCCCTTTATATAGCCTCCTTATTATTTTTGATGATGTCGATGAAAATCTTGCATATTTAATTTTAAATTTAAAGTTAAATTTTAAATAATTATAATTTAAACTAAATATTAAAAATTAAATATCTCCATCACCGGGCACCTTTTTCGATGAAATGAAATGCCAACTTGGGTTTTAAGAAAAACCTAGTTTAAATATGCCATCCATGGTTTTAAATAAAACCTTTTATTTTGCATGCCTTGGTTTTCACAAAAACCCTATATTTATCCATGCTTTCCAAAATATCATTTGGCCACCAAAACTCAATGTGATCTATGTGACATCAATGACAACATAAAATAACTCGAATTGACAACATGGGTGGATTTCTCTTTTTCATAAAAAGAGGACAAGGTGACCTGGCTATCTCTAGAGCATGGTGAATAGGATGGACCTCCTTGGAAATGGGAATGGTATCAAGGTGAGGTATGATGGCCTGAATGGGATGAATGTAGAGATTGCCTGGTATGAAGGACGGTTTATGGATGAGATAGATCAGTCGGTGTAATGGGTGTCTAATGTGTCTATGGATGGTCCTGCATGGTGGTGAGTGAGGATGATGTAGTACTCTCCTACTAATGATGTAGATCCTACAAAATGAAAAACAAATACCTATAGCATAAATATGACATAAATATGAAAATACATGTATAGTGAAATAATAAAGTAAAGTAATAGATCTACACAATGATGTGCTTAGTGATTTATTACTACTACTTTGTAGCACTCATGATAGTGAATGTACTTGTTCATAATGCATTGAATTCATAAAGGTGTAAGATGTTGATAGGTTTAGGGTTGTTAAGGCCTTCAATATTGGCCAGACGATATGCTCCTAAGTCATATTTGTGTGTGATAATGAATGGGCCCAACTAGTTTGGGGTGAATTTATCACACTGCTGGTGAGGTTGACTTGTGATTTGTTGGTTTTATTTGAGAAATAGGTCACCAATTTTGAACTGGTGCTGATGCACCTTACTATTATAGGCATAGAAAAGGTGATCTTGATAGACTCGTGTGTGCTTGATGGCATGGATGCAACGTTCATCGAGAAGCGTTGGTTGATCCAGATGAGCTTGGTGAGCGATGTCGTTGTCAATGAAATATTTCATATATCCTTAAGGAGGGTATTTCAAGCTTGAGGGGCATGATAAATTCTACCTCATATACAAGTGAAAAAGGTGTTTCCCCAATAGGGGTACGAATGCTGGTACGATATGCCTACAATACTAGGGATATTTGATTATGCCAGTCTTTGTGAGACTACTACAGTTTTATAGAGAATGGACCAGATGGTTTTATTCATGGCTTTTGCCTAACCATTTACTTAAGGGTAATATGGGGTCAAAAAGCTATGGTGTATGTGAAATATATCACACAAAGCTCGGATAGTCTTGTTTTTAAAGGATTTCCCATTATCAAAAATGATTTGGGAGGGAATTCCAAAGTGGCATATGATATGCTCTGAGATGAATGTTGTAATTTTGGCTCTTGTATTTTGAACCAGTGGGATGGATTTGACCCACTTGGTAAAATATTCTATTGCTGTGATGATAAATTTATGATTTCTAGAGGAGGTAGGTGTAATTTTTCCAATTAGATCTAGGCCCCATTGGGAAAAGGGCCACATGGAATGGATTGGTTGAAGTTCTTGGGATGGTAAATATGTTAGGTTGGCATGTTTTGGGCATTTGATGCAATGTTTGACAGACTCACAACAGTCTTACTCCATTTTAGGCTAGTAGTATCCCATACAGAGGATATGTTTGGTGATCACCATACCGCTAAAATGGCCACCACAAGTACTGTCATGGATTTCTTGTACAACCCATTGTGATTCTTGTGGTTCTAGGCAATGCAAAATTATTTTGTCATAGCTACGATGATAAATGATATCCCCCGATAAGGTGTAGCAAATCACTCTTTGTTCAAAATTTCAGCATTGGGTGTGGGGAAAATCACATGGTAGGAAATCTAATTTTATGTACTCCTTGATCTGTGAGAACCATGGGTCATGAGGTTCGATGTTTACCACATACACACCACCATCATATGTGGGAGGTGTGGGTGATATAACATATTGCGTAAGTGTATGAATGGATATAGATGTTATGTCGAATGTTGGATTTTATGGAATAAGAGACCCTAAGGTAACCATAGTATGTACAAAATGGTTTGATGATCATAGTATGTACAATTTGAGGTTGTACCACTCAAATTGGGATAGGAGTTGTTGAGTGATTTTCTTGTATTACTAGAGGACTAGGCAGTTGCATAGCCAGATTTCCTACACTTGATTTACTATAAAGAGTGAGTCACCTATGATGTGGAGGAATTTGATGTGCATAGAGTGTGCTTGTTTCAGTCCTAGGATTAGGGATTCATATTCTACATTGTTGTTAGTATAAGGGAAATCAAGTTTGAATGAGAAGAATAGTTCTCCTTATAGTGTAAAGAAGACAATGCCTGCACCCCCATTGTGGAGACATCTAAAACCATTGAAGAACATGGTGAGATCAGCCATGAATTTTGGTTCAACATATTCTTCCTCTTCAGTTATGTGGAAGATGGAGGAGATGGTTGAATGGTTGGCATTTGTCTGATAATTGCGCTATAAATCTGTGGATAGAAGTAATCTTACCCTTGAGGCTGTACAATTGTTTTAGTGTAGTAGGAGGAGGCATCTTGATGATGTCTTTCACCTTACTAGGATATACCTCAATGCCTCATTGGGAGATGATAAACCATTGTATATTTCTTTATGTAACACCAAACATGCACTTCTTTGGATTGAGGTGCATGTTGTGTTCTAACAATTGATCAAAAATCTGACGGAGATCTTCGATATGGTCAGCACGTTTATTGGACTTAGAGATAAGATAGTCCACATAGTCGTCAATTTTTTTATGCATTAAATCATGAAATATTTAGGTCATGGCTTGTTCATAAGTTTCCCCAATATTTTTGAGGCCAAAGGGCATGACCTTGTAGTAAAAGGTCCCCCAAGGTGTTGTGAAGGAAGTTTTGTGTTGGTCGGCTGGGTTGTTTCTGATTTTATTATATCTTGAAAATCCATCCATGAGGGAAATCATTTCATGACCCATGATGGATTCAATGAGGGAGTCAATGTTGGGTAGAGGGAAGTATTTGGGACAAGCTTTATTTAGGTCATGAAAATTTGTGCAAACACGAATGTCACCAGATAGCTTGGGTATAGGGACCATGCTGGATACCCACTCAGGATAGTCAATGGGTACTATGAAATCAATGTCTAAGAGCTTTTGGAGCTCACATTTCACTATCAATGTGATAGTTGGATGCATGCATCATAGCTTTTGCCTTACCAGTTTGGCATTGGGATCTAGTATAAGATTATGAACTACCACAGCAGGGTCGAGTCCCAACATATCTTTGTATGACCATGCAAAAACTTTTATATATTTGCATAGGAATTTCATGAAGGTGATGCGCTCCTCGAATGAGAGGCTAGCGACCAATTTTAGGATGTGTGGATTTTTTGTATCATCATCGATGTTGACATCAATCGTATCCTCGATGAGCATGCGAGATCCATCACACAATTGTTTGAGGATAGGAATGAGGTTGAAGTCATCAATGGCCTTGCTGAACTCGTATTCATCATCTATGTAAATACCCGTGTGATGGACCTAAGGGGTTTGGGATGACATGGATGAGGATGGGGTATTTATCGTCTGCAATATGTGAGGAGATAGAACGAAATATCTAGGTACTGGTATGTGCAAGATATGTACGAGATCGACAAATTTTGGGTTTGGGGTATCATCTTGAATTAGTTAGTGGCTATAGCAAAGGGGAGAGCGTAAATCTAATTAAACCATGTTGACCGATTATGCAGGTGAAATAGGTGAGGAAGACTCTAGTGAGGGAGGTTCAATGACTTGTGCACATCTTAAGAGGATCAAGGAAGGTCGTAAGACAACTGGTCATGAATGTAGACGAGAAGCTGCTCTTTGGAGTTGCCTATGTATAGGTGGTTGTAAGATAACTAGTGGTGAACACGGATGAGAAGCTGCTCTTTAGAGTTGCCTATGTATAGGCGAGAACATGACTATCCATACCGATGGTGGATCAGGCAGGATTGGATTAGGATCTATTGGTGGAGCAGCCAAGGATAAGGTAGAAAAGTGTTCTGCCAATCTCTCAACATCACATAATATAGAGGTATCAGTTGTAGGATATTCTTGGAAGAAGTCATAGGGGACTATGATGGTTGAAGTGGGTGAAGGCATGTCTTCTAATATATCCATATCAATATATTATTCCAAGGTGTGTGTTGGACGTGGAGGAGGATGTAGGGATAAATCTTGGATCTCATCTTCTAATGTATAGACGATGATTGGGTGATAACCTAGGCTAGTTTTTTTTGTGGGTGATTGGACACACATATTTATGGGTGTACGTAGCCCTTGCTCATAATGACCTAGCCCAAACCCATGCCAATGAAAACACTATAAGTAGCACAAGGAAAATTGAGGGTTGGCTAGATGTGTAATTGCATCACTAGAGCTAGATTATGGTATTGGAGTAGTTTTTAGAGGGATTGAAGAGTTGAATCCTACATACACAAAGTTAGTGTGGTTTTTAGGACTTCCTAATTGTATGATGGTTCCAATGGTAAGGACAAAAGCTAAATGGAAACCAAAATCATGGGTGGATTGGATCAGAGGGTCACATATGCGAGCATCACGTACATTATAGTCTCTTAGGCCTGAATTTGTCATGAAGATGGATATGCATGGTGTGGTAAGTTCTGGTGACTAAGGTGGGGTATCAGAGTCATTTTAGGAAGGAGAAAGTTTAGATTCCCTGATGTTCATGGCTAAAGGGTGTGGGAGTTGTTCCTATGAATTTGATGTTTGGTTGTTGTGTCTTAAATAGGTTGTTTGTTTTACATAGGGGATGGTATCGGTGTAGGTGTTGGGATACATAAAGACATGAATGTCTTAGGTTTCAGTCAAAAGGAAAGATGAGGTATTTGCAGTTTAGGTAGGATAGGGGCTCCCATATGCAAAGGTGGGGAAGGTACGATAATAGGTTTTGTAATGGATGATGATAATGGTTGGGGTAATGCAGATAAAAATTGAAATGATAGAGGTGGGGATGATTGTGGAGACCATAAATATGGTGGTGAAAAAGGCATGGTAGAGGTTTTGGGTCCCCTAAAAGATGGTGTTAATGGTGCAGATATCAAGGTTTGTGCTCTTGATGAACACTAGGATGTTGAGGTGGAGGTTGAGGAGGATATCGATGCTCCTACTGACTAGTGAGAAGATACAGGGAATAGTTGGGATGATGAGAATGATGGCACAGGTGGAAGGTCTGCCACATTACAAAACTTAAATGGGTCTCCATCGGTTGGGACACAATAAAATAGTCCATTATGGACGTACTTGATGCAATGGTGTAGTGTGGATGGTACACACTGCATATCTCTAATCCAAGGGTGACTAAGGAGAATATTATATTTCATTTATCCTTGAATGATGTGAAAGAGGATGGGAATGGTATGGATACCTAAATGGATTGGTAGGACTATGGATCCTATGGTAGGTCTCATGGATCCATCGAAAGCATGCAGTTCGAGGGAAGACATGTTAAAATGGGCTTGCAGGATGTGTAGGTGATGTAGAGCTACTATGGATATGATACTAATGGATGAGCCCATACCAAAGAGTACCTACTTTTAGGTGATATCATTGATATTGGCTTGTATGTGGAGAGGGAGGTCTGCTCCTTCTACGAGTTATGTTATCTCATGGTCATCAAAACTAATTGAGGGCTGGAGGCAGCATGGGATATTTCTAAAAAAATTGACAAAGGCATTGGTGTCATGTGTCTCTAAGTCAATGGAATGCAAGATGTCATTCAATGCCTCACGATGGGATTGAGATTGTTGTAGGATATCGAAGATGGATAGCCACATGGGATCATTGCGTAACTGATGGGTTAAGCTACCATGGATGGTGATCACATTTTGACGTGGTGGTGGTACGGTATTAGGTGTTTGTAGTACATGTGATGATGTAAACTGATCTGGAAGGGAAAGGATAGGTGTGGTATGGTGAGATGGGTATCGTTGGTTCCTCGTAGTAAGGTTGATCATACCTACTACGCCATGTGATGGAGGATCACGCTATACATTGTTAACTTGGTGAGGTGGAGCCGAGGGATTGTTTAAGGGTCTAGGAGGGTTGGGTCCTCTATGATCTGGTAGGGGGTTTTGGAAAATCCCTAGGTTTTGATTTTGTAGGGCTAAAGGGTTTGCTACCTAAATAGTGCCCCTATCGATTAGGTCTTGAGCTTTCCCATGGAAGAAGTGACATGAATCAATATTATGGCCACACTACCTATGGAAAGGATAGAACAGATTCTCGTTATAGTCATAAGGCTTGGGTGAATTTGTATTCAATGGATGGATCTTAGGTAGAATGAGATGGTTGTCCTCGTATAATCTATGGAACATGGCTGGTAATGGTTCAAATAAGGGTGTGAAGTTGCGCGATGGACCCTGTGGGTGCATGCCTTGGTATTACTAAGGTCAAGGTGGGGCAGGAGAATTAGCTTGGAATGCTTGTGGCTATGGTGTATAGGGTGGAGGAGTTGGTGCTAGTGCTAGGGTAGCAGATGCGGCTTGGTTGGCTTGTGGTGGTCGAGGGTAAGGCTGATTTGGTGTGGGTCTATTAAAACAAAAATTGGAGTAAGAGTGTACTGACTAGAGGAAGTTGTAGGGGGTTGGGCTATGGTAGGCTAACCCTTTGGATATGGTAGATATTGATATTATTGTTCTTCACAATATTGTGGGGAATATTTTTGTACCTGATCATGATAAGGCGAGTACTGGGTGACATGTGCTATCGTATCCACTGGTACACTAGGTTGTGGGGTAGGTGTCTATTGAGGATAATAGTATTGTGATTGGGAAACATGTGGTTGTGGCATGAGTACTTGTTGGGTTGGAGCCTACTATAATGGTTGGGCCATAGGTAGTGATGACCAAGTTGGAGGAGGCACAAAGAACCTAGGTGCAGTTTGTGGTAGTGTAGGTGTCAAAACTATCAATACTAGGGGTAGTTGAGATGGAGTATCAAAGGATGGGATTTGTCTCCACCCTGGAGGGTAAGAGCTAGGGAAGCTAGACTATGTAGAATAGTTTGGCTGAGTGGGTGGGTAAGCTATAGGTCTTGTAGCACCCTAAAATTGGCATGGTTAAAACCTTAGTAAACAGATAAAATGTTAAAATTTGAATTTCAACACCAAACTTCCCGTTAAACAACCTTTTACCCACTTTCCCCATTTTCCATGCCATTTTTAGGATTTGTTTTGACCGTTGAATGATATCATCTTAGATTAGACAAAATCATCCTTGATCTGACGAATTCATCTGGAACAGAACGTCCAAACGATTTCATCCCAAAACCAAATTTTCATAATTAGCTTCGGTTTCAACAGCCTCTCCAACTCGAGCAGAAGTGTGTCTACGCAGTTGGAGATTTCCCTGTTGGATATCTCCAATATTGGGATGATCCCCAACCTCCCAAACCTCTTCCTAATCCTATATAAACTAGGATTTTTCTAGTTTATCCCCCTGCCTCCCTACCTAATTCTTGTTGATTTTCCCTGAATCCCTAACCCCTTTGTTGATAGGATTTCATTGTAGAGTTAGCTCCTTATTCCTTCGTATTATTGCTTGCATTTGGTATTTTTGCATTTTTTATTGTAGGAACTCTATTGTTTTTCAGTCGAAGCTAGCTTAGATCGTTGCAGACGATCTCGAATGATTGCGAACGATTTCGTACTATTGGAGGTGATCCTGACTGTAGTCCAGATTAAGGGCAGTCCGAGTTTATATTTTGCATTTTCTTAAGCTTTTTTGCATTTTTCATATCATATCTCTACATTGTTTTAATTTATTATGTTTTATGCATCTTGGAGTTCACCTCATTTAGCACAATTGCATGATAAAGGTAGAATCAATCATTAAATTTATTGCATTTCCTTATTTTTTATTAGACACTATCATTTAGGCATGTTTGTTGTTATCTCTACCATTATCCCTTGCTTTTGCATTTGCATATTTGGTATTTTGTGTCTATTTTTGTGATTACAGGTTTCTGATGAATTCCTCTGACGAATTTGTCAGATTTTAGATGATTATGTCTGATTTTAGATGACCTATTATGATTTGGGATGATCCCAAGAAATATCAGATGATTACACACAAACTAAGATGATCTGAACTGCTACAAGACTTAGAATCTCCATCAGACATTCGAAATCAGGTATGACTTCTTCTAGTTAGAATATTCTCTGTTATTTGCATCCATTTCTATTTTTTGTATTCATTTAAATCCACATTGGCATATAGAATAGTTTATATTCATATCAACAAAACCTAGGATTTGAATTATCAAGCATAAAAATGAACACATAAAACACACTATCAACCTAGGCATGGAAACTGCCATTCAAAAGTTTCCTAGTGAACCCACCATTCGTCAAAAATTCACCCTTATACACCTCCCCTGATATGCGAGATCTTCAAAAGGCCTCTCAGTTCGAGGTATTGTACCATCCTTTTCACATCCCCCTTTCGAGCACGGATCCTATAGCCTGAAGGTAAGGGTGCAAAAAATTTGGAGCGATACATTTTGGTGAACCCGACGTGAAACAAAAACCTTTTGAAAACAAAAACCTTTTTAAAAATAAAAATAATAAAAACCAAAACATAAATGCATTTAGACTTAAGAAAATTTGCATGTCACATTTAGATGGTAGACTATAATAAAAGACGAGCTGTCACCATTAATGTTGAAAATCATCTAGCAGCTATAGAGATTACTTTTGTGCTTAGATTACCTCAAAAAAATAGGGTTCAACCTTTGTGGGATGAACTTAATAGGAGATTAGATCTCATTTCATCTAGAGAAACCAAACTTAGGCAAATCAAGAGGTTTGTCTTAGATAGAATCCTAGATCCCGATCAAGTGATTTTGTATCAAGAACTTCAGAGAGCTTGCCATAGGTGGTTAGCAGATAAAAGAGCCCTTGTGTCTTCTGAGTTGTATACCTTTGAGGAATATCTTGAGAATGCAGCCATAGTGCATCAATTTCTAGCTTGTATAGAGGACCAAGAAGCTAATCTTGCAGATAGAAAAATATGGAATAGAGTTCCCAAAGCTGTGTTATATTGATAATATTTCCATGAGATTTATTTTTACAAAATAGAATCTGAAACAGATAATATCACCATAGCACACTTTGTTGACTTCTTGAAAAACAATTTCCAATTTGAAGAGGAGCACTTTATGACTCCTGATGAACTTGATCCTATCAATGACATCTATAAACTATTTATAGAAAAATAAGTTATTATTTTATTTCTTGTATTTAGTGTGATGTTTATTGTCTTTATAAGCATAAAAAAAAAAAAAACAAAATAAAATTATAAAAAAGAAAAAAAAAAATTAAAACATTTTATTTTAAGTATTATAGTAGGTATATAATTAAAATATATACCTCCCAAGATCTGTTGCAAATATATTAATATATATTTGCTAAAACCTAAATTTAGACACAATGACTAGACTTAGGAATGGAAAACAAATTGAAGTAGAAGAAGATTGGTTAAGAAAACCATAAAATAACCCAGATGTTCTTCCTGAAGATCCAATTCATGAAGAAGGAACCTTAAACCAACAAGAAGAAGAATTTGCAGGCACAAATGAAAAAAAAGAAAATTATGGATAGGAAGGATCCTCATCTCCTAAAATAACTCCAGACAGAGCTGTTACTTTTGAGAACATGGACCATTTTTGGAAATTTCTCAATAATAATATTGGCACCCTTAATAGAGTAGTTCATATGGATAAAGATCAAATTAGTGATACTCAAGCAACCCTAGAAGACATATATCACACATGCACTAATCCTTTGTCCTTTGTTGATCAAGAGAGTGATCAAGCTGGACCGTCCAATTTGGACATGGCTGCTATAATCCAAAACATGCAACAACAATAGGCTACCCAACCACCTAGAGTGCCTGTTACCAAGGCAAGGGTTATCCCCACACAAAAGAAACCTTCATCCACTACTTTATTTGCCAAGCTATTGATCAATATACCTCAAATCAAAAAAAGCCTAAAACAAAACCAAATACCAATTTCCACAATCTGGGATACAACATAATGCTACAACAAATCTTCTTCATAATAAGACACCAATCCCCTGAGTTGGTTCGTGGATCTCTATTCATAGGAGAACTCCTTCTCCTCTGCTTTGACTGGTGATCCTCTAGAAGACTACTGCCTCCACTACATTGGCTTGTGGATCTCTCTCCACTAAAGAATCTATCCTCACTTAGAATATATTTTTCCTCACTACCCTAGCTAATGGATATCAATCCACTGAAGACTATTATCATTTGCTTTATCACCTCCAAAGCTTACTCTCAGCTTTGTCTAAAATTTGTACTAAACACAGTCCTTCGGTCTAGCACAAATCTACTCGATCTCTATCTCTGATCTGCACTAAACACAATCCTTAACTCTAGCACAAATATGCTCAATATCTATCCTTGGTCCATACTAAACATAGTCATTTGGTCTAGCACAAATATACATAATATCTATCTTTGATCTGGTATAAACCTATCCTCAAATCTACACCAAAATATGTCCTCAAATCTATCCTCAAGCCTTACCACAAAGCTTGATTCAATCACAAATCAACTCTACTAGATCTACCCCAAACCTTAACTCAAGGTTTGAACAAATCAATAAATCAACTCTGCTCACAAGTCTTATCAAATACTTGCCCCAAATCTATTCAACAAGTCCTCTCAATAACTTGTCCAATCTGTTCACCAAGTATTCACCAAGACTTGCTTCAAATCTGCTCAACAAGTCTTCACTAAAACTTGTCCAATCTTCTTAATAAGTCTACACCAAGACTTACTTCAAATCTGCTCAACAGATCTTCACTAAAACATGCCCAATATCATAGAAACATATAGATAATCGTTAGAGACTCAATATGTTTCACACTGACAACAATGCTCAATCACTTTTAATATCTCTCTTATTTTTACCACGAAAATACATAGATAATTTTTAGAGACTCAATATTTTTCACACTCACAAAAATGCTCAATCACTTTCAATATTTCTCTTATTTTTACCACAAAAAAATATAGAGAATTGTTAGAGACTCAATATGTTTCACACTCATAATAATTCTCAATCACTTACAATCTTTTCCTTCAACTCAATTCAAAAATCAAGAACAATTTGATTCACATAACTTGAACTATCACTCCAACACTTTCAATCAATTATGCTCAATCAACTCCTCACAACCAATCACTCAATGAAAGTTTATTGAATAATGCTTATCAAATAAACTTCACATAACAATGATACTCATGATCTTTCACAAACCCTAATCATGCACATGAAGGCTCACTCAATATTTTCAACAATGCTTATCAAACAAGGTTTCTATCATCAACCTTTATTATAGAAAAACCTTCATCAATCAATATTGGATATCTTAAAATCAAACTCAACAATTCTTATAAAACTATCCTTTTCACTCCAACTTGGCATTCACAACATCCAATCCAACAATATTTTACTCAAAAATAAGATGTACCCATACCTTTTATTTTGATGGAGATATGCCTTCAAAACCTATCTTCACTGCAATCAAATTTTCCTTACCATCACTAGGGTTAGGTTACCACAACCTATCTCAAGATCTCCATAAAATAATTTTCTCAAAAATTATTTTTCATACAAAATATCAAATCCTTTTGTACACCTTATAATATCCAAACTCACAATATCTAACTCAACAATTTCATTAAAACAACATGCATAGCAAAATCCCTTATACACCTTATAATATCCACACCTTATAAATTTCAATCACCAAAAATCAAAATAAAATATTTTAATTTTTCTTTACATTATAACTCCACCAAGCACTCACAACAATATTAAAACAATTTAATTTTCAACACCTTGGAAAATAAAATCAAATGTCATACCTTTAGTTTGTTCTACCCATAACAAAACTGACTTCAGAGAATTCGACCACATGACCTTGCACTCCCAACATCCTAGCTCTAAGCTAGACCACCAAGTGGGCTACGTGCCCACATGAGACATACGATGCATGTTGTCCCAAAAAGCCACCTCACAAAAATACCGAACAAGTCAAATGAAGGCCTCTTCCTCCAAAACATCGATAACATGGATCAAACCGTTATCTCCTCCATGCAAGCCTTAACACTCTTCCAACTACCACCTGGGCTACCACTGTAAATGGGATGTCAAACCACTACATGGCCTTTGTTGCCTCGTTTCCCTCCAAGCACTTTTAAAATTCAAATTGTCTTCTTCTTAGATGTAGCGCTCGATATTCTCTTTTTCACATTTGAAGGTGTGATGGATAACTTTGGGAAATGGAAATCATTTCCCATATAAATGCACATTATCTTTTGATTTCTCATGTCAATCCATTTTTTAATTTAAAAATTCAAATTTAGTTTTTAAATATTAAATTTAAAACCTTTGCCTCCAATATTAATTTAAATTAAAATTTTAATTTAAATTAAACCTTTTGAAAATTTCTCATGAGTCTTTTTAATTTGAACTTCTTTTTTCTTTACCTTGTTATTTGGCTCAAAATATTATAATAATAGAATATTATTATTTAATTTAAACTTGTTTCTCCTTCCTCGGGTCTTCATCCTTTGGGCCCTTTTTAGGCATATAATATTAAAAATAAATATTATATCCTATTCCTTTCCAAGACCTTCTTTCTTTTGTAAAAACCACTTGATGTCCTTAATGATGGAGAAATTAAACCAATATTCTTTTGACATCAATGACAACAAAACTACTCGAAATTTCCAACATTATCCTCTTTAGAAATCTTAATATCAAAAAAAGCTAACTGACTTACCATAGTTTTAAATGCATTAAGATGTTTTTCCATATAATCCTCTTCATTCATCCAAAGGAGATACAACTTATTTCAAAGAAGCAATTGGTTTACCAAAGACTTTGACTAATATAAATTTTCTAACTTCTCCCATAGCTCCTTAGCACTATTGTATCTAGAGATATTAATCAAAATTTAATCTACATGGCACGTTCAAATAGTACTCTTTGCCTTACTATCCAGCTTATCTTAATTTTCTTGTGGCATGCCCATGGGTTGCTTTCCTGACACAAAAACCCATTGACCTCTATCCACAAGTAGATATTCTATATTTAGCTTCCATAACTCAAATATCTTATTGTTAAAATATTCTATCTCAATATTGAATTGCTAGTCAATTTCCTTCATACAAGAGTTGCTTGTATAAAGCGCTTACTCAAGAATAGATTTATCATAGACCCAAGATTACCTTACTCTTCTCATATTGAGCTAAACCCTGGTAAGAAAGGTATCCCTTTGAATCTAGTAACCTCACTCTAATACAAAATAAATATTTTTATAGACCTATTCCAAGAATATAATGCAAATAGAATCATAAAATATAAGGATAAATAATATGAATTTACAATAAACACAAATATTTATCCTGGAAAACCTTGACTAGAAAAACTAGCAAAAAACTTATAGCCACACATATTTCTCTATATTATTCACTTTTAAGAAAGTAGTTGACAATATATATAGGTATTTTTAAGCATCTAATAACTCTAAACCACCATGTAGTATTAGAATACAATAGGCATAAAACCATGAGCTAAAACCACCCATACCTAATAATTAAGGAGTTAGTCCCAAACATGCACATTATGCTAGGGTGTATAGTCTTTCCTACAAAAGATACAATATATCCAACAATATTAGCATCCAACACTATATTTTATCTACCATTTTCCTTCTCCTAAATGGTGCATGGTACTTCAAGAGAGTCTTCAAAATTTTATGAGGCATATTCCTTAGGTTTAGTAGATTGTTCTAACCGAGTAGATTGTTCCTTGTTAATATTCTATACTAGTTGTACCATGTCCTCTAAAATATGATTTTATTTTTTCTTCATAGGCCAAGGCCTAAAAATAATTGGTGTTTCTTCCAATGTCCTTATTGATCTCTACTATTTATTTACTTTAATATATTTAGACCTATTTTTTGGATATTGGAAACCATACTATTTCATATCCATTTGTAAGTTTCTCTTATGTTTTTTGACATATGTTTCTATTGAAATATTCTTAGGGATGATCTCTAAATTTGTCCCACCTCATGACTTTTTTCATAATTTAATGATATGTTTTCATAATCCATGATTTGGATCCACAAAATACCCCCATACTTAAGAATGATTAATTTTGGTAAAGGATTATTGATATCTATCATGACCAATATCAAAGCATAAATAGCCAAGACTCCACCTTTTTTAGTTTATAAAATCTAAATAAATTCTTCCAAATTGTTTCCTATTGCCTTGATGGTATCTATTTCCTAGAATTCAATGGGCAACATCATAACCTAGATTGGTGATAGGAATAGATTTATGCTTTTAGGTGTAAAGACTTCAAACTGACATGTAATGAAGAGTCTTGCCCTTCCTATAAATTAAGGACCCCTTTCAGGATTTTATCTATTTCTTCCCTAGAAAAAAAAATGGATTGAAAGAAACCTTTGGGAAGAAAGAATATACTCACTCCTAGAGACTTCCATGTCCTATCATCCATTTTGTTAGAGTCAAAGCCCCTAGTCAAGACCCATTAAATTTACTAATGAATGCATTATCCTTGAGCTATGAAAATCACTACTTTGTGATTTAATCACTAACCTCTACTACTAGGGATGATTCTAATGATTTAGTGATGGATTTTTAAGCCTTAATACAACCACAAATATCACATGCTATATATCTCACAGGATCAAATATAATATAGCCATAATATAATAAGGTCAAAATAATGATAAGAGTAGAATAATATGAGTAAATTAATATGTATAATAAGGCTTATAATAACTCAAATAAAATTCAATAATATGCAAAAATATGAATGTAAATAGCCTTAATGAACATGTACTAAGCATGCAATATAACTTACAATATTAATTGCTCAAAAATGTATACAAGCTTTATTGCTTCACTTTCTCTTACAATGATAATGATCATGATGCTTGTGATACTTCTTATCCTTTTATTACACTTCCTCCATATATATATATATGGAGTATTAGCTCCATAATAGTGTGACGTTTTGAATACTTGACTATAGCTCTTCATATGCCAAGTATGATGACTCTTGGTTTACCTATTTTCCACTTGCATACTTGATGAACACTTGATACTATAACATATACACACCTTTACATGAATATTACACTTCTATAACTTGAACACTCTAACCTAATACACTTGTGCACATATACTTAACTTACACTTGCACACTAACTCAAATGACACTTGTGCATTTCCTGCACATTCACACTTACACAAATGGGAAAATATAACCCACACTCTAAACTATGAATCAAACATAATATATTATTTACTAATGTACCATGAAGGCACCATGAGGGTACATTAACATATACCAAATAATATAATATTCTACAACATTTAGATATATATGGATCCATGGGAAGGATACTATAACTCGATATCTACTAATATTTACTAGTAATCCTACAACAATTATATTATTTGAATTAGAGCTTACATTTACTAAATCTCAATACATTAATAATAATACCTCTATAATAAACCTACAATAACTAGCATGTAGAACATCGAAGATAATAAAGAAATAAATGAAAACTTAGCTGAAAATTATATGCCTAGATGGAATTACTTGGATTTCTAATGCCCTAGCCCTATGATTTTTATTCCATTTTTTCCTTTGATAATGTTAATTTTTTTTTTTTTTAATAAAGGGGTAAAAATTTATTGATAAAAAATTTGGATTGCAGAGTACAACTGAGTTTCCAACCAGGACTCAAATAAACAGCCAAACAGGCTAAAACCACTAGACTAGAATGACATCCAGAAAAGACAAAAAGAATAAACCACATTAAGTCTGTACATCCTTGTGGATCAACTCCCATAGGCGTTGAGAGTCCCCATACGAGAGACTCTCCCAATTATCGATACTCTAAGGATCCAACAGCTCAAAAGCCCTTTTGGCCAGGTAATCAGCAACCACATTCCATTCCCTTGGAATGTGCACAAAGGATATAAATTTGAACTCTTCACTAATTCTAAGAATATGAATGGCTACAGAGGCCAACTTCCAATTAACTCCCTCCACCCTTTTACTATTTAAAATATTAACCATAATTTGAGAGTCAAACTCACAGATAATCCTATGCTAGCTAGGAGAAAACCCCCTTCGCAAGACCTCAAGAATTGCAAGAGCTTCCATAAAATTGATGGAGTGAACACCTTTATAAATGGAAAAGAAAAAACTGACACCACCAGTAGATTCTCTCCCAACACCACCAATGCCAACATGTCCAAGATTACCCTTGGACAATCCATCAGTATTAATTTTTAAAACTCCTCTAGGGGGTGGCCTCCACCTACCATCTCTCTTAACCTTCTTGCTAAGCTAAGGAACCCTACTAGGGATAGAAGAGTTCACACCATCCCCAAAGAGACCAAGGGCTTGTTGTACCTTCTCCTCTTTAGAATACAAAATAGGGTGCACATCACATTTGCTATGAATGGTTTCCTAAACCATATACAAGATCCTTTGCCAGATCTGTTGAATAGCCAAATAACTACCCTGAAATATGCATCGGTTTCGTTCAAGCCAAATTTGCCAAATGATGCAAGAAGGGACCAAATTCCAAGCCACCCAAAGGAATGGGGCCTTGGCCGTAGGTCTACCCAGACTACTCCAAAACTCCACCAGGGACAACACATGAAAACATGGATGGTTCCAGGCACTCCACCAATGGTGCCAAATGTCTCTAGCAAAGGAGCATTGGAAAAATAAATGAGAAGAGTCATCCTCATTATTACTACAAAGGACACAAAAATAGGGACCTTGAAATCCCCTCTTCCTCACATTATCCCAAGTGAGGAATTTATTACGAGCTACCAACTAGAGAAAGAAGTTACATTTTGGCTAGGAAAATTTGTTCCACACCTTTTTCCACCAAGTGACAGGAAGACTCCCATACTTTTTCTTATCAAGAACCTAATAACCATAGGCTACCGAGTAGGTTCCATTAGGATCAGGGTTCCAAGCCATTATATATTTACCCCTCAATGAAGAACAAGGCCTCCTCATAAGAATAAGAGCAAGCACCTCTCTGTCCTTTGCCAATCCCCTCTGGGGCCATTCTTGCAAATCTTTCCACCTGTACATCTCCATATTTCCAAAAGATTATATTTTTTTAAAGTCCTCCACACGAGACCAGTCTACTTCCAAGAAAAAATACTTAGGGAACATAACCTGGGATATTGATTCAAGATAGGAGGGTGGCCATCCCAAGAATCCTCCCAAAAAAGAGCATTTTATCCCTGATTGCAAATCCAAAACAAACCCTGCTTGATTAAATTAGCTCCTCTTTTCAGAGTGTCCCAAATAACTAAAACTTTCCAAACCAAGCTAACTCTAGGGATTTCAGCCTCAAAAATACCTCTCAAGTATTTAGAAGATAATATTTTAGCCCAAATCTGATCTTGATAGGTACACCATCTCCAATAAATTTTTGTAGCCAAAGCCTACCCAAAAAGAGTTGTCTATTGCAACCCAAGGCCTCCCTCTTGCACTAGCATACATATAGAATCCCACCTAACCAAACTCCATTTAGATTGATCATGTTTTCCAAACCATAAAAACTGTCTTTACAAAGCATCCATGTCCTTGATGAAGTGAGAGGGAGCTATTTGTACAAAACATCTATAAATGGGTAAATCTTGAACAACAAATTTTAAAAGCAACACTCTACCTACAGTGGATAGGCATCTGAAAGTCCAGTTATTCACCTTCCTTCTAAACTTATCAAGCATAGAATGCTAAGAAGATCTAGGTAGAGGGTGAGATGAAATTGGAATACCAAGATAAATGAAGGTGGGAGTCCCAACCTGGAATCTTAGAATGCGAGCAATCCTAGCTTGAATAAGAGGAGGGGTTTTGAAGAAGAAAATAGAATACTTGTCCTCATTAATTAACTATCCACAAGCACCAAGATATATGTCAAGAGACTGTCTAATATTTCTAGCTTCCCTGATAGTGGCAACTCCCAACAAAGCAGTATCATCAAAAAATTGAAGGTGGGAAAGAGGTGGCAAAATACTATCCCACTTCCACCCCTGAATGAGACCTTGCATGACTTTAGACTTGAGAAATCTTCCCAACCCTTCTGCCATAATGATAAACAAATAAGGAGATAAAGGATATCCTTGCATCAATCCCCTTGAGGCCTCAAACAACTATTATGGCTCATTATTAACAAGAACAGAGAATGAGGAAGAATAAATACAACTCATCACCCATCTATTCCATTCCTCATCAAATCCAAAAGTAGCAAGAAATTTCTGAAGAAAGTACCATCTGACCCAATCATAGGCTTTGGCCATGTCCAACTTAATGAACATAGTTTTCTTCTTAGAAGTTTCCATCGAGTGAATAACTTATGTAGCAATAACAACCCCATCCAAGATTTGTCAGCCAGCAAAAAACCCTCCTTGCTCCTCAGATATGATTTTGCTCAACCATATCTTTAGCCTCTTAGTAATAATTTTTGTGATGATATTATACACAATATTGCAGACAACAATAGGCCTACACATATCCAAGGAATTTAATCCCTCTTTTTTGGGTATAAGCAACACAAAGGTATCATTTAGGGCCCTTAGCATCTGTTTGTTCTTTTGGGACTCATGGACCACCTCCAAAATATCAAATTTGATTAAATCCCAAAACTCCTGATAAAACTCAATCAAGAATCCATCTGGGCCTGGGGCTTTTCCTTTTTCATCTTGAATACAACATTTTCCAACTCCTCAAGGTAAATTGGACCCATCAAGTGCTCATTCATCTCTCTAGAAATAATCATTGGAATATAGTTTAGAATAAGATTTTCATTCTCATCATCTGATAGGGAGTCCTCCTTAAAGAGAGGAAAAATACCTCTTAGTCTCTTCTAAAATATCCCTAAAATAAGAGAGCAGGGCACCCTAAGAATTCACAAGAGAGGTAATCAGGTTACCATTACGACGAGCCTTAACTAAGTTATAAAATAAGGTTGTGTTCCTATCCCCTTCCTGAAGCCAATATACTCGAGCTTTTTATTTCCAAAAAAATTCTTCTATCAGTTGCCATTCAGTAAGGTCTTTCGTAGCCTCATATTCCTCACCAAGAAGCTCCTTCATGAATCCCTGATCTCTAATATTACCTGAAGCTTCTTCCATCCTCCTAAGAGCTGCCAGCTTAGCCAAGGAAATATTCCCAAAATTTAGTGTATTCCATCCCTTCAATTTATGTTTTACAAATTGTAGTTGCTTCATAAAGGAATACATAGCGATGCCATGAGGAGGTTTTCCAATGGTCCACCAGCCTCGCATGAAATCATGAAGTTTAGGATAATGAAGCCACATAAGTTGAAAATTAAAGGAGGAATTATTTTTTAGCCCTAACTCCAAAGCAGAGAGTTTGATAGGCCAATGATAATATCCCCTATCCTACAAAATCATAGAACTAGCACCTCTGTTATTACCCATCTAATAACTGGATATCAAAAACCTATCCAGTCTCTCTAAGATGGAAGCTTCCCCACACCTTCTATTGTGCCAAGTAAAGATCCCATTATCTGGCTTGATGTCAACCAAGTTTAGGGCCTAGATATGAGCACTGAAGACAAAATAAAAAGGCTTGATACAGTCCACCCCACCACGTTTCTCCTCTAGACAAGTGATAGAGTTGAAGTCTCCAACCAAAATCCATGGGTACAGGGGAACCAAACTTCTCACAAAGCAAATGTGCTTCCACAAATTTACTTTACCATTGTAATCAATATGAGCATACACATTTGTAAGTAGGATGATTTCACTAGATTCATTATCATGCCCAACCATTGAAATAGACCATCTACTAGAAATCCAAGTAAGAGGGTATATCTTAACCGGATCCCATAAACAAGCGACGCAACCAGCATATCCACAAGCACCAATACACTGGCATTACCACATTCTCCACAACTTGGGAGAAATATTGAACATACTATCAATAGCCAATTTAGTCTCCTAATTAAACACCACATCCGAAGAATGCACACGAACCAAATCACAAACATATTTTTGTCTGGGGATGCTATTCAACCCCCTTACATTCCATGAGAGGATAATTATTTTTAGGAGTTATAAAAATGGGAGTCCAATGTTCTCACCAATACTGACTCCACCAAAGTCTCCCCCATTAACTTAATTTTATCCTAGTCCTTCTTCCGACCCACCTTCATATTCTTATCCGAAAAACTTTTTTAATTATTTTTTGCTGCAATCCCAACACCGTAGGATTTTTGCAGTCCAAGGATGACTACATCAGTGCCTGAGTAGGAGAGGGCATAAATAAATTTGTACCACTTTCCAAAATAGTTTCCCTTATAGGGCTAGACCCAACCATATCTCCTATACTCAGATCCAAAGCCCTTTGTTCTTCATTTAAACCCCCTAGATCTGATTCCTTAAGTTCCCCCTCAAGAAGAGATATCTGATTTGGCCTTGTTATATTTGCATAAGATAGCAACATTTTAGGTATCTCCATGCACTGATCAAGATCATCTAATATTTTTAAATGGTTGAGTAGAGAATTTGGTTAGCTATCATTAAGGTCTTTGTTCTCCCTTTGTCCTCTATTTCAGGATTTTACCAGAACAAAACCTTCCTTATCCTATTCCCCTTCCTTTATTAGGGATTTTCCTTTATCCAAACTTTGTCCAGACCGAGAGGGACTAGGATTTGAAGCCACATGCAAGACAAACTTAGGGCATTTTCTTTGCAGGTGGCCATATTCACGGTAAATCCTACAATAAAATGGAAGAGCTTCATAGTCAAGTTTTTGAACCCATGTAGTTGATCCAAATTGTATTTCAATAGAATCTGAAATAGGATTATTTAAGTAAATTTAAACAGAAATACGAGCAACAAAGATTACCTTTTTATCCATTGTCTGTTGTGACGGTCCAACCGACTTCCCAAGTAGAAGGAAAATCTTATGCAAGATATCAGTTCTCTAGAATTCCAATGGGAGCCATAGAAGACACATGCCAGGATTTAAGAAATAGTCCCACCTGGTTATAGAAATAAGGACCCCCTTCAAATGCTTTATTACGATCTGCAATACAAGAGAAAACCACCATAAAATAGTTGTTCGCACTCAGCATCACATCCACATCGCCTTCAGGATTCCAAGTCTTCCTAACCCAAGCATCCACAAAGGGGAGAGAAATTCGGATGCCCAAAAATTTTCCAATAATGGCATGTTTGGTTAGATACTCCACATATTTCGCCATCAAGTCTAGTTGAACCACTAGAACTGGCCTGGCTTCACATCGTTCCAAACATCCATTGTTCTTTAACAAGCGGTTCCCGACATGCATTGGAAAAGCCTGTTCCTTCTAGTCAATTTTAGATGAAAAAATATCACGAGCATGCACTCTCTATGCCGAACCCGATGCCATCATGATATTCCTCCAATTTTTTAGACCTCCTCCAAAAGTTGTTGCCATCCCCACATAGCAGTTTTTCTTCATCAAACCCTAGCAGAGTAGTTTTTCCTCATCAAACCCTAGTAGCTCTCAACCGTAAGACTCTTTGAACCTAGAGGGAAGGGAACAATATTTGCATCTTTGATAATGCTAATTTATTACAATCAAACAATATATTTTTTAATTATATTAGAGGAATCGGTAACTTGTTACAATTTTCTATGCCTCTTCATGGGTTCAAATATCACTCCTTGTCACCACTATAACCTCCAGTTGCATCGGGTAAACCTTTTACATAGTCAGCTATGATGATGCGACATGCCCACCAGTACTATGGGCCCTAAGGGATTGGAACCTTGGTCTTCACGCTTCTACAAAAATAATCAAACAATATCTTTAACATAACGTAATAAAAAAATTATTATTTTGTTACTATGATCTTAATAAAATTATTAGTATATACATGTTATGGGTCTCTTGAATTCATATAAGTATACATTTCAATGGATCTATTTTTCAATAATTGAAAGGAAATGATGTATCCTTTTTTGACCTATGGATTTAGGACAACCCCCCACTAATCTAGCTAAAATAATCTAATCTAATGTATGTAAAATAAATATAGAAAAAAAAATATGTGATAAATTTAAGTAGATGCAATAGTCATGATCATAGTAAGATTAGTGTTGATCAATCAGAATATTTAGAGGGAATCAAATAATATGAGTGTGATCCAATCTACAAATAATATGGAATAATAAAAGAAAGTAAAATCAAAGAGTGAAAGGACAATGCCAAAAACATTATTCATCCATAAATTGAAAGGTGAAATGATATAGTTGATCTATAAATGTTATGTATAGTTTTTCTATTATAGATAGAGTGAGATCATAAGTACAATCTAGCCTCCCAAAGGCTCTAATTATTGATATAATTATATTGGTTTTTTTTCCCTCAATGGCCTTGGTTATCTATTGTAGCGTAAGGAGCTATCCTTAGTTGGGGATTTTTTTTGAAATCTTGTAATAATCAATGGTTATGTGTCCTTCCTCGTCTTTTTAGTAGACATATTTAGAATATCATATGTATTCTTATACCATTGAAGTCTACTTTATTGGTTAGGTATGTCCTTTAGTTGCATAGCTTTTATCCTTTTTTTTCTAATATATCTATTCACTTTACTTACTCATTGGATATTTTGTATAGCCATAGTAACACTTCGATATGTCTTACTATAATGTCAACTCATTTTCTACCCATTCAATTGCTATTGATGTTTGTTTAAGCAAGGATTTGCATTCATTGTTGTATGTGAAATATACTTTAGTGTGCATGATATTGGCATGTATTTGATCCTATAGGGACTGAATCTCATAAAATATCAAGGTTTTATTTTTTATATTTTGCATCTTCTTCTCCATACTTCATTTATCGTCTTTAGCTCAAAAATATCTTTATCGATATTTTTCACGATCATTTTGTAATCGGTCTATTTTCAAGCTACAAGTCTTGTTTCTTGTTCTTGAATTGTTGCTTTAATTTATATTTTTAAAAGGCCAATTGTACTTTTAATTTTACCAATTGTGTCTCTATTTCATCATTCTTTGTTTCCTATAACTTTAAATCAATGTTTTCCTTTTTAAGATCTCTAGCTATTGATACAATTGTGTTAATTCTATTTACCCATATTCTATTAGTTGTTTTAATGCTTGTGCATGTATTTGGCCTACTTCTTTATTTTGAGAATTGCTTGTACACATATTATGGGCATGTATTTTTACAACTATTTTGCTATCTATATCATCTGTAAGGGATAAAACATTGATAAGTCTATTGTGGACATCCTAGTAGTATAGTCAGTTGAAGTAGTTGCTAACCTACATGGGTCTACTAAAATTGCTTAGACAATCAATTTTTTCCTTTCCCATTTTTTCAACTAGGATTTCTAAGGCTCTTGTACTTGCAATATCATGCTTAGTTTATTTTCCCACATCATGTATAACATATGTTATCTTATTTATGGATTTATTACCAAAGATTTATGTTTTCTACCAAGGGAAAGTGTGACTAACCTCCATGATGGATTATTTCACAAGAGTACTATAGATTACCTTGGTCATAATTGGTTATTCTAAATAATATGGATTCACGATACTTGTAAGGATTTGTAAACTAGAGATAGTGTTAAAAATATTTGTGTCATGGTGGTATAGATTACAGTGTAAACTAGGTTATAATGTGTAGTGAAATAGGTGGGTTTAGGGACACATGAGGTGATGCAATATCAAAATAGAGAGTGGATGGAATTTTATTGGTAGATGCAAGTAGAGTTGAATATGCTGGAGAAAACTATGACAAAACATTATATGTAATTGATGGCATATGGGACAATCCTAAATTAGAGGGGGTGAACCTACTAATCATACTAAAACTATGATTATTTAGGGTGATATGGATGTTGTAGAAGACGTAATATGGATTTAAGAAGCTATAAAAGAAGAAACAATTAAGGAAATAGAAATTATGAACCTAAAAGTATAAACCCTAAAGATATTAAAATCATTCTTATTTTAACTAGGATAACTCTACATTAAAATTATTTTTGATATAATATTTTATTAAAAATAACACATTTGTTATGAATTTAGCCATTAAATTGACTTGGAAAAGGAATTATCTAATCTCCTTAATTTATCTAGGAAAATTTAACTCTTGAATTATTTTAATTCTATCAATATCTATTGCAAGACCATATTTCGATTCCACATGACCTAAGAGCTTTTCTTCTTGTACCATAAATATATACTTTTATAATTTAATGATATTCTATACTATATACACATACTAAAAATCCTATGTTTGTAGGACTTCCAGTGTTTATTGTTAGTTGTATACTTTACATTAATTTGGTTTATGATGAGCTTAGATTTGCCAAAAAATTATAATTTTTTTCATGTCTATTTTTCAACATTCCTTTAGTTCATGCTATATGCTTCTACCACATTATTTGTCAAATTGAATAACCTAAAAGCATGATTTATATGGGTGCATTGAGATTTAATAAATAGTATACTAATGCTTTCTATATTTCTAGTCCTTGCATCAAAATACATGGTCCATATACCAAATGATCATTAAGCCTACTTGCTATTCAATGTTAGGATATTGGTGGGCCCATTAGATATCAACTAATTACCAAGATATATTTCTTGAATAACCACCTCTAGATCGTCATCTTCTTAAAGTATGCTTTTGATCATACCAATCTCTAAAATAGGGTCTTCTTCAATAGTATTCTTATCTACTTACTCAGACAATTTATTCTTGTCTATCACATCATCATCATCATGCCTTGTGTAGAAATTAGTTGTATGGGGGTTCAATTTCTATAATGATGGTATTTTAGTACTTAGGAACCTTCTTGTGCATATAATTCATCACATATTTCTCTTGAAATATTCTTGGTCCATTATCTTAAGAGTAGCATCCCAAAGCAATGAGGTACGTGACTATGTACAACTATAAAATTAGGGTTTTTTCCTAGTGCCATAATAAAACATTTTAATACCCTTATGGCATTCACCCTAGTTTCATTTATTTGAATAGTTTTTTTGGTAGTCTTGGTGTATTATAGGATCCTCTTCTTGTACACAACCTTTGGCATAACTATTAAAGTTTCTTATGATTCCACTATGAAACTCCTTAACAAATAATTCTCAATGTCCAATATTATATATAATGTTGATGGTTTCAATGCTATAGGTTGTGGTGTATATAGTATATCGATGATATTGACTTAGATATCTGAAGGGTCCATCAAATTTTTTTATTCTATGGGGTTGGCATATGTTTATTGTTATGTCCTATTTTTATCCTTGGAAGAACTTCTCTCTTGATAATTGAGAGCTTATTGAAGGATATTATTTTTACTAAGAAAAGCTAAGGCTTCCAAAATGCTAAATTTGGTTGGTGTCTTCTTCATATCTTCTAAAATATTGAATCTAAATTCAATGGTGCTACTTTAAATGCATGTAATAAACTTCCTATGCTACCTTGTAACAATCATGCAACTTTTATTGATTGGAGACAAGTACCATCAATGGTTTCTAGCTTATTTCTAAAACTAATCTCTTTTATATATTTTTTTCTTACCTTTCAATATATCTTCTTATGCCATCCCCTCTTGTACTCCTTTCCCTTTCTCAATTTATTTTCCTTTTTTGATTTTCTTTTTATTTTTAGCCAAAGAATTAGTTGATTAGATATTGATTTTTTTCTTTTATATATTTTTATGCTTCTCGTTACCTAATTACTATAGGTTATTTATATTTTATGTGTAGCACTTGCCTCTTTCCCTTCTTAGTACTATAGTGCTAATACTAGGTTTAGTTTACTTCTTGGTTGGATCTTGTTCTTCAATTGCCCTTATTTTATTTCTAGTTCTAACTCCTTGTTAATGAGTGCATACAACATTGTATTCAAAAGAGAAATATTCATCATCCTCATAAATGCTAAAAGTTTACAAAAGATATATTATTTGGGTTTGGTAATGTTGGGGCTACTTGTTGGGTGGAGACATGAGGTAGTTAAACTAGCTAATTGATTACAAGTGACTAGTCTACTATCAACACCATTATCCTAAGGTTATAACTTGATGAGCATAATATTTTCTATTATACTATTTAATTTGCATGTATCATAGCCAAGGGGGTTGTGCCCATATTTTGAGGTAAAACATCATAAGGTGTTAACCTTTGAATTCATATCAAATATTTTATTTTTTATTTCATTATATTATTGGTCAATATTTTATCATAAAACATGATATTTTGTGATATATGAGGTCTTCCTTTATTGATAATTCTACTATTTCCATTCATTTTGTGGATTCCATAAAATTTTCCTTTTTTCCATGTTGGTTTCATTTATCATCATTTTCCATAAATACATCATCTCCATCATTTGATATTTTAGAGTGCCATCTTTATCTTAGCTTTGGGATAAAGTAGGTGTGATACTATTTTATAAAGGAGTTGGTAAAATATGAAGTTAGAGCTGAAAATAAATGGAAGGAGTGATTTTTCATGAGAAGATCACTACATAAGGGAAGTAGGTTTAGGGATAGATGGTAGTATTAGAAGATGTTTGGGAATTTAGAATCTACACACAACAAATAAAGGTAAAAAAGATTGTATATTTTGAGTTAGGTAGGTAGTATAATCCATAGGAGGGGTAGGCAATAATTTCCTTGCTCTAGTCAGTATAAATTCTACATGGGACAACTCTTCATATGGTCTAGGTAAAGTAACATGATTAACATTGAAAACCATTAATGCTAATTTACACTATAACTTTTAATATAATGAAACAATGCTTTATTTCATAAGAATACATATTTAATATAATTAAATACAAATTCCTCATAAATCTAGTGTTATAATCATGAATGGTTTCTTGAGGGTGTCTTTTCATAGCATTTAATTGAAAAAACTCAATATACATTGCTATATTATAAAATCTTCTCATTAAAATTCTATAGTTGACACCCAATTAGTAACTGCATTGTCAAGTAAAATTCTAGTGACTTTATCCCTTAATGAGTAAATAAGCAAATGAGTTATGATGTATTCATCATGAATATGATGTATTGAATTTAATATGAATGACTCCTTAGAATGGTCCATAGTTATTTTGGTTCCATTCCCATCAAATATTGATAATGAATTCATATATGTTGGAATGAGAGAATACACCAATAGATTTAAAGGACCCTAATAAATCTGGTCAAGGAGTTGGTTCTAGGGAAAGAAAGGTATAAGTACCAAATTATATTAAGGTAATTGATTATATTTTGTTAGTAAATAATGCATCACTTGCCTATAAGGTGGGTATGTTTATGCTTATAAAGGTGGTAAATTTGTTATTATGTAAAACCCTAAATTTTTTGGGGGTATCATAATACTATAATAGAAACTAAGGATTTCAATTGCTTCTAATATGCTTGGTTTTGATTAGGTATAGCTTGTATATTTTGTAAATGCAAAGGGGTCTACAAGCAATGTTGTGGTATTTATTAATTAAGAGGAGGTATATATTACTGTAGATTCTATAATAGATGATTAGATGGAGGTAATATTTTATTCATGACTATACCCTAAAAGACTTATCTCTCAATTTTATTAGGAAATACTACAAGTTCTAAGCTATGATTTGGAATAAAAATGGAATATTGATTTGATCTAAAGCATTACTAGTATTGGTATTAGTTATATTTTATTGACAAAAGGATAGGGATTAGTTTGAAGCAATGTCCTTGTTACTTGATTCAAGTAATTATTGGCTCAAAGTAATACTCATTGATAGGTTATTTTCTATTTTTGATCTAAAGCATTACTAGTATTGGTATTAGTTATATTTTATTGACAAAAGGATAGGGATTAGTTTGAAGCAATGTCCTTGTTACTTGATTCAAGTAATTATTGGCTCAAAGTAATACTCATTGATAGGTTATTAGAATATACTAAATATTAGAACATATTGATATGAGTACTCAAGGATAATAGTTGTAACAACCCACAAAACCAAAACTGAGAGAGAATATTTTTTAAAACATCAATGAGGTTCTCAAGAGTCCCAATATTTTGATTTTCAACATTCTCAAGGCTTCACCATATTTGAAATTTAATATCACTACAGATGACACTCAATGGTCAGGGAAGGGCCAAAATCCTATATTTCTTGGGGTTCATCTTACTAAACCTCATAATTTATAAGGATGCCAAAGTGGTCCTCCCAACTTTACCATACCATCCTCAGCATATAAAAATGCAACAACAGTGTAGGAATTATCCTGTAAGGCCCATAATACTTAAAGGAAAACACCTATTCCCTAACCTTATCCTAAGCCCATATAGGTATGTTATTTAGGCATAAATCCTTGGTGCTTAGTTACCACACCTCCACGAGTTAACTAAGGTCATTACCACTCCACTAAAAATTAACATGACCACTTGAACCTACACATTTGAAGTATCACCATTGATATCTTGTGAATGATCCCACACCTCCTATATGTTGTACACCCAACCCTTAATGTTCAAGGTGCTTTGATTCACAATAATCTAGCTATTGCATCAACACAACTCCTATATTCATGAGTTCCTAGCTATTGCATCCTCATAACTCCTTCTAGGACTCATATATTCCTTTTTATTGCATCCTTACCAATCCTCCTAGGATTAGGATATTCCTTTGCCTTAGGCCCTAAAAGTAGTTCTACATTCATCCTGAAGAACTTTATAAAACCCAATATAGCATGCAAGAAATATAAATCCACTCTCTCTATAATCAAAGTCTTCACTTAAAAATAACATGCTTAAAGATATAAAACAACATTGAGCATGGAAAGTAAAACGATGATATATCATAACTCAAAATAACATAAGCCACAAACAATATTACCCTTAGCAATATTTTATCCAATTTTAAACCATGATTAATTTGATCCAAGTGCTATCATAAGCTATGTAAGAAGCATTACTTTAGAAATAAAATGATAAATTACAATGCCATCTACTCCATTTAAATATTATAATAACATCACATCAAAAGAAGATAACATTTTAATTTTTCAACAATAAGAGTGCTAGGAAATTTAAATCAATCTATGATTTGTACAATGATCAAGCTCTTATTATCTTACAAAACTTGACTAGTTTGAAAGTTTTATCTAAACAACTCTTAAACAATTCCAAGTCACAAATAAAATCATCTACCTAAGAGATCTCCATGCTACCTTCTACCATGACCTTCTTCATGTGAGTTTGAGAAATACTTAGGGATTAAGACAACTCTATATGCAATGCATTCAAAATACACTAGTATAATCCAAACAACCATACATAATACATTGATAAACAACCTATTGTGACTATCGCACAACTCGTCCCAAAATTGGGGACCCACCTTTTATCTTGTTGTCTTGGGGGGAATTTTGAGTCCTTGAGTGGTAATTTTAGCAGATTTCCAAGGTTTGGCATTGGTGCACTTGTTTGTGTGTTTAGCATCTCCTGTTTCGTTCTTGGTAGACAATTTTAATTGGTTTGTTTTTAAATGTTGAATGTCAAGTTTAGTATTTCCTCATTTATTTTGATTTTTAATAATTAATATATTTGGGTGGTTTAAAATAAATAAACAATATATATATATATATATATAAATATATTTATATACATACATAAATCTTAAAATAAAAAGAGGAAGTGAAATAAAAATAAAAAAAATAATAATAAAATAATAGTTATATATACATATATTATATATATGTATATATACAATTTTATATTAAATAAAAAATCATTTAAAAGAAAATATAAAAAATAAAAATAATGAAAATTATATATATAAGGCAATGAGGAATCCCTCATGTTCTATAAGGGCCACATATCATCTTATAAAGCTTTAGGCTCTTTATAAAAGGTCTTTATATCAAAGTGGGAACTTTGTTTTATAAAATGTTTCAATTTATTTCCATGTTGCACTAATGAAAGGTTTCATGTGCCAAGTTATTCGGATCCCCAGAAGCCAAGTGGATATAAGTGGTGATGATGTGGTATGTCCTAAGCAAACCGATCGATGTCAGCAATAGGATGAAATGGCTAGCGTGGATAATCAAAGACTTATTTGGATGCAAGCAATCTATATTTGGACATGGACAAAGACATCATGACACGTGGATGGACCAATAGGTAGCAACAACATGGACATCACAAACCACCACACTGCGTAGGGACAAGATGAACAACATTTATGTATTCGATAAGTGAGGTGTGACGGTGACGTGTCATAGGCTTACAAAAAATGTGGATGCTAACAGTTTGGACCTAGGAATCATGGTGTATGTGGATACTCACATGGTAGCCATGGTGGATTTGGTTTCAAATAGAATGTAGATATGATGAGGTAGTGGATATTTGCGACATGGACTGTCACCTAGGCATGATGATTCAAATGACATTTTCATGGTTAGACGAAAAAGAAAGATGATGTTTACAGTGTGACTCAATAACATCGATAGAAAGGTAGTAGGCATAGTCATGGTGGATGTATTTGGTTCATCTGGGAGTCTTTTATGGAACAAAGAATCCAATTAATGACATGGTCACCATTTAGACTACCTGACCCCACAAACCAACCCAGTTGAATGAAGACACACAACTAGATCAAACAGATATCTTGAGACATTCACCATCTATTTTGGGGTCTAGTTTCATGTTGGTTTTTATGTTGTGCACTTGACTAAAGCATTCAGGGTCGGGGTGGGATGAATCAATCCATAATGCATACACATGAGAATTTAATTGGCATGGGATGTAAGAATACCATCGAATGTAAAAAATGATAGCATAGATTGAAGACCCTACCTATGTGGACCAGGAAGCCTACAGATAATTTTCACTAAAATGGTAGAAGACCGAGCCACGTGAATAGCACAGGGCGAGATTGGACCTAATGGTGATGTAGATCCCAAATGTAGTGGATACATACATAATGAGGTGACATAATGACTCATGGAAAGCAAATATGTATACCAGGATGTGGACAAATATTTTGATGGGTATGTTTACCTATGTGCACTATGATGACACCAAACATGAATTTTGAACAGTGTTTTAGTGACGATGGGAAACAATGCTATTAGTAGAGTATAAATATATGTGGCTTATGAAGGATGACTTACAGTAAGGAGGTTCAGGTGATGTTATGGAGCATCATTTTTGAGTAGATTGACATAGACAATGATGGTAAAGCTCTATAGTGATGGGTCGATGACATCGAGATACAACCAAGTGAATGTATGCAGTAGGTGATAAAATACTGATGGAAACATCATTTGATTAATACAGTAGAAAATAGGGACACCCCATCATGGTTTCACCATGAAAATCTAGATACAAATAGTGGAAGATTCAATGAATGAATCGACTTGCAATGTGTTTAGTTACAGTACGACATTGATGTCGAAGAAGGGTTACCAAAGGGTGCAATGCATAGGAAAGGACATTGATAGTTTGGGGTGGATTCGTGGTAATTTTGATTGATCGACCAAAGTTGCAGAAGGCTCATCCTTGTTTCAACAACAATTTTGAGGATGGTGACATCGCCAGGTAGATAGCAAACATAGACTTCAGAATCTTGTCGTAGCTAGGAAGATAAGAAAAATATGTACAAGTTTTACATACATTTTGGAGGTATCTAAAGGGCAATGGTAGGCTAGATTTGAATAATTGTATCACGTAAGAGAGGGTAGCATTAATGGAGAAAAGATATAGACCAATGGAATATTAATATCGATAAGGAAGTATAACCTTTAGGGGCATCTCATAGTCAGGAAGTGTCACATTTCGGAGGAGTCCATGACTAGAAGTGGGGATCATAGAAGCCACATTGTGATCATAGAATCAACGATGCAAGAGAAGCCCTAGAAGATGTAGATAACATAAACCAAGGCTCAGACGTAGGTATTTCTTATCCATAGCACTACATGATGTCTTGGCAATTCTAAAATAAGCTTCCACTCCATCATGTCATATGCCACTAGAAATAAATAGTGATGTAAAATTTATATTTGCAATACCATGTAAAATATGTTTACGGGTGAAGTAATCATCAAACGAGTGTATGCAATAGACTTGTGCCTCACTAGTGGCATTATATCAAATCACTGTGATATTGTACAATCGAACAAGAAGTATAAAGTTATAATATTCTATTATTGATTTTTAATTTGTGGAGTGAATAGAAGATAGGATATTATAAATAAATACGGGTATTGCATAGTTTCAGAGTAGCATTGTCATGACAGAAAAGGCCCCCGCTTGCTATTTTAATAGCTACACTTCCCGAGAACCTTGTTTCATAGTTTAAATTTGGACATGTCATACGTGTCACATGGGATAAGAAGATACTAAAATATGTTTTAAATAAACATAATAATTAAAAAAAGCCCTATGGATGGGGTGGTTACACATGCATGGACATCTAGAAGAGCATTATGTAATATAGGGAAAAATAAAGGGAAGCATGTTGGACAAAATAGGTGATGAGAGAGTTAAAAATATCAAGTCTAATATGATGAAGGGAATGATATCGTAGACAATGATGGTGAATCAAAGGCTTTATTTTATTTATCGTAAAAGCGTTATGAAGGGTATGAAGGTGAGAATTAACATAAGTGTTATGAGAAATGGAAGAAAGGACTGTGAAGCCAAAATGGTAGAGGAAAATGGCAGAAGTTGAAAGAGCTTTAGGAAATAAAAACATAAAAAAGGAAACGAAGGATCTTATGGAAAAATTTAAATATGCCATGCAAAGAAGGCACATGAGCTAGATCTTTGGAGAGGAGAGCCACACAATTGGACTGAGTTCACCACATGATGCCTATTTTGGGTATGTTTTTCTGCACTTGGAGTTGAATATCCATAAATTCATCTACTCTACTTCCATTGCTGATTTCTCTACAATCCATTCACTTCCTCTAACCATTCTTGCCAATTTTCCTTTTCAAAAGGCTTGAAATTGTGCAATCACCACCTTAAAAATATGGGTCATATTTGACCCAAACTTTTACCTATCAAATCACTTCTAAATTTCCCAAAACTACCACCATTGGATTAATCTTAAAAATAGATTTCCAATGGTATGAATTTTGTCTAATTCTGACACCGTTTGGGCCTCCAAACTACCACAACACTACACATGGGTCAACCAGAAAAAGTTTACACCCCACACGCGTGAACCACTGGTTCACACCCCACATGTGCGATCCACCTGGTTCGTACCCCACACATGTGAACCTATCCATATCCTACACATTTCATATCTTCACCTGAATTCCATATCCTACACATTTCATATCATTCATCCATTTTTGCTAATTTTGACACAAAATCTTAAAAATTCTCTCATTCATCTTCATCAACCGTTTCATCGTCGATATTCATCTCCTCCGTCGCTAATTCATCACTTGAGGGGGTAATCATCCAACACATCAAAATCTACCTTTCACTTGGTCAAACAACCAAACATCCAATCATGGATATAACAAATTCCAAAGAAAATTTTTGTTGAAGATTATCTCAAGTCCTCATGATGGGATAGATACAAAACAATGAAACTTCTCTTCTCAATCAAAAATCCAATCCAAAAATAAATCAATTTTTGATAGACCTCAAAACACCTTTGACTATAGACATCTCATGGATTTCAATCTTCATAGTGGCAGCCGTAAGACTACTTGTGAATGAAGATCTTGAAAGTTCTATCTCTATGGCTCCAACGATTTGTCAAATATTGTCAAAAGAGCTCATCAATCAATAAAAAGCAAAAATAGACAAAGGCATTTATTCCATCCATAATTGGAACATCTTAAATTGATCATAATGTAAGGTAATCTTACACCTCTCCCAAAAGAAATCATTACAATACTACAAAGTGTTGTATCCAATCACAAACCATTTCATCAATGCATCTTTCTTGCAATCATCCACAATTCATCAATCATAAATTCTTTGCCTTCCAAATCATCTCATAAATCCACATCATCAATTTTTGTACTAAACCGTGTTTTCACACAATCCAGTACAAAAAGGGGCAAATGTAGACACCAAAAAGTAGCACATTGTTCCTATCCCCATCTCCATGGTTAATTAATATGCAAAACCATTGAAAATTGCATAAATTGACCCAAAAATACTATTCATCACAAATAGCCCCTTTGGGCTAGCTAAGCCCTTTCCTATGCTTAATCCAAAGTCCTCATGTGACCTCATGGTAACTCAACTAAGGTTGAAACCTTCACCATGGTCAAAAAGAACTTTATGATTAGAAAGTCAACACTTTTAGTCAAATCATGCTTTATGGCTAATTGCATAATTAATTAGATCTAATATTGATTTAAATAAAAGCCTCCACCTCACCTAGTCTGATTTGACTAGCCTAGCCTTCCACCTCATCTATTCTAGCCTATCCTAGCCCTGCCACCTCTCACCCAAATATTTATCCATATCACATATTCTTGGGTCATAAATGCTAGATGGAGACTTTTGCACACAAAAAAGCAATTTTTAATTGTTAGATATTTCAATAAAGGTAAATATTAATTGCAAATGGATATTTATCTTTAATCATCATTACTCTTGTATGGGTGAGAGATTCTCTCACCCAACCTCATTTATGAGCTTGGACACCTTAGGGGACACCTCTTTGGAGGACACCTCACCATTTCCACATCACAGGGGACACCTCATCCCATTTATCTCACCTTGGCCCACTCTATAAATAGAAGGCCATTTTCACCATTTTAGGGTTCACAACTTTTGCATACCGAAACTCTGCCAAAATCACTACTGCCATTGCAACCATCACACATCTATCACACATGCATAGAAATAATTTTGCCTCTTGCATAACCCCATTTTGTGAGTGAGACAGGTTGATTTTCCACATCAGAACAACATTTTCAGAAGGTCAACCAAACAAATTTTACATCAACATAAAATTTGTAGCATCCAGGGACCCCATCTAAGCAATCTGGTCAAGAAAGGGACGGTTTGCACCTCACACATGTGAACCAATCGATTCCCTGGGGTTGCTAACCTCTAAAACTAGCACCATAGTCACCAGGACATGTAAGAATAGCTTAAATTTTAGTATTTTGTTGTTTTTAGCAAGAAAATTCATGTTTTAAGTAGTTTTTATGAGTCTTTTGTCTTCATAATCACGGGGTTTGACTGAGGCAGACCCCCCAACACAATAATAAGATTTTTTAGGTTCATAGGTCCATCAAAGCATAAGGAAGCATCCATCAAGCGGTGGCTCATGAGCAAGAAGCCCACCTACATCGAGAAACTCACAAAAAGCTAATCTGTTGTCTTTGTACCATCATCAAAGAGCTCCCTAGGGGAGACTCCATTGTAGCCCAAAAGGGAAAAAATGTAAAAGGATATCATTTTTTGTAACCCCATTTTTATAATTATCAATACAATTGCAACAGGTTCCATAATATATGAATGAGGTGTTATGGTGTCTTTTTGGTAGTTTCATTCTGGCACGCCCAGTGGGACCCCCACCAAGGAAAAGCTTAATCACCTTCTAAAAAAAATTGTGGTCTATTCTATATGGCAAGTAGTTGTCATATTTGAAAAAACACCACAAATCAAAAATACCATAAAATACACCTCAGGCTAAACCACAAAAGGCCCATACCAAACCCCAAAAGGTTCACTGGTGCACCGGTGAGCCTACAAAGAGAGTAGTGAATACACACTTGGTCATGTGAATTCCCCAATCTACCTCACACTTGATACTTGATACCTAGGTATTAGTGCATACACCCACAAAAAATGGTAAGGTAATTTAGGGGAGGTTAAGAGCCTCATGTTCTCGGGGATTGTGTGCCCTCATACTTAGACCACAAATTGTGTCTTGCCACGGTGTATGCAAGGTTAAAGCATCCTTGTATCTTTTAACACCAAATCAGTAGCTAGTTTACTTTCTATTATTTCTTTACAATAGGAATTTGTGAACTCTTCATTGTTTTGGTTGTATTGAATTACTTAATTTAGGTTTTTGGAATCTTTTTTTGTAGGTATCTATACTAAAAATAACCCAAGGACATCAAAATCATCACAAGACTCCAAAATCAATCAGCTCAGTCTACATATCTTGGTTCGCAGGTCAAGAGTGTGAACTCCTTAGCAGAAGACATGTTCGTACCTTAGGAGTGTGAACCTTCTAAAATTCCATAGTTTTGGACCAGAGAGCATAGTGGAGACATTTACACTCACCTGGACATAGGTTTTGTGTAAATTCTTTAATTTTTCTCTATTTTGAAGCTAATATAACATATTGAGCTATAAGTTCCACAAGCATCGCACATTCCTATTTGTTTTAGCTAGCACTTTACCTTCCTTTCTAGTGTAGATTACAATTCCAAAAGTTTATTTACAGGTCATTTCCCTTCCAAAGCAATTAATTAGATTTCCTTTTAGAAAACCAATAGAGTAAATTTACTTTTTTGCAAACCACTTGATTAGATTTCCTTTTTGCAAACCAATAGAGTAAATTTACTTTTTTGCAAACCACTTAATTATATTTCCTTTTCGAAAACCAATAGAGTAAATCTATTTTTTTTTGCAAACCACCTAATTAGATTTCCTTTTGAAAATCAATAGATTAATTTTTTTTTTGCACACAACTAAGTAAACAGATTTGCTTTGAAAAGGCATCATAGAATAGTTTATTTTGAAAAGGCATTTACACTAGATTTATTTCTAAAATAGTACCACACAAAAAAACACCACACACTCACATTCCAAATTAAATGGTGTAAGGTTCTGGGTTTCATCTCCAGTCCAAATTGGATTTCATCACCAATTCACCACCAGAGTTCAGTGTGGACCGAGCTTGCCCTCCACTGGCTCACCTCCGATTTTGACACCTTAGTTCCCCCCAGGTGGATCATTCCGGTATTAATACCCGGTTGGTACTTCCCACTTTGAGTGTTGGTTATCCAAAATTCATCACTAGAAGGTACCTTTAGAGTGGGTAGTTTTAGAAATCCCCTCTACCACAGGGCTTTTCAAATCGTTAGTGGGTACAGTTGTCGATACTATGGGTGCCTTAAACGTGAAGGTTAAGCAAAAGCATGGGTATGCCAGTAGCACCACATTAATAGTGTGACCTCTCTTCATGAGATTTTATTTGACTCATTAAAGCATTTTGAGTCTCCCCCTTTTTGATATAATTTTACTGTACTATATTTCATTTAGATAGCCACTCGCCCGTTGGAAACATAGTTCTATTTTGTGCATCTTTGGGCATTGCAAATGGTTCTGTGCTAGACATACCTAATTCATATTAGCATATCACCCACTACCCAGATTTTACTACTAGGTCATATATTATGTCATCAAAACACATGAAAAACCAAAACCAAAAACTTTTGCTTTTGTTGAGTCTCGAGGAAAGTGGTTACAACAACGCATCAAAGCCACTATAACTCACTTGCGGGTTGTCTCACAGTTTCATCTCCATGATTTTCACTGCATAATTTGTTTTAGGCGGTTTATGCTTCCCAGCATACTCATCCTACACTTATGCTTATTTCACATGATTTTGTGAAAAAACTTAGCATTAAGGCCACACAACTGATTCCCACTTATTTATACAACATATTGAGGGTATACACAACACATATTTGACCCTTTGTTATAGTTTTGGGTGGTCCGCACCCCTAGAGTGTGAACCATTTTGGTCTGAACCCCTGGGGTGTGAACCTATTTTTGAGGTTCAAAATCACACACACAGGCCATAGAGGTCCTCCACAACACATTTTTGACCTCTGTTAATCATTTTTGTGGTTCGCACCCCTAGGGTGTTAACCTATTTACGAGGTTCAAAATCATACACACAGGCCATAGAGGCCATCCACGGCACATTTCTAACCTTTGTTCATCATTTTTGTGGTCCACACCCCTAGGGTGTGAACCTATTTACGAGATTCAAAATCACACAGGCTACAAAGGCCCTCCATAGCACATTTTTGACCTCTATTCATAATTTTGGTGGTTCGCACCCTTGGGGTGCGAACCTATTCTTGAGATTCAAAATCACACACACAGGTCACAAAGGTAATCCACAACACATTTTAGACCTCTATTTTCCATTTTGGGTGGTCCACACTCCTAGAGTGTGAACCAAATTGGTCTGTACCCCTAAGGTGTGAACCTCTTTTTTGATCACTAAACAACATCCCAGTCAATAACAGATAGTTTTTGAGTTTAAATTTCACATCTATTGGTTGTTACCACATAGTTGCACACATCATCATGCAATATTCTCATATTATCCCTTATTTTCCAACCACTCCATCAGGGCACTCAGATATGGCCACCTCTACCTATGCTCATACTCCTTTCACTTCCTCACACAATTCCTCTCCACCTCCTACATCATCCTCTAGGATTTCATCCTATGATCAGGCTGTAAGACATCATACTCCATTACTGATCCTTCACCTTTTCCATTTGTGCACCATCATTCTTTCTACCATGCTCCTCATTCAGGATCACATCTTCCACCTATTCTTCCTCCACCCCAAATTCCATTTCACATCACCCAACAAGTTGGAATTTCCCAACCTTATCGATCCTCATTTCCACATTCTTCATCTATCCACCTCCATATTATTTTTCATATCGATCATCACCCTCCACCATGGGAATTAATTCTTGTCATATTTCCATAACTCCTATCCTCCACCCATTGACATGCAACACATCTTGGCACATCTCGATACACTTTAGTTGCACATGATCCACTACCCATGTCATACATATATCAATAATCCAATCATGGTGGATTCCACTATTCCCCCTCCTCCAACAACCCCTCATCCTCAAAAAATGGGCTCTCCAAAACCTAGGTAAGCCTTCAATCCATCACTGCCTAGTCCAAATACCATTACAACACAACATCCTCCACATTCTCCTCCTTCTTCCACCACTCCTTCTGAGACTTTATCTCAAACTTTCCAACAACTACATCGCACAGGTCACTTAATTCTACCTGAGGTCAAATTGCAAGATCCAAATCATACAATACCTAGAGGGTACAATGAGCATCAATTTTGTGTTTATCATTGTCAATAAGGGTATGATATCAATACTTGTCATATTTTCATACGTCTACTCTACAACATGAGGAATGAGGATACAACACAATGTACCAATCATACTACTTCCTCACATAAGAATGGGGATACAAATACAAATCCATTGCCCCATCCAGTACTACCACTACCACATGTTCATACTCCCACATCTATTCCCCCACCTTGACCAGTTCATCGTGCCCATAGATGCACTTCTTATCCAAAGTGTTAGTCATATCCATATTGTAACTATCAATTCCCATCCTTTGAGGTGCTATACTCCAACAACATAGAATTTATTTTAGGTTTCACTAAGTACCCCTTATTTTCTTGTACATATTCTATCTTCCTTACTTCTTCAATTATTTCTTTCCTTCCTTCTTCATCACCCATATTCTTCCACTAGGGGGAATTTTCCTCTTCGTAAACCATATGCTACACTTTTGGGAGCTTCTCCCCTACTACATTAGCTTCTCCAATTAAGGATATTCTCCTACTTCCACATCATCTCTCATACTTGGGAGAGTTTCTCTCCTTCACATTTGTCTCCTATAATTGGGTGACTTTTCATCCTTACCATTCATCCTCTATAACTGGGGGTCTTTTCATATTTTCAAATCACCTCAACATATTTTATTCTACTCCATTATCATCATCCCATCCTTGTCATTAATTCATGCCAATTTACCTTGTCAAAAGGCTTGAATGTGCGCATTCATCACTTCTAGAAGAAGGGTCATATTTGAACTAAATTTTAACCCATCAAATCATCTCCAAATTTCTCAAAATTACCACCATTGGATCAGGCTCAAAAATAGCTTTCCAACAGTATAATATTTGTCCAGTTTTGACATTGTTTGGTCATCCAAACTGTCACAACACTACACCTACGTTAACCAAAAAAAGTTCACACCCCACATGTGCGAGCCACTAGTTCGCACCCCACATGTGTGAACCACTAGTTCACACTCCACATGTGGGAACCAACTGGTTCACACCCCACCTATACAAACCTAATTTTCCCATGGAATTCACCATTCTATGCATAGATCTTGCTATTTATGCTCACATTTTACATCCTCCACATATTTCCACATCTCATTTTTCATATTTTTCCTCATCTACATATCTGGAGGAGTTTTATCTCTCTCCAATCCATATTTCACACTTGGGAGGATTTTTCTCTTCCTCCAAATCCTCTTCATACTTGGAGGGAGTTCTCTCTTCCTCCAAAACCTCTTCCATACATAGCATAGATTCACATTATCATACCACATCTTCCAAAATTGGGGGAGTTTTCACACCTTCCCATACATATTCCACATATGATGGAATTTCATCTCCTCCAAATCATTCTCCACAACCATGAAGATTAATATCCTTCCACCACATATTCTAAAACTAGTGGAGTTTTCACTCCTTTCCACATAATTCTCCACATCTTGCAGAATATCACCTTCTTCCAACACATTTCACTCACCACATCCATCACTAGGCACTTCACAAGGTTACATACTTTACCTTACCTTCACCTCACCCCACCACACTTCCATTCACCCATCATATCTATGTTCCAGTACAACCACCACACACACTAGTTCCACAACCTGCTACTCATTTCATTCATAAAATACTGGGGCATCATCAATCAATGCCCACCCATCACAATTCCATTCATCCTCACCACTCCTCATTCCACTTCATTTAGTTCTAGTGTGACATCCATATGCATTGGTACTACCCCCTACATCCCATTCATCATTTGTAGGTTCTAGTACTACCACCACAAGTACTGGTTCCATAACCTGTAACTCATTCCATTCATCCTACACTAGTACAAAAAGAATAAGTACTGGTCCTCCAAACCACTTCACAATTAGTACATACTAGGTCCATAAAAATCCAATGCTAGTTACCCAACACCCACTCATTCAACATCTGCATGTACCAATACAACCACCACACGCACTCATATCACAACCTACCATTCATTCCACTCATTAGATACTGGGGCATCAACCACTAATGCCCACCCCACCATAATTTTATTCATCCACAACAGGTTCTAGTACTATCGTCATAAATACTGGTTCCACAACCTGCAACTCATTCCATTCATTTCCAATTGCTAGAAACAACAATAGATTAAATTTGTAAATACTAGCTTAGATTTATTTCAAAGCATACCTTTATTTAGTCTTGCTTTCAATGCATTAGCATATATTTAATTTCACGAGGATGCATTATAGATTAGATTTTTAAGTTTTAATTTTTATAAATGTGGGGCTTGATCTAGGCAAGTCCCAAAATGTTCTAACGTATAGGTATACCAATCCACACAGTCTAGGATAGAATAGCCATAGCCTAGCATCAAATTTGGGGGAATTTCTCCTCCTTACCACTCATTCCTTCTAACTAGAGGATCTTTACTCCTCACCATCCATTTGCTACAACTGGGGTACCTCTTCCCCTTGCCATCCTTATTCTAACATTGGGGGACTTCTCCTCCTTACACTCCATCTTCTATAATGGGATATTTTTCCCCTTTTCAAATCACAACATCCTCATATCACTCACATTTATGGTTAAGCCTCACAAATCTTGGATTTTTACCTATGTCAAAGATTCTATAATATTAGGCATTTTATTTTGGATTTACCCCATGCTTCTCACCAAACATCCAAACAAAGGGAAATCCATTTTTTATTGCTGAGAGATGTTCTTTTTCAATGCAACCACGATGGCATCCTTCGACGTTATCTCAAACTACACACAAATCCAACACTTCATTAAGAATCATATTACATATGGGTTAGTATTGGCCTATACTGGGGAATGGTTGTTGCGAATACATTTTTTCATACATCACATGGCAACACCATGATAATTTTACACTTTTTATCATCTCAAGAACTCCAGTCGGTTCAATCTATGTGGTCCTTTTATCAAATGGGTTTTACATTTTATTGATATAATCTACCTACCCCATCCAACAATATTGTGGAGTATTTTACAAATTGGGTTCAAGACACCATTCTCATTCAAACGATAGGTATTACAATCAACAAATTTGTTACTTCACACATTACCTATCATTTTGACATATCTTCCATGGTCATCTCTAATAAAAGGTATGATTTTCTAGACCAAGAATTTTTGTGCACTATGTGAGAAATTCAATTGAATTTACCCATCAAACCATATGCACCATTCTTCATACAAAACCATTACAGAGTCATCACACTTAAGCTACAATTGGGGCAATAATATTTTAAAAATATACTACCCCTAGACCTTGAGCTTCTCATCATTGCCCATATCAATGCTAAAATTTATCAATGATGATACTGCTCATCTAGCAAAATCAGACCAGTTAATACTCTTAGGTGAACATTGCATTTACATTCTTAAACAACCCACACATTTACCATAATTGCATTTGAAATTCCTATCATAATGAGGAACATCCATGAGAATTTCAAGTTAGAGATATTGTCCTCACACAGAACCAATAGATCACTAGCCAACTATACCATTTTCATGATAAATTTGTACCTAATTGGCTAGGCCCTTATATTGTTACACACACATTGGGTTCTGGGGCATATCACATTGCAAATCTCAAACATATTGCTGACCTTGAACCTATCACCATCATTCATATCCAAGCACTTTATGCTTAAGAATTTTCAAGTACGGCTCACCATTATTTGTACATACCATTGCGGCTATTACAAAAATACAAAAATTTAAAAACAATAACAACAATAATAAAAACAACAAAAACAAAACTGTCCATATGTGGCATATGTATACATTACATTATTCATATTTATCCTACTTCTTTCTCCTTCTTCTATTATTTTTTCCTTTTCGCTTTGATCATTGTTGTATGGTCACACTTCGAGCGACTACATACCTTTAATTTGTCCTTATCTTCTTTCTCCATTCCATTTCTCCTTGAAACTTATCAATGTTGTATGGTCACTCTTCGAGTGGCTACATACCTTTGATAGGCTTCTTCTTCTTATACTTATCTTATTTTTCTTCTCTTTCCTTCCCGCGTTCTTTTTTGTTCTTTCTTTCTCCATAATTTTCTCATTCACACCATCGCCCCTTTCCATTGTTTATAACACTGGGGCAACCTTGCATTTACATGCTTGCTATCATTTAGTGCCATATTGCATCCTCCACATGCATATAACTTTCATCCATACATACTAATTATGAATATCATTCTTATGGAATTAAAAATACACATGCTAGCATACCAGTTTGATGCCCAAAACCCCTTTTCAGGAAATTAGATTAGAGGTATGTTTTGATTAGTTACATAATCAACCACCATACAAAGTTGGTATATTTTATAAATTCTTATAGGCTTCCCTTGGTCACCTTGCTCTCCTTCCTGGATTTACCTACACATTTTATACACTAATAACATTCTAAAAATAGGGCTAATTACATTGCATGCCAATTGATGCTTAGCAAAAATTACTGTGCTCATTAGATCATTCACATTATTTCTCTTGAACCGAATGAATGACAAAAGGACAAGCCCCACCCAAATTAAATAAAAATCCCTTGCTCTACAGCTAATCTGAGCAAGTACCCCAAAAAATCACACTCAAAGAAAAATCCCTTGCTCTACAGCTAATCTGAGCAAGCATTCCAAAAAATAATAAGAAAATAAAAATCCCTTGCTCTACAACTAATCTGAGCAAGTATCCCAGAAATGCACAAGAGAAATCCAAATCCCTTGCTCTACATCTAATATGAGCATGTATAAAAAAAATAAAGGGAGAAGAGAAACAAAAAGAAAGAAGAATAAAAGAGCACCCAAGCAAATCATTCACACTAGGGTAGAAAACAAAAGGAAATGCCTCAATATTTCATCAGCTTGAATCCCTACAATCCTTTGGTCTTTACAAATGAGCTAGCACACAAGCTAAGTTGGCATGCAGTTATAACTCACCCTATTCTAGAATGGTAATACACACACAAGTCCAATATAGGGGTCTTGTATACCAAGTTATCCTCCAAGTGACTCAATAAATTTTGCTCAGTTAGTCAATGGGATTGATTTTACAAATTGTAGTGTTCAAATCTCTTCACTACAATATTCATATCCAAATTCCTTGGAATAATGAAATGGATTACATAATCTGATTACTACAATGATGCAAATACTCTCTCCAAGTGATACTTCTACACCTTTGCATACATACATTGTCATGTCTCATCCGATGCATACTGCCCCAACACATGCATACATTGCATCAGAATTTACACTCCATATTCATATCATCCACTACATTTTTTCTTGTCTTACATGCCTTACATGTTACTCAATAATTCACTCTTATCCTCATTACATCATTTCAGATTATTCTAATCTAAATTATACCATATTTATTTCATACTCATATATTCCTCTACATACATGTTATCATTCATATCACACACATCTACTTCTATCAATTCTTGTATCCACGCTATATTCATACGTTCACATCATTCTTCTACACATATAGACAAGTAGGATCATAAGTCATACCACAAACTGTGTACCCTTTTAGGTACCTCATCACATGTACATAGTGTGTGTATATACTCCTTATACATAAAATTATGGTTATTTTACCACCAACACAAATATCAATCAATCACGCTACTCATCGAGAGCCTCTCCACTCCCTTCCGAGTCATCAGGACCTGATCCCTCATAACCCTCACATAATACACATCATTATGCAAATAAGAAACTTACCCTATGCAATTATCTCTCTCATCCATTCTAGCATCTAATGCTAGTCCATTTCTCTCATCTACTAATCACTTCACTTCCTCTCAAGCTATATCTAGCCTCTTCTCCCACCTTGCCTCTTCGCTCTCCCTCCATATCTAATCCACCATCTACCATCCATATTGAGGTTCAAATCCCCTCCATATTTTCATCCATAAAATCACCTACTCTACTTCTATTGCTGATTTCTCTACAGTCAATTCACTTTCTCTAACCATTATTACCAATTTTCCTTTTCAAAAATCTTGAAATTGGGCATTCATCATCTTCAAAATATGGGTCATAGTTGACCCAAATTTTTACCTATAAAATCACTTCCAAATTTCCCAAAACTACCACCATTGTATCATGCTGACAAATATCTTTCCAATGGTATATGTTTTATCCAGTTCTAACACCGTTTGGGCCTCCAAACTACCACAAAACTACACATGGGTCAACTAGAAAAAGTTTGCACCCCACACGTATGAACCACTGGTTCATACCCCACATGTGTGAAACACTTGGTTCACACCCCACCCATGCAAACCTATATTTCTTGCCAAAAAATGCTTCACCTAAATTCCATATCCTACACATTTCATCCCATTCATCCATTTTTGCTAATTTTGACACAAAATCTTGCAAATTCTCTCATTCATCTTCATCAACCGTTTCATCGCTGATATTCGTATCCTCCATCGCCAATTCATTGCTTTATGGGGTAATCAACCAACACATCAAAAGCTACCTTGTACTTGGTCAAACAACCAAACATCCAATCATGGATATAACAAATGCCTAAGAAATTTTTTGCTAAAGATTATCTCAAGTCCTCATGCTAGGACAGATACAAAACAATGAAACTTCTCTTCTCAATCAAAACTCCAATTCAAAAACAAATCAATGTTTGATAGACCTCAAAATGCCTTTGACTATAGACATCTCATGGATTCCAATATTCATAGTAGCATTTGTAAGACCACTTGTAAATGAAGATCTTGAAAGTTCTATATCTATGGCTACAACGATTTGTCAAATATTTTCAAAAGAGCTCATCAATCAATCAAATGCAAAAATATACAAAGGCATTTATTCCATCCATAATTGGAACATCTCAAATTGATTATAATGCAAGGCAATATTACACCTCCCCTGAAAGCAATCATTACAATACTACAAAGTGTTGTATCCAATCACAAACCACTTAATCAATGCATCTTTCTTGCAATCATCCATAATTCATCAATCATAAATTCTTTGCCTTTCAAATCATCTCATCAATCCACATCATCAATTTTTGTACTAAACTATGTTTTCACACAATCTAGTACAAAAAGGAGCAAATGTAGACACCAAAAAGTCACACATTGTCTCCCTCTCCATCTCCACGGTTAATTAATATGCAAAACCATTGAAAATTGCATAAATTGACCCAAAAATACTATTCATCACCATTAGCCCATTTGGTCTAGCTAAGCCCTTTCCTACGCTTAACCCAAGGTCCTCATGTGACCTCATGGTAACTCAACTAAGGTTGAAACCTTCACCATGGTCAAAAAACACTTTATGATTAGAAAGTCAAAACTTTTAGTCAAATAATGATTTATGGCTAATTGCATACTTAATTAGATCTAATCTTGATTTAATTAAAAGCCTCCACCTCTCCTAGTCTACTTTGACTAGCCTAGCCTTCCACCTCACCTATTCTAGCCTATCCTAGCCCTGCCACCTCTCACCCAGATATTTCTCCACCTCACATCTCCTTGGGTCATAAATGCTAGATGGAGACTTTTGCACACAAAAAAACAATTTTTAATTGTTAGTTATTTCAATAAAGGTAAATATTAATTGCAAATGGATATTTATCTTTAATCATCATTAATTTTGGATGGGTGAGAGATTCTCTCACCCAACCTCATTTATGAGCTTGGACACCTCAGGGGACACCTCTTTTGTGGACACCTCACCATTGCCACCTCACAGGGGACACCTCATTCCCTTTCTCTCATCTTGGCCCACTCTATAAATAGAAGACCATTTTCACCATTTTAGGGATCACAACTTTTGCATACTGAAACTCTGCCAAATCACTACTGCCATTGCATCCATCACACATCCATTTCACAAGCATAGCAATCATTTTATCTCTTGCATAACCCCATTTTGTGAGTGAGATAGGTTGATTTTCCACATCAAAAAAACATTTTCAGAAGGTCAACTAGACAAATTTTACATCAACATCAAATATATAGCATCCAGGGACCCCATCTGAGCAATCTGATCAATAAAGGGACGGTTCTTACCTCACATGTGTGAACCAACTAGTTCACACCCCAAGGGTGCTAACCTTTGAAACTTGCACCAAAGTCACCAGGACAGGTAAGAATAGCTTAAATTTTAGTATTTTGTTGTTTTTAGCAAGAAAATTCATGTTTTAAGTAGTTTTTATGAGTCTTTTGTCTTCATAATCATGGGGTTTGACTGATACAGACCCCCCAACACACTAATCACATTTTGTAGGTTCATAGGTCCTGTAAAGCATAAGGAAGCATCTATCATGAGGTGGCTCACGAGCAAGAAGCCCACCTACATCGAGGAACCCACAAAAGGCTGATCTGCTATCTTTGTACCATCATCAAAGAGCTCCCTAGGGGAGACTCCATTGTAGCCTAAGGGTAAATTTTGTAAAAGGATATCACCTCTTGTAACCCCTTTTTACAATTATCAATGCAATTGTAGCAGGTTCCATAATATATGAATGAGGTGTTATGTTGTATTTTTGGTAGTTTCATTCTAGCACGCTCGGTGGGACCCCCACCAAGCAAAAGCTAAATTGCCTTCTAAAAAAACTATGGTCTGTTGTGTATGGTAGGTAGTTGTCATCTTTGAAGAACACCACAAATAAAAATTGTCCTGAAATACACCTCAGGACAAACCACAAAAGGTTCACTGGTGCACCGATGAGCCTACAAAGAGAGTAGTGAATACACACTTGGGCATGTGAATTCCCCAATGTGCCTCACACTTGATACTTGATACCCAGGTATTAGTGCATACACCCACAACCAATGTCAAGGTAATTCAGGGGATGTTATGAACCTCATGTTCCCAGGGATTGTTTGCCCTCATACCTAGACCACAAATTGTCTCTTGCCATGACGTATGCAAGGTTAAAGTTTCCTTGTATCTTTCGACACCAAATCAATAGCTAGTTTACTTTATGTTATTTATTTACAATAGGAATTTGTGAACTCTTCATTTTTTTGGTTGTCTTGACATACTTAATTTGGGTTTTTGGAATATTTCTGTGTAGGTATCTGTACTAAAAACAATCCAAGGACATCAAAATCATCACAAGACTCCAAAATCAGTTAGCTCAGTCTACGGATCTTGGTTTGTAGGTCAAGAGTGCAAACTCCTTAGAAGAAGACATTTTCTCACCTTAGGAGTGTGAACCTTCCAAAATTCCACAGTTTTGGACCAGAGAGCATAGTGGAGACAATTACACTCACTTGGATGCAGGTTTTGTGTGAAATTCTTTAATTTTTCTCTGTTTTGAAGCTAATATAACATGTTGAGCTATAATTTCCACAAGCATCACACATTCTTGTTTGTTTTATCTAGCACTTTCCCTTGCTTTCTAGTGTAGCTTCCAATTCCAAAATTTTATTTCCAAGTCATTTTCCTTCCAAAGCAATTAATTAGATTTCCATTTTGAAAACCAATAGAGTAAATTTACTTTTTTGCAAACCACTTAATTAGATTTCCTTTTTGCAAACCAATAGAGTAAATTTAATTTTTTGCAAACCACTTAATTAGATTTCATTTTCAAAAACCAAGAGTAAATTTATTTTTTTTGTAAACCACCTAATTAGATTTCCTTTTTGAAAACCAATAGATTAATTTTATTTTTGCACATAACTAAGTAAATAGATTTTCTTTGAAAATGCATCATAGCATAGTTTATTTTGAAAAAGTGTTTACATCAGAGGTCAAAAATGTGTTGTGAAGGGCCTATATGGCCTGTGTGTGATTTTGAACCTCGTAAATAGGTTCACACCCTAGCGGTGCGGACCACCAAAATGATGAACATAAGTCAAAATGTGTTGTAGAGGGCCTCTATGGCTTGTGTGTGTGATTTTGAACCTCAAAAATAGGTTCATGCCCCAGGTGTCCGAACCAAAATGGTTCACACTCTAGGGGTGCGGACCACCCAAAACTATAACAGAGGGTCAAATATATGCTGTGTATACCCTCAATGTGTTGTGTAAATTAGTGGGAATCAGTTTTGTAGCCTAAATGCAAACATATTACCACACGTGTGAACCACCTGGTTTGCACCCCACCCATGTGAACCTATATTTCCTCCCAAAAAATGCTTCATCTGAATTCCATATCCTACACATTTCATCCCATTCATCCATTTTTACTAATTTTGCACAAAATATTACAAATTCTCTCATTCATCTTCATCAACCGTTTCATCGCCGATATTTGTCTCCTCCATCACCAATTCATCTCTTGAGGGGGTAATAATCCAACACATCAAAAGCTACCTTGCACTTGGTCAAACAACCAAACATCCAATCATGGATATAACAAATGCCTAAGAAATTTTTTGCTGAAGATTATATCAAGTCCTCATGCTAGGATAGATACAAAACAATGAAACTTCTCTTCTCAATCAAAACTCCAATTCAAAAACAAATCAATGTTTGATAGACCTCAAAACACCTTTGACTATAGACATCTCATGGATTCCAATCTTCATAGTAGCATTTGTATGACCACTTGTGAATGAAGATATTGAAAGTTCTATATCTATGGCTACAATGATTTGTCAAATATTGTCAAAAGATCTCATCAATCAATCAAAAGCAAAAATAGACAAAGGCATTTATTCCATCCATAATTGGAACAACTTAAATTGATCATAATCCAAGGTAATCTTACACCTCCTCCAAAAGCAATCATTACAATACTACAAAGTGTTGTATCCAATCACAAACCATTTCATCAATGTGTCTTTCTTGCAATCATCCACAATTCATCAATCATAAATTCTTTGCCTTCCAAATCATCTCATCAATCCACATCATCAGTTTTTGTACTAAACCATATTTTCACACAATCCAGTACAAAAATAGGTAAATGTATACACCAAAAAGTCGCATATTGTCTCTCTCCCCATCTCCACGGTTAATTAATATGCAAAATCGTTGAAAATTGCATAAATTGACTCAAAAACACTATTCATCACCATTAGTCCCTTTGGGCTAGCTAAGCCCTTTCCTACGCTTAACCCAAGGTCCTCATGTGACCTCATGGTAACTCAACTAAGGTTGAAACCTTCACCATGGTCAAAAAGCACTTTATGATTAGAAAGTCAACACTTTTAGTCAAATCATACTTTATGGCTAATTGCATACTTAATTAAATCTAATCTTTATTTAATTAAAAGCCTCCACCTCACCTAGTCTACTTTGACTAGCCTAGCCTTCCACCTCACCTATTCTAGCCTATCCTAGCCCTACCACCTCTCACCCAGATATTTCTCCACCTCACATCTCCCTGGGTCATAAATGCTAGATGGAGACTTTTGCACACAAAAACTCAATTTTTAATTATTAGATATTTCAATAAAGATAAATATTAATTGCAAACGGATATTTATATTTAATCATCATTACTTTTGTATGGGTGAGAGATTCTCTCACCCAACCTCATTTATGAGCTTGGACACCTCAGGGGACACCTCTTTGGTGGACACCTCACCATTGCCACCTCATAGGGGACACCTCATCTCATTTCTCTCACCTTGGCCCACTCTATAAATAGAAGGACATTTTCACCATTTTAGGGATCACAACTTTTACATATCGAAACTCTACCAAAATCACTACTGCCATTGCATCCACTACACATCCATCGCACAAGCATAAAAATCATTTTGTCTCTTGCATAACCCCATTTTGTGAGTGAGACAGGTTGATTTTCCACATCAGAACAACATTTTCAGAAAGTCAACCGGATAAATTTTATATGAACATCAAATCTGTAGGATCCAGGGACCCCATCTGAGCAATCCTATCAAGAAAGGTATGGTTTGCACCTCACACGTGTGAATCAACTGGTTTGCACCCCAAGGATGCTAACTTCTGAAACTGACACCAGAGTCACCAGGATAGGTAAGAATAGCTTAAATTTTAGTATTTTGTTGTTTTTAGCAAGAAAATTCACTTTTTAAGTAGTTTTTATGAGTCTTTTGTCTTCATAATCACGGGTTTTGACTGAGGAAGACCCCCCAATGCACTAATCAAATTTTGTAGGTTCATAGGTCCATCAAAGCATAAGGAAGCATCCATCAAGCGGTGGCTCACGAGTAAGAAGACCACCTACATTGAGGAACCCACAAAAGGCTGATCTGCTGTCTTTATACCATCATCAAAGAGCTCCCTAGGGTAGACTCCATTATAGACCAAAGGGGTAAAATTATAAAAGGATATCACCTTTTGTAACCCCTTTTTACAATTATAAATACAATTGCAGCAGGTTCCATAATATATGAATGAGGTGTTATGGTGTATTTTTGGTAGTTTCAAATAGTTGATTGCAAATCACTAAGGTATTCCTAGCACTCACTTGATATATCCTCATAATATTACAAGCACACATAAGTAGAAGAAACCTTGGAGAAGTTTCATAGTTCTTTGCAAGAGAAGGTTTTGAGATCAAAATCCTAAGTGTGAGTGTGGTTTTGCAATTGCGAAAAATTATCACTCAATATTTTTGGCGCTAGAAGAAGGGCTTGAATTAGTTTAATTTATTGCTATTTAGATGCTAAATTATTCATGTTTACTTGAAATATTTATTTGAAGGCATTGGTCTTGACTAATGAGATTTTGTTGACACATGATCACTTTCATTGATTCAAACATTTTCTAATTGATGATGCATTGATGCTAACCTTCTTACAAATTTGAGAATGTAACTTAATGTCATGGTTTAATTGATGCATATCTCTTGGTTGATGTTAAATTGATGATATATATGTTAAAATTTTTAAAATTGTTAGTCATTGCATGCTTCTTTGCAAGACATTTCTTTGACTAACAAATTTAGTACTAAATTTATGTGCTTTAAGATTCACTAATGGCAAAGCTTAATCCAATATGGGTGGTATATTGGATAGGGGATTATTATAGCCATTTAAATAGGCCTATCCACCAAATACTTGAAGGTGTAGAAGATTATTTACCTCTTTTTATGCATGATGTGGATCAGGCTAAGAAAAATATTTAGAGATACAAGGACATGTTGATCCATTTGTGAATTATGTATGCAAATTTTCCTTGTAGGTTATTTTCATACACATTGTATGAGGTTGTGTTTGATTGGTACATCCACTTACCTCAAAGTACTATCACTTCTTGGGCTCAAATACAAGAAGTATTTATCAACCATTTTGAAAATTTGGTTGACCCAGTTGTGATAAAGAATTAATTTGTTACTATCTATAAGGAGCCTAATGAGTCCATGAGCCAATTCAATGAAAGGTTCCATAGGGCATATATCAAAATAGATACCCATTACATTATTTCAAAAGAAGAAGCCATTGAGGTATACATGAGATCCATAGACCCCGTATTTTCTAAAATTCTAGAGGTAGGTCTTGAAAAGTTGTCATTTCCTAGAGCCTACAAAGCTACAATAGTATTGGATCAATGGTGGATGGTGCTCACTAAGAAACTACCCATGAGTCATATTGAGGATCAACCACATCCAATTATGAACTATTATTTAGGAGTTATGGATTCTAACCAATGCCAGCCATCCAATATAGCACCCTTGAATCAAATAATTCCTAGGGTGAACAATCAATGGGATGAGGTTGAATGTCTAAATTTCACAACAACCCTAGATATCATCTAAGAGGAAGAGTAAGTGTCAAAACCAACATCCACCAAGGAGGATGGTGATGAGCAAACCCATAAAGACTTAGAGATTGACCCAATGTTGAAAATGTATGAGCCTTTAGAGATAAAGGGCTTGGAATCATTATTTACACAAGAGGATTGGGATAATCTCAGAAAGAGTGAAATGGAATTTGAAAAGGAGTCAATGGATGAAAATGGTATAGAAAGCATGATAGAATTTCACCACTTATTTTTGGAAAACACCTTCGATGAGATTATTTAAACTAATGGTCAAGAAAACCCACACCTTCCAAATTGTGATAAAATCAAAATTTCGATTACAAATGTGGATTGTGATCTTGCAAACTTGAATACAAATAGTAGCCCACTTTTGGAAGTAATTTACCCACCTAAGTAAGGTGAAGGTGAATGTGATGAGAAACATGTTGATGAATTGGAAGATGTTGAAGAAGTAGTTGAGCATCAGCATGTGATTTTAGAAGATGATTACTATTATTCTTGAAAGAAGTGGGAAGAATGCGCTCACACCAAACCTTCTAATGAAAAATTTGTGTCAATTGATATGCAGGATAATACTATTGCTTTCTTGCATGAGGATATTACAAGTCCTATACAATATGAGAATGTTTTGGAAGAAGGGTTGGAATCTCATCAAGTGTTGGAAAATGATAATGACCCTATTACCATGGATAAAGGAGAAAAATAATTGATAGATGAAGATGAAGATCATGCCAAAGATACAATAGAGTTTCATCCCATGGACTTAGATGACAATTTTTATAATGGTTGGGGTAGATATGAAGAATCATTGTTTGTTCACACCCCTATTGATGAAATTTCTATTAATATGCAGGATTCCAAAAAAGGTATCTCACACAAAGATCTTGTAATTCCTGTACAATCAAAGAATGGTATGCCACTTACAAAAATCAGAAATATTCATATGTTCGATCATATTGAATATGATTTTTTTGAAGAAATTTTTGAAATAGGAGAGGAAGAAAGGATAAATGTTTCCTACGATTCAATTGTTTGGGATAAAGAAGAATTAAAGCCTCCTCTTTCATATTGGAATACTGAAAACTTTGTTACAAATTCACATGATTGTCTTGAAGATTTTGAGGAAGAAATACCATGAATGGTTAACAAGGAATTGGAATTTTCTACTCATCCAAAAGAAAACATTGCTCTATTTGATCAACAAAAGTTATGTTTTGAAAAGGATGGAAATGCTTTTGATTGGGTTTCTAATTTTGACATTTTTGATGAATAGGTAATCAATGAATATGTAAGACTATGATAGGATGATGAAGGTAAATACCAAGATGAAATCATGAAGGTTCATTAATTATTGGTAAATGAAAGTGCACAAAAGGTAGAATCTCAGCTTTTATGTTCAACCAAGTGAACTCCAAGTGAAATTTAACTAATCATTCATTGGATTCAAATATTATGTATGATGAAATACCATTGGAGGTGAATGAAGAACTAGAATTGATTTATATGCACACCAATAATGATATTGATTTTTTTAAAGAAAGAGAAGTTGATGTGCTTAAAGTGTTAAATAAAATTCATAAACAATTAATTATTGAATCTAGGATAAAAACTTATAACGATGCTCATTTGATAAATATCCTAGATGCTTGAAAAATGCTATATAAGTTTGATTGACCTACAAACATAAAAATGAATTGGCTTTGCAATTTTTAGAAATAGGTTCCTTCTTACAAGATCTCATATTTGAAAAGGAAATACTGATTCTAAATAATGAATTTAATTGTGAAATTGACATGTTAAGGAATAGATAAGAAAGAATTGAAAATTAGTTATTGTCTAATCAAATTAATGATTTGAATATCACCTATGGGATTGTTAATGGAACTATACTAAATTGATGGGGTGAGAGATCCAAGATGAAAAGTGTTGTATTTTGTGGCCTAGTCTTAATGTCATTGGATTCGTGCAAAACTTGACATGCATATCATGTTGTATGTCTCTTGAAATGTGCTAATCATGTTTGGGATCCAAGGAAGTGATGGCTCAAAATTTTACATCCTTTTGTACCATATGTATATTTTTGTACATAGTTTTGGTTTTTGTGCTTTTGGTTTGACAAGTTGTGTGTTTGCTTTCTTGTTATTTTGCATTAGGTTAGAGTTTGGTTTGTGTTTTTAGTTCTTGTATTTTGGGTTGTTCCTTTGTTTTTAGGTGATGTTTCATGGTCGCTAACTAATGGCCTTTGATAATTTTTGTGTTCCTTTGTTAAGTAATATGGAATACCTAATCTAAAATTAGGTGAACCTAAGAAAAGGGGGATGAATTATTTTGTGATCATGCTCAAATGTTGGGACTAAAATGGTGGAGAGTGGATCAATGAAACATTTCTCTAAAGCTTTACATTTAAATCACATATATTAAAGGGTATTTTTGGAAGTCTTGAAGGATGAAGTTATCTTGATTTGCAAATTAAGGTAAAAATTCAACACGCTCTATCTCTATACTTCCTAACCCTCGTGATACATAAATAATTACAAATCTATAAAACAAATTAACAAAAAACAAGCATTGAAAATATTGATCAAACCAGTCACAAAAATCTATATAAACCCTACCATGGTTATGGATGCCTGACTGATAGTAGGGCTCTATCTAGATATAGGTCGATTATAAAAGGCTTTGTAAAGTATTAAGCAAACACAAGGGTGAGTTAGATAAACCCTACTAGGGCTATAGATGCCTGAATGGCAGTAGGGCTCTATCTATAAAAGTTTTCTTTTATGAGTCATGCTTCATAGCCTAAATGTAAACTAGGTGATGGAATCTAGAAGGTTTCCAAGAATACAAAAATGAATCACTTTGTCACAAATTGAGTGGATGAAGATAAATTAGTTATTTTCTACTCAAATATGTGAACCCTCACCTTCTTGGTAAATCACTAAATAATTTGTATTTTTTTGATATTTTGTGTTTTCATTTTATATTGGGTTCTCCACAAAAATGCTTAGGAGCATTTCCTAACAGCGTCACCATTTGTTGTGACTGTCGCACAACTCACCTTAAAATTTGGGATCCACCTTTTATCTTGTTGTCTTGGGGGGACTTTTGAGTCCTTGGTGATAAGTCTGGAAAATTCCCAAGGTTTGGTAGTGGTGCACTTGTTTGTGTGTTTAGCATCTCCTATTTTATTCTTGGTAGACGATTTTAATTTGTTTGGTTTTAAATGTTGAATTTCAAGTTTAGTATTTCCTCATTTATTTTGATTTTTAATAATTAATATTTTTGAGTGGTTTAAAATAAATAAACAACATATATATATATATGTGTGTGTGTGTGTGTGTGCGTACATACATAAATCTTAAAATAAAAAGAGAAAGCGAAATAAAAAAAAAATAATAATAAAAAATAAAAGTTATATACATATACATATATTATATATATGTATATGTATAATTTTATATTAAATAAAGAAATCATTTAAAAGAAAATATAAAAATAAAAATAATAAAAATTATATATATATATATATATAAGAGGTAATGAGGAATGTCTTATGTTCTATAAGGGCCACATCTCATCTCATAAAGATTTAGGCTCTTTATAAAAGGTATTTATGTCAAAGTGGGAACTTTGTTTTATAAAATGTTTCAATTTATTTCCATGTTGCACTAATGAAAGGTTTTATTTACCAGGTTACTCAGACCCTCAGAAGCCAAGTAGATACAAGTAGTGATGATGTGGTATGTCCTACACAAATCAATCGACACCAACAATGGTACGAAATGGCTATTGTGGACCATCAAAGACTTATTTGGATGCAGGATATATAGCTTTGGAAATGGACAAAGACACCATGGCATGTGGATGGACCAATTGCAGCATCAACATGGACATCATGAAACACCACACTACACAAGGACAATATGAATAATGTTTACATATTTAGGAAGTGAGGCACAACGGTGACATATCGTAGGCTTACGAAGAAGGTGGATGCTGACAGTTTGGACTCGGGTATCACGGTGTATATGGATGCTCACATGGTAGACACGATAAATTTGATGTTGGATAGCATATGGATATGACAAGGTAGTGGAGCTCAACGACATGGACCGTCACCTGGGCATGATGAGTTGGATGAAATTTTCATGGTTAGACAGTAAGAAATATGATGATTGTAGCATAACTCAATGGCATTGATGAAAAGGTAGCAGACGTAGTGGTGGATGTATTTGGTTCTTCTAGGAGTATTTTATGGAATGGAGGGTCTGATCGATGACATGGTGGCAATTTAGACTACCTAATCCCACCAAATGATGTAGTCAAATGAAGACGCACAACTAGATCAAATAGGTATCCCAGGAAATTCACCATCTATTTTGGGGTCTATTTTTGTGTTGGTTTCGATTTTGTGCAGTTGACCAAAGCATTCAAGGCTGATGTGGGAGGCACCAAGCCATAATGCATACACATGATTATTTCATTGTCATGGGATGTAATACCACCATCAAACACAAAAAATGATAGCATAGACCGAAGACCCTACCTACATGGACTAGGAAGCTTGTGGATAATGATCACTAAAATGGCAGAAGACTGAGTCATGCGAGTAGCACAAGGGAATATTAGACCTAATGGTGATGTAGATCCCAAACATAGTGGAGACATACATAATGAGGTGACATGATGACTCATTTCAAATGAAGATGTAGATCAGGATGTGGACCACGATATTGATGGGTATGTTTGCCTACATAGACCGTGATGACATCCAAACATGAATTATGAACAGTGTTTCAGTGATGATGGGGAACAATTCTAATAGCAAATTATAGATATGTACAACTTATGAAGGATGTCTTACAACAATGAGGTTCATGTGATGTTGTGGAGTATCATTTTTGAGTAGATTGACATCGACAATGGTAATAAAGCCCTGCAGTGATGGGTCGATGACACCGAGATGTAGCCAAGTGAACATATATAACAGGTGATCAAAGACTGATGGAAACATCATTTGATTAATATAGTGGAAAATAGGGGCATCCCATCGTGGGTTCACCATGGAAATCCAGATACGAATAGAGGAAGATTCAATGAAAGAATCAACTTATAGTGAGTTTAGTTGCAGTACGACATTGATGTTGAAGAAGGGTTACCGAAGGGTGCAACACATAGGAAAGGACATCAATAATTTGGGGTGGTTTCATGTTAATTTTTATCAGTCAATCGAAGTTGCAGAATGCTCATTATTGTTTAAAAAACAATTTTGAGGATGGTGACATCACCAGGTAGATAGCAAACATAGAATTTGAAATATCATCGTGATTTTGAATATAGACAAATATGTAAAAGTTTAGTATATGTTTTGGAGGTATCTACAGGGCAATGATAGGTTAGATCCGAATAATTATATCATGTGAGGAAGGGTAGCATTGATAGATCAGAGATGTAGACCAGTGGAATTTTGATTCCGATAAGGTAGTATGACCTTTAGGGGTATCTTGTAGTCAGGTGGTGTCACATTTTAGAGGAGTCCATGATCGACAATGGGGATCATAGAGGCTGTATTATGATCATAGAATCAACGGTGCAAGCAAAGCCCTAGAAGACGTAGATAACACAAATTGAGACTCAGATGTAGGTATTTCTTGTCCATAGCATTATGTGATGTCTTGGCAATTTTAAAAACAAGCTTCCACTCCATCGTGTCATATGCCACTAGAAATAAATAGTTATGTAAACATTCTATTTGCAATACCACGTCAAATATTTGTATGGGTGAAGTAATTATCAACTGAGTGTATGTAGTAGACTTGTGCCTCACTAGTGGCATTATATCAAATCATTGTGAGCTTGTACACTCAAAAAATAAGTATAAAGTTATAATATTCTATTATTGATCTTTAATTTGTGGAGTGAATAGAATACACATGATGTTATAAATGAATATGGGTATTGCACAGTTTTAGAGCAGCATTGCCACGATAGCGAAGGCCCCCATTTAGTATTTTAATAACTACACTGCTTGGGTACATTGTTGCATAGTTTAAAGTTGGGTATGCCATACCTGTCACTTGGGATAAGGAGATACTAAAATATGTTTTAAATAAACATAATAATTAAAACAAGCCCTATGGATAGGGTGGTTACACATGCATGGACACCTAGAAGAGCATTATGGAATATAAAGAAAAACAAAATGAAGCATGTTGGACCAAATAGGTGATGAGAGAGTTAAAAATATCAAGTCTAATATGACGAAGGGAACGATACCATAGACAATTATGGTGAATAAAAGGCTTTCTTTTATTTATCGTAAAAGTTTTACGAAGTGTATGACAATGAGCATTAACGTAAGCGTTATGAGAAATGGAAGAAAGAATTGTGAAGCCAAAATGGTGGAGGAAAATGGTAGAAGTTGAAAGAGCTTCAGGAAATCAAAAAATAAAAAATAAAATGAAGGATCATATGGAAAAATTTAAATATGCCTTGCAAAGAAGGCACAAGGGCTGGATCTTTGGAGAGGAGAGCCACACCATTGGACTGAGTTCACCACATGATGCCAATTTTGAGTATGGTTTTCTGCACTTGTAGTTGAATATTGAAAATATTTTTATTGCAATATATTGAAGATACTTCAGGTTTTATGCATGTTAATGGTTGGCTTGTTGTCATTTTTGGTATATTACACTGTTTCCTCATAAGATTGCACCGTGTTAGAATTTTGATTGCATTAATTTGGGTCACACTAATGCTAGTTTTTGTGTAGAATACTAATGCTTGCAGGGTTTGTGGAGAACTTCTGGGTTGCAACACTTCTTTTATTTTATTATGTTTTTATTTTATTTTTCTAACCCTTCTTTTTGCAATTTTTTTTAATTATTCAGTGATAAAAATAAAAATCATAGAAAATTCAAAATCCAAAAATAAATGCATGGGTGTGAAGAATGAGCTTCAATATTTCATCTGAAACAATTTCAAACTCATTTTGAAGCCATTTTGATTTTATAAAAATTATTAAAAATTGTTGTTTTATAAGGGTTTTACAATTTCAGAATTTTACATAATTTTATGTTTTGAAGGTAAATCAATTCTACATCTTCACATTTATGTTCACAAGCAAGAAATGAACTTCCCTTTATGAAAATTTCAATTTCATTAAAGGGGGGTAATTTTTATGGCATTCCATAAGCCATCATTTTTAGAGCAATAAGTTGGCTTTTCTTTATGAAAATTATGATTTCATTAAAGAGAGGTAATTTATTATTATATCAAAGGCTATTTTTTTCAAAGCATTAAATTATTTCTTCTTTATAAAAATTATTTCATTAAAGAGGGATAATTATAATGACATTTTAAGGTCCTTACATTTCATGGTTATTCATGCATATTTATTTCCTTTTATTTTATTCATCAAGGCAAATTAAAAGGAATCCAATCTTCATTTCACATTCATATTTAGAGAGATTTTAATCTTCTATTTTAATATTCAAAGTAGGGTTTAAAGAAGCTAAAAAACTTGTTTAAATCTACTTAACAAAGGAAGATAAAATCTACCTAAAATCCTCCAAGATAAAATGAACTAAGGCTTACATCATGGTCATATGAGGGCCAATTCACATTTTCATTTCTTTTAAGTTTCATGAACAATTATTAGCATAGCATAATAAAATAAACCAACACAGATCCCTTGTTAATAGTTACTTGCAAATCACTAAGGTATTCCTAGCACTCACTTGATATATCTTCACAAGATTACAAGCACACATAAGTAAAAGGAACCTTGGAGAAATTTCATATTTTTTTGCAAGAGAGGGTTTTGAGATCAAAATCCTAAGTGTGAGTGTGGTTTTGTAATTGGGAAAAATTATCACTCAATTTTTTTGGTGCTAGAAGGAGGGCCTGAATTGGTTTAATTTATTTCTATTTAGATGCCAAATTGTTCGTGTTTAATTGAAATATTTATTTGAAGGTATTGGTCTTGACTAACAATATTTTATTGATGTATGATCACTTTCATTGGTTCAAGCATTCTTTAATTGATGATGCATTGATGCTAACCTTCTTACAAGTTGAAAATGTTCCTTAATTTCATGGTTTAATTGATGCATATCTCTTGGTTCATGCTAACTTGATGATATATATGTTAAACATTTGAAAATTGTTAGTCATTGCATGCTTCTTTGCAAGACATTTCTTATACTAACACATTTGGTACTAAACTTGTGTGCTTTAATATTCACTAATGACAAGGCTTACTCCAGCATGGATGGCATATTGGATGGGGGATTATTATAGCCATTTAAATAGGCCTATCCACCAAATCCCTGAAGGTATAGAATATTATTTACCTCAGTTTATGCATGATGTGGGTCAAGCTAAGGAACATATTTAGAGATACAAGGATATGTTGATTCATTTATGAATTATGTATGCAGATTTTTCTTGTAGGTTGTTCTAATACACATTGGATGAGGTTGCATTTGATTGGTACATCCACTTACCTCAAAGTACTATCACTTCTTGGGCTCAACTACAAGAAGCATTTATCAACCATTTTGAAAATTTGGTTGACCCAGTTGTGATAAAGAATTAGTTTGTCACTATCTATAAGGAGCCTAATGAGTCCATGAGCCAATTCAATGAAAGGTTCCATAGGGTATATATCAAAATGGATATATATTACATTATTTCAAAATAAGAAGCCATTGAGGTATACATGGGAGCCATAGACCTTGTATTTTCTAAACTTCTAGAGGTAGGTCTTGAAGAGTTGTCCTTGCCTAGAGCCTACAATGTCGTAATAGTATTGGATCAATGGTGGATGGTGCTCACTAAGAAACTACCCATGAGTCATACTGAGGATCAACCTCCTCCTATGATGAACTATTATTTAGGAGGTATGGATTCCAACCAATGCCAACCATCCAATGTAGCACCCTTGAATCAAATGATGCCTAAGGTGAACAATCAATGGGATGAGGTTGAATGTCCAAATTTCACAACCACCCTAGATATCATCCAAGAGGAAGAGCAAGTGTCAAAACCAACATCCACCAAGGAGGATGGTGATGAGAAAACCCATCAAGACTTAGATATTGACCCAATGTTGAAAATGTATGAGCCTTTAGAGATAAAGGGTTTGGAATTATTATTTACACAAGAGTATTGGGATAATCTCAGAAAGAGTGAAATGGAATTTGAAAAGGAGTCAATGGATGAAAACGGTATAGAAATCATGATAGAATTTTACCACTTGTTTTCGAAAAACACCTTGGATGAGATTGTTGAAACTAATGGTCAAGAAAACCCACACCTTCCAAATTGTGATAAAATTGAATTTTGGGTTACAAATGTGGATTGTGATCTTGCAAATTTAAATACAAATAGTAGCCCAATTTTTGAAGTAATCGACCCACCTAAGGAAGGTGAAGGTGAATGTGATGAGAAACACATTGATGAATTGGAATATGTTGAATAAGTAGTTGAGCAACACAATGTGATTTTGGAAGATGATTACTATGATTCTTGGAAGAAGTGGGAAGAATGTGCTCACTCCAAACCTTCTAATGAAACTTTTGTGTCAATTGATATGCAGGATAATACTATTGCTTTCTTGCATGAGGATATTACAAGTCCTATACAATATGAGAATGTTTTGGAAGAAGGGTTGGAATCTCATCAAGTGTTGGAAAATGATAATGACCCTATTACCATGGATAAAGGAGAAAAATAATTGATAGATGAAGATGAATATCATGCCAAAGATACAATAGAGTTTCATCCCATGGACTTAGATGACAATTTTTATAATGGTTGGGGTAGATATGAAGAATCATTGATTGTTCACACCCCTATTGATGAAATTTCTATTGATATGCAGGATGCCAAAAATGCTATCTCACACAAAGATCTTGTAATTCCTGTACAATCAAAAAATGGCATGCCACTTACAAAAATAGAAAATATTCATAAGTTCGATCATGTTGAATATGAGTTTGTTGAAGACCTTTTTGAAATAGAAGAGGAAGAAAGGATAAATGTTTCCTATGATTCAATTGTTTGGGATCAAGAAGAATTAAAGCCTCCTCTTTCATATTGGAATACTGAAAACTTGGGTACAAATTCACATGATTGTCTTGAAGATTTTGAGGAAGAAATACCATGGATGGTTAACAAGGAATTGGAATTTTCTACTCATCCAAAAGAAAACATTGCTCTATTTGATCAACAAAAGTTATGTTTTGAAAAGGATGGACATGCTTTTGATTGGGTTTCTAATTTTGACATTTTTGATGAATAGGTAATCAATGAAGATGAAAGACTACAAGAGGATGATGAAGGTAAATACCAAGAGGAAATCACAAAGGTTCATCAAGTCTTGGTAAATGAAAGTGCACAAAAGGTAGAATCTCACCTTTTATGTTCAACCATACGAACTCCAGGTGAAATTTTACCTAATCATTCATTGGATTCAAATGTTATGTATGATGAAATACCATTGGAGGTGAATGAAGAACTAGAATTGATTTATACTCACACCACTAATGATATTGCTTTGTTGAATGAAAGAGAAGTTGATGTGCTTAAAGTGTTGAATAAAATTCATAAACAATTGATAATTGAATCTAGGATAAAAACTTATAATGATGCTCATTTGATAGATATCCTAGATGCTTGCAAAATGTTATATAAGTTTGATTGGCCTACAAGCATGGAAAATGAATTGGCTTTGAAATTTTTAGAAATAGGTTCCTTCTTTCAAGATCTCATATTTGAAAAGTAAATCTTGATTCTAAATCATGAATTGAATTGTGAAATTGACATGTTAAGGAATAGACAAGAAAAAATTGAAAATCAGTTATTGTCTAATCAATTTAATGATTTGAAGCTCACCTATGGGATTTCTAATGGAACTAAATTAAATTTGTGGGGTGAGAGAGGCAAGATGAAAATTGTTGCATTGTGTGGCCTAATATTACTATCATTGGATTCTTACAAAACTTGGTGTGCATATCATGTTGTATGTCTCTTGAAATGTGCTAATCATGTTTGGGATCTAGGGAAGTGATGGCTCAAAATTTTACATCCTTTTGTACCATATGTATATTTTTGTACATAGTTTTGGTTTTTGTGTTTTTGGTTTGACAAGTTGTGTGTTTGCTTTCTTGTTAGTTTGCATTAGGTTAGAGTTTGGTTTGTGTTTTTAGTTCTTGTGTTTTGGGTTGTTCCCTTGTTTTGAGGTGATGTTTCATGGTCGCTAACTAATGGCCTCTTGATCATTTTTGTGTTCCTTTGTTAAGTAGTATGGAATACCTAATATGAAAGTAGGTGAACCTAAGAAAATGGGGATGAATTATTTTGTGATCATGCTCATATATTGGGACTAAAATGATGGAGAATGGAGAAATGAAATTTTTCTCTAAAGCTCCACATGTAACTCACATATATTAAAGGGTATTTTTGGAAGTCCTGAAGGATGAAGTTATCTTGATTTGTAAATTAAGGTAAAAATTCAACACACTCTATCTCTATGCTTCCTAACCCTCGTGATACATAAATCATTGCAAAGCTATAAAAAAAATTAGCATTGAAAATCCTGATCAAATTAGTCACAAAATTCTAGATAAACCCTATCGAGGTTATGGATGCCTGACCAGTATTAGGGCTCTATCTAGACATAGCTCGATTATAAAAAGGCTTTGCAAAGTATTAATGAAATACAAAGGTGAGTTAGGTAAACCCTATTGGGGCTATAGACTCTTTAATGGAATTAGGGCTCTATATGTAAATGTTTCCTTTAATGAGTCATGCTTCATAGCCTAAATGTAAAGCAGATGATGGAATCTGGAAGGATTCCAAGAATGCAAAAATAAATCACTTTGTCACGCACTGAGTGGAGGCATATGGATTAGTTGTTGTCTACTTGAAGCTGTGAACCCCCACCTTCTCGAGACATCACTAAATAATTTGTATTTCATTGATATTTTATGTTTTCATTTCATATTAGGTTCTTCACCAAAATGCTCAGGAGCATTTCCCAATAGAGTCACCATTTGTTGTGACTATCGCACAACTCACCCTAAAATTGGGGACCCAACTTTTATCTTGTTGTCATGGGGGGAATTTTGAGTTCTTGTATGATAATTTAAGTAGATTCCCAAGGTTTGGTATTGGTGCATTTGTTTGTGTGTTTAGCATCTCTTGTTTCGTTCTTGGTAGATGGTTTTAATTTGTTTGGTTTTAAATGTTGAATGTCAAGTTTAGTATTTCCTCATTTATTTTGTTTTTTAATAATTAATATTTTTGAGTGGTATAAAATAAATAAACAACATATATATATATTTATTTACATATATATATATATAAATATACGTATATACATACATAAATCTTAAATAATTTTTTTTAAAAATAATAAAAAATAAAAGTTATATATATATATATATATATTATATATGTATATATATAATTTTATATTAAATAAAGAAATCATTTAAAAGAAAATATAAAAAATAAAAATAATGAAAATTATATATATAAGGCAATGAGGAATCCCTCATGTTATATAAGGGCCACATATCATATCATAAAGCTTTAGGATCTTTATAAAAGTTCTTTATATCAAAGTGGGAACTTTGTTTTATAAAATATTTAAATTTATTTCCATGTTGCACTAATGAAAAGTTTCATGTGCCAAGTTACTCAGACCCTTGAAATCCAAGTAGATATAAGTAGTTATGATGTGCTATGTCCTACGTGAACTGATCGATGCCAACAATGGGACGAAATGGCTAGCATGGACCGAAAAAGACTTATTTGGATGTGGGCTATCTATATTTGGACATGGATAAAGACACCGTAACATGTCGATGGACCAATGGGCAGCACCGACATGGACATCATGAACCTACACAATGTGCAGGGACAATATGAACAATTTCTATGTATTCAAGAAGCGAGGTGCGATGATGATGTATCATAGGCTTACGAAGAAGGTGGACGTTGACAATTTGGACCCAAGCATCATAGTGTATGTGGATGCTCATGTGGTAGAAATGATGGATTTGATTTCAGATAGCATGCAAATATGATGAGGCAGTGGAGCTCAACAACATGGATCATAACCTAGGAATGATGAGTCAGATGAAATTTTCATGGTTAGATGGCAAAGAAAGATGATGTCTACAATGTAGCTCAACGAAATTGATGGAAAGGTAGCAGGCACATTCATGGTGGATGTATTTGGTTTGTGTGGGAGTCTTTTATGGAATGGAGGGTATGATTGATGACATGGTCATAATTTAGACTATCTAAACCTACCAACCGACACAGTTGAATGAAGACACACAAATAGATCAAATATGTATCTTGAGACATTCACCATCTATTTTGGGGTCTAGTTTCGTGTTGGTTTTAATTTTATGCAGTCGACTAAAGCATTCAAGACCGAGATTGGAGGCACCAAGTAATAATGCATACACATGATCATTTAATTGTTATGGGATGTAATACCTCCATTGAATGTGGAAAATGATAGCACAAACTGAAGACCCTACCCATGTGGACCAGGAAGCCTATGGAAAATGATCACTAAAATGATAAAAGACCGAGCCACGTGAGCAACATAGGAAAATATTGGACCTAATGGTGATGTAGATCACAAATTTAGTGGAGACATACATAATGAGGTGACATGATGACTCATGGAAAATGAAGATGTAGACCAAGATGTGGACCAAGATATCGATGGGTATGTTTGCCTACGTGGATCGTGATGACATCTAAACGTGAACTTTGAATAGTATTTCGATGAAAATGGGGAAAAATGCTAATAGTAGAGTATAGAGATGTGTGGCTTACAAAGGATGACTTATAGCAATGAGGTTTAGCTGATGTTGTACAACATGATTTTTGAGTAGATTGATATTGATAGCGATGGTAAAGCTTTACAGCGATGGGTCGATGACATCGAGATGCAACCAAGTGAATGTATGTGGTCGATGACCAAATACTGATGGAAACATCATTTGATTAATACATTAGAAAAGAGGGGAACCCTATCATGGGTTCACCATGGTAATCCAGATATGAACAGGGGAATATTAAACGAATGAATCAACTTGTAGTGAGTTTATTTGTAGTACGACATTGATGTCAAAGAAGGATTACCAAAGGTTGCAATGCATAGGAAAGGATACCAATAGTTTGGGGTGGCTTCACAATTATTTTTATTAGTTGACCAAAGTTGTAGAAGGCTCATCCTTATTTCAAAAACAATTTTGAGGATTGCAACATCACCAGGTTTTGACAATTGTTGTTGCCATGGCCTTTGGAAGGTTCTCGTCGCGATTTCGTGATGCTTTGAGAGCAGGGGAAACAAGGAGGAAAATAGTCGCGATATCGCGATGATTTTTGTGTTTCAGAGACAAGGGTAAAATTCGTCGCGATATCGTGATGTTTTTGATGCCTGGGAGCCAGATAGAAGAACTGTCATGATTTCGCGACACATTTGGTGCACTGAAGACTTCTAGAAAAGATGTCACGATTTCGTGACCATTTTGGAGCTTGTGCATCATGAGGATAATTCGTCATGATTTTGCGACACTTGGGAGGACTGGTTGCAGATTGATAATATTTTTGCGATTTCGTGACACTTTTGGCGTAAAGGGGGCAAACGGAAAATGTGTCGTGATATCGTGACCTTTTTGAGGGATGACTTCTCTGAGGAGAACCCGTCACGATATCGTGACAATGTTGGTGGTCAAGAGTTGTTGGCTTTGGCTATCGTGATTTCGTGACATGTCACGATTTTGTGACCGGTTGCCCGGTTGTGGCTTTGGCTGCCTTGACTGTCGCGATATCGTGACATGTCACGATTTCGCGCCTGGTTTTCTTCTTGTGCTTTGTGTTGGGAAGTGCTGCCCTTTTGCCCTTTGTGCTGGCTTCTTGCTTCCTGGTTCTTGGTTGGGATGTTTTCGATCCCTCTTGTATATACTCTTTGTATTAATATAAGCTTTTCACTTTCTTCAAAAAAAAACATGTAGGGAACCAACAATTAATGTTTGCAACTATGTAAAGATAATAATAACACCTAGAAGAGTTCAATTTCAATGCCCAAACTAGAGATAGCATAGCAAGGACTAAACCATATGGACGATAGGTCTAAGTGAAACATTGGTTGATTAATTTGGAAACACAATTAGATGTAAATAAGCAAAGGAGAAATAAACACTTAGCAAAAGAAACAAATGATAACCAGTCTCAACACCGATCTAGGAAAATTCTACAACATCCTCACAAGGAGGATCCACTAACATAGCAACTGGTTCAACCGAAAATAGCTTAAAAGAAATTAACTATATGCTATCATACTTAGAAATAAAGAAGAATTACAAGCATTAAACAAAGTGATTCTATCTTTGCAAAAATTCCCAACATCTTTTGCTCTTGAACCATTCTACAATATTTTTCTCTCCTTATGCTCCAAATTGCTTTTCCCCTTCTAAAATTCCTGAGAAACTCATATAACTATATTTAAATAATTTTTGGAGTGCGACCTTCTTGCATGGCTAGAGTAACGCATGAAGCATTTCCAAGGGAACATTGGTCAATATTTCCACCTTTAATTTCTTGATTTATAATTCCACTAAGCATGATAAGTTCATGAAATTTAAAAGGTCTACCAAACCTTAGTACCTTATTATTATTATTATTATTATTATTATTATTATTATTATTATTAGTATAACCATGCATCAATTGAATCCATTGCTAAATAAATTAATACCAATGGTTAATATTAATTATTAACCTTGATAAAAATATTTTCAAGTATTAAAATGCTAGTTATAATAATACTATTTTGGATTAATTGATTCCATGATTCAAACAATACAAAACTTCACCAAGTCCATAATACATCACGTTGTTTTATCCTTGAGTAGGCAACTTTTTAAGATAACCATACATTAACCCCTACCTACTAAGAATGACTCCTTTTCCAATAGCAAGCTCATGGCCCAATGATGTATTCAAACAACAAGAAAAATGCAATGCAACTACATGAAGGGTATACTTTACCCTAGAGATATCGATGAAAAAGTCATCAACCACCATTTTTCCAAATTTTCTCTCAACTCGGTGGTTATCCTTGTTCAATCCACCGGTGAGAGTACCTAGTCCTACAACCACAAACACATCATTAGTACCATATTCCAAGAATAAAAATCAACCATAGAGTACCATTATCATTTTTTCTAACATCATACAATGATACTATGCATTAAATATCCACAATACATAATTCAATGTTCTCCTACCAAGGAAGGGTGTTACATACTTCCCAACTTGGACTAAACATATTATTCTATGTTTCCTACAAAGAAAACATACATATTTTATTCAAATAAATATGGAAATTGCTTTCTTATTACTTCAACATCATCCCAAGTTGCACACTTTTTAGAATATTGGTCCTAGTGGACGTTATATTGATCTAGGGTTCATTTTCTCAACATCTTGAAATGAAACCCTAGAATATTTATTGGTCTCACCTCAATTGTTGAGGGATATTCCATCTACAATTTATAAACACACCAAAAATGATTAGGATAAGCAATATATTTCCTAAGTAGGGATATGTGGAAATTATCATGAATCTTTGACATATTAGGTGGTAAGGCGAGCCTATAGGATACTGGACTAATCTTATCAACAATTACAAAGGGACCAACATAGTGAGGATAAAACTTAGTTCACTTGATGATACTTTTCAAGGGTCTAACTCTCAAGAATACTCTATCTCATATAAATAATTCTCTTGGTGATATTTTTCAGATCAACATAGCTCTTTTTGCAATCGATCGCTTCCTAAGTAGGGATATGTGTAAAATATCATGAATATTTGATAGATTAGGTGGTAAGGTGAGCCTATAGGATACTGGACTAATATTATCAACAATCACAAAGGGACCACAATAATGAGGATAAAACTTAGTTGACTTGATACTTTTCATGGGTCTAACTCTCAAGAATACTCTATCTCATATAAATAATTCTCTTGGTGATATTTTTCATATCAACATAGCTCTTTTTGCAATTGATCACTTCCTAAGTAGGGATATGTAGAAAGTATCATGAATCTTTGATAGATTAGGTGGTAAGGTGATCCTATAGGATACTGGACTAATCTTATCAATAATCACAAAGGGACCAACATAGTGAGGATCAAAATTAGTTGACTTTATGCTACTTTTCATGGGTCTAACTCTCAAGAAGACTCTATCTCCTATAAATAATTCTCTTGGTGATATTTTTAGATCAACATAGATCTTTTGGAAATCGATCACTTCCTTGAGCCTAAGTTGGATCATTTTGAGCTACTCCTCCATATATTTGATAGTGTCTGGTTTGATCACTATTTGATCCTCTAAATTATCCCATGATAGAGGTGTTCTACATTTTTTACCATACAAGGATTTAAACAAGGCCATTCCCAATGATGCATGGTAACCATTGTTATATGCAAATTCTACAAAATACAAAATGTCTTCCCATATAGAATTTTGGTCTATGCAGTACATGCATATAATGTAATTTAAAACTTGGTTTACCCTCTCTATTTGACCATCAATTTTTGGATGATATATAGAATTTATATTCATCTTAGTGCCTACTACACGATGAAGATCCTTCCTGAATTATGATGTGAACCTAGAATCCATGTCTAATATGGTCACCTTATAAAACCCATGTAACCTAAAAATATATTTAGAAAACTTATTTGCCACCACCACTACATCATCCTTGATGTTTCCTAGTATGAAATATGCAACTTTGTTCAACTTATCAACCACTACCAATATTTCTTCATGTTGGTACCTAGTATTAAATAAAAACCATAATAAAATCCATAGATATTACTTGTCATTTCTACGTAGGTATATCATGTGGGTACAATTTCCCTATTAGGTTTTGATGTTCAACCTTAACTTTATAACATTCTAAACACCTTGCAATGAAACTAGTGATATCTTATTTTATTCCTACCCAATAGAAATTTTTCATGTTTTTCCTCATTTTTGATCCTCATAGATGAGTGAAATAGGGAGAATTATGCACCTCTTGCATAATCAAGTTTCTTAGTTCTCCATTTTTGGGTATAATAATCCTATCCTTTCATAAAATTCTATCTTTTATGTTGAAATCCTTATTCTCTTTAGGAATTCTCTCAATTTTATCCTAGATTTTTATGTAATACAGATCCTAAAGTTGTAGTTCTTGGACTTTATCCATCAAGTATATATGAATTTGGTTCAATGCTACTATGTACCTTATTCTACTCAAGGTATATATAACCTTATTTTATTTCCATTTTATATACTCAATACCAAAGTCATATTCTGCTAATAACTCTAGCCATCTTCCTAGTCTTACATTTAACATAGGTTGGGTAAAAATATACCTTAGACTTTGATGGTCTATCCTTAGCACAAAAGGTTTACCCAAAAAATAATATCTCTAGACCTTTAATGCATGCACAAATACTACCAACTATAGGTCATGTGTAGTATAATTTACCTCATGCTTCTTGAGTTTTCTAGACTAATAGGCTATTGTGGCTTCTTTCTAGGATAATACCCCACCCAAACCATCTAAGGAAGCATCAATAAATATGTTAAAATTACCAAGAAAATATAGTATCTTGAGAATTGGTGCCATAGTTAACTTATTCTTTAGAGCCTCAAAGGCGTCCTCACACTTATCTATCCATTTGAACTTCTTTCCTTTCCTCTAAAGGTTGGTGATCCAATAAGCAACTTTAGAGTAATCCTTCACAAAAAATATATAATAACTAGTGAGTCCCATGAAAATCTTGACTTTTGACACATTTTTTGGTGTAGGATAACTTAATATAGACTCAATTTTCTTTGGATATACAACAATTCCTTTTGCTCAGATGATGTATCCCAAATATTATACTATGAGGTATCACACTTGGACAAATTTCCATATAGCTGGTTTTTCTTGAGAACCTCTAACGCTAACCTCAAATTATGGGCATGATTTTCTTTGGTGTGATAATATATCAATATATAATGAAGAATACCAAGATAAACTGATCTAGATATTTTCTAAACACATTGTTCATTAGATTTATAAAATTTACTAGTGCATTTATCAACCCAAATGAAAATACTATGAACTCATAGTGCCTGTATCTTGTCTTAAAGGTTGTATATGGGTTTCCTCTTATTGAATCCTTAACTAATGATACCTTGATCTTAGATCCATTTTTGAAAATATAGTAGCATACTTTAGCTGATAAAATATATCATCAATCCTCGATAAAGGATTTTTATTTTTAATGGTTATCTTATTCAACATCTTATAATCTATACATAACCTCAAGGAACCATCCTTATTTTTTATAAATAATACCAGAGCACCCCAAGGTGATACACTAGGTTTGATCAGAGCCTTTTACAACAAATCTTGAAGTTGCATCTTCAATTCTTGCAACTCAATTGGAGTCATTCTATAAGGTGTCCTTGCAATAGGTTCTACCCCTAACATTAACTCAATAGTGAAGTTAAATTCTCACTGAGGTGGTAGACCTTATGGAAATACATCCCTAAATGCATACAAAATTGGGTGTTTCTTAAACAATTTCTCATCTCCATTTTCTTTAGTTTTTCATTAATATTAACTACATACAACATACCACCTATTTTAATGGATTTCTTTAGATGCATAGTTGATAATAAGTGAGGTTGAAAATACCCTTGCCTACTTTTAACTCTTACCCTCCTATTATCCTTATCGATGTAATCCATCCACATTTCTTGGAAGTTGATTAAGGCTCCATGAGCCTTTAACTAGTCTATCCCTAGGATAATATCAAAAGTATGGAGTGGTGCTACATACAAGTGCTACATGGTAGATCCATTGGGTAAATTTATCTCATTTTCAGGCAAACATTGATCCGCTAAGTTATTGCATAGTTATTGCTTGTCCATCCGGGTTTTGACTCCCATTAGTTGCATAAATTCGGTGTGAATGATCCTCTACTTTGTTACTTGCCTCTACCCATTGGGGAAACTTATTTGAATAATGAATGCCCCCACATATATAGAAATATATCCTTGGTTCCTGAGATATATTCAATTTTTTATCCCCTATTTCTTATTTTTGTGTTGATTCAATCTGCTTTGGTGGATGAGGATTGAAACTATCATTTTTTTTAATTTCTTCTTGTTTTGTCCTTGATTCCCATTGCTAAAATTTGGGTTCCATTTGTTTATCTTGTTTTTTTCCTTATCCCATTTCATAAATATTGCACTCTTTATTTTCTTAAGCTCCTATATCTCTATCTTTGTGAACCTTGAATAGTTGAAAATAAACTTTTTAGTTTAGAGATTAGTCTCTTCTTGTTTGGCCAAATTATAATCCTCTTGGATTTTTTTAGGTTTGAGCATATTAATTACTATTCTAATATTAGGGTATACCCCTAAAATGAACTTATGCACCTTTATTTTCTCATTGTTATTGTATTCTATAACATACTTCAAAAGCTTCACATATCTCTGAAAATACACCTCTATTGATAGTGAACCTTGTTGAGGTGTAAAGAATTCTTCAAACTTATCTACATAAAATTGATTAGAAAAATTGTTTTCTTAAAATACCCAATGAAATCATCCCACTTACGATCCATGGCTTGGATATATTTACCTATATTGAATGTTTCCCACCATTCTAGAGCTACATATTGAAGATGAATGGTAGCCCACACAATCTAAGTTTCAAAGGAGTAACATTTCATTGGAAATAATGTTTCTAACTCCTTCAACCATGAATAAACCACATATCCTCCTTATTTCCCATTAAATTTGTTTACTTGAACATTCTTAAGGTCTCTATCTAGTTTAGTCTCTATCCAAGTTTTTCCCTCTTTTCTTCTTCTAACAGGGTTATCTTCTTTTCTACCTTCCGCATTTATGTTACTGACATCCTCATTGATTAGGGTTTCTATTAAATTTTTTTTATTCCAACTATTCTTGAAGTAACTTTACCTTGAAATAGAGATCTTCTACTCTCCCATAAGAATCTTCTATTCCCTTGGTGCCCCTATCAAGACTCACTGTCCTCTCAAACTTCTTAATAGGAGCCATTGTTCTCCTAGTTTTCTTGCTAGAGTCCATAGTTCGTTTAGAATTTCATTGGGTATGCACTATATTTTCATCCTATGATATTGATATAGTTTTCTTGGACAAAGTTCCTCTTAAAGTAGGTGCCATATCCTATCCACAAAAGAAAGTTGGGTAAGTTACAATTTTCTTCAATTGTACTTACAATTAGTTAGTGTCATATTTTATCATGAACTAACTTAGACCATTATCACTTAATCGATAATGATCAAGGTCATGCTTACCTCATTGTAAGGTACCCTTACCCAGTAATAAAATATACCCCTTAGGGTTTTTATTCCTTGGTCTAGCTAGTCCCAACAACATGCAATATCTGATGTATTCCAAATTAGGCTAATATCCCTAAATAAGTAAGTCTCACCAAAGTAGCACATAAAGCCAAGGCTCATCCTAGGTACACTTTATGGAAGATACTAACCCTATGACCTAGAGCTCTGATACCAACTATAACAACCCACAAAACCAAACCTAAGAGATTATTTTTAAAACATCAATGAGGTTCTCAAGAGTCCCAATATTTTTATTTTTGGCATTCTCAAGGCTTCACCATATTTGATTTTAATGTCACTATATATGAAACTTAGTGGATAGGAGTGGCCAACATCTCATATTTTTTGGGGTTCACCTTACTAAACCTTATCATTTAGAAGGATTCCAAAGTGGTCCCCCCAACTTTCCCATACCCTCCTTGGCACAAGACAATGTGACCATAATGTAAGGATTATTTTGTAAGGCCCATAAAACTTGAAGGGGAACACCTATACCCTAATATTATCCTAAGTCTATCTAGGTAGGTTATTTAGGCATAAATCCTTGGTTCTTAGTTACCACACCTCTATGGGATAACTAAGATCATTACCACTTCACTGACAATGAACATGATCACTTGAACCTACACATTCAAAGGATCACCACTACTATCTTGTGAATGATCCCACACATCCTATATGTGGTACACTTGATCCTCAAAGTTCAAGGTGCTTTGAATTGAATATAGCTATTTCATCAATGCAAATCCTTCCAGTTTCATGAATTCCTAGCTATTTCATCCTCACAACTCCTTCTAGGACTCATATCTACCTGGTTATTGCATCTTTGCAACTCCTCTTAGGATTGGGCTATTCCTTTGACTTAGGTTCTAAAAGTAGTTCTAGATCCATCCCCAAGAACTTTATAAAATCCAAGATAGCATTCAAGTAATATAAATCCACTCTCTCTATAATCAAATGCTTCACTTGAAAATAACATGCTTAAAGCTATAACACAACATTGAGCATGGAAAGTAAAAGGATGATATATCATAACTCAAAATAACATAAGCTACAAACAATGTTACCTCTAGCAACATTTCATCCATTTTTAAGCCATGATTTATTTGATCCAAGTGCTATCATAAGCTATGTAAGAAGCATTACTTTAGAAATAAAATGATAAATTACAATGCCATCTACTCCATTTAAATATTATAATAACATCACATCAGAAGAAGATAACATTTAACTTTTTCAACAATAAGAGTGCTAGGAAATTTAAATCAATCTATGATTTGTACAATGATCAAGCTCTTATTGTCTTACAAAACTTGACTAGTTTGAAAGTTTCATCTAAACAACTCTTAAACAATTCCAAGTCACAAATAAATACATCCACCTAAGAGATCCCCACACCACCTTCTACCACGGTCTTCTTCATGCAATTTTTAGAATTACTTAGGGATCAAGATAGCTCTATATGCAATGCATTCAATAATACCCTAGTGGTGGTGGGGAGCAAGTACATCCAAGTGTAGCATAATGCAAGAAACCATGCATAATACATTGATAAACAACCAAGAAGAGAATCCCATACTTCTCTCTATAATGGTTCCATTACCTACTCAAGTCTCAGGAAACCATTATAATTATTTCCAATCCAAAGTTCTATCATCAAGCAAATATGCAAAATACAAAGCAACACACAAGGAGAGAATCCCATACTTCTCTCTATAATGGTTCCTTTACCTACACAAGTCTTAGGAGACCATTATAATTTATTTCCAATCCTTTCAAGCTAAAGAACCAACTAACTTTTCTTTTTACAAGAAAATTCATCCATAACCAAAGCTTTTTATATAATAAAGGTACTTACTTCATCCTTTATTGCAAAAATAATACTAAAAGATATTTTAATTTTTCCTTTGAGAAGGAAGGAAACAAACAATACACTACTCAATACTTTTGCAACATTTAACTCAAAAATAATATCTCTATTTTAAGAATAAAGGAAACAAAACAATACTTTATTCAAAAAATTTGCATCATTTAAATCAAAAGTAATATATCTACTATATCTTCTATTCTCAAATACAATAAATGATAAGCTATCAGTAGCTATGTCTATTAAGACAATATACTCAACCATTAAAATATTAACTTTAGTAAAGTTACCACATTTCCAAAGGAAACATCCATCTATCCAAAATATAATATAATACATATAATATAATACACAAGGCATCATGCGCATAAATGGAGTCCAGCATCAACCCAGGTCCCAATATCTAAACACAAAAAAGCACTATTCTAACACTCAATCCCAGGGACATGTAGGAGCTATAGCTAAGATGACTGAACGACTATCTAGGATAGGGTAAAAAACCTCCTAAAAAATGTTAATACATACTAGAGTAACCATAACTCTCCCAACAAGAATCAAGGAATAAAGAAGGATAGGATGGATGTTTAACATATAGGGAACCAACTATTTATATATGTAACTATGAACAGACAAAAATAACACCTCAAAGAGTTCACTTTCTATGCATAAACTAGAGATAGCATAACAAGGACCAAACCAAATGGATGATATGTCTATGTGAAACATTGGAAAATTAATTTGTAAACACAACTAGCTATCAACAAGCAAAGGATATATCAGCACATAGCCAAAGAAACAAATGACAACTAGTTTCAACACTAGTCTAAGAGGATTCTACAACATCCTCACTAGGAGGATCCGCTAGCATAGCAATCGGTTCAACCAAAAATAGCTTAAATAAAATTAACTATGAAACTATCATACTTAGCAGGCAAGAATAATTACAAGCCTTAAACAAAGGGATTCTACCTTTGAAAATATTCCCAACATATTTTGCTCCTGAACCATGCTACTATATTTTTACCTCCCAAGATCCAGATTGCTTTTTCGCCTCTAACATTCCTAAGAAACTCATCCAATCAGATTTAAATAAGTTTTGGAGGGTGACATTCTTACATGGCAAAAGTAACTAATGAAGCATTTCCAAGGGAACGTTGCTCAATATTACCACCTTTACTTTCTTGATTCAGAGTGCCACTAAGCATGATAAATTCATGAAATTTAAAATATCTACCAAACCTTAGCACCTCATTATTATTATTATTATAACCATGCATCAATTGAAGCTATTGCTAAATCAATTAATACCAATGGTTAATATTAATTATTAACCTTGATAATAATATTTTCAAGTATTAAAATGCTAGTTATAATAATACTCTTTTGGATTAATTGATTCTATGTTTCAAACAATATAAAACTTCACCAGGTCCATAATACATCACATTGTTTTATCCTTGAGTAGATGGATTTTTAATATAACCATACATTAATCCCTACCTACTAAGAATGATTCCTTTGTTGATAGCAAGCTCATGGCCCAACAATGTATTCAAACAACAAATAAAATACAATGCAACTACATGAAGGGTATACTTTACCCCAAAGCTATTGATGAACAAGTCATCAACCATCATTTCCCCAAATTTTCTCTCAACTTGGTGGTTGTCCTTGTCCAATCCACCGGTGAGAGTACCTAGTCCTACAACCATAAACACATCAAAAATACCATATTCCAAGAATCAAAATCAACCATAGAGTACCATTGTCATTTATACTGACATGATACAATGAGACTGCATTAAATTTCTACAATACATAAGTCAATGTTTAAGATAAGTCCTACCAAGGAGGGTTGTTACACTAGTGGTTGGAAGGATTGGTTACTTAGAATAAAATGTATAAAAGCTAAATACATTTTCTAAGTAGGGTGTTGTTATATGCTAGATAATATTTGTGATGATTGAGACATTCTATCTAAGGGATTGTTAAATACAATTGTAATGGTGGGTCCCATGGAAGCCCAAGTTTAGGTGGTACTAGGAAAGGCATAAACAAAAATTGGAGGAGAATTGAGAAAATTTAACTCTTTTAAAAGGGATGAAGATGTAGGATACTAATTTTTATTAAATGGATTAGCTATTTGACCTTTTTATTGAGTTGGATTCATGTGACAGGTTGATCCTTTTTTACTTTCACATCCTCCTTTGATATAGGATGAGTTTAATTGGACAAGGCTCTTTGGATGATTTTATTTTGAAGTGCATATTCATATTTCTAAGTCATATCATGCATATACCTATGTTGGCAGAGTTTATGGATGAGAAAATTTTAACATTGAACAAGGGAATGAATCATTCCATGATATGAAGAAAATAATTTTAAAAAATACTTAGAAAATTAAAAAAATAAAAATTGAGTGATTCACTCCAACGAATTACTTTCAATTTTCAAGTGAATTGTTCTTCCAAGGAAACTTAGAAAAAATTCTTTCTCTAAGTGAGTTACTATTTATAAATATTTTTAATTTGAAGTGATCTACATATAAGGAGTGAACCGTTCTACATGGAGTGAATCGATCTTTGGATGAGGTATTTGAAAAATTATTCAATTATTGGAAAATTACTTTTCATATTTTAAAAATAAAATTTAGCACAAAAATCAAGGAATAAAATCAAGAAAACCTAATAAATTTTGTGAAATCTTGATGTCACCTTGTGAAAATTTTAATATTTTTCTAACGTTTAAAACAAATTAAATTCACAAAGCACCTACAAAATTGCATACAAATTTTGAAAGATATGCAAAATTAGGTTAAAAATGGAACTAGGCATAATTTCAACATGGAAATTAAATACTTTACCCCATTAGACATGCTGAAAACTATTGACTTGTAAAAATTCTAACTTCTATCAATTTGAAAATTCCTTTTTAACAATTGGAATAAGGGAGATAATTCTTGAAAGGTAAATGTGTAAGAGATTAAACTAAATTATGTAGAATAAAATGTGACCATAACCATAACAAGGAGAGCATATGATCAATAAACAAATGATAAAATAAAATAACAATAATTTATTCCCATGCATGTGAAATGGAAATATCAAGGAATAATAAGAGGATAAAAGGTAGTGTCATAATTATCACAATTTCACCAATGTGCCCTTTTATCAATGGTTGGGAAAATAAATGATGTAGCTCACACCAAGGTTCAAATATTGGTAACACCATATAGGATATATAGCTCAATGTGACTAATATTGTAAAAGGGAAAGGACAAAACATTCAAAATCCTACTTATAATAATTATTATTATTATTATCACAATTCCACAATTCAATTAAGTAGTGCCATAATTGAAAAGTAAAATGTCTTGCACACTCTCTTACTATTTCCTAAAGTAGAACCATTTTAATTTGGGACTCACAAAGAGTAGCTCTAGTCCCCTCAATGAAAATATATCTTTGCAATGGAGCCCATGGATCCTATTTATATAAGGAATTTACCCCTAGGTTACCTTGGGTGAGAGATTCTTACTCCTAGTAAAAGTAATAATATGGGGGTATTTTTAGCAAAATCATACACCTCCAAATATCACTTGTCTCTGATTACATCTGTAAATGGCCTGATAGCCTTCTAAAGGGATTTATGATGCTACTATGAAATAAAAATTAATTTTTCAAAAGCTCTTCCTTGACATCTATGCACACTTTTCTTGCTTCACTTGTTAATGAGTGATTCTCTCTCGAAAGAATAGTGAGATTATTGATTTTATTGTGGTATATGGAATGCTATCCTTGATGGGTGAATTATTGGGGTATAACCAAATTAAGATAGCCTTTAAGGATCAATCTAAAGTATCTTTCACCACCTCATGGGGAAATTTCTTCTACCTAGTCATGCCTATTGAGCTCAAACATGTAATACCTACATACTAGGGAGGCATGACATACAACTTTCATAAAATAATTCATGATATCATCGAAGATGATGACAATGATCTTCTTGGCTAGTATCCAAACCTAGAACACCATATTTAGGACTTAATAAATATTTTTGGCAACTTAAGGAGTACAAAGTATACCTCAAGTCTTAGAAAACATTTTTAGATAACATTAGGAAAACTATTGGGATTGATTGTATCTCTACGAGGTATCCAAGTTGATTCAAATAAACTACTAGATATTATCGATATGCCACCACCTCAAATTTTGAACCAACTCTAAAGTCTTTAGGGAAAAATACAAGCCATTAAGATATTCTCTCCTATATAACTAAAAAGTGCCCACCATTTACCAAGCTATAGATGAAGGGTTCAAATGGGATATTGAGAATCAAGTTGTATTTGATGCCCTAAAATCCTACCTCTTGTCCCCTCTTGTCCTTGTCCCACCTAATCCTCTTTGGTAATTACTTGTATATATAGTATCCATAGACTATGCCTTAAGAGATATGTTGATATAATATGATTTTAAACATAAAGAAAAGACCATATTCTACATTAGCTAGATTTTGGTTAACTATAAAGTTATATATGTCCTTACAAAAGCTTTTTCTAACCATAGAGAATATTTTTCATAATGACATTAATAACATTTTCAACCTCACATATTTGTACTTAAATAATAAAACCAACTAGAGGTCTTTTTTATTAAGTCCTAATCCTTGAGGATGATATAGTTGTAAATACATTTGACTATATTAAACCTTTTCTTCTATCTGTGAAATTATCTATGCTTCCTTCTTCCATATGATGAATGCTACAAGTTTCACATGTGTTAATGGAAAATTATCTCTTCATCTTGTATCACACACTTGCCACATTATGATAACTATGAGGTTTGTAGGTATTAATAGAAATATCTTGCATCTCCTATCATATTAAAATCATAGTCATATTTCTCTTGGACTTATGTAAAATATTGGATGGAATCAATAGAGTGTTTAAATCCTCTTTGTAAGATCATTAAAAATATCCCCAATCACATACAAGAATGGGGGAAATATGCATTGTATCTATAACAAATTCATCCCCTAGATAAACCTGGCATGGAGAATTTTTTTGATGCTCAAATTAGTATCATATCATAAATCCATATAGTCCTCTATGGTCTTTGTCTTGAGGGAAACCTATTAACACATCTCACCAATCGTCTCTAACATATTTTTTAAAGGTAAGTCTTAAATTAGAACTCCTTTATGACATTTGTCTAAAGGTAAAGAAAAAGTTTTTTATAATATTTGTTTAAAGGTAAAGTAGAATTTCTTTAGATATTTGTCAAAAAGTATATCTATTAGTAGAATTTCTCTATTATATTTGTCTAGAGGTATGCATCAATATGTATATACAAATAAATGTATATACATTAATGAACATCCTTCAATTTGCAAAAAAGGTTAGCAATAATGCACCATCAATTAAAGGATATTTTAAATCAAATAATGTAATAAAAAAAACCTTGTTAGCCAAGACCAATGCCTTCAAATAAACCTTTCAAGTAAATATGAACAATTTAGCATCTAAATAGCAATAAAGTAAACCAAATCAGGTCCTCCTTCTAGTGCAAAAATATTGAGTGGTAATTTTACCCAATTGCAAAACCACACTCACACTTAGGATTTTGATCACAAAACCCTCTCTTGAAAAGTTAAAAATAAAAAAAACTTCTCCAATGTTCTGCTATATAAGCATTGCACATGTGTATTTGTAATATTGTAAATATGTTTTAAATGAGTTATAGAAATACCTTAGTGATTTGTAAGTAATTGTTAACAAGGGGCCTGTGTTGGTTTATTTTATTATGCTATGTTAATGATTGTTCATGAAACTTAAAAGAAAAGCAAAAATGTGATTGGCCCTCATATGACCACAATGTAAAGCCTTAGTTCCTTTTATCTTGAAGTATTTTAGATAGATTTTTTATCTTCCTCTGATTAAGCAGATTTTAAACAAGTTTATATTGCATTAAACCCTACTTTAAGCAATCAAATAGAATATTAAAATCTCTCTAAATGTGAATGTTAAATGATGATTGGATTCCTTTTAAATTGCTTTGTGCATGAAATAAAACAATGAAATGACTAGCTTTAAAATGTAGAAGCCTTTGATGTGATAAATAAATTACCCCTCTTTGATGAAATTAATTTTCATAAAGAGACATCAATTTATTGCTCTAAAAACAATGGCCTTTGAAATAATATATAAATTACCTATTTTTAATGAAATTAGAACTTTCATAAAGATAAACCAATTTATTGCTTGAAAAATGATGGACTATGGAATGCCATATAAATTACCTCCCTTTAATGAAATTATAATTTTCATAAAGGGAAGTTCATTTATTGCTTGTGAATAAAAATGCAAAGCTTAAAAAAAATTGATTTGCCTTCAAAATGTGAAATAATGTAAAATTTCAAAATTATAAAAATCCCATAAAACAACAATTTTCAATAATTTTATAATTTCAAAATGGCTTCATAATGGGATTGAAATTGTTTCGGATGAAATATTGAAGCTCATTCTTCACACCCATGCATTTATTTTTGGGGTTTTAATTTTTTTCGATTTTTATTTTAATCGTCAAAGTTTTAAAAAAAATCTGCAAAAGGAAGGGTTAGAAAAATAAATATAAAATAAAAGAAATAAAATGGATTGTTGTAACTTAAATTTTTCTCACATACCCTGCAAGCATTAGTATTCTACACAAAACCAACATTAATGTGACCCGAATTCACGCAATCAAACATCTAATGCAGTGAGAGTTTCTAAGGAAATGGTGCAATATATCAAAAAATAACACACAAGTAAACCATTAACATGCATAAACTTGATGTATCTCCAATATATTGCAAAAAAATATCTTCAATATCAAACATGAGTGTAGAAAACCTTACCCAAAATTGGCATCGTGTGGTGAAAAATAGTCCAACAGTATGACAAAAACAATTCAGCCATGGCCTCCAAAAAGATCCAACCTTTGTGCCTACATTTCAATGGGCTTTTAAAATTTCCTCCATTCGTTTCACCTTCTGATTTCGTTTCATGATGCTTCCTATTCATTTTGGCTTCTCAATCATTACCATACTGCACAATTGACACCTAGAGCATATTTTGGACATTACACATATTGTGAGAATGCCCATACAACAAAATGGACTGACTAGCCCTAAAGAAATATGCTAGCCATTTTTTGTGGCCATAGAACAACTAGCCCCAAAATTGGGGACCCACATTTTAAATTTTGTCTTTTAGGTATTTTGGTTCATTTTGAGTATTTGTGGGTTCTCGTTCTTGCTAGGTTGCAGTTTTTCTTTGGTGTGCAGTGTGGTGTTAATTTTGGTATTTTAAATTAATTAAAATAAACATTTGAATTTAATTAATTTAAATTCAAATATTTATATTAATTAAATAAAATTAAAAAAATTAAAAAATAAAATAATATGTATATATATATTGTATATATATACCTATACAATATTATAAAAAAATAAGAATATATATATTAATTGGAGCTTTAATATTTATATTTTAATGAGTGTGTAGGTTTAATTTAATTTTTGCGCGTTGTTTCTTTTTATTATTTAAAATTTTACTTTCACGTGTTGATCGCAGGGCTCTATTGCACGATAGGTGATGATGGTAGAATTTCAATGAAGGGGACCATCGATAAGGGCAGTGAATGTGTTATTTTTTTGAGGTAAACATGTTCTCATATGTATGGTTTCTTGGTTGACATGGTGACCAATGACTCCAAATGCAATGATTGGCAGACATTAAGAGGTAGCATTTGACATAGATGATATAGCCAGCATGGATGCACACTCGACAAACACCGATGCCATTAGTGGTAAAGAGGATAAGACAGGACATTGACTAGAGTGGAGGAGTTATGTGGACAACACCTATCCATTTTGGCCAAGCCAATAGAGTTAACTCCCAAACCTAGATGCATGCAAACATGGTACAAAAACTCTCGATGATGAAGACCTGCACAGGGCACCATGAACAAGCTTAGTATTGATGACTACGTTATGCAAAAATTATTGATAATTGTAAAAATGAATTGTTACATGTGAGTCACCCACCAAGATGTGAGAAGAATGCTAGGTTTCTATTAGAACAAACACTGATATTGTGAAGTCGATGTAAAATTTTGGTTTGGTATAGCAGGTTGTTGCTAGAGATAGACAACGAGGACCAACTGTATGTTGGTGATGATATGGATAGCTACTTTAACATCACACCAGAATGAAGAGGGCACTTGCATGGAGGTCAAACCAGAGCATTTACATAGATGAATAACTATCTAGATAATGGTAGCATGGATGACAGTCATGGTAATAATAGAGGACAAATAAAATGAACAGTTTATAGGAGTACATTCATCGACGATGTTGACATGTGTACAATGGATCAGATGGGTTGCTGGTAGCAAGTGGCATGGATGTAACATAGATTATGAGTAGATGCCTGGTAGCCAGATAACATATATTTTGAAAACACAACAACAACACTTGTGGACCAATTAGACACATGCATATTTGGATAAACACAATGAAAGGGGAGAAGATAGTGTGGATAAGCCATCAAATTACATGCTAAAGATAGAAGATAATGGTGATGATGCTCATTTCACTAAGATCTATGTAAAGTTATCATCATTTGAGTTACCAAAACTTCCACCTTTTATCTAATGGCTATCGTAAGACAACATCAAGTCCAACGTTCCTCGTAGAGAAGAAATGTAGCTTTGAAAATACTCGAATGTCTCATGAGCATTGGAAAAATATAGTGAGTACTAACACAACAAACAAAAAATTAGGAAGGCTATAGTGTTAGCATCAAGGATGTGACCATTCAAGCAGCTGTATTGATATGGACCAATTGTGGCATGATGGAGATTGAACAAGTGGTGCGGTCTATTCAACGTGTGGAAAGCATTTGATATGAATGACATGGCAATGTGGGTGACTGAGTAGTGGGACATGTCTCATACAATGTTGTATAGTATGGAATGAGAAATTGCGTAGGATGATGCATTGGAGGACAACTCATAGCATCAAGGTCTTGTAGGTCGGATAATTTGCTATAGACGATGTGATATCAAAGGACGCTAGCTAAACTATGATACCAATACAGTGATGTGGATGGATAGGCCCACATGATATCATGGATGGATGACTTCAGAAATGGTTGGCATAGCGATATAACATCTAGAACTTCATGATGATAGGGCATTAATGCGGCATCAATTGCAGTGTCAAAGTTTGGTGTTAAATACATGATGGTGAGCATATACATTACTTCTTTAGATAGAGAGAGCTGAATAAAAATAGCCTCGATTTGATCCCTTCATAGACCATGTTCAGTAAATCTTGTTGCGGTAATTAGAAGCTAACAAATAAATGTAGGGGTGTTGTTTCCCTCTACTACATTGCACCATGTCCATCGTAGATTGCTCTTTCACCATCACTGTAGGGAGAACAAAGGGGGAAGAAACCAAATAAAAAAGGATGGGATATATTTTAGATCCCTTTAATTATTGGTTTATTTTTAAGAAATCATGGATGTATAATATTCAAGGAGCATTTAGTATTGTTAATTTATGAACCAATGTTTATGTTGCATCGGTGTTCCAAAGGGATGAAGCCACATTTACGAAGACCACTGAATATTTTGATTTTAAATAAGAAATTACTATGCCAAAGGTGCACATTTTGGTTTCATTAAACCCCACACCATGGCTAGCATAGTTATTTAATGCTAGTTGATTTGTTTGGTTGTATGGGCATTCTCACAATATGTGTAACGTCCAAAATCTGCTCTAGGTGTCAATTATGCAGTATGGTAACGATTGAGAAGCCAAAAATAACAGGTAGCATCCTAAATTGAAATTAGAAGGTGAAACGAATGGAGGAAATTTTAAAAGACCATTGAAATGCAAGCACAAAGGCTGGAATTTTTACAAGCCAAAGGTTGGATCTTTTTGGAGGTCATGGCTGTATTATTTTTGCCATACTGTTGGATTGTTTTCCACCACATGATACCAATTTGGGGTAGGGTTTTCTACACTCATGTTTGATATTGAATATCTTCTTTCAAAAATATATTGGAGATACATCAAGTTTATGCATGTTAATGGTTTACTTGTGTGTCATTTTTGATATATTGCACCATTTCCTTAGAAGCTCACACCACATTAGATGTTTGATTGCGTGAATTTGGGTCACACTAATGCTGGTTTTGTGCAGAATACTAATGCTTGTAGGGTCTGTGGGAAAATTTTGAGTTGCAACAATCCATTTTATTTCTTTTATTTTATTTTTATTTTTCTAACCCTTATTTTTACATTTTTTTTTTTAAACTTCGACGATTGAAATAAAAATTAAAATTAAAATTAAAACCCCAAAAATAAATGCATGGGTGTGAAGAATGAGCTTCAATATTTCATCCAAAACAATTTCGATCCCATTTTGAAGCCATTTCAAAATTATAAAAATTATTGAATATTGTTGTTTTATGGGGATTTTTATAATTTTGGAATTTTGTATTATTTCACATTTTGAAGATAAATATTTTTTTTAAGCTTTGCATTTTTATTCATAGGCAATAAATGAACTTCCCTTTATGCGAATTGCAATTTCATTAAAGGGGGTAATTTATATGGCATTCCATAGGCCATTATTTTTCGAGCAATAAATTGATTTCTCTTTATGAAAAATTTGATTTCATTAAAGAGAGGTAATTTATGTATTATTTCAAAGGCCATTGTTTTTAGAGCAATAAATTGACATCTCTTTATGAAAATTAATTTCATCAAAGAGGGGTAATTTATTTATCACATCAAAGGCTTCTACGTTTTAAAGTTAGTCATTTAATTATTTTATCTCACGCACACAACAATTTAAAAGGAATCCAATCATCATTTAACATCCACATTTACAGAGATTTTAGTCTTCTATTTCATTGCTTAAAGTAGGGTTTTATGCAAGATAAAACTTTTTTAAAATATGCTTAATAAAAGGAAGATAAAATCTATCTAAAATACTTCGAGATAAAAGGAAATAAGGTTTTACATTGTGGTCATATGAGGGAAAATCACATTTTTGCTTTTATTTTAAGTTTCATGAACAATCATTAACATAGCATAATAAACCAACACAGGCCCCTTGTTAATAGTTACTTGCAAATCACAAAGGTATTCCTAGCACTCATTTAACACTCTTTACAATATTACAAATACACATGTGCAATGCTTATACAACAAAACCTTGGAGAAGTTCTTTTTGTTTTTAACTTCTTTGCAAGAGAGGGTTTTGTGATCAAAATCATAAGTGTGAGTGTGGATTTACAATTGGGAAAAATTACCACTCAAAATTTTGGTGCTAGAAGGAGGGCCTAAATTGGTTTATTTTATTGCTATTTAGATGCTAAATTGTTCATGTTTACTTGAAAGGTTTATTCGAAGATATTGGTCTTGGCTAACAAAGTTTTGTTGATTACATTCATTGATTTGAAATATCCTTTAATTGATGGTGCATTAATGCTAACATTTTTTGCAAATTGAAGGATGTTCACTAATGTCATGGTTTAATTGATGCATATATTTTGGTTGATATACATGATGATTTATGTGTTAAACATTTGAGATTTGTTAGTCATTTCATGCTTCTTTGTAAGATATTTCTTTGACTAACAAAATTGGTATTAAAGTTGTATTCTTTAAGATACACTAATGGCCATGTTTGCACCATGGATGATAGGCAACCCATTGAACATACCTAGAGTTCAACATTATTTACCCTTCAATTTTGAGAGATATATTCCTCAATTTGTGTCTAATGGGATGAGGCCTGCAAAAGAACATATTCAAGCATTCAAAATCTACGTGAATCATTTAACAATTTGGTATGATGATGTTTCTTGTAAAATGTTTCTTTACACCTTGGATAAATTTGCATACAATTGGTTTACTAATCTACCTTCAACTTCTATCACTTCTTGGGCTCAACTAGAGGTAATATTTCTCAATCAATTCAACAAGAAGCTAGTTGACCCAATCCTCATGTATAATTAGTTTGTCACTATTCGTAGAGGACCAAGTGAAAATTTGAAGTCATTCATAAAAAGGTTCCATGGGCTATACACTCAATTGGTGGTACCTTATGTCCTTCCAGAGGGAGTGGCTATCCAAGTATACCTCAATGCTCTTGACCCATTCACTTTCGTATATTTGCAAGGGATACCCCAAATCACATCTTTATCCCAAGTTTACATTAAAGCAATGGTGATTGAACAAAAATTGAGTTATCAAAATTGGGGTGTGGGTTTTGGATCTTATAATTATTAATCATTTAATACCTCCCTTACCCAACCAATAATTTATCCGCCTCAACCAAGTTCAAGTGGGAATCAATTTTAAAATCCTTAACCTATCGTTCAAAATCAATGATCATTCTTAAGTGTAAATCAATTTTAGAATATCCATCTTAATCATATTTTAAATCAATTTCCTAAGATAAATTTCAATTATTTTCATAATAATATTATTTCAGGCAAGGGAGGAGTCCTAGATCTAACTAGTATTGAAACATGTGATAGGTCAAGAACCCTTGACCCACTAAAAGATAATTTTTTTGAAATTGAGGAGGATGAATCTGAGGAAGATGAATTTGTTGAAATTGAGTCCTCAAAAGTGGTTGAAAGTAAAGTTGAAAGAGAATCAATAAATGAATTTGAAGACATAACATAATTTCACCACTTGTTCTCGGAAGACACTTTGGATGAGATTGTTGAAATTGATGGTCAAGAAAATCCACACCTTCCAAATTGTGATAAAATTGAATCATGGGTTACAAATGTGGATTGTGATCTTGCAAGATTGAATACAAAGAGTAGCCCAATTTTGAAAATAATTGAACCATCTAAGGAAGGTGAAGGTGAGTTTGAAGAGCAACCCATTGATGAATTTGAAGAATGTGAAGAAGTGGTTGAATATCACACCCTTATTTTAGAAGATAATTATTGTTGGTGGAATAAATGGGAGGATTTTTCCACTCTTTCTAATGAAGCACTCACTTCACCTGATATGTAGGACAAGTTGCAAAGGCTAATTCTACAGCTTAAAGAAAACACTGCTCAACTATAGGAACAAATGTTGTAAGATGCTTATCTTGAAAATGCTCCAAATCATCCTTATGGGATAGAAGTCGAAGATACTAAAAGTTATATTCTTTCAGAAAATGGAGTAGTCCTAGAGTGGACTAATTTTGAAATACATGAAAAATTAGGATCTTCCATAAATTTGGATGAGGTGGTTAAAATTTCTGATCAAAGCCTTCAACATCCTCAAGATAATGACCAAGAAGAATTTGAAGAAGAATTTCTTGAAGATTCTAAGGAAGAAATAGTATGGATGGTTAACAAGGAATTGGAACCAAATGATAAAAATGTGGCTTTATTTGAAGTAACTCAAGTAATGGATCATGGAGATGTGTTATTTGACACATCCCTTGATAGGCAGGATGTTGAAAGCTCTATCTCACATGAAGATTTTACAATTCTTGGACAATATGAAAATGGCATGAAAGAAGAGATGGAAGTTCATCAAATATTTCAAAAGGATAATGACTCTACCATTCTAGACAAAGAAGGGGAATCACTCACTTTGGTCCCATTTGAGGTGCAAGAAATGGAAAGCATTGTTTCACCTAAGGATCTTATAATACCTATGTTACCTCAAATAGATAAAATTCTAGAATTTGAGTGGTTTGGGTTAGATATTATCTATGATCCTAATGAAAAGGTGGATTTTGAAACAACTAAAACCATTGATCATGGAAAGGTATTATGTGACACATATTTTGAGAAGCTAGGTTCTTATTTTGAAAAGGATGGGCATATGTTTGATTGGGTGCCTAACTTTGGTATTTTTGAACAGGTGTTTGATGATGATGAAATTCATGAAGAAAAAGGAAATATGACAAATCCTCTCCAAGTATTGGTAAATGGAAATGTATCAAAGGTAAAATATCACCTTTTATAGTCCTCCATTCGAATTTCGGGTGAAGGTCTACCTAAGTGGTTGTTGGATTAAAATGCTATGCATGATGAAATCACATTTGTGGTTGATAAATAATTTGAGTTAATTTATCCTCATACCACTAATGATATTGCTTTGTCGAATGAAACAGAAGTAGATAGGCTTGAGTTATTGAATCAAGTGCATCAACAAGTAACAATTGAATCTAGGATACAAACTTATGATGATCCTCATTTGATAGATATTCTAGATGCTTGTAAATTATTGCATAGTCATGATTGGCCTAAAGATATGGATGATGATTTGGTTTCAAAATTTTTAGAAATAGCCTCATATTTAAAGGAAATCTTATGTGCTTGTGAAAATGAGAACTTAATTCAAAGTGATGAATCATGTTTTAAAATTTACACCTCTTTGAATGAACAAGAAAGAATTATTGTCTTATCAGTTTAATGATTTGAATCTTCAAAATGGAATTGCTAATGCCATGGAATCAAATTGGTGGGGTGAGAGAGGAAAGATGAAGAATCAAATTGGCATGTTTATCATGCCATATATCTTTTGAAATATGCTAATCATGTTTGGGATCCAAGGAAATGATAGCCCAAATTTTACATCCTCTTGTACATTATTGTATATTTTTGTATATAGTTTTGGTTTTCATATTTTTGTTTAGCTTTGTTATTTTTGTGCTTTGTCCTTAAATTTTGATTTTGTTTTTCTTTCTTGTTAGTTTGCATTAGGTTAGGATTTGGGTTGCATTTTTTGTTTTGTATTTTGGATTGTTCTCTTGTTTTGAGGTGATGTTTCATGGTCACTAATTTATGGCCTCTTGACCATTTTTTGTGTTCCTTTGTTAAGTAGGTTGGAACACCTAATATAAAATTAGGTGAACCTGAGAAAAGGGGGAGGAATTATTTTATGATCATGCTCAAATTTTGGGACTAAAATGGTGGAGAGTGGAACAATGAAACATTTCACTAAAGCTCCACATGTAACCCACATATTAAAGGGTATTTTTGGAAGTCTTGAAGGATGAAGTTATCTTGATCTGCAAATTAAGACTAGATTCTAACATGCTAAAATTCAAGTGTTACATAGAGGTTTGCAAAGTTCTCTATAAAAGAAGATTACAAGCAATGCAAAGATTGATCAAATCTGTTACCTAGTTTAGATAAACTCCATCAAGGATATAGACACTTGACTAACAATGGGGCTCTATCTAGAGAGATATTGATATATAAAAGAAAAAAAAGAATGAGCATTGAAAAGCTTGATCAAATCAGTCACCTAGTTCAAAAAATCTCCATCGGGGCTATGGACACCTGATTGGTAGTGGGAATCTATCTGAACAATTATGCTCAAAAGAGACTTTACAAAATATTATTCAAAATGAAACATTATGAGAAATATTTTATAGCCTAATGCAAGTTAGGTGATGGAATCTGGATGGTTTTCAAGGATACAAAATGAATCACTTTGACACATACTAAGCAAAGGTAGATGGATTAATTATTTTTTTACTCGAAGCTATTGACCCCTACCTTCTTGGGACATCACTAAATAATTCATTTTTTGTTGATATTTTTGTTCTCATTTTCAGATTGGGTTCTTCACCTAAAATGTTCAGGAGCATTTCCTAGTAGAGTCACCATTTTTGTAGCCATTGCACAACTAACCCCAAAATTGGGGACCCACCTTTTAAATTTTGTCGTTTAGGTATTTTTGGTTTATTTTGAGTGTTTGTGGGTTCTCATTCTTGCTAGGTTGTAGTTTTTCTTGGGTGTGCAGTGTGGTGTTAATTTTGGTGTTTGAATTTAATTAAAATGAACATTTGAATTTAATTAATTTAAATTAAAATATTTATATTAATTAAATGAAATTGAAAACAAATAAAAAATAAAATAATATGTATATATATTATATATACCTATACAATATTATTAAAAAATAAGAAAAAATAAATAAAGTATATATTAAATGGAGCTTTAATGTTTACATTTTAATGAGTGTGTAGATTTAATTTAATTTTTGTGTGTTGTTTCTTTTTATTATTTAAAAATTGACTTTCATGTGTTGATCGTAGGGCTCTATCGCACGGCTAGTGACGATGGTAGAATTTATATGAAGGGTATCATCGATAAGGGTACGAAATGTGTTGTCTATTCAAGGTGGACGTGTCCTCGTAGGTATGGTTTTTTGGTTGAAGATGGTGACCAATAACTCCAAATGCAGTGGTTGGTGAACATTAAGAGGTAGCGTTTGACATGGATGATATGGCCAATGTGGACACACAATCAATAAACATCGACACCATCAATGGCAAAGAGGATAATACAAGATGTTGACTAGCATGGAGGAGTTATCGGGAAAACACCTATTCATTTTGGCCAAGTCAACAGAGTGAAATACTAAACCTAGACACATGCAAACATGGTGTGAAAACTCTCAATGATGAAGACCCGCATAAGTCACCATGGAAAATATCAATATTGATGACTGTGTTATGCAAAAATTGTTGATAATGGTTAACATGGCTTATTGCATGTGATTCACCCACCAAGATACAAGTAGATTGCCAGGTTTTTGCCAAAAACAACACCAATATCGTGAAGCCAGTGTGAAATTTTGGTTTGGTATGGCAAACTATTGCTAGAGATGTGAGACTCAAATAGCAAGGACCAACTGTATGTTGGTGATGATGTGGATAGCTACTTCAGTGTCACATTGGAATGAAGAGGGTGCTTACATGGAGGCCAAACTAGAGTATCGATGCAGATGAATATCTGTCTAGATAGTGATAATATGGATGACGATCATGGCAATAACAGAGGATGAATACAGTGAACAGTTTATGGGAGTGCATTCATCAATGATACTAGCATGCGTATAATGGATCATATGGGTCACTGGTAGCAAGTAGTGTGGATGTAGCGTAGATTATGAGTAGATGCCTGATAGCTAGATAACATGGATTTTGATAGTGCAGGAGTAGCATCTATGGATGGATTAGACACATGCATATTTGGAAAAACATGATGAAATGGGAGCAAATAGTGTGGATAATCTAGAAAATTACATGCTGAAGGTAGAAGATAATGGTGTTGATTCTCATTTCATGAATATCTACATAGAGTTATCATAGTTTGAGTTACCAAAACTTCCACCTTTTATCTAATGGTTTCTGCAAGACAACATCAAGTCCAATGTTATTGGTAGAGAAGAAATACAACTTTGAAAACACTTGAAAATCTCATGAGCATTGGAAAAAAATAGTGAGCACCAATATGGCAAATGGAAAATTAGAAAGGCTACAACATTAGCATCAACAACATGACCAATCAAGCAGTTGTGTTGATATGGAACATTAGCGGTACGATGTGAGATGGAACGAGTGGTGTGGTCTATTGAACAATGTGTAGAAATCATTCGACAGGCATGACAGGACAATGTTTATGACTGAGTAGTGGGACATATCTCATATAAGGTTGTACAATATGGAATGAGAAACTATGTAGGGATGATGTTCTAGAGGGTAGCTCATAGTGTCAAGGACTTGGAGGCCAGATAAATTGCTATAGAAAATGCAATATCAGAGGGTGTTGGCTAAAATGCGACATAGACATGGTGATGTGGATGGATAGGCCCATGTTATTTCGTATATGGATGACTTCAAAAATAGTTGGTGCAGTGATATAACGTCTAGCACTTCACAATAATAGGACATTAATGTGGCAACAATTGCAATGTCAAATGGGGTTGTTAAATACATGATGGCAAGAATATACGTTACTTCTTTAGATAGAGAGACAAAGAAAAATGACCTTGAGTTGATCCCTTCATAGACCATGTTTAGTAAATTTTGTTGTAGTAATTGGAAGCTAACAAATAAATGTAGGGGTGTTGCTTCCCTCTACTACATTACACCATGTCCATTGCAGATTGCTCTTTCACCATCACTATGGGGAGAACAAAGGGGGAAGAAACCAAATAAAAAAGGATGGGATATAGTTTAGATCCTTTTAATTATTGGTTTATTCTAAAGAAATCATGGATGTATAATATTCAAGGAGCGTTTAGTATTGTTAATTTATGAACCAATATTTATGCTACATCAGTGTTCCAAAGGGGTGAAGCCACGTTTAAGAAGACCGTTGATTACTTTGGTTGAAAATAAGAAATGGGTGTGCCAAAGGTGCATGTTTTACTTTCATTAAACCCCACACAATGGATAGCTTAGTTATTTAGGGCTAGTCGGTCCATTTGGTTGTATGGGCATTCTCACAATATGCGTAACGCCCAAAATATGCTCTGGGTGTAAATTGTGTTGTATGGTAATGATTGAGAAGCCAAAAAAAATAGAAAGCATCATGAAACAAAATCAAAAGGTGAAATTAATGGAGTAAATATTAAAATCCCATTGAAACGTAGGCACAAATACTAGACTTTTTATAGGCCAAAGGTTGGACCTTTTTGGAGGCCATGGCTAGATTGTTTTTGCCATACTACTGGACTATTTTTCACCACATGATACCAATTTGGGGTAGGATTTTCTGCACTCATGTTTGATATTGAAGATATTTTTCAGCAATATTGGATAATACATCAGGTTTATGCATGTTAAGGGTTTACTTGTGTGTTATTTTTGATATATTACACCATTTCCTTAGAAGCTTGCATCGCATTAGATTTTTGATTGTGTGAATTTGGGTCACACTAATGCTGGTTTTGTGTAGAATACTAATGCTTGTAGGGTCTGTGGGAAAATTTTGAGTTGTAGCAATCCATTTTATTTCTTTTATTTTATTTTTATTTTTATAACCCTTCCTTTTGCATATTTTTTTTAAAACTTCGACAATTAAAATAAAAATCGAAAAAACAAATAAAATACCAAAAATAAATGCATGGGTGTGAAAAATGAGCTTCAAAATTTCATCCAAAATAATTTCAATCCCATTCTAAAGCCATTTCAAAATTATAAAAATTATTAAAAAAATTTGTTTTGTGGGGATTTTTATAATTTTGAAATTTTGCATTATTTCCCATTCTGAAGGTCAATCAATTTTTTTTATTGATGTAAAGGGGGTTTTGAAAGGTCCTCGAACCTTTTATAGAGTCATTAAAAAAAGGGAAAACCTAGGATGGGATCCCATAGAGAGACTAAAGGACAAAAGCCAAAAAATAATAGGGATTGAAACTACAGTCCTAGACAACAAGTTGAGATAGAAAGAGAGGAAAACCCTACCAGAAACAAGAAAGGCCTACCAAACATGGAGGCTAGAAAAATCAAATATTGGCCTGATGAGCAATATTCTTACCAGCATCAGTGCCCTGGGAAGGTGGAATGAAGGTTTCTATGGCTCCATTTTAGGAATAAACCAATGGATTGGAACATCATGATGAAGAAAAAACTCAACGATTTCACTGGGGAAATATCTATCCCAAACTCGAAGGCCTTTCTAGTTTAGGCCTATGTTGCCATGATATCAATTATTTCGTTGCCTTATTTGCAGATATTTTGAACTAAATAATGGTCAAGGTGACTGATAATCCTTTTTTACTCTAAATAAACATTAATAATAGACTAAGCAGTAGGAGAGGAACCCTTGACAAAGTTTATGGTGTTCAACGAATCCTCTTCAATGATAATATTATGGAATTATCTACTAGAATCTAAAGAGATATATTGGAACAACACCTGAGCTTTAACAAAATTATTGGAATGAACACTAATGGCTTCAAAAAAGGCAAGAAGAATTCTACCTTGGTCATCTTTGATGAGGCCTCCTACACTAGCTTTACCAGGGTTGCCCTTAGCAGCTCCATCAAAGTTGAGTTTGAGACAACCTTAGGGATGCAGGACCAAGTAGACATAATATCTATCAGCTTTGGGGAATTGAGCCTTGGAAGGGAGAACAAGGAGATTGAACAAATAAATGAGATGGGTTTCAATTTCATGGCCATGACTCTCAATAAAAGGAACAATACTAGCACTCTCCCTCTCTAGGGTGAGAATTCTAGAAAGGACAGAGGTAGGGGAATTGGGAAAATAATTGAAGGCCCTGTTGTTTCTCTCAAGCCACACTTACCATAAAAAGTGTGGGAGGTAGAAAGACCATAAGGAACAGAGGTGGATGTGGTGGAAGGGGTTGGTCCACTGGTAGTAGAGGTCCATGATGGAGTTAGGAGGTGCCCAAGAAATACTGAACTCATACATGAGGGAGGATAGAATGGAAGAGGTGAAAGGGTAGCCCAAAAAAAGGTAGGGAATTGATTCCTAATTATACTAGAACATGTAGCATATGTTGGCAATAATAAGCCCTTTGTGAGACAAGTTATCTAGATTTAACACTCAGTTCTGCACAAATAGCTAAAATAAAAAGGTAACTTTAGGAATGAGATGATGATGCTAAATGAGATCAATCATAAACCAGTTTTGTAGTAGCTCTTCTTGGAGGAAATAAGCATATTTGGCATTAAAAATGCCATTTTTCATGGCTCCCTAAAATATGGAATCATGAGACTGACTGGAAGGGATAATAGTAGTTCTGAGTAAATTAGAGAGAGCCTTAGCAGCTTTGAACGAACCAGGGATGTTATCAAAGGAAGGGATGGGCTTCCACGAAGGATGTTGGTTGTTATCAAAGGTAATAAAATTGGAAACAAACTTTCCCACATATTGATGAAGAATGGGATTTAGGAGACAGATCTCAAGGAGTTGATAAGAGGTCAGTATAAGATCCATAGGTCTTCCAAAAACTATATGAGTTTGCCATTCCCCAATCACCATTGAAGAACTTTTCCAAGGATGATTTTGGTGTGGGACACAAAATTCCAAAATGCTGATCCATCAGGACAAATAGAATTAGTGAAGGAGCAGTGGCAGAGGTATTTGCTCTTGACTATGTCTACCCATAAGGCTTTGGAATCATATATTATTTTCCATCCCTACCTACAAAGTAAAGCCATGTTCATTCTAAACACTTTCTAAAATCTAAGGCCCCCATGAGCCTTTTTGGTGCAGAATTTTTCCCATGCTACCAAATGGAGCCTACGCTTGTTTTCCTTACCTAACCAAAGAAACCATTTCTGAATTTTCTCGATATTCCTACAAACTTCTTTGAGAACTTTGAAAATTGACATGATGAAAACTAGAATACTTTGGAGGCAATATTGGACTAAAGTTTCTTTGGTTTCCTGGTTGAGGAACACACTTTTATTCACAAGCAATAAATGAACTTCTATTTATGAAAATTGTAATTTCATTAAAGGGGTGTAATTTATATGGAATTCCATAGGCCATAATTTCTATTTATGAAAATTATGATTTCATTAAAGAGAGTTAATTTATATATTATTTCAAAGGCCATTGTTTTTAGAGCAATAAATTGACATCTCTTTATGAATTTTTTTTTTAAGCGAAAAAACCCCTCGTGGGGCCGCCTTGGTCTAAGAGACCATGAACATGGGGTTCTACACCGTCAAAGTCACCCGGGGGTCACACCCAGCCCTGCTCGCACCAAAATTATCAATTGGATTTTGGGTACCCAATTTAGCTTTTTGGTAGGGTGGAGATTCGAACCTGGGACCTCCCTTGGAGGATTGCCCTCTCCTCTCCAACTCACCTACAACACTGGGTTCTCTTTATGAAAATTAATTTCATCAAAGAGGGGTAATTTATTTATCACATCAAAGGCTTCTATATTTTAAAGTTAGTCATTTCATTGTTTTATTTCATGCACAAAGCAATTTAAAAGGAATCCAATCATCATTTAACATCCACATTTAGAGATATTTTAATCTTCTATTTCATTTCTTAAAGTAGGGTTTAATGCAAGATAAAACTTGTTTAAAATTTGCTTAATCAAAGGAAGATAAAATCTATCTAAAATACTTCAAGATAAAAGGAACTAAGGCTTTACATCGTGGTCATATGAGGGCCAATCACATTTTTTATTTTCTTTTAAGTTTCATGACTAATCATTAACATAGCATAATAAAATAAACAACACAATCCCCTTGTTAACAGTTACTTGCAAATCACTAAGGTATTCCTAGCACTCATTTAACACATATTTACAAGATTACAAATACACATGTGCAATTCTTACATACCAAAACCTTGGAGAAGTTCTTTTTGTTTTTAACTTCTTTGCAAGGGAGGATTTTGTGATCAAAATCCTAAGTGTGAGTGTGATTTTGCAGTTGGGAAAAATTGCCACTCAACAAGACTCAAGAACTTCAATGTGTTATGAATATTATAATATCATGGCTATTTGGTAAGGCATAATCATTAGAGATGCTTATGTGGTCATAAAAAGATGTGGAAGGCATCACAAAAGGTGTGCAATATAATTAGGGCATGTACTTGGCACAAAGAATCCAAATATTACTATAATGAAAAACTAAGAATTTCTCCATGACATTCCATGTGATTGCAATGATATTGGATGTAGTTTCTTAGGTTGGCATACCTTTCTATGTAATGACAACACCAAGGAGTTTACCCAAATATTAGCCTTTAAGTTTGGTATGGGTGAAATCAGTACCAGTAAAGAAGGCTACTCTAAAAAAACTAAAGACCAAAATAAATACAAGGAAATCAAAGTCGATTATAGTTGAAGAGAGTGAGACTTATGAAGAAGAGGTACATCATAAACAAAAAGGAGAAGAAATCTAGATCTGGATCTAGAATAGGAGGAGGCTATCCCTAAATACTTATTGTAAGAGTAATAAATGCTTCAAAGGGAGAAATAAGAGGAAATAGAAACAAGTCCCATAAAAAAAATGTGACAACAAGAGTAGGGAAAAAGGAAGCCATAAGAACAAAAGATTTTAGTACATAGTGAGCAACAAGTATTGGCCATAAATTTAAATGAAGATGTTGGATTAGGTTTGAAGAACTGGACTTCATGGAAATAAACCTACCAACTAAAGCATACCAGCCAAAGGAAACCTATGAATTACCCACATTTATAGATATAAATTAATTAAAATTGTTGGACAAAGCAAAATATTGGCTAGAAAAGGATGCAACACCACCAAGAGTAGAGGTGAAGGGTAAAAATGTAGTATTTGTACAACCATATAAGAAGAAAAAATAAATTTGAATTATTATGAGAGGTGGCAATAGTAAAAAACCAACCAAGGAGGGGAAGGCTAAAGAGGGAGAATGACATGACCAAATGGAATACAAGGAGCAGATTATAGAGCAACAAAATTTATTAGAAGAATTATTGGTGCAAAGTGAAGTGCAATAGAGAAAAATATAAAATGAATAATATATTGTTGTAGAACCACTAAATCTAGCACATATTAGGATAAAACAAGAAAATTAGCAGGAAAAAACTACAAAACAAATCACTCTACATGAGGAAACTCGGGTCATCCAATTGGAAGACTATAGGGAAATACCTTAAAATTAGGAATATGTAGAGTAAGAGGACCAAACACATGGGACAAATCAAGGATTTTAGGTAAAATTTTCTATTTAAGTACCCACATTTTGGATCTCTGATGGGGAAGAGAAGAAATTGATAAATGGGTTGATCATTTTTTTAAACAATTATTGAAAATGTTTCTTACTAATCGGTTGTAGTTTTAGATGGGCTATGTAGGATAGCTAAAATATTGGAAGGAGAGATATTTTTATGAGATAAAGTGATGAATTAGGTGTGGAATAAATTTAGAATGAGGAAAGTGGTTGAAATTTATGCACAACCACCTTGGCAGTTACCTATTAGAGGGGTAACTAGCATGTTAGGAGTCAATGAATTATCAAAAGAAACAATAACTAATTAAAGAGTGCCTCCAATAATATATATGGACTTAAGTAGACCCCAAATATGTCCAATAGATACAACATATATAGAATACTAGAGAGCACCACCAAAGTTAGCATTCTTGTTTTGGAAGTCTAATTTCCTAACACACTAAATAGAATGGCTTACCATAGGGTTGGAACATGTTCACTAGGTTAAGGAAGCACAACGAGGAGAAGCCTAAACTGCATGAAATAAAATGGCTGCCATGGAGGATTAAGTAGAGAAAATTAAGAAAGAAGTCAAAGCAAGACAAAAGGACATAGATATTGAGATGAGTAGTACAAAGCAGACCTTCAAAGTAAAGTTAAAATCTCAAGAGGAACAATGAAAAATCTTGAAGTATAAATTAAAATAACAAAGAAAATAACTACAGGAGCAAAAGAAGTTGAAGAAATATGTAAATAATCTGAAAAAATGAGAGGAGCAACTAAAATTGAGTAGTGAACAACTTGAAAACTAGGAGGAGCACTTTAAAGCTAAATATGAATAAATAAAGAAGTAGGAGGATCTATTGAAGATGAACAAGGGATAATTGTAGCTTAAGGATCAAAATATGGCTGAAATAATGAAGGATATGGAATGATAAAGTAATAAGTTCCTTGAATAGAAGGCCATAATTCAAGTAATGGATGAAAAATAGGAGGCTCATGTAATGACCCCACATTACCAACCAAACCTGAGATAAATTTTTTTTGTGTTCATATTGATCATGTTAAGTTACAACCAAGTAAGCTTGGATCAACACCATGCAGGGAAGGAAATAATCAAGAGAATTATGACATGTTCAGTGTCAACTCTCATGGTAGGAGTGACTAAATCTTATTTAACCTTTCATCCCATCATTATACGTATGATACCTTGGTTTAAATATTTCTACCTCTTCTTTATTAGGATTTTTAGTTGCACAATCAATTGAATGTCATTCCAATTCACCCTCATAATTTTATTATTTGCAATGGAATATTATGCATGTATCATAACACAAATATTACTTTATTCACATCAAGACTTTCACTTGATTTAAAGCATTAACCAATGTATCATAAAAAAATATCCATTCATTGAAAAGCATAAAGGCATCATTTCTCATAATCACACGGATAATCATAATCCATTTTCATCCATGGAATATTGCTTGTTAAAAAAACATTACATCATACAACATTCTAATAATCATCTTATATGAATGTAAAAGCATCATCTCATTAGAAATAAAATAGCATTTACTTATTTCATCATATTCAATATCCATGATCTATCTAGATACTAGAGGGTACATACATCATCCATGCTTAACAACATTTGCAAACCACAAAATAGAAGTACACAACATATACCCTGGGAACACTCACGGGGAATAAAACCAACCTCAAAAATATGTTTCTCCTCTCATTTCATAAACTTAAATTGTCATAAATACAAGTATAGAAAATGCATCCCAGAGATTCTTTTTAAAATCATTATGCAGTAAAAGGAACCAACTTGTTCCATGTTTTAATTTATGATGCAATTAAGAAAATCCATTTCCTTTCTCTAAGCCATAAAAAAATAAGAATATCACAAATTATTATATCTACATGTTTATGGAAGATCATTGATTATGTATTAAGGATAATTTTAATTAGTTTCCAAGATATAACCCTATAATTCCCTTAAGAATGAACCCCACATTCATTCTCCACCCAATGTAGTATGGAATTTTCCTAATATTTTAATCGCACATGGGGAGATTCCATACTCTATCCAAGATTAGATCCCATATCTAATATTCCACATTCACATTTCACACTTAGAAAACATCCACCATATCATATTATAGTTCTCATAATCCATTAACGGGATCATTCATATGGTTAGACTAAAGGCCCTAAAAATTTTACCTTTAAATCTATCAACAAAATCACAACACAAATCAACATTGTAATCTATCACACAAGATTACACCTTAAGCACAAATCATCCTTGTAATATATCACACAAGATTACATTATTAATTGTAAAATAAATTTGTAATCTATCATACAAGATTACTTATGTCATCCTTGTAATCTATCACACAAGATTATAGCTTTAAACTCAAATCACCCTTGTAATCTATCACACAAGATTACAACTTTAAACTCAATACACTCTTGCAATCTATCACACAAGATTACACCTTTAAACTCTAATCAACCTTGTAAACTATCACACAATATTTCATCCTTAATTGCAAAAGGACTTTGTAATCTATCACACAAGGTTACTTATATCATCACAATAGCCTATAAAAATTTATACTAAAAGGGTATTCAGGTCTTATGTTATACTCAATTTCACTCCAAAATTGAGCCTAAATTATCCTTTCTTAAAAGCATAAATACAAATATTTTAGTCTTAATAATAAGGTAAGGGAAAACCTAATTTTCAATACTTTTCTCCCATAGCCTTAATAGTGGTAATATGTGTTAAAAAAAAGGGTATTGTAGAGGTATAATATGTCTTATGCCCAATATTCATTTTAACCTTATAGCCAAGGTCACAATTATCACCCAATGGCCCCAACAATGTTGTCATATGTTCCAATGGTCTTATAGAAAATAAAACACTCCCTTTTAATTTATGGTTAACACACATATTTAACTAGATGATGGACTATCATTAATCATCGTGAACAATCTATTTATTCAATGCTACCCAATGGTCACTAGAGTCTTTTCAAAATACAACAATCACAAATCCTATTACCAGGTCACTATAGCCATTTTAAACTTGACCAACATCTAATTGCTAGTGGCCTAATATTTTGTTATTATGTCAATTGTCACTATGTGACTATTATGATAGGAGATATCCCTTAACATCTTCACATAGTTTCATAGGAATTATATGGGATGGAATATTTAAAACTTACGCAATACAAGAGGTGCTTCCACACCTATAGATATGTCAACAACTAGTCAACAAACCACCGTTTGATACGTTTCAGATTACTAATGGGACATCGAGTCATAAAAATATTGTTTACATAGTCATTGATTAATGCTCCTACCTAACATGAGATCATTCAATGGGGTTCAATAAGATTATATGAATCTACTCCTTTATAGGCATGTTATGACAGAGCATGTCCCATGTGGGACTCAAAACATATATATCCTATCTATAATCCTCTCCCCTAGAGATGGATACATAGGGAAATGCTTTGGGCATGCAATGAATACTTGATGCAACTTAGGATCTATATCATACCAAAATGGAGAAAGTATCGATTTACAAGATTTAACCCCTCAATTTAGAGCATTCCACAAGATCCTTCAATCTACTCCAAGCATCATCTAACTCTTAGCAATGGTATTTTTTCTTAATTTATTAAGGGTGTCTTCGGTTTGGTTTATATGGTTTCCAAATAGAGCGTATATTTACCTATTGGTGATAGACAGTGATTTTATCATTCCATCGAACAAATAGTATTTGCAGGGAGATGCTATTGGGTCTCTGTTTATGCATCAAAATTTATTGATATGCCTAGATGTGGGTTTTATATTTTCCATGCAATGATTAACACCCATCACCGATATTAAAACTTGTAGTGTAATACCAATCCTCGAGGGGGAATCAATCTAAGTTTCAATTTCTAAACTATGATTTCTAACAATATTTGGGATTGCTATTGTGTATTTAACGACACTGTCTATTCCTACAACCATCAAGGGTTTGATTCAAGACATTCCTATTGGAAATCTCATCGATTCCACCTGCTACTAGAGGTTATCAGATTGACGATGCCCAATTTAAACCATTGGATTTCCTACAGGTCAATCAATTTAGGGTCTTCACGAATGTGAGTATTTGTCAAATATGATAAAAATTATACCTAAAATTGAGCCCCTTTTTTTTCTTAAACATAAGATCCTTTTTTCCTAGGGAGTTATATCCCACATGAATGATGTGCAGGAAAAGCTAGCATTCTAAAAATGCTTGTGTGCCTAAGTTTACATAACCACCATGCGATGGTTGTTATAAGTTTTAGGTGGAGTATTAGCATATGAAAGGCTATTATGATCAGTTAGTTAGGCTAGGGTTCCCTCCAATAAATTTGGAAGAGCCTCTCCCCTTTTGGTGTAACCCATGTATTAAGGATGTAAGAAGCTTCCCTATTCTATAGGTTGAAAAATTATTCTATAGGTTAAATACCATTGGATGGACTTTAGAAAAAGACCAATCATTATGGATGAGGTAACCTCCTATTATGAATATTTCATATAGACCGAATAGGACCTCATATCAACATTAGGACATAACATCTTATAAATCCCTTACATTGAAGATTAAGCACAAACTAAATGTGGTTTCTTAACCAAATAAATATTATAGGAGAAAGAAATTATGGATATTAAAATAGTATTTGATTTAAACTTTTTATCATGAACTTATATATATAAGATATCCAAACTTTTTCTCTAGCATGGTGGGATTCTACCTCTCCAATAGTAATCTTCAGCTTCCAACTCTTCTTATATTTTCCTCCACAAACATTTTCCCCTCGAAGATAAGTTCCAAAAGTTCCTACCTTGATCACAAACCATTAATTGTAATTTAGTACTTTCCTCAAGGATTTTTGTTTTTTGATCTACCATCAAGGTAGAAAGCATACTCCCTAAGCCCCCAATATTTACTATCCCCAAACCTTTGCTTGCTTCATTTTTATAATTTTTCCCAGCTCCTCTTCCTCCATGAGCAAGTGGGTGAGTTTATCAATAAAATATTGAAAGGAACCTATTTTTTGGAGTTCACCCAAATAGTGGGGATTCCTTTTTATCATTTTAAAATTAGGGATAAGACAAGAGAGGGCAAGGTGGAAGTACTTTTCTCATTTTATGCCTTCCCTTTATCCCAAGTGCACCTGCAAAGCCTACACCATTACTATTCATGTGGAATGGATAATAGTTCATCCACTAGGTAAATATGTACATTTTTATTATTTAAATATGATCTTGGGGAATGGTTCATCCATTAGTTAAATATATACACATTTTTTTATTAATTTGCATCCTTGTCCTTTTTGGGCCCAATTTAAAATTGGATAAATCTTAGAGGACACTTAAATATAATAAATTAGACTCAATATAATAAGTTACTTTTGTAAAATATAATTTCCCCAAATTAATCTTTTTGAAAAAAACCTTATTCTATTTTTCCCAAAACCTTATCAAAATCCCAATTTTATTCAAACTCTCCTTTTTTTTTTAAGTGAAAAATACCTTGTGGGGCTGCCTTGGTCTGAGAGACCACAAATAAGAGGTTCTACACCATCAAAGTCACCCAGGAGTCACACTCGACCCTGCCCCCACCAACATTATCAATTGGATTTTGGATACCCAATTCAGCTTTTTGGTAGGGTGGAGATTTGAACCTAGGACCTCCCAAACTCTCCAATTTAACTTGGTAGAGTGTAGATAGTTTTTAAATAGGGATTTCTATGGAGTAATTTTACTATCATCTAATGTTATTTATTAGAACCTTTTTATTAATGCTTGTCAGCATTAGTAAGATTTGGTAAATTCCAAGATGTAAGTATTAAATGATATTATGGGTTAATTTAAGTTTTCTAGGAAGTCCAATGGGCGGGTTGTTAGATACTCCCCCCATTGGATTAAATGCAGTCCCTTGTATTTTTTTATTAGTTCCTAGCTTAGTTAATGTAGAAATCAATAAAATTCATCATCCTTCTCCTTATTTCCAGTGCCTCGACTCTTATGATAAGCATCATATTCCATCCTCGAGGGTACCTGGAACTACAAAAGTGCAAACTATCAATAATACCATGTTCTTAGAGCAATAAAACGTCCATATTGCATAAATAATAAGTATTGAAAACATCATCAATACAAAATTTTCATCATGAAAACAAATTATCAAAGCATCTATCACAACATAGTCAATGATAATAGAGTACTACAACAAAAGAACTACAAAATATTTCCATAGAAATGTCATGAATTCATGTTTTAATAATAAACTATAAATAATCTGTCTAATTATATGCATCAAAAACTCTCACAAAGAAGTACCACACTATGCCTTGATATCTCCTTTTTATGAGTTGAACTAATCCACATAGGTTTCATCAAAGACAAAGACATAATTTCATGCTTCTTCCTTAAAGATACCCATATATCTTGAAACCATAATGGAAAACTCAATTACCACCACCAGTGCATCACTCTTGATGTCCCCTAGTTCTTATTTCTAATAATTCTATTGCAAGATTCGTATCTTAAGAGACAAATTTTAAGTGCATTCCTTAAAAGAGCCTAAGTTACACCGCTTAAGACCCACAAGGTGTGGAGGGTTTGCTTAGCTCTTCTAATTCGATTCAGTGGCTTAATAGCGTGAGTAAAATATCTTGAGCATATGTGATATCTGAGCAAAAAAATCCATCAATAATAGCAATGATCCCCCTTTTTTTTCTATACTTACGATGCCATACTAACATTCATGGTCATACTTACCCCTTTATAGGGTACCATGCAAAATTTTTGTACCATTTATGCTATCATTCACCAATAGCACCTATTACCACACTTACTCCATGTAAGGTGTCATAACAATCAAACTATCACTCATCGATATTATCTATGACCACACTTACTCCATGTAAGGTGTCATAAGAATCATTAGGATATTATTTCTTCTATTTTGAGAGGGAATCCCGCATCCCTATTTAAGGATAGATTCCTCATCTATACCTCCTAAGAGTGTTCCCATATTAAAAATTTCATGTCTATCCTTGCTCATTTAGGTTGTAAATATTTTCTTTCATTAAGTTTTTTAGACTCATATACAGATGCATCCCGTGATATCTCTTTTTACCCTCCAAGACATTATTTAATTGAGACTAGTCATTGTAGATGACACTCAATTGATAGACATGCCTAATAGGGTACTTAGTCCAATATCACCTACTTAGGACCTTCCAAAAGCTATCCATTTTTTGGATTTTTTTGAGCCATTACTAAAAAAAACAAGAAGACTTAAGTATTAGGGATCATCTAGTCCTAAATCTTAACAAAATACAATCAATTAAACTAAATCACTCATAATATAAATACTACTTTTATATTACACATATAAATTACATTTTTGAGGGTTACATGTGTGTAATCATATATCCTCATAACACACAAGGATTGGCTTTTTCAGCCATACAACATGGTAGACTTTATGGCTATCAATTTTCTATCCTCCCATAATTTGGGTTTAGACTTAATTCCTGCAAGAAAGCGGTTCAATGTCTAACTCACCTAGTAACACTTCTATGCCCACATGGGATATCAACTAAGAGAAATCCATGAATCACTAATGCATCGAGGCATGATGCCAAGTCGGTGGATCTATACTCATTCCTTGCTTATCGAAGTTGTGAATTCTTGGTATGGATGGCCATCGTTGATCCTTCACTATTACTTTGAGTTAGCTCCTATTGGAGTACATCTCATTTGGCTCTAGAAACATCTCTTTCTGAATCTAACTATCAAATTCGTTGCTTTAGGGATTCTATCTCTAGTGGTCCAACTATCTTAGAATTCTCACTATTATTTCTTTGATAGTTGGAGGGACCTACTTCATTCTCCCTCGAAAGTTTCTCTACTTCCCTTGGAATTTCCTCATCTTATTTTTGTTGGGTAGACCACCACTGATCATATTTTGGGGTTGTACCTACATCATCTACAACTAAAAACCATATGTCCTCATCTATTTCTAAGGATAATGGTTCCATTTATGGGGGTACAACTTCCTTCTTCCCTTTCCTCATGTAAACCATAGGGGGTTTGATACCCTTTTCTTGATACCGAACTACCGTAATACTCGAGTATATTGGAAATGCTCATAATGTGTGTTGACTCACCCAATCATCCATTTGTCTCTTTATACATGAGCTATATGATAGTTATCTTATAACCATATTAGACCTATCCTCCTTGGTCTCCAGATCACATCTTGATATTTTAAATTTTTCCATATAGAGTGATAGAGCTCCCAATTACTCTCTCGTGGCCTCTTTAGCTGAGGCTCCTTCACCCTTTGCCATATTAGTGCATAGGAGGCTTTTGGTTTTACCAAGCTATGTACATCATAAACCTAGGGTCCTACTTATAGCCACAAGCTCCTAGGTCCATATTTGTAACAAAAGTCCACATTCCATTCTTACCCGCTTTATTGTTCAAAATTTGAATAATTTTCTACAAGCTTGGGCCAATAAAGCTAGTGCCAAAGAAAACACAATGGAATACTCTACTAGATCCTACACTACCCCTAGCATGTTTCAAGGGAATCGTGCACCTAGTGCATTAGGTAAAATTATGTTTGCTATGAGTGTCATTACCAAATATTGTTTGGGTGATAGTATACCAAACGTAAAAATTAGTTCATACAATATACCATCCTTATCGATATCGACATATTTCCAATTGGATTTGAACACTCTTTCCAAAACCAGTCCCTTTTTTGCCTCTCTTATGGCTATCACTGTGCACCCTTTTACTGCCAATCGATAGATTCTACATACATATTCCATGGTAATAGTCATCTCTCCAGTGGGTAACTAGAAAGTTCACTAATTAGGATCCCACCTTTCCATAAGTATTGATAGGTATTCCCTATCAACCAGTACTAGTTCTAAGTAGGTAACTCCTACTAAACCTATATCGTTTAACTAGTTCTAATTATTAATATCCAACACACTCCTAGCCCCTTGAAAAATTAGTCTAAGAGAATTGCAGGCCTTAACAAATTTTAATGACTTTTATTCTATGGAACCCACTTCATAACTCACTTTGGTGCTACTAGATGCCATATTTTGATCAATTAGCAAAAATAACAGTAATAGGAAGCACACTATATGGTTTACCTTGAGGAAAAATATTGAGTAGTGCAAACCCTAGAATTAATATAATCGTGTTGAATTTCATAGGATGATTCTTCTTGTTGTCCAAAATTCTTGTTTTTTTAAACCTTTGGTCATGTTCGATGATCGATCAAATCGAACATCTTTCGACAATCATGTTTTTGGTTGAATCAATCTTTCAGGGATTCATTGTACCCTTGTGTACATGGAAATATTTTTTATCCATTTACGCGTCTAACACATTACTATTTTAGTGTCTTTTTTCAAGGATTTTCTACATTATTAGGCATCAATTTTTATTCTAACCATTACTTCTTTGTTGGCAATAACATTGACCAAGTATTATCCCTATTTACACTGGTTACTTCAGGAAAATGTGTATCGATATGCCCTTAGGTTTTTCTCCTTTTCTATTTTGAAGGTATAGCATATAATATTATTAAGTAGGTATTAATACCACATTCACCATGTAGTGGTGCCATCCTATATTTAAATAGTGTATAAAACCCTTTTAATCTTGACCACCACTCGGATGGTCGGGTGGCATACTATATAGCTGTTTGGTGGCACTTCGACATAATTCTCCATCAAAATGTCATTTTAGGAAGTGTTTCAGGTGGAGTTGGTAGGGTGATCCTATTTCCATTATGGTTCCCTTCCATGGCCATTTTTGGGATATTCAACTCCTTGCTCTAGCCAAGCGTCATGACTATATTGTAACATTAATAAAAAATGTAAAAGAAAAATATTATTTTGTTGATCTCCTAACATCACCCAGATTCTTGTCTCTTTGCAAGGTAGTATGACCATATATTCCTAAAATTATCCTATGGGTTACCCTAAATTTATAATATTTTGGAAGATTTCATAGCTGTCATAGCTAATATTTATGATCAAGGGGTTATTTTAGCATAGTTTCCATGTGGTTCTCTTAAAGATGAATATTCAAGTAATTCCAAGGCTGCACTTAAAAAAAATCAACATGGTCAATGTCTATCCTATAGATAGGAGTGGCAAAACCTCCTATTAATACCAACGGGTAATAAAACATACCGTGCTCTGGGGAAATTTCTTGTTTATTTCAACAAGAATGCCCATTTTCCTATCTAGCTTCAACTAGACTGATGTTAGGTGTCTTTCAACCCATACATTTGGTGTATGCATTGAATACTATACATCCTATCATAAATATAGAACATTAATCATTTGCAATTCTTAACTTTCTTCCCATATCACACAATGAGATTTAAGGGGGTTATCACACAAACCCTCATAGACATTGAATGTCTACCATTCTTACTTGTCTTATTCAACTCTTAATATCCATGATATGAGATAAAATTTAACCTTTTTTCCACTTTATTATTTTCAAATATGTTTTCCACATAATATTTTAGTAAGGAATAGGCTTAGCTTCATACTACAAATGTCAAATATATTTTCTCAATGATCTCTTGGGTACCCCACAAGTTATGGGAGGTTCCCTCACTCTTCCATACTGATTCGCTAGTGAATACATACATGGGAGAAAATATGTGTATATTAGTATCCTCTATGCACTTATTCTTCTACCCTTATTATGCATTTATTAGTTTAGAGTTCATCAAAATCATTTGTAGATTTACAAACAAAGCCCTTCTATTTGCTAGTCTAGACCTATCACAAGAGTCCATTAACTAGCTTGGGATTTAATACCGACTGTAATGACTTCACATTACCAACCAAACCTAAGATATTATTTTTTGTGTTTATATTTATCATGTTAAGTTACAACCAAGTAATATTGGATCAACACCATGCAGGGAAGCAAGTAACCGAGAGAATTATAAAATGGTCAGTGTCAACTCTCATGATAGGAGTGACCAAATCCTATCCAACATTTCATCCCATAATTATATGTATGATACCTTTGTTTAAATTTTTCTACTCTTATTTATTAGGAGTTTTAGTTGCACAATCAATTGAATGTCATTCAAATTCACCCTCCTAATTTTATTATTTGCAATAGAATATTATGCATGTATCATAACACAAAAATATTACTTTATGCACATCAATAATTTCACTTGATTTAAAGCATAAACCATTGTATCATAATAAAAGAGCCATTCGTTGGAAAACACAAAGGTATCATTTCTCATAATCACATGGATAATCATAATCCATTTTCATTCATGGAACATTACTTGTTAACAAATTATTACATCATAAAGCATTCTAATAATCATATTATATGAATTTAAAAGCATCATATCATTATAAAGTAGATAGCAGTTACTTATTTCATCATATTCAATATCCATGATCTATCTAGATACTAGAGGGTAAATACATCATCCATGCTTAACAACATTTTCAAACCAAAAAATATAAGTACACAACATATACCTTTGGAACCCTCATGGGGAATAAACCCAACCTCCAAAGTATGTTTTTCCTCTCATTTCATAAACTTAAATTATCATAAATACAAGTATAGAAAAGGAATACCACAGATCCTTTTCTAAATCATTATGCAATAAAAGGAAACAACTTGTTCCATGTTTTAAATATGATGCAATTAAGGAAATGTCACATTTCCTTTCTCTAAGCCATCAACAAATAACAATATCACAAATTATTATATCTACATGCTTATGAAAGATAATTGGTTACATATTAAGGAGAATTTTAATTAGTTACCAAGATGGAACCCTATAATTCCCTCGAGAATGAACCCCACGTTTATTTTCCATCCAATCTAGTACAAAATTTGTCTAAATTTTAACCACACATGGGGATATCCCATACTCCCTCCAAATTTAGATCCCATATCTAATATTCCATGGTCACATTTCACACTTAGACAACTTCCACCATATCATATTATAGTTATCATAATCCATTAACGGGATAATTCATATGGTTAGACTAGAGACCCTACAAATTTTACCTTTAAATCTATCAATAAAATCACAACACAAATCAACATTGTAATCTATCACACAAGATTATATCCTTAATTGCAAAATGAATTTTTAATCTATCATACAATATTACTTATATCATCCTTGTAATCTATCACACAATATTATAGCTTTAAAATCTAATCACCATTGTAATATATCACATAAGATTACAACTTTAAACTCAGAACACTCTTGCAATCTATCACACAAGATTACACCTTTAAACTCTAATCAACCTTGTAAAATATCACACAAGATTTCATCCTTAATTGTAAAATGACTTTGTAATCTATCACACAAGATTACTTATATCATCACAATAGCCTATACAACTTTATACCAAAATGGTATTTAGGTTCTATGTTATACTCAATTTCACTCCAAAATTGAGCCTAAATTATCCTTTCTTAAAAGCATAAATACAAATATTTTAGGCTTAATAATAAGGTAAGGGAAAACCTAATTTTCAATACGTTTCTCCTAGAGCCTTAATAGAGGTAATATGCATTAAAAAAATGGGTATTGTAGAGGCATAATACGTATTATACCCAATATTAATTTTAGCCTTATGACCAAAGGTCACCATTATCACTCAATGGACCCAAAAGTGTTATAATATGTTCCAACGGTATTATAGAAAAGAAAACACTCCCTTTTAATTTATGGCTAACACACATATTTAACTAAATTATGGACTATCGTTAATCATCCCAAACATTCTATTTAGTCATTGCTACCCAATGGTCACCGGGGTCTTTTCAAAACCCAACGATCACAAATCCTATTACCCAATCACTATAGCCATTTCAAACTCTACCAACAACTAACTATCGATGGCCTAGTATTTTGTGATTAGGTCAACTGTCACCATGTGACTGTTATAATAGGGGGTCTCCCTTAATATCTTCACATGTTTCCATAGGAAGTATGTGGGATGGAATGTTTTAAACATCCACAATACAAGAGGTGCTCCCACACCTACAAACATATCAATAACTAGTTGACAAACCACCATTCGACATGTGTCAAATTCTTAATGGGTTATTGAGTCATCAAAAGGGTGTGTACGTAGTAATTGATTGACATCATCCATACTACACTCACATGCTCCTACTTGACATGAGGTATATCAGTGGGGTTCGATAAAATTATATGAATCTATTATTTTATAGGCATGTTATGATGGAGCATATCCCATGTGGGACTTGAATATAGAGATCCTATCTATAATCCTCTCCCCTAGAGCTGGATACTGTGGGAAACAATTTGGGCACGTAATGAATAACTGATGCAACTTAGGGTCTATATCATACCAAAATGGAGAAAGTATCAATTTACAAGATTTTACCCCTCGATCTAGAACATTTCACAAGATTCTTCGATCTACTCCAAGCATCATCTAACTTTAGTAGTGGTGTCTATGCTCAATTTATTAAGGGGTCTTCAATTTGGTTGAGATGATCTACAAATAGAGAAAAAATTTACCTATTGGTGATGGTGATTTTATCATTCCATTGACCAAATAGTATTTGCAGGGTGGTGGTATTGGGTCTCTATTTATGCATCAGAATCGATGGCTTTTCCAGGAGGCAAGTTTTATATTTTCCACATGATGATTAACAACCATCATCGATATTAAAACATGTAGTGTAATACCAATCCTCAAGGGGGAATCAATCTAAGTTTTGGTTGCTAAACTATGATTTCCAACATTGTTTGGGATTGCTATCATGTATTTAACCACACTGCCTATACCTACAACCATTGAGAGTTAGATTCAACACATTCCTATTATAAATCTCATCAATTCCACCTGCTCCTAGATGTTATCAAAAATATGATGTCCAATATGGGCCATCATATTTCCAACAAGTCAATCGATTCAAGGCCTTCACGAATGTGAGTATTTGTCAAACATCATAAAACTTGTGGCTAAAATCGAACCCTTTTTTTTCTTAAATATAAGCTCCCTTTTTCCTAGGGAGTTATATCCCACATCAATGGTGCGTAGGAAAAAGGAGAATTCTAAAAATGCTCACGTTCCTAAGTTTACATAACCACCATGCGGTGGTTTTTAGAAGGTTTAGATGGAGGATTAGCATATGAAAGGCTATTATGGTTGGTTAGTTAGGCTAGGGGTCCCTCCAATAAATTTGGAAGAGCCTCTCCCCTTTTGGTGTAACCCATGTATTAAGGATACAAGAAGCTTCCCTATTCTATAGGTAAAAACATAATTCTATAGGCTAAATACCATTGGATGGACTTTAGAAAAAGTCCAAATATTACGGATGAGGTTACCTCTTATTCTGAAGATTTCATATAGACTAAATAGGACCACATATCAACATTAGGACATAAAATCTTATAAATCCCTTACACTTAATATTAAGCATAAAATGAATGTGGTTTCTTAACCAATTAAATATTAGAGGATAAAGAAATTATGGATATCAAAATATATTTTATTTAACCATTTTTATCATAAACTTATATAGAGAAGAGATCCAATATTTTTCTCCAGCATGGTGGGATTTTACCTCTCCAATGGTAATATTCAACTTCCTCCTCTCCTTCTAGTCTCCTCCACAAACATTTTCCCCTCCAAGATAAGTTACAAAAGTCCCTACCTTGATCACAAATATTTAATTGCAATTTAGTACTTTCCTCAAGGCTTTTTTGTTTCTGATCTACCATCAAGGTAGAGAGCATACTCCCTAAGCCCCCAAGATTTCCTCCCCCAAACCTTTGCTTGCCTCCCTTTTATAATTTTCCTAGCTCCACTTCCTCCATGAGAAAGTGGGTGAGTTTATCAATAAAATATTGAAAGGAAGCTTTTTTTTTTTAGTTCACCCAAATAGTGGGGATTCATTTTTATCATTTTAAAATTAGGGACAAGATAAGAGAGGACAAGGTGGAAGTACTTTACCCATTTTAGGCCTTCCCTTTCTCCCAAGTGCACCTGTAAATCCTACACCATTACTATTCAAGTAGAATGGGGAATAGTTCATCCACTAGGAAAATATGTACATTTTTATTATTTAAATATGACCTTGGAGAATGGTTCATCCACTAGTCAAATATGTACATATTGTTTTTATTAATTTATAGCCTTGTCCTTTTTGGGCCCAATTAAAAATTGGATAAATATTTGAGGACACTTAATTGTAATAAATTAGGCTCAATATAATAAGTTACTTTTGTAAAAGATAATTTCCCTCAAATTAATATTTTTAAAAAAGCCTTATTCTATTTTCCCCAAAACCTTATCAAAATCCCAATTTTATTCAAACTCTCCAATTTAACTTGGTAGAGTGTATATAGTTTTTAATAAGGGATTTTTATGGAGTAATTTTACTATAATATAATATTATTGATTAGACCCTTTTTATTAATGCTTGTCAACATTAGTAAGGCTTGGTAAATGCTAAAATGTAAGTATTAATTGATCCTCTGGATCAATTAATATTTTCTAGGAAGTCCAACGGGCGAGCTGTTACAACTCATCAAACAAAACTCCAAAAGTGGGACCAAATGATTTCTAAAAATAACATGGATTTAGTCATCACAACAAGAATAGAGACAAAATTAATAGAAAAAGTATGCAAAGGACTAAAGGCCTTGGAAATTAGTAATTATACCTCCAAACTAAGGGATGAATGAGCAATCTTCCAGTTCCAAGTTGTAGTCCTCTAAGCTGAGTAGATGCAGGGCAAACCAACCAAGTGAAAACAACAAGAATTGATAGGAATGTTGACTAATTCAAATGGTAGGGAAGATGTAGGTAGCAAATACACCTCCCAAAAAATAATAAATACAAGTGTACAAATTGTAAATTTTGGCAAGTTTCAATGCAATTTTGTTAGTGTTGGAATAATTAAATATGAATGAAATTTTATACGATGGATGTGAAATGAAATTAGGTTCAAAAAAAATTATATGGAATTAGGAAATTTAAATGACATGCAATTTGATAAAAATCAAATTAGACTTTAGAAAAATTAAATTAACCTTAGGGATGATAGTTATGGGGTGGTAGTTGTAAATAATGTATTGTTTAAAGAATTATTCAAGAACAACCTAGATAGGTATTATAAGGCCCCCCATTTATTCTTTTTGGGTCATTAATGGATGTGAAGAGAATGCATGGAGTAATATTGCAATAGAAAGTTCAATTCTATAAAAAATAATTCCATTAAAACCTATGTATTGTGTTTAGTATGACGTTATTGCATGCAAAAACAATGATGGACATAAATTAAATTTGCAAGTATAATTGTTGGTGTATATATTGAAGAATGAATTCTTTCATGGTAAATATATTTTTTTGTGTTATATGTGTAGTGCAATTCTAGTAGCCATTATTTTGGGATAATTTTTCATTGTAGGTTGTGGAATAAACATCAAAATACGAAATTATATGGACAACTACAATATACTAATAAGTGCAATATGGGATGGATTCATGCCATAGAAGGAACACAAGAACTTGAATGATTATTTCCTATGATTTATAATATAAATTGATTAAATGAAGGGTCAAACCAAGTTAGTGATTGAGTTTTGAATAGATTCATACCTAAACCATACAAGTGTGTAAGAATCATACAACTATTCATTGAATTGTATGGTAGGCAATTTGTTACTTGGAAATGCCCAAATTGCTAGTTGAAAAAATTGGTAGAATTGAAAAACTTCCAAACTGAATTTTTTGACCAATTGAATGCTTTTGTAATTGAAAATTTTGGTGATTGTACAACTTGAGTGATATTATATGTTTTGGAACTATATAGCCACATAACTATACATTTTGTTATCATACAATTGCACATTGGTATGTTTTGAGAATTGTACGTTTGGAATCGTATAATCATATGATTGATACAATTGCATTCTATAAATTGGAAACAAAGACAAACATAGTATTTTTATAAATGTATCACCATACTCTACTACGAATACTTCCACACATGCTACAATTTCCTCCCCCATTGCCAACATATGACAGTAGAGCCATGAAGTAGTTAGTGTACTAGCTTGAGATTTTGTAAGAAAAATATTATGTTAAAGGGATAATCATTGCCATATAGAAAAATGTAATTATAACATTTTTGTATCAAACTTGAATGGAGGGTAGATTTTATTTGAAGATAAACGGTCCCATTAAGATAAATTCTAGAATTCTGCAAAATATTGACAATTGTTCTAACTAGAATTTTTGTGAGTGCCTTGAAGATAGAAGTTTTGTAAGAAAGAGTCTAACACCAAAAATAAAGGGCATGAAATATAAATATAAGAACCTAATTATAAAATTTGCATCTTGATTATTTAAGAGTCACATTGAAGTGGCTAAAGGTCTCTATTGAATACATTTCTCTACTCAAATATGTTGAAGAATCTAGATCCATACTCTACAAATTACCTGTTAGATATGTTGGATCTACCTATGGAATCTAAAATCATCCCCTAAAAACTACCATAGCATATTTGAGTACTTAAATCATTCTATTTTTTTAAGTGTTAAAAAAATTAAAGCTTCTATGAGGTAAAGACCCACGTATTGCAACTTTGTAAAAATAGCAAGACATCCTATTCTAAGAAGAGATTGCATGAAAATTAAGCAAATTTATTTTTTGGTAGATTAATAATTTTATTAATAACACAAAATTTTAAAGGAGTCCTAATGAATTGTACATCATAGGTTCAAAAAGGAATAGACGAAAGAAACTTTGAACTGCTAGCTAAAATAGAATTACAACCTCAAAATTATATCCTTAGACTAAAAGGAGCCAACAACCTTAGACAAGCAGGAACAGAGAGAAACACTAGAGCCGAAAGAGAAGCTGTTATTTAAGTACTTAAATCATTCTATTTTTGTAAGTGTTAAAAAACTTGAAGCTTCTATGAGGTAAAGACCCATGTATTGCAACTTTGCAAAAATAGCAAGACATCCTATTCTAAGAAGAGATTGCATTAAAATTAAGTAATTTTAATGTTCACTTTGAAATACCCATTTTAAAAGTAAAACATAAATGAGAAGCATCAAATTGAAATGTGGTACGGTAAAAGTGGATAGATGTGGAGAAATGTATATCCAAATATAGCATCGAAGAAAGACTTATTCGTGCATGTATAAAAGAGAATAAAATCCTCCATTATCACTTGGATACAATAAAATATATTTTAAAATTACTTTTTTTTTTAATTTGCAATTGCATAACTAGGTATTTTCACTTCATAATTGACCCCATTTTTTTCTATTGTTAGACATAAATACTAAAATTGATAAAATTCAAGTATATAGGCAAGTTACACCCACATACAAGGATTTATCTTTAAATGGGTGTCATTGATATCATGAATCAATTTTAGTGCTACGTTGGTGCCACATATCAATCTCCTTCACATAACTTAAGGTCTCTCTCATGTATGACCATGAATATTGATAATACTATCTTCTTCCATGTATAAACAGGTATATTGAAAGGATTAGTATATAGGACTAGTGGTATATCAAAAGGGGACCATTTGGAGATATAAGAAGCCTTCACCATGTCTACCTCAAAAATACTTTTCATAGAATCTTAGTTGTTCAAGACTCCAAATTTTACAAAAATAAAGCCTTAGTTGTTGTAATATTTTAAAGGGCCAAGTCACCAGATTCTCAAAAAAGAAGCAATATAGACATAAGGAACTAACACAAATTTCTAATGATTCATGAGATAAAATCAAGGGATGATTTTAATTCAAAATCATGGAAACAAATGATTGGAGATATAAAATGGTTTGATTATATTCAAGCAAAACACAACAAATCAATCACAACTAAAAATGATAAGATCTTTCATATCAAACGAGTGGATAATGTACAATGGAAAATATACTATATATTCCAAGGTTAGTCAATAACTTGTTATCAATATTACAAATGTTGAATAGGGAAATTACAGTTGAATTCAAGGTTTTTAATGGGAAGAATAAATGTTTCATTAGAAAATAGGGAAAGTTTGAAGTTGTTGGGTCTTTCAAAAATGGCTTACTATCCCTATATGTTTTCTCACCTCAAATTCAATAGTATCAACCATGTTAATCACAACATCATAAATGAACGCAATATCAAAGAGGGAAAAATCAGAAAGGGTATATGGTTCAAGAGACACCAAAATTATATGATGAATAAGAATATGAAATAATTCTTAAGGTTCTCATGGCAAGTGAAGTGTCCAAATAAATAAATAAATGTGATAGGTAAAAGACAAAATAATGGGAGAAATTCAAAATTGTGTGTCACTAAAAGATAGTGAAGATGTTGAATTATCAAAACTAAGGTCTTGTTTATAATCAATAGTCAAGAAAGTTATTAAAGAAAAATTTTAAAATATGATGATGATATCAGTTGATGTTGTAATAAGAATGTGTATACTACCATTTACCCTTGACATACTTGAGGTGCAATGCCAAGATCAAGTTGAAATAATTGAAAAGTTGAAGGATAAACCCAAAGTAAAATATGCATATTGTGTTGCAAGTGATATTCTTTAGTAGACAAATATCAATTGTGATACATGCAAATTGAGGATTTTTCATGAAAATAAAGTTTTTGTAAAAGGTGATTATGGTGGCCATATAAAGACCATATTGCAAAAATTTATAGTGATGGTGATACTTCATATTTTGGTGAAGGTTTCTATGATGATTTATGGCACTGAAATAATGACAAATACCATAATAGAAGTAAGAAAATTGGATGTTTGAACATTTTTGATAATGATAATAGCAATCAAAGTGGCAATGAAGAATTTAGAATTTTTAAAATTCATACGAAAGGTATTCATTCAAAATTATTGAAAATAATGGGATATGATCGTATAAGATTAGAAATAAATGGGCAAGGTGTGAAAGATATCATAGTACCAAGAATAAGGTCAAATAATGAATTCCTTAGATATACAGGTCAATAAGGAAGTACTCAGACCAAATTTATGAAAAGAGAATCCTATGTAAAATATGAAGGAAGTATTATCATTAAAATTGTGATAGGTGGCAATAACAAAACATTTTAATGAAATAATTATATGTAGATGTTCCTAGTGTGGGTTGTTTTAGTGATTATGGAAGAAGTGGACATGTAATAACTAGGTGTTGGAACCTACATTCTTGTGAATTTTGTGGAGGAAATAATCACTCCAAAAGGTTTTGGCATAAATAAAATGTGACCAACAAAATACAAAAAAAAATTGGAAGGATAAATATATCATAAGGGGATAAAGAAAAACAAATTTTGAACGATTTCTATAGAAGGAGACCAATATTGGTGATTGAAAAACATCACATGTTGTTGAATGTGAAGAATGTAAGTTTTGCCATGAAGTGTGTAGGGATACTTGATATAAATAACATAATAATATGATCCAATAAATTCTTAGAAGACCTATAGTGATAGGAGCCTATATAAAAATGATTAAAGATCTACAATGACAAGTACCTATAGATAATACATTGTGTGGAAGATTTTGAGGATGTGGATGATTACAAAGGTATATTCTAGTGGTGATTTTATAGAAGTGATGATCCAATGGATGATCCAGTGGCTAACCCAAAGGTAATGATGGCTAATAGGCAACCCAAATAGGTGATCTAGAAGAAATGATGGTTGAGAAATGACCCATAGATGCAACCTAGAAACAATGATGATCTAGAGGTTGCCTAGAGGTAGAGGACCTAAAGGTAATCTAAAGTTAGAGACCTAGAGGTATTGAGCCAAAGGAATACCATAATATAGACTAAAGAGGTATACCAAGTGGAGATATCATAGATCTAGATAAGCTAGAGCTAGAGGATAAAAATCTAGCAAAGAAATATCCAACCTACCAATGACGAAGATAGAGCTAGAGTTAGGTCCTAAATGAGAGCTAGATCTAGAGAGCGAGAGCAAAAGCTAAAGTAAGAGTTAGAGCCATAGCCAAAGTATAGTTATAATGTACCATTCCTAAATGCATGATATGCTAATGACCATTATACGAAAAAAAGTAATATGGGGGGTGTTAGACCTTATTAAATTATTTATAATTAAGTAATTATTTGGATTTATTTATTAATATGATGTTTATAATTATTGGGAGATTAAAAATTTTACCATATGAGAAAATTGAATGGACACATATCCCATTATAATTTGAGGATATGAAAATATATATGAAGGTGAAATACCAAGATCTTCAAAGCATCTCTCAAATATGAAGAGGCATATTGATATATTAAATATGTATCTTATACATAAACCATGGATGGTGAAGTGTGGTAGATTATATAAATAATATGGTGAATACTAGAGAATATTTTTTGTAAAAATATATTGTGAGATTGATCTTTGTGTGCTAAATATTGTTTGATATTAATATCTTCATAAATTCTATTAGTTTCCTTCTCCTATTGCCAACATTAATGGAATATTTACTTGGTTCTAGATTGATATGCTAGATATTGATCCTTTTTATTTTCAACCACTTAATTGTCATTCCTAATGCAAAACCCATAAAACAAAAATCATAGAATATGCATAAAAAATTCACTTTGGTAATCAAATATAAGCTCTAGAATCTCCTTGATGGAATTTTCATCAAATTCATTGACTCTTTTGATTGGATTTTCAATATTGTTGCTATTATCAATAAAATAGGTGGCATAGAGTCTACATAAACTTTTAGGACATCAATAAAGCATATCCCAAGGATGACTTCCATTTTTACAAAATCAACATGATTGTTGATTTTATTGTAGTATGTGGAATATTATCTTTTATAGACAAATTCTTAGGCTATAGTCAAATCAAAAAAACTTCACCAACACATGGGGAACCTTATGATATCACGTCATGTCTTTTATATTGAAAATGCAAGAGATACCTACTAGAGAGAAATGACATATATATTTCAAGATATGATTTATAACATAATGAAGGACTATATCAATTATATTATTGGTTGGTGTTTTAATTAGGAAGATCACATTCAAGAACTAAGGTGTATCCTTGAGAGGCTATGGGAGTACAAAGTATGTATCAAGCCTAAAAATGCATCTTTGTGGTTACACCAAGAAAACTATTGGTATTTATTGTATCTCAATATGACATAAAAGTTGATCCTAACAAGATATTGACTATAGTCAGTAGTCACTCCTTCAAAATTTAACACAATTTAAGAGTATCCAAGGCAATATCCAAGCAATTTCGAGATTCATCTCCTAATTTATTGATAAATGTTAGCTATTTTTTAAGCTTTTGAGGATGGACAAAGTCTTCAATTGGGATGATAACTATTAGGTAACCTTAGATTATCTCAAATCATATCTTTTATATCATACTTTCCTTGCTCCTCCTAATCTATATTGACCTTTGTTGCTATATATGGTAGCAAAAAACCATACCTTAGGTAATACATTAGTGTAGTATGATGATCAACATAGAGAGAAAGCTATTTTTTACATTGATAGGACTTTGGTCGATTATGAATCCCACTATACCCCTTACAATAAGATTTTTATTACCATAGTGTTTACTTTCTAGAAGCAAAAATAATATATACCTAACTATAAGATATTTTTCATCGTGAGGGTTGATCCTTTACGATGTCTTGTCTAATATTAATTGCTTGGGATAAACTGCTAAGTGGTTCATTACACTTAGCAAATTAAATATTGATTTTTTAAACCAAAAGTATATAAAATATTAGGTCATAACTAACCAATTAGCAACTATGCCCTTAGAAGCTAGACATACCTTAATTGTAGACCTCCTATATGAGTCAATATTTCGCCTACAGTTGATAAACCTAATTTTTGGACTTTGTACTTTGATAGTGATCAATGTGTAAAAGGAGTAAGGGAAGGAGTCATATTGGTCACTCCCCAATAATAGTTTATCCCTTTGTACTTTAAGCTTAAGTTTTTCTATACCAACAATACTATTTAATATGAATCTTTTACATTAAGGGTTCACACAACATTAGCTTTGTAGGTTACAACACTTTGTTTTTTAGGAGTCCTAGCTTTTAGTCAACCGAGTCAATTGTGTTTATATAAAAATATGAAAATATTAATCCATACAAAGACATCATTATTAAGCTAATTACACTTGATAAAATCACCATTGAAGTTATCCCTAGGTCTAGTAACTGACATGTTGATGTTGTGGGCATCCTTGGTCCCCTTAGAGATGGATTATGAGCAATCCATGATCATCATTAGTTAAAGTAGGAATTATTTGACCTTATATTCTATCCAGATTCCTCTTGAAGTATTTTCAATAGATTTTTTTCCCTCTCATTTTCCCTAATATAAGGATATATTTGTTTTCCTTAGGGATAACATATTGCTTGATGGTTTGAACCACAATGAGTGCAAGAACCTTAAGAAATGTGCCTATAGATATGTAATAATTGGAAATATCTTATACTACCATTACCTTTATTTAATTATTCTTAGGTTCTTGAACTCATACAAATACCAAGTAGCCATTTAAGAGGTCCATGATAGATTGTGTGGTAGTTACTTTATTGGAGCCACCATTGCTAGGAAACTCCTATGGATGGGTTATTATTGGTCCTCAATAGAAAATGAATAACATGTGTTAGTAGGTGTGATAAGTGTTAGAATAATAAAAACCTTATCCATAATCCATCCCAATCTCTCCAAACCTTGGCTTTTCATTAATTTTTCCATATGGAGCTTAGACATCATTTGGAAGATCAACCCGATATTTATTGATGTAATCAATTTCATCATCATAGCTACTAAGTACTTTACTAAATGGGTCCAAGCCATTTGTTTAGCTTCAACCACTATATTCCAAGTCTCCAATTTTATTCTGAACTAGATCCTTAGTTATTACGACATCCCTTTTAGGCTAATATAAGATAATGGATCACTCTTCAAGGACAAGGATGTCTAGAAAATTTGTGTTAAGTATAAGATGTAGCATGAATGGTTAATGCCTTACTATCCTCAAGGTATGATCAAGATTAAGATTATAACAAGAATATTTTCAAGATCCTTAAGAATATTATTAACAAAAATATATGATATTGGCATCTTTAGCTCTATCCCACCTTATGGGCGTATTGCACTAGTATTAAACTTCCCACTAGTGTGATGCCCTATGCATTGGTTTATGGAATAAAATATATTTTCTCTTTTGAGGTTGAGGTGAATTCCTTGTGAATTTTATTTTAATACTCTATTAGAGATGAACATCCTCTCAAACATCAAGGGTTGGGACTAATTCATGAAAAGTAGATCCATGCCCTAAATAACCTATAGATCTACGAGCAAAGGGCTAGGTGTGCTTCTAGAAAAAATGTACGGTCTCACTCCTTTGAGGTTGGTGATCATATTCTTAAATAGAATCAAATGAATAAAAATTCTAAAACTAAAATCAAAGGTATGTTTGAGCCTAATTGGATAGGTGCATTTATCATAATCACCATGTTTGGTTTAGGTTCTTATTACCTTGCCACACTTAATAGAAAAAAACTTAAATAACCAATGAACATAATGCATATTAAAATTTATTACATTTGAATCTACATTAGATGACCATTTATTTTATATACCTATAACTAATTACTTGCATCTTGTTTAATTTCATATATGTTTGCATGCATGTACTTGTATATGTTTGGATTGGTTAGTGCATCTTGAGTCAAAGATCTGTGATCCTAGTTAGAATAGTTCATTTTTTATTACACTAGGTGTCTAATGTGAGTGGATCCTCCTAGTATAATCTTTGTGAATCAAATTAGGGTTCATGCAACCTTAAATCCCTATTATCAATATTTCTTTTTATCTTAATCAGATTTGTATCAAATATTATCTATCAAGTCTTTCAAACTATGAAGTTTGTAGGTGTTGATGGAAGTCAAATAAAATTATTCTATATTATCAATTATTACATGATGAATACTATAAAGTTTACAAGTTTTGATAGCCATATAAATATTATCATTTATTATTTCCCATGTATGACCTTGCATGGGGGTAATAGGTCAACAATGAACTTGTCTTTTAGACTAGGTGCATCATTTTTTGCTATACCAATCAATGACAAGTCCTCTATGAGGTAAATCAACCTAAGTAGAAGTCCTTTAGATATATTTTTAAATATAAATCATTTATTTTTCATGATTGTATATATATTTGTATAGTTTTAAACTAACAAAGTATCCCTAGCCAAATCACAAAACTTGCTCAATTTAGCTTAGCAAAATTGCTCAATTCTTCTCACCAAACCTGCTCAAATTAGCTCACCAAACCTGCTCAATTTTACTCACTATCACTGCTCAAACCTACTCAAATCTACCTCAATGCTGCTCACAGAACCTGCTCAAATATTCCCAAATATTGCATACAAACAATTCTTATATCCTTCTCAAAAATGCTTTCTTTGACTAAAGTAATTTACACATATTCTACCCAGAATTCTCTTATCTTCATGAACATATTAAGAATGATATGCACTACAAATACTCAATATGTTATTTCACATTCATTAAGCATATCACTTTTGCATGTCTCAAATTTATTGTATTCAAAAGTATAGCTTTAGTCTAGCACTTGATGATTGACCCTCTTATGTGATCTCAAAACCAATCTAAACCAGTTTACACTTTTGCTTCACAAATCCTTGCACATATATTCGCAATTTCATTCAACAATAATGCACAAATTTATTCTCAAATCCTTGCACATATATTATCAATTTCATTCAACAATGATGCATAAGTTTACTTCACAATACTGGCCTATAACCCTTGCAAATTTTCTTCCAAAATCAATCACACTCAATGCTTAAATTTGCACACAAAACTAATCTATAACTTTTGCACTTTCATTCCCAATATCATTCAAAAAATGCATAGGTTTGCTCATAAATCTGATCTATAATATTTCCCAAATTCAATCCAAACAATGCTCAAACAATCAATTGTTTTACCTCCAAACATATGACAACTTAATATATTTTCTTCAACCAAAAACCACCTTCGGAAAGAATTAGATCACCATACCTCAAAATTTCCTTGATGATGGTGTGCCTTGAAAACCTATCTCAAAAATAATTTTCCTTTATTTTTCCACTTCAAAAACAAGTTAGCAAACCTCCTTTTCATACATTAAAAAAAATTCTAAAAATATGTGCACAATAAGGTTTGAAAATAATACTTTATAACTCCTTTTTAGTCTCACAAAATAAAGCTTTTAATGCTGACTAAACCCTCAAATTTTATTTTTCTATCATGCAAAAATACAATAAAAAATTAAACCATAATACACCTTATAACTCCCCCACATAATATGCAAAATATAATTTTCAATTAAATCACAATACACCTTATAACTCCCTAACTCAATAACACATCGTGCAAACCTTATATCTCTCTTAAAAATAAATTTGCATAGTAAAAACAATTCAAAACCTTATGCCTCCCTAAATTAATCAAAAATTATTTTATCCTTACCAAACATAGCCATCGTGAATTGAAATTGTGACCTCTTGCTTGCCTACGCCCTAGTGCAAGCTAGGATGCCATTCGAGCTAGTCGCCCACACAAGAAACAAAGCGTACAATCTTTATTTTAAAGTGTTTTTCAGATTTTTCTCTATCCAAATAAAAACTTAGCAAAAATGGTGCCACCGCAAATCGACCCTGAGACCTCCTATTCGTCTATGCACTAGAACAAGCTAGGTTGTCGTCTAAGCTAGCCATCCACATAAAAAACAAAGTGCATGATTTGTATTTTAAACCATTTTTTGGATTCCTTTCTAATTAAAAATCAGTAAAATGATACCATTACAAATTGACCCCAAGACCTCCTATTCCATAATACTCTAGAGCAAGCTAGGCTACCATCTAGGCTAGCTAACACACTATATCATTCTCGTTTTCACTTTTGATTCCACCTCTAAGAACGTGTGCGCTTCCCCTTCTGATCTCCATGCATCTCATACAAAGGATTTCTATTTTTGCTCCTTGCACACTATTGCACAAATGAAATATTACTCCCATTTATATAAGTATCTTGTTTTGACCTTGGAACATCGGTGCTATATTAGATTTTTGACTTTATGCTTGCTCTTATGACATTGGCACCCTTTTACCTTATATTTGTTTATATTATAATATTTTAAATATTTGGATTTAAATATTATAATATTAAACCTTTGTTCAAAGCCTTCTATAATTTCAAAACTTGTGTCCTTTTAAACCTTTATCCCAAGCAGTTTTAAACCTTTTTCCATCTCTTTTATAACATTTAAATTTGATATTTAAATATTATAATCCTTAAAAATAATTGCCTTGCTTTGCAATAAACTTTCCTTGTAATATATATTTCCCTGGATGATTTTCCACTTGTTTTCTATTTATCAAACCCATATTTGACCTCAATGATATATTGTCCATCCTTATAAAATTTTTCTCCTTTAATAATATTTCATGTTCCTTTGACATCAATGACAACTCAATATTTCCAACAATATCCCCCTTTATCATTGATGGAAACCCTACAAAATATTTCTTTTATTTCACCTGGATTCCCAATCTGCTCACCCTAAGAAGCTGCTCCCCCTGAGAAGCTACTCCCCCTCATTGAATTAAGTTGCTCCCCCTGAGAAGCTACTCCCCATATTTGACCTCAATGATATATTGTCCATCCTTATAAAATTTTGCTCCTTTAATAATATTTCATGTTCCTTTGACATCAATGACAACTCAATATTTCCAACAATATCCCCCTTTGTCATTGATGGAAACCCTACAAAATATTTCTTTTATTTCACCTGGATTTCCAATCTGCTCCCCCTGAGAAGTTGCTCCCCCTGAGAAGCTACTCCCCCTCATTGAATTCTCTCACCCTTTGACATCAATGGCAAAGGACTCCTTGGGGCTAAAAATAAGACACTTAGCACAACCCCCTTACCATGTCATTTTCTTGAGGATATTAACTATGGAATGGAAGTGAAACTCCCAAATTACTATGCTCTTCTTGTTGTTTCATTTTCCTTATCCAAACTTTGGAGATCATGCCTCTTTGAATATTTTGAGCATCCTTTTTCTTGCCTTTCTTTAGAATTTTCAGGAACACTATTCTACACCATCTAGTTGTATGCCCAAAATTATTGTAATTTAAACACATGATGTTTTTGTCCTTGAAAGGTGCAAATGGCTTGAAATTTCTCTTGGTGAAGCCATAATCATTCTTACAAAGAACCCTGCAATGTATAGCTTTATGACCAAAAATATTACATGATTAGCAATAACCTTGGAAGAGATATTCATCTTGCCTTCAAAGATATGATCACATGGTTCTTTATTTGATTTTCCTATGATAGTCCCTATTCCTTGATGGTGCATTATTTTCTTCCTCTTTGAAGCTTCCGCTTATCAACTTATCAGTATAGATATTAGGCTCTTCTTCAAATACCTTCTTTGATTCTTCTATTTATTTTGAGCTTGACTCCTCTTCTTGTACCTCTTGAACTTCCTCATAACCAAGTCTAGTCTTCATAAATGGAGATCTTTGTATTTTGATAATATCATCCAAATATTTTGAAATTTTCCTAAACTGATATATCTTATTGTTGAATTTCTCAAGTGCCTTCCTTAGAATGTCAGCTTCATGTTCTAATATTTCACATTCTAGTTATTTTTCCTTTAACTATTCAGCCATACCTTCTTCAACTTTCATTACCTCTTCAAAATTAAGTTTTAAATTAGTGAGATCTTGTAGAAGTTTTAACTTTGTTTTCTCATCCTCTTGTATTTGAGCCTTCAATATTAAGTTCTCCCTTTTTAAATATTCAATATCAACAACAAATTCCTCTTCCATATCAATTATGGCTTCCTTTTCATATTCTAAAACTTTCTCTTCTTCTTGGTGTTCAATAACAGGGGCATCTTCTTTTTCTTTTTCTTGGTATTTGACAATAGGTGCATCTTCTTTCTCTTTTTCTTGATCTTCAATAACAGGAGCATCTTATTTCTCTTCTATGGTTAAAAATAGAATTTCTTATTTTTCATTATCATAGAAGCTTTCATCACTTTCACTTGAAGCACTGCTTTCTTATTTAGCATAAAAACTCTTCTTGTGCCTTTGAAAAATCTTTTCTCATGCTTGCCTTGATCATGCCTATTTTTCTTTTCATAATAAAACTTTATTTTCTTATTTTTCTTGTAATCCTTTTATTATTCACTACTACTACCTCTATTTTATGGAAAATTAGCTGCATAGTGACCAACTTAATATTATTTTTCACTGCTACTACCTCCATTTTACTTCCAAACATATGACAACTTAATATATTTTCTTCAACCAAAAACCACCTTAGGAAATAATTAGATCACCATACCTCAAAATTTCCTTGATGATGTTGTGCCTTGAAAACCAGTCTCAAAAATAATTTTCCTTTCTTTTGCCACTTCAAAAACAAGTTAGCAAATATCCTTTTCATACATTAAAAACCCTTCTCAAAATATATGCATGATAAGGCTTGAAAAGAATACTTTATAAGTCCTTTTTAGTATCACAAAATAAAGCTTTTAATGATGAATAAACCCTCAAATTTTTATTTTTCTATCATGCAAAAATACAATAAAAAATTAAACCATAATACACCTTATAACTCCCCCACACAATATGCAAAATATAATTTTCAATTAAATCACAATACACCTTATAACTCCCTAACTCAATAACACATCGTGCAAACCTTATATCTCTTAAAAATAATTTTGCATAGTAAAAATAATTCAAAACCTTATGCCTCCCTAAATTAATCAAAAATTATTTTGTCCTTACCAAACACAACCACCATGAATCGACCTTGTGACCTCCTACTTGCCTATGCCCTAGTGCAAGCTAGGCTACCATTCGAACTAGCCGCTCACACAAGAAAAAAAGAGCACAACCTTTATTTTAAAGTGTTTTTCAAAATTTTCCCTATCCAAAAATAAACATAGAAAAAATGGTGTCACCACAAATCAACCCTGAGACCTCCTGTTCGCCTACGCCCTAGTGCAAGCTAGGATGCCATCTGAGCTCGCTGTCTACATGAAAAAAAAAGTGCATGATTTGTATTTTAAACCCTTTTTTGGATTTCTTTATGATCAAAACTCAGTAAAATGATACCACCATGAATCGATCCCAAGACCTCCTATTCCATAATGCTCTAGCGTAGGCTAGGCTACCGTCTGGGATAGCCACCTAGATGGGATCTCTAACACACTATCTCCTCCTTGTTTTCACTTTTGATTCTACCTCCAAGGATGCTCGTGCTTCCCCTTCTGCTCTCCATGCATCTCACACAAAGGATTTTGATTTTTGCTCCTTGCACCCCATTGCACAAATAAAATATTACTCTCATTTATATGAGTATCTTATTTAGACCTTGGAACGTCATCATTATATTAGAATTTTTAATTTATTCTTGCTCTTATGACATTGGCACCCTTTTACCTTATATTTGTTTATATTATAATATTTTAAATCTTTGGATTTAAATATTATAATATTAAACCTTTGTTCAAAGCCTTCTATAATTTCAAAATTTTGTCCTTCTTTTAAACCTTTGTCCCAAGCAGTTTTAAACCTTTGTCCATCTCTTTTATAATATTTAAATTTGATATTTAAATATTATAATCCTTAAAAATAATTGCCTTGCTTTGCAATAAACTTTCCTTGTAATATATATTGTCCTTGGATGATTTTCCACTTGTTTTATATTTACCAATCCATATTTGACCTCAATGATATATTGTCCATCCTTATAAACTTTTCCTCCTTGAAGAATATTTCATGCTCCTTTGACATCAATGACAACTCAATATTTACAAAAAATTCCAAATCATTTAACCCTTTAATAATTAGTATTTTCAATACTTTTAATCAATATCTAACAAACTATATTAATCTCAATTCATATCACATATATTCTTAATCTATGCAACTCAAATAAATCATCATCTAACCCACAATATCATAAGAGTAAGTCAATACACAATACACAACATTAAAGCAATTACATCATAAATACATCATAATGGCTTATCACATAAAGCCCAATATTGACTAAAAAATCATGAATGTTATATAATATAAACAAGCGTCAGTTATATAATGCCATGGTACAATGATACAAATAATGTACAATCAATCGATAATATGCATCCATCTCTCTCCCTCATAACTAGGGAAAAACAACTAAAATTCTATGCTAGATAGATCTAGGAGCCCGTGTATGGTGCCCACATGACTACCATATCATAGATATGGAGTGGATTTTTGATTGTCCTTATGGGTGATGAAAGTCATTAATCCATGTGCATAACTAAATGATAGGTTACCTTGTAATGTGATACCTACTCTACCTCACCCTATAGGCCTTATTATGTCACCTATATCTCCTTTGATACTATTGATAGATCTCCATGTACCTATGCTACTTATCCTAGTATCATCTAGACCACCTAGCCCCATATAGCCACTCCTATCACCATTATAGCTTTATATACTATTGCATCCCACTCTATAGTTAGACCCTAGATGGTCTATTGCGTCACCATGATTTATCATACCAACTAGTCCCTCTTTATGTCTTTTCTAGCCATTTTTTACTAAGAAACTAGTAGCCTCACATTTAGGCTCTCCACCTATTGATCTAGTGTACCACTCTACATTTTGGCCACCACTTGAGGTAACTTGCTTGGTCCTATCTTACTACATTAGCTTTCTAGTGGTGTTAGCACCAAAGTGGTAGTACTATCGCTAATGATGTTATTTTCCCCACCTATATATGCTATCCTCTTTGTCTATGTGCATCTTTATAATGATATATCCATGTTTACATAAACTACCTTGGCCTTTATGGCTACACCTCTAGCATTGTAACCCTCCTATTCTAGAATTCCTAGTACCACCAATATATCTTGGTATAACTATAGTGTCATCCCTCCTAGGGTCTAGAATAGTGGGATCATCAAAGTTGACATGTAGAAATATTTCCAAGTTGGATAGCCATTCAAAACCTCTCTCTCACATGAACCACCAATACCAAATTGGCCCTTATGGCATCCCCTACTACACAATATATTGGTGGACCACTCAATCAAAATATATAACTCTTGCTTCCCCATAGTACCACTAGACATATTTTCATCTTATACAAGCTAGATGGTAGGAATCCTCCAACTAGCAAAGGTGATGTCTATATGGTCACCAAATGATCTACTTTACCTATGAATCATTGATCACCTATCATGCTAATGCCAATACCCCCTTTATGGTCTTCCATGCTCTACCTCAAAGTGATGATCCCATGAATATATTGTTGGTACCTATAAGTCATCCACCTACCCTAGCTTCTAGAGTGGCCTCATGATCACTAGATGCTCCTGGTCCCATGCATGGAATAACATGCAATATATCAGGTTTTTTCCTCCTCTATATACCACTTGACATAGTGTATGGTAGAGCTAGGATAGCACAAATAATTCCTATATGAAAACCATATATTAATATTATATATCATCTATTGTCTCTCCTCATCCCTTGTGTACCAACCTCTTGCTCATAAGTAAGCAAGAATCCTAAAACTAATGCATAAATAAGGGTGATTAGTCTATCTAATTAGTATCCTATGTAGGTAGTATTGATGTTAATGCTTGATCAAATAAAAAATAAGGTTACCCTTAGTTAACTTCTATAGGGTCCCCTATTCTTTTATCGTCTAAACTTTAGTTCCTTTGATTAGCACTCATAAAATATAAAACACACCCTCTAATGTGATAATCATCTCCTCTATTGAGATTTGAAAGATATTTATATCCAAATACCATCTCTCTACTAGTGCAATCAATAATTCTTGGTTGAAATCCACCTTTAACATTAAGGCCACATGGTTTAGCCTAATTACCATTCTCAATGCATAATTAGCCATGTATAGAAATCCTTGGATGGTCTTAACTATGTCAGGTATATCTTTATAATCAAGGGTTGCTTATGAAAATTGCATCTAATATAATCAAACCACTATGTTAGTATCACTAGCATTAATGTTTTCCCAACAAAAAGAAAAAAAATCTAGTCTAACCCAACCTTGACATAAAATGGCCACCAAGCTAAAGTTTCACTAATTAAAGTAGTCCCATCACATGGTGATAGTGACATTAGGTGAGAAAGTTCCACCCAAAAATGATATCATTGCTAATACGTGGTAGTATTGCTACTTTATTATGATATATTTTCAAGGAAAAAATGATACTTAAAGTCAAGATTTTAAATATTACCAGTGATTCCACTTTACCACCTACAAATGGTGCTCATACCATGTCTACTTGATGCTTCAGTATTTCCTAGTGTGCCATCAAAATCTAGATGTGAAATATTGCTCTAGAGATTTATTGTCCTCTCTCATATCGTGAAAATGAATTCAGTTTTACCCTCATCCACTTGACTCTCCTTGGTCTCCCAAGATATTTTCATTAGTTTTTCATCATTACAATTGTGTGGATCATAATGAAGTCAAGTTTCCTCAATCTAATTTTATTTTCTCTCTAAAAATCAAGGGGTGCAATGGTGTAGGGTAAAATTTAATTCCACCTAAAATATTTGTTTTAACATCACTTCTAAACAAACAATCACATCATTAATAATCTTTCATCATTGACCATAAACAACAAAAAATCTTCTTCTCTCAAAATTAAGGTATCTATGTTAGTTTTTGTTGCACTCATTATTTAATAAATGCATAAAATTGGTAAATATAGACAACCAATTTTGTGCATAGGGATGATCTTCAAGTTTTCCAATCCTATCATCAATCAACCTTTTAATCAGCCAAATTGAATCAACCTTCCTTATACCCAAATTTGGATCATTTATTTCTTCAAGAGCAAAAATTTCAAGACACGAGTGATAGCACTAGTGATACTATTGTGACCTAGTGGTGTTTTTGTAAAGCCTATAAATTTTGATATTTTCCATCCATTTTTTACCTTCAATGATCATGAGGTAAAAGTTTCATCAATTCTAGAACCACCTGATGCTTTTGATTTTCATGCACCAAAACCAATAAATTTGAATTTTGCCCCTCTTAATTTTCCCAACATTACTAAACCAATTCCTCAAAATTTGATTTATAGCTCTTATACAAATTTTGATATCCAAGAATTGAAATTCTCATCTTCTTCAATTAGTGGTTATCTAATCAATTTTTAAATTATTCAACTTCAATGCACTTCTTCCCCCAAGGATCCATAAATTCCTATAAAACTAGCACTTTGGGTGACCATTTGATCATATTTTTTGTAGTAGAAAAACTTTGTCAAAATTCATATGCATATTTTATCTATGGTCTTTTGGAAGCAAGAAAAATCTATCAAGTCATAGTGAATCCCTTAGTTTCGATGTGATGTAGAGGAGATCGAAAGAGTGTTGCAAAGAGGCCATTAATGGTAACTTTACTTTTCCCCTTGAAATAGTGAATATTGAACTTATTACAATACATTAGCACATTGTGAGGAAGAACAAGTTATTGGAGTTTATAGTAGATTGATATGGACATTTTAAGGGGGAATTTTTGTAGATACACATTTTTTGTTAGATTTTATGTAGTATCTATCTTGATTTATCAAACTAAATCTCTTGATAAATAGTGAGTGAGGCAAATTTTTATGTTTCTATATCTTAGTGTATAACCTTACCTTATTGTATATTTTTTAATGGATGCAGACTAATAGGATCCTTTACCCAAATATATGTATTAGGCATGGACTTGTGTACCTTGTTTGTATTTAAAATATTTGACCATATATAATTTAAGTTATTATTATTATTATCATTATGAATTAAATTCATCTATATCTATTTCACCCATGTTTAGCATTTTTAACATTTTTTTCTACAAGGAAGCCCTTTTGTTATAAAACTACTATCTAAAATCTATTGGTAAATAGTTGATGATGTTTGTTTATGTAGATAATTACTTAAATTTCAAAATATTAACTAAATATAGCCCAATAAATTCCTAAATATATTAAAGAGTTATTTTTTAAAAGTTCCTTCATAGGATATATTAGTCCAACAACTAATGCTTGCATTTTGAAACTTGGATTCTATTTGTTTATAAAGATATGGATTCATTAACATGAAATTATGGGATGCTCAAAATATTAACTCATTCTCTTTGTTCATTAAAACATGCATAGGCAATAATGAAATAATGAATCTCATTACTTATGCTTTAGAAGTAGAAAAAATAAATTAATATGTTTAATTACCCCTAGAAGTAGATAAAATATTTTTATTTTATTGATTGTAGGAAGGGGTTTTGAAAGGGTTCCCAAACCTTTTTACAAAGTGAAACCTATGAAAATAAAGACAAAGTTTCCCAACACAAGAAGAAACTCACCTAAACATCAAAGGAAACTCCAAACAGGAGGATCTCTAAAAAGAGATAGGGTATGCAAACCCGAGACTAAAAACCAAATCAAACCAAAAAAGGAATAAAAGAGGTAAGTGAAAGCACAAGATTTCGGAAACAAAAAGGAAAGACTAAACAAAATTGCATTAAAAGGAAAGAACACAAATGAATGAACACAAGATATAAAAGCAATATAAAATACGGCCCTTTTTATTGATATTCTTTCAGTAATGTGTTACAATACGTCTCCTTCCTTTTTAGGGGATAGGAGCGTCAAATGTTGATCTTTTACAACTTGTTCTAGAATTCCTTCTTTCGCGTGCCCACATATAAGATGGGCGAACCAAAACGTTGCCACCGCTTGTGTTGATAAAAGTAGACTCCTCGCTGCTCCTCCAATATTGAAGACCTACGTTCAAAGAAACAAACAAAGAATCAGTAGCACCTGTATATGAAAATAAAACTCACGAATCTGAAGGGTTACTGTTTGATGAATGTAAAAGATGAATATAACGATGATTAAAACGAATCCAAATAAACTAAAAATTTGACAAAAGCGTAATCATGTAACTAGAAAACTACTGCAAAAGAAATAGTCACCAAAATCAATATAGATCCGTATTCGTCCCTGGGTCGGACGAGTAAACCTGCAATAGTTTGGTACTCGTTCAAGGGTGAGATGAGAAAACCTGCTAGTTTGTTACTCGTTCCAGGGTGAGACGAGAAAACCTGCAATAGTTTGGTACTCGTTCCGGGGTGAGATGAGAAAACCTGCAATAAGGCAGGGGGTGCCCGAAGGCAAACCACCCGCGGGTTGAAACTTTGTTTCGACACCAATCCGCTTGGGATGGGTCCAAAACCTATTGTGATGTGTTGTCGGCAAATTGATAGGCTATTGTGGTCAGAAAAATTGGGTTTTTGGTTCTTGATTCGTGCCTTCAAAGTCACCCAATAACCTCCTTTTCGATTAAGAGATTATGGATGTAAAGACACAAATCGTAAGTCAGCAAAACAGTAGCACTTCGTCGCTCAAAATGCTCCTTCTCTATATATCTTTTGGGTGAGGAAATTCACCATTTTATAGACCCAAGGGGTCTCTTTGAATTAGCATGCAAAAGTGCTACTTAGCATGAATGCTTTTTCAGGGAAGAGAAGACTTCTCCCTGATCAAGGCTCCATAACTACTTCTGTAACTATTGTTGCATGCCCAAAAGAACTCACTCGCACTCCCATGCAATGAAGGGAGAGTTAAGTAGCTAATTTGAGTTGTCATGAAAAAGCCCACTCTCACTCCCATGCAATGAAGGGAGAGTCAAGTGGCAAATCCGAGTTGTCCTAAAAAGCTCACTCTCATTCCCATGCGGTGAATGGAGAGTCAAGTGGTTGTCAAAAGAACTCACTCGCACCCCTATGCCATGAAGGGAGAGCTAAGTGGCAGTTCTGAGTTGTCATGGGCCGAGGTTTGACTTTTTGTAGGTCAAACCTGGAATTCGTCCCACCCTAAAGCGAGCGTTGGTAATCGTCCCTGGGTGGAATGAGTACCAGTCTGCACTCGTCCCTGGGTGGAGCGAATAAGTAGCAGAGTGCCTAAAAGGTGCCAAATTGATCTCTGACTTTTAAAACTACTGTGTGAGTGGTTAGGACCACTGTTTTAACCTCTGGGGCTGCCCTGGGGGCTGTTTGTGTCAATGCGATCAGCGCTTGTTGTCACGTAATCGGATTGGTGTTGTTTTGGTGTCTACAGATGCCCCTTTTTGGGAAGCACTGTGCAAGGCGCAGCGCCTGAGAAAAAATAGATAACCAAAGCACTAATGATTAGGGTTTCTCAGTAACCTAACCAACTCTTGATGCCCCAAGTATGGAAAGGGCACACATTCTTGAATCTTTGCTTCTGACGAGCTAAGGAACTTAAATCAAGTATTAACCTGGTTCGGTGAGGTATTACTTGAACTTGGACATTGATCAGTCATGAATAGGCAAAGGGCGCAACCTTTTGTCTATGGGAACCTTGAGTTCATGATTCACGAATGCCAAGTGTTTGATCAGCTTGTGATAATTGCTTGTTTGCTGCCCCAAGCAGGGGCGCGATTGTCTTTGTCAATGATCCTTTGAATGCGTGTTATTTCCATGATTGGGTATATTGTTGTTGATTAGCAACTAAGTGTGACTACCCCCTCAAGCGACGAATCGATGAGGGAATGACCGACATGAGAAAAGCGACGAGTCACTTGACCCAAGATGACTTAAGTGAGGGTGCCTTTAGATGCTATCCGTTGAATGCTCGAGCAGTTTCCGATTTTTGTGACCTATTTTTGGTGGGTGTGAACCCATTTTGGGACGCCATTTGGGGTTAACAGTGGCGAAAAGCTGATCTCTCATGGAGCGGTCCGGCCATGGTAGCCTTCTTAGGGAGACAGATAAGGACAATGTAAACCCCGACGTTGGTTTTTTGATGCCAAGAGATTAAGTACAAGAGCACTTTTGTCCGGCAATTTTTAGTGGTTTTGTTGGCATTTGTCATTTTTATATTTTGGTTGGTTTTGATTTTTTTTTTTTTGGGTATTCATTCCTGGGTGGGACGAACTCCATGATGGTACTCGTCCGGGGGTGGGACGAGCGCTCCTCCGAGGAAAAAGTGCTCGTTCCAGGCAGGAACGAATACCAGCAAGCAAAAAATATAAATAGGCAAAAATTACGGATTTGGCTCATTTGCATTGTTCATCGCGAGCGATTTGGAGCTCTGAGGAGGAGGAGGGAGATTTTCTGACGCGAAGCACTGTCGAATTTTCCAGCTACCATGAGTGCACAAACCGGGTCGTCAAGCGGCGGAGCCAAAGCGAGACCAATAAGTGAACTATCTCCTCGAGTGTTAATTGGAAAAAGTGCAAGTTGTTTTTATTGTGTTTTTCTTTGGTTTAAGACATGGAACCCTAATTAATTAATTAAAAGGTGAATGAATTTGATTTAAAGACCATGAAACAAAATGAAACGTGTATGCAAACCGATGGAAACCTAGATGGAAAACCATGGAATAAACCCAAATGAAACTTAGAGTAACACCTTAGGGTAACCACGGTTATATAAAAAAATGTTTTTTTTTTGTTTTGTGAATGGTAAAACGTAGGTCGAAACCGGAGGTAAACCATGTCAAATTTTTTTGTTGTTTTCATGAAATGCAAGATGAAAACTTAGATTAAAATTGATGAATGTTTTTTTGTTTTAAATGGTAAACGTAGGTCGAAACCGTAGGTAAACCATGTCAAATGTTTGTTATTTTTATGAAATGCAAGATGAGAACTTAGATACAATTGATGAATTTTTTTTGTTTAAATGGTAAACTTAGGTCGAAACCGTAGGTAAACCATTGTAGTTTTTGTCTGTTTTTAAACTGAAACCCTAGATTAAAAAACTGTTGAATGTTTTTGTTGAATGGTTTAAACGTAAGTTAAACTGTCAGTAAACCATTGCAGTTTTTATGTTGTTTTAGTTTTTGTGAGTTCAAAGTACAACTTTGTTTTTGTCAGTTAACACTAGAATTAAAAAACTCTAAAAAACTGTGTTTTTGTTTTTTGTTTTTATTGTTTTAAAGTACAGCTTTGTTTTTGTCAGTTAACACTAGAATTAAAAACTCTAGAAAACTGTTTTTGTTGTTTTGTTGTTTTTATTGTTTGAAAGTACAACTTTGTTTTTGTCAGTTAACACTAGAATTAAAAACTCTAGAAAACTATTTTTGTTTTGTTGTTTTTATTGTTTGAAAGTACAGCTTTGTTTTTGGCAATTAACACTAGAATAAAAACTCTAGAAAACTGTTTTTGTTTTTGTTTTGTTGTTGTTTATATACATGTTGATGAATGGTGTTGTTGTACATTGATGCAGTTTTGTACAAGTGATGGGGATTTGATGCATGTTTTTGATGTGTTTATGTTTTGTGATATGCAGGTGGTGAAGAGTCGGCATCGGGTACCGACTATTTTTTCTAGTGCCCGCGAGGCGTTGAGTGCGGAGGACTGGGAGTGGCTTGATGCCTTGGGGCTCAAGCATGTGGCACGATTGGAGGCAGTTGTTGGGGATCGGGCATACTTGATAGCTTTGATCAGTCTATGGGATGTTCGGACGAACACCTTCCATCTCCCGACAGGGGAGATGATAGTTACCTTGGAGGATGTGTATCGAATTCTTCGGATTCCGATAGACGGGGTTCCCATCCGAACGATGCCACGAGGCCAGAGGATGGCTGTACTGACCCGGTGCTTTGGACATGGGGACTTGGATGGGGAGGATGCAGTGCAAAAAGCGGAGGAGGATTGTCAGGTGGGTGGTATCCTAGTGCGGTGGTGGTATGAGAGGAGGGTGTTGGGAGTGAGGCATGCACTACTCATGAGCCTCATTTCCAACATGTTGTTGCCAGACTCCTCGGGGGCGAGGTTCCCATGGAACCTACTGGAGGTGGTGTGGCAGTTAGTGGATTGTCCTATGACAGAGCCGGTGATCATGAGATGGGGCCAGACACTGTTGGCTCAACTATATGATGAGTTGTATGAGGTCCGCTGTCGAAAGTGGAAGGGGATTGGCTATAGTTACTTATTGCAAGTGTCTGGGCCTGGCAGCATATAGCCGTAGAGCGACCACGAGGGCTACCCTGGACTACACGGGTTGACATGGTGGATAGAGACATTGGTTATGGTGCTTTATGGTATCGATCTAAGGAGCGAGGGCAGAGTCGGTGGTTTGCGAGAGACGTGGACCATTACGTAGATGCATTGGCCTGACTGACTCTAGGAGATGTGGTGTGGAGGCCATATCGGGATTGTCCCACATGGCCGAAGGCTGATGAGTGGCTTCGGTGGGTCCGGAGGGGGAGGTGGGTCATTGGACGACACGGGACAGAGCAGGAATACTTTCATTATCTCCGAGTGACACGACAGTTTGGGGTACGCCAGGGGTTGCCTGGGGAGCCCTTAGTCTATCGACGTCGGAGCGATGAGAGGACTCTAGCTACGTCGATCCTCGAGCCACTAGGGGAGGAGGCGGATACAGTATTGGACATTCCGGATGTGGATGACGTCGGAGTCACTGTCGAGTACCAAGAGTGGTGGATGCTCTAGCAATGGCAAGGTGAGGGGCCATTGGGAGGGGATGAGGCAACGGCAGGCGGAGAGGGTGCAGAGGCACCAGGCGAGGGTTGGGGAGCTCCTGTTGATGTGGACATGGTGGAGGTGGCAGATGCGGGAGAGGACTTTGGTGAGGAGGAGCAGCCAGAGATGCAGGATGCTCCGGAGCAGGCCGATGCTCCAGAGAGGCCGACGCAGCCGATCGTGCTGGGGGATACAGAGGCGGGATTACGCATGGAGGTGGCATGGTTGATGGAGTTATTATGGAGGCGAGATCAGGAGCTTGGGGATGCACTATGGGAGAAGGATCTCCTACGGGCGTAGTTGGGGCAGCGTGAGGCTAACCTTGTGACATACCATCAACGGGTGAGGGACTTGGAGCGACAGTGGGATGAGCTGGAGGATGAGGTTATCCGCCTTGGTGGGCAAGTGCCTGCATTCTCTGGAGGTGGATCATCGTGACGCTCGAGAGGGAGCGACATGGAGCAGACAACATCCTCACAGCGGAGGCGGCGGGATGAGGGAGAGGCCAGTGGGCATGGTGCAGGGGCGAGCAGTAGCCGCCCTGAGAGGTCTCAGAGGACCCGCACCATGGGGGGTAGTTCCCGTCGCACCGATCCTACGTGATCATGGTGGACGACGCCCTAGACTTGGGGATTTTGAGTTTTTGGATTGGGAGCGAGGTTCGAGGACCGGCTCATTATAGCCTACGGGAATTTTTGTTATGATATATATATATATATAAATATGACTCTTTTTGGTGTTTATACATTTTGCATGATTTATTTTTATGTACATGTTTTTACATTGATGTATGCATATGTGATTATGAATGCGATGGGTCTAATTTGTATGATGTATGCATATGGAATGAATGAAATGAGTTGTTGATGATTTGTCGATGCACCATAGACTATACAAGATTTGACTGACTTGCTATAGTAATGGGATAACTTTGTGGAAGGCCGGTGCATGTGAAAACTGTGTTTTTGTATTTTGTCTATTTTTTGATGGTGATGTACGGAATGAAATGTACCAGTTGTATGAAAATGTAGTTAAGGTTTTCTGAGATGTAGATATTTTAACTAACTAGCCAAGACTGTACATTTATCTCACAAGACTTTTGAACAAGGTCTAAATCCGTCTTGAATTTAACCAAGTTATTTCACATCCCTGTGTGTGCAATTGAGTTTGTTTATGTGGTATTTATCAGGATACCGCCGAGTGCCAGGATAGGCTATCAACCAAACTTGTACTGAGGATCACCTAATTAGCTCCACTAACTCCATTGTTGTATTTAGCAAGATTAATCCACGGGACAATCTAAGGTACCATAAGCTAGCTCATCCACATGCAAACATTGGTCTGCGCACATGCAAAGCTAATGTGACAGACATATCGTCATGCGGGTAGGATACCGCCATTGCCAGGTAGGTTGTCCACCAAACCCGTAATGAGGATCACCTAGATGGTTTTTGAATGCTGAGAATTCCAGGGATTCAAGTTCAGGTTATTTGTTGGCTGAATGATTTGGGAGACTTGCTCGTCTATATAGTGATGAAAATCACTGTTTATTTTTCTCTTTATTTTTCTTTTTGAGCAAGGATTTTGAATAGTGGTGATAACCACTGTTATTTGATTTTGTATTTTGAGCTTTGTAAGTTTGAGCTTGTGAATGGCCTTGATCCTGTTGGCCTTGGGGATGACTACCCATCCTGTGTAGGGACGTGTAGTATGAATCCTTACGACTTTGGGAACCAAGGGGATAATGGAGATTATGAAGTAAGGGCATTGATATTTTAGGCCTTGGGGATGACTACCCATCCTGGTTAGGGGCGTGTAGTACGAATCCTTACAACTTGGAGACCAAAGGTGAGTGGAGATGGTTGTGATGATGGGTTGTTGGAATGGTGTTTTTGAATAACGTTGATCCTTTTAGGTCTTGGGGATGACTACCCATCCTTGGCAGGGATGTGTAGTACGAATCCTTACAACTTTGGGGACCAACTATGATTGGGATTTGTGGGAGTGGTGAAAACCACTATTTATGATGGGGAATGGATAGGGAAGAACTCGTCCTTTTGTCAATTCTCAGCATTCTGGAACCATTCGCACAGGGGGATGAACAGGCTAATATTTCACCTATGGTACCCTAGATTGCTTTGTAGGTTTCTCTTGCGTTCACACAACTTAGGAATTATTTTATGTGTGTTAATTTGTGTTGGGATGCTACGTAACAAGGTGTGATCCAAGTAAAACTTTCCCGTGTAAAATTTGTTTAACTATGTACAGTTTTTGGCTAGAAATTTAAAGACAGTTGAATGACGAAAACCCTATATACATTAGGAGACAACTGACTATGCTAAAAAATGGTGATATGCTGGATGTATGCATTTATGAAAATGGATTTGATGTGGAAAATGATGGAATTGCCAAGTAATGACAGCCTATGGTGCTTTTGACTTGTATGACCTATCAAAGGTATAATGTATGGATGTGATGCCTAATGCAACCTATATTTTTGTATTTTGATTTTTATGAGAATGCATGGAATTGAAATGCAAATGTTTTTGTGATTTGTGATTTTTTATGACTATGCATGGAATTGAGATGCAATTGTTTTTTGTGATTTTTGATGATTTTATTGTTTTTGTTTGGTTTTGGAATATTTGTTTTGACCAAGCGGTTATGGTAACCCTTGGAGCGTTTGGTTTTGACCAAAGGGTTTATGGATACCTTTGGAGCATTTTGGGGGTGACCAAGCGAGTATGAGAATCCTTGGAGCGTTTGGTTTGACCAAAGGGTTTATAGATACCTTTGGGGCATTTTAAGGTTGACCAAGCGATTATGAAAATCCTTGGAGCTTTTGGCTTGACCAAAGGGTTTATAGATACCTTTGGGGCATTTTAGGGTTGACCAAGCGATTATGAAAATCCTTGGAGCTTTTGGCTTGACCAAAGGGTTTATAGATACCTTTGGGGCGTTTTAAGGTTGACCAAGCGATTATGAAAATCCTTGGAGCTTTTGGCTTGACCAAAGGGTTTATAGATACCTTTGGGGCATTTTAAGGTTGACCAAGCGATTATGAAAATCCTTGGAGCTTTTGGCTTGACCAAAGGGTTTATAGATACCTTTGGGGCATTTAGGGTTGACCAAGTGATTATGAAAATCCTTGGAGCTTTTGGCTTGACCAAAGGGTTTATAGATACCTTTGGGGCATTTAGGGTTGACCAAGCGATTATGAAAATCCTTGGAGCTTTTGGCTTGACCAAAGGGTTTATAGATACCTTTGGGGCATTTAGGGTTGACCAAGTGATTATGAAAATCCTTGGAGCTTTTGGCTTGACCAAAGGGTTTATAGATACCTTTGGGGATTTAGGGTTGACCAAGCAATTATGAAAATCCTTGGAGCTTTTGGCTTGACCAAAGGGTTTATAGATACCTTTGGGGCATTTAGGGTTGACCAAGCGATTATGAAAATCCTTGGAGCTTTTGGTTGACCAAAGGGTTTATAACCTTTGGGCTTTGTTGACGGTAGAAAATCTTTTTTTTTTATTCCTTTTGACCAAGCGATTATGAAAATCCTTGGAGCTTTTGGTTGGACTATGGCTCTCTAGATGTGGAATGGCCTCAAATGAATGATGTTCAAGGGTTCTGTTTCCTTGATTCCTTCAAGAGAGGCAAGCCGGTATGTTCCAGGTCCTATTCGATTGTCAATGATATAAGGACCTAACCAGTTTGCCATGAACTTGTCCCGTAGATGGGACAACAAATTAGAATTCTGTTGGTTCTCTTTTAAGACCAAGTCACCAACCTAAAATTCCCTGAGGTGGACTTTCATGTTGTATGCTCTCTTAAGTCACTCTTGATAGATACGCAAATGCTCGAGAGCATTAACGCGTCGTTCATCGAGCAACGTCAGTTGATCTAACCGGGCCTACCGTGCAGTGTCATCATCGATGAACTCTTGCATTGAAATGCGTAGGGAAGGGATTTCCAACTCAAAAGGCATGACTACCTCGGAGCCATACACCAGCGAAAATGGAGTTGCCCCAGTGGGTGTCCGAATGTTGGTGCAATAAGCCCATAGGGCAAGTGGGATCTGAATGTGCCAGTCCTTATGATTATCGGCAATTGTCTTTTTGAGAATGGCGACTAGCATTTTGTTGGACGCCTCTGCTTGCCCATTTGCTTGCGGATAATAGGGTGTTGAAAAACAGTGCTGAATTTTGTACTTTGTGGTCAAAGCATGCACATATTTGTTCTTGAATGGTGTCCCATTATCTGACAGGATCTTGGATGGAATACCAAAATGACATATGATGTTATGCAAAATAAACTTCGTAATGCGGGATCCAGTCGTAGTGGTTAGCGAAATTGCTTCCACCCACTTGGTAAAGTACTCTATGGCCGTTAAAATAAACGTGTGATGACCAGATGACGTAGGGGAGATCTTTCCAATTAGGTCAAAGCCCCACTGCAAAAAATGCCAAACCGATTGGATCGACTGCAAGGCCTGAGAAGGTACGTGTGTCAAATTAGCATGGTGTTGACACTTCACGCACTTCTTCACATATGCGCAACAATCTCGCTCTAAAGATGGCCAATAATAACCCATGCGAAGAATGCGCTTTGCGATGGCCATACCGCTGAAGTGGCCACCACATGTACCATCGTGAGCTTGGGTGATCGCCCAAGCGGACTCTTGTTGGTCCAAACAACGAAGGAGGATTCCTTCATAATTTTGACGATACAAAATGTCTCCTAACAAGACATGCTTTGCCACTTTCTGTTTGAATGATCTTTTTACGGCTTGTGTCAATCCAAGTGGGAGGTTACCTAGCTTGAGGTAATCCCGAATGGGTGTGTACCAATCCTGCTGATCAGAAACCTCGATAGTATGAACGGCCAATCCCTCTTGAAGTCCATCCCTAACAAAAGCTGAGCAGGAAAGAACTTGTAAAAATAGCATTGTGTTGCTATTAAGAGGGGTCGGGGAGAACAAGGACCCCCAGTTGGCTCGAGTCAAACAATCATGGATTCGAGAGAACTTATCCGAAGATGGTTCAATCTGGATCAGGTGGATTCTTGGCATTAGATCAGAGCTTGCACGCTCCATCACGGATTGCGATAATGTTTTAACCTGAATGGTTGTCATTTCACCAGAAGGGTCTTGCGGGATGAGTGACCCCAAGGAGGCCATAGTATCCACAAAATAATTTGATGATCGAGGGAGTGCCTCGATGTCATACCATTCAAGTTGTGCCAGGAATTTGTCCACAAGGGCTTTGTAGGCCTGTAGAACTAGACATTTACATTGAAAAATCCCCTTCACTTGATTGACAATCAACAACGAATCACCAAAGATGTTTAAACGTTTAATGTTCATGGTGATTGTTGTTTGAAGACCTATGAGCAAGGCTTCGTATTCTACATTGTTGTTGGTGCACGAGAAGTCTAATTTAAATGACAAAGGCATTGGAGCACCTTGCGGAGTGAAGAATACAATTCTCGTGCCACCCCCTTGCTCACATTTAGAACCATCGAAGAATAGGGTTATGTCAGCCTGTGACTCAGGCTCATCAAAATCTAGCGATTCTGAAACATGGAAGACCCCATCATCAGGTAGTTCGAAAGTCAAAGGCTGATCATCTTCAAGAGGAGCCTCGGCTAGTTGATCGGCGATGACTTGACCTTTTATGGATTTTTGTCCAATGAACTCTATGTCAAACTCCATCAACAACATGATCCATTTTGCCATGCGGCTACTATGATAAGTACGACTCATCATGTATTGCAATGGATTCTCCTTAGACACAACATACGTCTTATTACTGAGCATGTAGTGGCATAGCTTTTTGGTAGCAAACACCACTACCAAGCAGAGCTTTTCAACGTATGCATAGTTAAGTTCATAACTGACCAGGGTGCGGCTAAGATAGTATGTAGCCTATTCTTTGTGAAGTTCATTTTTTTGGGACAGCATGGCGCCCAGTGCCACCTCAGTAGCTGAGATGTATAAATAGAACGACACTCCTGGTCTAGGTGGTGCCAATACTGGCGACGAAACCAAGTACTATTTAATGTCATCAAAGGCTGACTGGAACTCGTCATCCCAATGAAATGTGACCCCCTTATGCAATAATTTATTCATGGGTCGGCATTTGTCAGATAACTATGCTATGAAGCGCTTGATCGACGCAACCTTTCCCTACAGACTCTTGAGCTGCTTGATGGTGGTTGGGGGAAGCATTTCAAGGATTGCCTTGACTTTGTTTGGGTCTACCTCGATTCCTCGTTTGGAGACTATGAAACCCAAGAGCTTTCTAGAGGTGACGCCAAAGATGCACTTCTTGGGGTTTAGTCTGACTTTATGTTCAATGAGGCGATCGAGGACCTTGCTCAAGTCACCGAGGTGATCTGGGCGCAAAAGAGATTTGGCCAACAAATCATCCATGTAATCTTCCAAAGTTTTGTGCATGTAATCATGGAAGATGTACGTCATGGCACGTTGGTAAGTGGCACCAACATTTTTAAGACCAAAAGGCATGACCTTATAGCAAAATGTCCCCCAAGGCATTGTGAATGCCATTTTTAGTTGGTCCTCGAGATTGATACGAATCTGATTGTATCCTGAGAAACCATCCATAAGGGAAAGCATTTCATGGCCCGCTGTGGCATCTACCAACGCGTCGATGCTTGGCAAGGGAAAATCATCCTTAGGACTCGCTTTGTTAAGATCTCAAAAATCGGTGCATATGCGAATCCTCCCATCGGGCTTCTTGATGGGAACCATGTTAGACAACCATGGAGGATAATCCACACAGATGACAAACTGGGCATCCAACAACTTTTGTAACTCGTCTTTTACCATTAAGGCCACTTTTGGGTGCATCTTGCGTAGTTTTTGCTTTACTGGCTTGATTGTCGGATCAAGCGTTAAATTATGCATGACTAGTTGTGGGTCTAGTCCCGACATATCCTTGTATGACCATGCAAAAACCTCCTTCTTTTTCATAAGAAGGGCAACATAATCAGCTTGCTCTTCGGGGGAAAGACTTACCCCTAGCTTGAGAATCCATGGATTCATTGGATCTATGCCGATGTCTACATCAGTCGTTGCCTCGACCGACATGTGGGATCCGTCCTCCAACTGGTGTGGAGTTGGGATCAGGTGGATATCGTTTGCTGAATTAAGATCATCATTAGGAACGTCAAGTTCCTCTTCAGCATGGAAGACATCCTGAGTCTGTCTTGGAGTGAAATGAAACATCCCACCGCAAGGCCAATACTCTGATGGGGATGGTGGTGTGTCAGCACGATCCCAATCTATAGCCTCTATGTCTAGATGCAATGATCATGTTGGATTGGCTGGATCATGGATGGGGGCGGTCAAGTCAATGGAGATCATGTTTATGAGATGATTGTAACCTCCATTACCGCAGGTGTGATAACTCTGACATTCTAGATGTTCTTGATGCGTTGGATCTGGCTCTGTAGGCACTGGCACAAAGGGATCAGCCCTATGCATGGACATGCAAACAGGGTCTACCCTAGGCACTGATGGTTTGATAGGGTCTCCAGGCGGAAGATGCTCTCTGTATACCTAGAGTGGCGGGTGCAGTAATTGCTATAACTATGCCGGGTTGAGGTGCCACCTATGTCTTGGACCTATGTGTAATTGTTCAAACATGTCATCTATGTCCAAGGGATATCGTTGTTGCATTTGTTGCCTTTGTTGCATTTGTCGCATGTGGTTGAGATAGGCCATCTCAGTTTCATCTTTCGAATCGTTGTCGAAGAACCACAGGCCTTCGTTAACTCCAAGGGTTGCTTGCGACACATGGGGCTCACCTTGTTCAAGCAGATTTATGTGGTCCCATCTAGGTTGTTCCGCCCTCTACGGGGGGACCGGATTGTCTTGAAGTGGCATGTGCTCAATTGGAGCAGCCAATGGGAACATCGTCAGGAAGCTTTCCTGATCATCATTCATTGGATATTCATGCGAATGATTGTACTCTGACTCATCTTCGAAAGACCCTTCTTGGTCTTGTCCATATTCCCCTTGTGGGTGAGTCCGTGAGGTTTCTCCTTGTTCGGCCGAAGGGAAAGGGTTGTTGAGGTCAACAAGGTTGTTTGTTTGTAATGGGAAATAATCTCCCAATGTATAAGTTGTATTTGGATTGGCATATGAATCTGATGCCAACCCATCCTTGTTGCCTATCCCTAGGCCTTGCATGTTTTTGACCAAGATGTCGAGGGGAAAAGGGTGATTAAACCCTACTCCTGACTTGTCATAAGGCATTTGGTATCTTGGTTGGCACAAAACACGCACTCCTTGTTCATACCTGCCTAACCCGTATCCATGCCAATTGCATTGGCTAAGATATCGTAATGCAAAGTCTGGGTTAGACAGATAATTGACATCTTCCACAAAGGGCTCTTCATCTTCCTCTTCTCATCGGGAAGGTTCAACGCCATGATCCAGGCCCCCAAAAATAAAGTTTGTCTGATTAGGTGGGTAACCTAAAGGAACCACGAAGCCTATGGGGAGTCGAGGTCTTCCCATGTCTTGCATAGACTGAAGTGTGGGCATTGCAACAACATTGCGCACTATATACTCCCCCATGCCTGTGTTAGACATCTCAATAGTAATCGTTGGTGATTGAGAGGGAGCGAATGGGAGTTCTCCCTGAGTCCACTCCATGTGGGGTGAACTAGGTGTCTCGACTTCCATTCTAGTAGGCATCTCTTCTATCGAGATGGTGGAGACTAAAGGTGGTTCTGCTTCTAGGGGCTTCTTTCCTTTGTTCGTTGGTGTGGCCACCGTAGGTGGCATCATTGTGGGAGGACCGGATGAAGAAGATGCACCCGCCTAGGAATTTGATTGATTTGGTAATGGAGATTCTTGCTTAATCGGACCCCTTTTAGATGGATTTAACTGGAAATCCACATGCGTTGAAGGGAGGGTCGACTGCGGCATTAGTTGCACTGAATTGCAGTATTTAAAAGGTTCTAAATCTGTGGGGACCACGTGCACTTGTCCTTCAAATGTGTACTTTAAACATTGATGAGCAATTGAAGGGACACACTTCATATCCCGGATCCAAGGCCGCCCAAGCAAGATATTGTAAGCCATCTCACCTTCTAAAATGTGGCACAATGTATGAATGGTCTTTTGTCCCACTTGTATGGGTAGGACAATTGTGCCAACTGTCGAGCATATCGCGTCATTAAATGCTCAAAGAGTGTAAGTGGAAGGTACAATGTGAGAGGCTGGCAGCTTCAAATGTTTCAGTGCAGCGGTTGTAATAATGTTACTGGATGAACCAGTGTCTACCAACACCCGCTTGTACGGAGTCCCGTTGACCCATGCAATAACGTGCAGGGGTGGATCCGCTACATCCCCAATCACCATTTTTAATTCATCTTCCCTAAAGGTGATGACTGGTTTGGTACACTGTTTGACATGCCCCACAAAATTGTTGAACGAATTCGCTTCGTGGGGTTGCAGCTCAATTGCCTTTAATATCTCCATGAGAGCTTCCCGATGGGGCATCGATTGTTGAATAAGCTCATATATGGAGAGCCTAGCCGATGTGGTCCTTAGACTTTGAGTAAGTCTAGTTCGAATCATGGCCACTGGTCTAGGCGGGGGCAGCTGTGTAGGATTCGGTTGAGGTTGTGACATGGATGGAACTTCCCTTGTGGCTATCGTGGGGGCAGCTCCTGGGTATCTCTTGTTTCTTGTCACAATGCTGATCATCCCAACATACCCCTCCATGGGGCAATTTTGTTGCACTTCATTGACATGAAGAGGTTTTGCTTGTGCATCATGTGCGGGTAAAGGATCTCTGAAAACACCCATTTGTTGGTTGTTGGGTGCGATGGGGTTATCCACTACCAATGTGTTATTGTCAATGAGGTCTTGCACTAAACCTTTGAATTTCCAATAGGCATTAAGGTCATGCCCTTTCCTTCTATGGAATCTACAATAAAGATCCTCTCTGTAGCCCTTAGGCTTTGGCGCATTAGGATCGATTGTTTGAATCTTTGGCAGATTAATCAAGTTTTCCGTTGACAAATGGTCAAACAAGGAGTCCCTGGACTCGATGTATGGTGTAAATTGCCGCCTAGGGCGACGCTGCTGATTGTTGTCCTATTTTTTATTATCTTTCTCATAGTTATTGTGAGGCACCGCCTGATAATTAGCCTTTGGAGGCTATGTTGTTGGGGCAGGCTTAGGGGCATTGATAGCAACTTGATTGACCGCGATGGGTTTCTATTGCGTATTCCCTATTTTGGTGCTCTTGTTCCATTCTTTTTTCTTAGGCTTGGCAATTTTGCCATCCTGTATCTTGATCTCTTCGATAATTCTAGCTTGCGCTAGAGCTTCTTCTAAAGTGGCATATTGTTGCAGCTGCAATAGCACAGAGATCGATCGCAAATAGCTCTTTGCGAACATTTGAGTTAGGTCGGACATAGGAGGGAGGTAGGATAGCTTTGAAAGCAATGTCCTCCATCGATTCCCATATGCCACCATAGATTCCTCCTCATACTACTTGAGGCTAGCTAGATCACTTAGTGACACCTTTTTCTTTGTGTTAAAAGTGAAACGTTCTAGGAACGCGTCCACTAGCTGATCCAAGTTGTAGATGCTATGCTTTGGTAGATGGGTAAACCAATCCGAGGCAGGTCCTGCGAATGTGGTTATAAATGTTCTTAATAGCAATGCATCATTGTCTTGTATACCGAAGCATTGGCTCAAAAATTGAGTCACATGCTCTTGAGCATCTTCATCCCCTCGAAAGAGTGCCAACTGGGGCAGCTTAAAATGTTTGGGGTATGGAGGTGCTGGCACTGATGGATGCACAGGATGACTATGGAGTTGGCGTAAGGTAGGCTTTTGGGGCCCAGCAGTCTTGAGTTCCATAGTCTCTAAGCATTCTAACAACACTTTGTATGCATCAGAGGACTTAATCTCCTCCTCCTTGGTTTGCTCCTGTTGTGGGTTGTGGGGAACTTGAGGCCTTTGGAGGGGTAACTGGGTAGCATCCCTTCTACCTTGATAGGGTGTTTCAGCCCACTCTTCTTCTTGGTCATAATCCTCATAAGCTTCTTGAGGAGTGTCTGGCCTAGGCCTGTGAACATTGATAGGTGCCTGCGGAGGATGCCCATCACGGTTGCGGGGAGTGGCCTCCCGCTCAGGCCTAGGAGGTCTTAGAGGTAGTGCTTGATGAAGTCATGGAGACCTATCTCGCACTAGGGGGTTGTGCCTCACATACATCTCAGATTGTTGTGCGCGAGGGACTGGGGCCTTCTCAGGCGCATTGTTGTGAAGCAGTTCAGCTATCCGACGCTGAATGCGCTCTTGGTTAAGGTGACACAAATGTTCTAATTGCTATTGGTCTTGCCTAAGCCACGTGATCTGTGCTTGGTGGGCGGCTAGTTTGGCAAATGCCAAGTCATTTTGTTCCACCGTCTCTGGGTTGGGAGGCCTAGATGCCTCCCCTACATGCCTTTCTCGATCATGATACTCCGAGACCCCTATCTGTTGCTTCCCTCTGTCGAGGTTAGCAGCATTGACTTGAAGCTCTGGTCTCAATGAGTGATTTGGATATAAAGCGGGTGCAGACGTGCATCGTTCCCATGCTATGTACTATCCTTGAGGAACGTAGTGATCTTCCTCACATTCTCTTTTATATGCATAAAAGGTGCGGGCATAATTGTCTTGCCCTGTCGGGAGAACCTGATATTCTGGATATGGTCTAGTGTGTCTGACATTAATCAGGGGTAAATTAGGAGTAACGACATCATATGGTTCCTCCTTGTGGACCCTTTGTTGTTCTAGAGTAGTACATAGCGCTTCATCACTAGGCCACCCATAACGAACTTCAAAGGGGGGCCTTGTATCTAGGTCACGTGCTACATGTTGGTTATTTTCTTGAAAGGATCTTTTTTGAATGGGAGTACCCCCTAAGGAGGTGCCTCTATAGTCTTGTCTAGTGATGGCATGAGTTGGAGTGCCCCTCAAGGAGGTGCCTCTAAAGTCATGTTCTGTACCTGCATGGTGTGGACTAACTTGTGTACCCTACCGCCAAGGCAGGATGGCCAAGTCTTTAGGGCTATATCGGGGGCGACTTGTCCCCCTTGGTGCATTCTCTATAGCTTCTGCCCGTGATTGAGCTTGGCTACGAGTATACACCATGGTGATGTTAACCTAAAGATGTGGAAACTCGTTTATGATTTTTCTCTTTATGATTTTTTTATTTTATTTTTTGATACTTTAAACAGAAAATAGCATACACACACAAGCAATGATTATCTCTTTTAAAGATTAATAGTGTGCCCTAAATCTGGTTTAGTGTGTTTTTGTTGTTTGTTTTTGTGTTTTTGAAAACTTTTTATGAAAACCGTTTAAATGCAATTATGAAGGCTCTTATAACTCCCAAAATGGTCGCCCTTCAATATACCATTGCCGGACCGATATACCAACCTCTCTATATACCCGCCCTTACGTGAGGGAGACTATAGGTACGTGAGAGCAGATGATACATGGAACATAGGCGGTACGGAAGGGGGATTGTCCTGTTAATGACACCTACCATAGAAGACTTATCCTCATGCATTGGGAATCACCCCAGCGACACTCGGTCAGCTTTCGTCAGGATTTACGCCTAACAACAGTGACAATCGGGGTAAATGGATGCAAAAATCAAGCCAAGGTGGTGATGAACCCACTGTTGGTCTTGATCAAGGGCTAGGGTCTTACGACCAGCTCCTTGGTTTAAAAATGCCACGTGATGTGTGTGGGGTTCCTTTTAATTTGCAAAAATTGAAATAGGCAAACAAAAAGGAAACTTTCCCTAAGCCATACAAAAATTGAAAATCAAAAAACAAAAAACAAAAATTTGACAGAGGCTTGTTAAAAACCCCTACCTCTTCTCTGCCCACAAGGATGCTTCTGATTTGCTGGTCTAAAAAATGCACAGAACTCTATTCGTCCCTAGGTGAGATGAATATCAGAAAGGTATTCGTTCTAGGGTAGGACGAATGCCTATTCGTCCCTGGGTGAGACGAATCCCAATTCTGTAATCGTCACTGACAGAAATGAATAACAGTCTGATGACTGAAAAATAGGTACCTGTAATCAAACAAGCAATTTCAGATTAGAAATCTAACCTAAAAAAAAATAGAGGACAGAAGGTCCCACCGTGATCGCCATTGAAAGCACGAGATTTTGAAAAAAAAAAGGAAAGACTAAACAAAATTGCATTAAAAGGAAAGAACACAAATGAATGAACACAAGATATAAAAGCAATATAAAATACGACCCTTTTTATTGATATTCTTTCAGTAATGTGTTACAATACGTCTCCTTCCTTTTTAGGGGATAGGAGCATCAAATGTTGATCTTTTACAACTTGTTCTAGAATTCCTTCTTTCGCGTGCCCACATATAAGATGGGCGAACCAAAACGTTGCCACCGCTTGTGTTGATAAAAGTAGACTCCTCGCTGCTCCTCCAATATTGAAGACCTACGTTCGAAGAAACAAACAAAGAATCAGTAGCACCTGTATATGAAAATAAAACTCATGAATCTGAAGGGTTACTGTTTGATGAATGTAAAAGATGAATATAACGATGATTAAAACGAATCCAAATAGACTAAAAATTTGACAGAAGCGTAATCATGTAACTAGAAAACTACTGCAAAAGAAACAGTCACCAAAATCAATATAGATCCGTATTCGTCCCTGGGTCGGACGAGTAAACCTGCAACAGTTTGGTACTCGTTCAGGGGTGAGACGAGAAAACCTACGACAGTTTGTTACTCGTTCCAAGGTGCGATGAGAAAACCTACAATAGTTTGGTACTCATTCCGGGGTGAGACGAGAAAACCTGCAATAAGGCAGGGGGTGCCCGAAGGCAAACCACCCGCGGGTTGAAACTTTGTTTCGACACCAATCCGCTTGGGATGGGTCCGAAACCTGTTGTGATGTGTTGTCGAAAAATTGATAGGCTATTGTGGTCAGAAAAATTGGGTTTTTGGTTCTTGATTCGTGCCTTCAAAGTCACCCAATAACCTCCTTTTTGATTAAGAGATTATGGATGTAAAGACACAAATCGTAAGTCAGCAAAACAACAGCACTTCATCGCTCAAAATGCTCCTTCTCTGTATATCTTTTGGGTGAGGAAATTCACCATTTTATAGACCCAAGGGGTCTCTTTGAATTAGCATGCAAAAGTGCTACTTAGCATGAATGCTTTTTTAGGGAAGAGAAGACTTCTCCCTGATCAAGGCTCCATAACTGCTTCTGTAACTGCTATTGCATGCCCAAAAGAACTCACTCGCACTCCCATGCAATGAAGGGAGAGTTAAGTAGCTAATTTGAGTTGTCATGAAAAGCCCACTCTCACTCCCATGCAATGAAGGGAGAGTCAAGTGGCAAATCCGAGTTGTCCTAAAAAGCTCACTCTCATTCCCATGCAGTGAATGGAGAGTCAAGTGGTTGTCAAAAGAACTCACTCGCACCCCTATGCCATGAAGGGAGAGCTAAGTGGCAGTTCTGAGTTGTCATGGGCCGAGGTTTGACTTTTTGTAGGTCAAACCTGGCATTCGTCCCACCCCAAAGTGAGCACTGGTAATCGTCCCTGGGTGGAACGAGTACCAGTATGCACTCGTCCCTGGGTGGAGCGAATAAGTAGCAGAGTGCCTAAAAGGTGCCAAATTGATCTTTGACTTTTAAAACTACTGTGTGAGTGGTTAGGACCACTGTTTTAACCTCTGGGGCTGCCCTGGGGGTTGTTTGTGTCAATGCGATCAGCGCTTGTTGTCACATAATCGGATTGGTGTTGTTTTGGTGTCTACAGTAAGAACTAAGAATCAAACCTATTAATTAGCATCACCCATGGTATGAGAATATGGACCATCATTATAGGGATTCACAGAAGAGAGTTTAAATTCATCAAGGATGACCTCAACCTACTAAAGAAGGGACGAGGTCATCTTGGCCGCATTGGATAGGGCCTTTAGAACATAACCGAGTTCTTTAATATGGTTGAAACTGATGATGAAAGAGATGCCTAGCTTCTCTTTGGAATTGAAATTTCCTCCTTGATCAGTGACTTTCAATATTGAATGCCTTGTATAGGGTTCTTCTTTCCTACTAATTTTAGGATGAGTGATGAGCACCAGAAATGCTCATATTTTGTACATACTTCTTGGATCAATATGCGGCTATATAATAATGATTGCATGCTTTTATAAATGATTATATAGATATTTGATATAATTATGCGTGTTATCTAATTTGTGTGTTTTTAGTATGTTTTGTGGAATTGCAGTTGATTTAGTTAGATTTGGAACAGTCGAGGTCCTTTCGATGGACCTGGCACTTTATTTCATCGAGAGTCAATGGAGAGAACATAGGCACCTCCTTGCAGTCGAAAGGCACCAATTGAACATAGGTGCCTCCCTGCAGTTGGAAGGTGCCAATTGAACATAGTGCCTCCCTATAGTCGGAAGGCGCCGATTGAACATAGGCGCCTCCCTACAGTCGGAAGGTGCCAAGTGAAAACAAGTGCCTCCCTGCAGTCGAAAGGCACCGATTGAACATGGGTGCCTCCCTGTAGTCAGAAGGTGCCATCTGAATGCAAGTGCCTCCCTACAGTTGGAAGGCACCAAACTAAATACAGTGCCTCCCTATAGTCTGAAGGCGCCAAACCAGATACAGTGCCTCCCTGCAGTCGAAATGCGCCAATTGAATATCAGTGCCTCCCTATAGTCAGAAGGTGCCAACTAAATGGGAGCGCCTCCCTATAGTCAGAAGGCACCATTGATTCTTTGCCCGTTGACCAGACTCAAAGGACATGGATGATAGCGGCTGGTGTAGTTCTAGCTCTATGTCATGCAGAGCTAAATTGGAGATAGCACCAATGTATCAAAATGTCTTACAGATGCTAGGCAAAGCATGAGTCAAAACGAACATGCCGCCATCAAAATAGAATGCCAGACATCGATTGCATTCACTAGACTATTCTAATTTAGTCTAGGAAGAATCGACTGTTGTAACCACTTCTGTAATAGAAGTTCTACGGGTGTGTTATATAAACACACACAGATCGTTTTGAGAAGATATAGAGCGATACAAAAATAATTAAGAATTACATTGTAATACATTGATAAATATATTACAGTTATAGAAGTTCTAAAGCATGTGTTCAATCGAGAAGAAGCTACTAGAGCTTGGGCCCACTCCAAGCCAGTATTTCTTCCCCATTTCCTTTCTGTTTATTTATCAGTTTATTACTTTCATAGAATGTTCATTAATTTACTAGTTTTAGTATCTGCAGTGGGTTTATTTCTAGGAATGTGCATTAGATTTATTTTTGTATATTTATTTCTGTTCTTCTTATGTAATTTATTGAGGACTATAGGAATGATTGACAACCATCTCAAAAACACCCCCCAAATATAGGATTAGCAGACTCACCCTCCAGTGGTATTGTAGTAACCTAGTTCTGACTCTTTGCAAGTTTACGAAGCTCCTTGGGTTGATAATTAAATGCACGGGCATGTGACAAAAATAGGAAACCATTCACCTTGTTTGGCCTGCAACATTTTGGCACCGTTGCCTAGGAAGTGTCTTAATTAGATTACTTGCAATACCCTAAAACCTTCTATCCGACCTTGTATGAGTTCTTCGATAAGAAGAGGACCTGACGGTCGCTTTATAAGAACTAATCCATCAGGACCTGAGTCAGTCGAGCATTTTGGATTTGAGTTAGACCCGTCCGACCTACCAACAGTCCATTGGAGTGAGGAACCGCACTTTGTGCAAAGTGTCGCCTCATCCCATCAACAAGGGGATGAACGAATTATCACAAATCCCCTATTTAAAAGGACTCCTCTAGAGGAAGCCCTATTGTGGAAGGCTGTGGAGGATCAGATGATCTCACCAAACAACCTTAGAGCATTGACTCAAAAATTTTTAAATGACTAGAAGGCCATAAACGCTGCATTAGAAACCACATTTCTTGAAAAAATGGTAGATAATGATGAAGTCTCATATGGCTTTAGTTTCCCCATAGAGGAGGGAGTAGGAGATACCAAAATGAAAAACATATCCCCTGCTCACCTCCCGTCCTTCAGAGGACACCCGACTGAGGACCCTGACCTGTTTTTATTTAAATTTGATGTTTTGTGTAGGTCTATGGATTACAAATCAAATGTGCAAAAGTTGAAATTATTTCCTTCCACCTTATATGATGCAGCTCTATGATGGTTCATCAGTTTTGGAGACAAACACATCACCACCTGGGACCAGATGAAGATGCTCTTTTTAGAGCAATATCAGGATTTTGGGAGAGCAAGAGACTCCAAGGAGGAGGTCCTGAGCATGACACAAAGAGAATATGAGTCTCTCGAGGAGTATTGGGAGAGATTCACCTTTAATCTTCAATGATCCCCTCACTCGAAGCTATCCGATAAGTCCCTCAAAAGTATCTTCTTAAGGGGACTTACCAATGAGTCGTTGGAGGCTCTCAACATGATCTCTGGAGGTGATGTCTATCAGCATGCTATGGAAAACATCTGGAAATTATGCCAAAACTACTTAAGAAGGTGAGGCAAAGTCACCCCTTGGACCATGAATGCGACTACTTCAGTCACAAAAACAGAGATAGGCAACATGCTGAAGGATTTGAAGAGTGAAATGCTTTCATCTCTAGCATTGCAGATGGATACACTACTCTTAGAAAAGAAGAAACAATAAAATGACACAACATTAGCCTATTTCTACCCAAAATGTAGAGGAAGGCATGCAAAGAATGCATGCCCAGAAAACAAGGTCATAGAATGCACAGTTTGTAGGCTAAATAATAAAACTCGATTATGCCCACAACTGCTCAGTAAATAGGAAGTGGCTGAGAGCATGAAGGCCTACTTCATAGGCAATAGGAAGAGTTGGACATAGCCCCTCACAAGGAATATGCCAAATGAAATGCCAACATATGGGAGAGGGTCATACATGCACCAAGGACCCCCTCAACCACCTAATATAGGGTGGTGGGGACCGTCACCCTAGACGAACGCACCCCCAACAACATTCTTGAATCAGCAGCCATGGATGCCATATCCATATCTTGGGTAGTAGTGGAGAAGCCACAATGCATGGAATCAGACTCCATAGAACATAGCTCCTGCTCACATCCAACAAAACTTACCAGCATTGCTAGCAATGAGACCTACGCAGCTACCAGCACAACCGACAGCAAACCCAAACAACAAAGTAAATTAGTCGACATACAACATAGAAGGTGAGATGTACCATATGTACAATATTCAACTTAGATCAGGTAGGCAATTAGGAGTAGAGACTCCGCCTCTAGTAGAAGAGGAGGAAGAAATGGTAGAGATACCTCCATTGGTAGAAGAGGAGGCAAAAATAGAGGAGACACCTCTGGTAGAAGAAGGAAAAGCACTTGAGAGAGCGGAGGCTCCATTTCCTAGCCGACTGTAGGAACAAAGAAAAACAACATAGCCAGAATTTGACATCTTGTCGAGCTTGAAGAATCTCATGGTGACAATCCCATTATTTCAAGAAATTTGAGATGTCCCCATTTACACCAAGGCAATTAAAGAAATGTGTCTAAGGAGACCGGGGTGAAAGGTTACCCAGACTATCAACATCGTGGGTAAACTGGTAGACCTAATGATGGGTATAACACATCATCTGAAGTATGCAAACCCAGGCAGCCCAGTGCTGACCATAAAAATTGGAGGAAATTCCCTGTCCAACACACTGGTTGACCTTGGGGCAGCCATCAACGTAATGCCTCAAGAGACCATGCAGAGGCTATGGCTCACGAACCTGAAGCCAACCATGACAGTGTTGCAGTTAGCCGATCGATCAACCGTGGTGCTAGAAGGAATGCTGGAAGATGTGATCGTAACAGTAAGTGCATGGGAATATCCAACTGACTTTCTATTTTTGCAAACAAAGACCAGGTTGGGCGGTTACCCGATCATTTTGGGGAGGCCATGGCTAGCAATAGTTGATGCCTACATCAGCTACCGAGATGGTCTAATGACCATCTCCAATGGGAAAAACATCAAAAGGCTGACCATTTCATTGCTAGCTCAGTCTATGGACTCAGTAGAAGAACCTAGGATCATCGAGCACGGAACTATAGAGTTGTCCATAATCCAACCGGTGATGACCTTGGAGGAGGTGGCAGAAGAGGACAAAGATGGTGCTATCATGGAGTTTCTCCATGGAGAATCATCCACCTCTGCACCTGGATCACCATTAACTGGTGCCTAAGATCAGCACATCCAACAAATACACATTGGGCCAGGGAGGACATTAAACGTCAATAGCAGGTTGATGCCCATACAGCTAGAAAATTTGGAAGAGCTTCTGGTAAAGCACCAGAAAGCATTTGCATGGGACTACACAGATATGCACAACATCAGCCCAGAAATATGTACCCATCGGATTTAATTAGATGACCAGGCAACTCCTAGTCGACAGCCACAGAGAAGGATGAACCTAGCAATGAAATACATTGTCAGAGAAGAACTGCACAAACTTTTCTATCGAATTCATATATCTGATTTTTGACAGTGAATGGGTATCACCATTAGTGGTGGTCCCCAAAAAGAATGAGAAATGGTGGATCTGCATGGACTACCGGGCGTTGAACAAGGCGACTAAGAAAGACCACTTCCCGCTCCTATTCATCAATCAGGTCTTGGACACACTCTCAGGAAGAAAATACTTCTCCTTTTTGGATGGATTCAGTGGTTACAACCAGATCTAGATAGGGGAAGAAGATCAAGATAAAACAACGTTCACCTGTCCATGGGGAACATTTGCCTATAAGGTATTGCCTTTTGGACTGTGCAATGCATCGACCACCTTTCAAAGGGTGGTGCTTAGCATATTATTTGATATGATAGGAGATGGGGTGGAAGTATACATGGACGACTTCATCGCCTATGGAGAAACCTTCAAGGAGGCAATGACAAATCTAGAAAGAGTGCTCGATAGGAGCAAGGAAAATCATTTGTCCCTAAGTAATGAAAAATGTTTTATGATGATGCAGGAAGGCATCGTGTTGGGACACCACCTCTCTACAGAAGGGATAAAATTAGAAAAGAGGAAGATCGAGGTCATCAAAGACCTACCTAGCCCCAGAACATAGAAAGAGGTAAGAAGTTTCCTGGGTTCAGCCGGGTACTATCGATAATTTATCGCCAAATTTAGTAAGATTGCCAAACCACTGCACACCCTACTTTCTAAGGACGTATATTTCAATTGGATGGGAGATTGCGAAGAAGCATTCCAATTGCTAAAAGAAAAATTGATATCTGCATCGGTCTTGAGAGGACCGAATTGGGCCATACCGTTCCATATTTACTGCGATGCATCTAATGATGCGATCAGAGCAGTCCTCGGGCAGAAAGATGGCGAAGAATTCTACACCATCTATTATGTCAATAAAAACTTGGTAGGAGTGGATCTCAACTATACAGTGATAGAAAAAGAATTCCTCGCAGTTGTCCATGCAATAAACAAATTCCATCACTATATAACGGGATACAAGGTCTTTGTCCATACGGACCACATGGCTATCAGGTATCTGATGAGCAAGCCGGCCATTGGTGGTAGAATTATCAGATGGTTGTTGCTATTATAGGAATTTGACATTACTATAGTCGATAAACCAGGCAAGGACAATGTCGTGGCAGATTTTTTGTCTAGATTGATACCAACAGATCATCAAGCAGTGGAAGACCAGTTTTTGGATGAACATCTGTTCGCTATTAGTGAACAAACTCCATGGTATGCAGACATAGCCAATTACTTGGCCATCGAAAGGACCTCACCTGCTCTCTCCTATCGAGAAAAGCAAGCGGTCATAGAGAAGAGCGCATCATTCCTTTGGATGGATGGTCTCCTATTTAAAATAGGATGGGACCAAATTATAAGAAGATGCGTAGCAGAACAAGAGTTTTTAGAAGTGCTTAAGGCATGTCACGATGAGCCATGTGGAGGAAACTTTGTAGGGAAGCGAACTACCTACAAAATCTTGTAGGCTAGGTATTTTTGGCCCACTCTATTCAAAGACGTGGCAGCATATACCAGCAAGTGTGATGAGTGCCAGAGGATGGGTAGACCAACCCACCGAGATGAAATGCCCCTGCAGCCCCAGGTACATCTGGAACCTTTTGATAAATGGGGCATGGATTTCGTGGGACCATTTAATCCACCTTCAATGGGAAGGAGGTTTATTTTGGTCTGCACGGATTATGTCACCAAATGGGTGGAAGTGCAGGCATTGAGGGACTCAAAGGAAAGAACGGTCATCGACTTCTTATTTGCTCATATTTTCACATGATTTGGGGTTCCTCGAGAGATAACAATAGATCAAGGGCCCCAATTCACCTCCAAATTGATTGAGGAGCTGATGGAGTAGTATAGATTTTGGCACAACAAAACCATGCCCTACCATCCGTAGGCGAACGGGAAAGTAGAAGTGACAAACAGGGAGATAGAAAACATCCTAACCAAAACCATGCAGCAACACAAGAAATATTGGGCCACACGGTTGTCCAGAGGTAGTTTGGGCATACAACACCATGTGGAAATCCACCACAGGATGCACACCTTTCCAACTGGTCTATGGGAAAAATGTGATGATGCCCATCGAGTTTGAAATCAAAACTCTGAGGACGGCTTCAGAATTGAATTTGAGCCTGGACGAAGCTCAAAAATAGAGGATTTGCCAGTTAGATCAACTGGACAAAATTCGACTGGATGCTTTGCAAAGGATAGAGATTATACAGAAGCAGAGAAAGAAGTGGCATGATAACCACATCAAGATGAAGAAGTTCCAGGTAGGGGAATGGGTACTGTTATACGATTCTCGATTCTAGGAAAGGAAGGGCAAACTTATGCAGAGGTGGATGGGGCCGTATGAGGTGGCAGAGCTCATTAGGAATGGGGCGGTGCACGTCAAGACAATTGACGGTAGCAACACCATGTTCATAGTCAATGGCCATCGACTACGCCCCTATAATACATCTGAAACATTACAGGTGGAATCCAGAGTAGGCATGGGGGAGACCCCATCTTGCTAGATCTGGACCGAACTCTCACAGGTGAAATGGTGGGCACGAAAGTGCTCACCCAATTTGTTTAGTTAATTATAGTTTTTTTTTAATGTGTGTTTTTTTTTTGAGGGACGATGCCCGCATGCAAGCTACATGCATCCTAATCCAGGGCCTAATAGGCATGGAACGCATCTAACTGCCTTTATTTTCTTTTCTTTTTTGGTTGCTTTTTGTAGGTGGAGGACCTAACAGCACGAGGGATAGGTATCTGGGAAACCAGGCCTGATTCGGCTTAGCATTTCGACACCAGCTCGTAGATAGAATCTAGGCAGCATGAAAAAAAATTGGGAAGGTTTGATCACCCTTCTTCCAGTCAAATTTCCAAGTCCAGAAGCAGGCTCCTTATCGTAGTCAGAAGGCACCAAGCCCACAAGAATGTGCCTTACTGCATCCATAAGAAGGCGCCAATGCAATAAGAAGGCGCCTTACTGTCAATCAGAAGGTGCCCGTCCAGAAGAAGGTGCCTTACTACAGTCAGAAGGTGCCCATCCAAAAGAAGGCGCCTTACTATAGTCAGAAGGTGCCCATCCAAAAGAAGGTGCCTTACCACAGTCAGAAGGCGCCAAGTCCAAAAGAAGGCGCCTTACTACAGATAGAAGGTTCCCAACCAGAAGAGGCGCCTTACTGCAGTCAGAAGGCACCCATCCGATAAAAAAAAAAAAAAAAAAAATATATATATATATATATATATAGGCGCCTTCCGTGGCAGGAAGGCACCATAAAAAAAAAAAACAGTTGAATACATGCCTTCCAACATCAGGAAGGCACATTCATCCAGCTGAATATGCCTTCCAACATCAGGAATGTGCATTCATCAAAACGAATGCCTTCCAACATCGGGAAGGCGTGAACCAGAAGGAGGCACCCCCCCACATTGGGAAGATGCATGCAGGCAAGAGCGCCTCCCACCAATCAAAAGGCACCGAAAGGCGCATCCGTTTGAAGACGAGCATCGACAACACCGAAAGGTGCATCCGTTTGAAGATGAGCACCGACAACACCAGAAGGCGCTACATGGACATCATCCACATGGGGAAGGTACCAAAGAACGCCTCCCGCATGCAGCATTTACATCGATCGGATGCCTCGAGCGGAACAAAGCATCACACGTATAAGCATCATCAAATACCCCTCCCTCATGTCACAAGTCAGCAAATCAGTAGCTGCCATGACAACTGGAATGCCAAATCAGGTACACACATATTAAATCAAATCTTTTATATAATTGTTTATAAATATGTAGTACCAAAAAATATAGCTATCATAGAGATCGTACCCCCCATAGCCAAAAATGCATGCCAATGAGAGGGTGCCTTCCATAACTGCTAGGGTTAGACACCTTTCCTATAAGAAGGTGCCTTCCTATAGAAGGAAGGACAGAAAAATATACAGCACCGAAAGGCGCCATGGGAGGAAGGTCCAAGAACCACGCGATCAAGAAGAACGAACCCAGTGACACTGATGGAATCAGAGGGGCAGTAAGGAACCAATTCGAATCCAAGGGGTGGCTCGAATACTGCACCCTAGTCAGTCAGGGCCAGGATGTGGAGGCAGCTAGAGAATTTGCCACCTCTTTGAGGGGCGATGCGGCCCAAGTACGAGGAGTGGAAATTCCAATCACCCCTGAGTTCATCTCACAGGCGACTGGATTGCCTCTCATGGGGGAATGTGCATACAAGGGCGGAGTGCTAAAGCTATATACCGAAATACTACTGCCAGGAGGGAATGTGTGGATAGAAAGGGAGGGGTTACTCAAAAGTAGCCTCCCCATGGATATATGAAAGATGTTCGAGCAGATTGCTCGATTCTTCACATGCACAGGGAAGTATACACATCTGAACATTAATCATGTGCACTTCCTCAATCACCTAGTGCATGGGAGAAAAATAAATATACCCTTCTACTTGGTGACTGCTCTGAAGGATGAAGCGGCTCGATACCAGAAGGGGGCACCATCCGCCTTAGCCCACCATGGGCTGATATCGGCATTGGTCCGCCACATAGAAGCATAGAGACAGAACCGCGATGCAGGGGGAGAAGGTGACCAAATAGAACAACACAATGCGGTTGCCGAACTAGGGCAAGGCAAAGCATCCCCTATAGAGGAGATAGCAAACATCGAGCAATTGGTGTTGCCCTATTTTCTAGGAAGGGCAGAACAGTCACCGGTGCCCAAAGACATAGAGGATAGAGGGCATTCCCCAGTGCCCGAGTATGAGGAGGAAGGAGCGCCACCCACTGGTGGTGAAGACAAACCAATTCCCAGGAGGAAACGTCTATGGTGATTCCTCTCGATAGAGGAAGAATAGAGCAACACAGAGATAGACGTCGCCATCCAAACCCTCTACGAATTAACAAACCAGAGCCCATGGAATGAGGAAACTTCTGGGAGCAACGACCAGATCAATGCGACCTTGGAGGAGGTGCTCAACTGGCAAACTGATTGTTGGATGGCACAATGGATTCTGGAGGATTGCCAGAACTAGCATCAAAAGGAATTGGAGGAAAAGGATAGAAGAATCGCTCAGCTCGAGCAGCTGGTCCGGTAGATGCAGGAGGAAAATCAAATACTTCAGGGCAGAAGAATAGCAAGATAGGAGGCGGCCACTTAGACTGATTGGGCAGAAGCAGTGCCGACGAACTCTCCCACATCCGTCGAAAGAGTATTCTCTTTGGGGGAGATTCGATCAGATGCCCGATAGAGCAGCCCGGAGGCAGGGGAGGATTCCTCTGTTTTCAGGGGTGAAGAAGACAAAAGTCCTACGATGCCCCCTGTCATTGTCCTGAGTGACACAGAGTAGGACGAAGGCCTCTAGATAAGACCAGAGGATACGGAGGACCTCCCCAGGCCTGAAGAAGGAGAAGAGCCTAAGGGGTCGACACCAGGAAGACAGGAGGATGAATCACCCCCAGAGATAGCAGCACAACCGATCCTTCGGAGTGAAGAGAAGTCCCCAAAAGAGAAAGAAGAGACCCCTATTTGAGCCGCCACATTTTTTACAGAGGCCAAGGCAAAGAGGCCCAGGACGGCTCGACAAAAGGTGAAAGTGACCTTCATCGAGTCAGAAGAGGACGAATGGGATATGCAGTCATTTTCCAAAAGGAAAAAATATTTCGAGTAGCTGCGCAAAGAAATGAAAGCAGCCAAGGCGGCCAGGAAGGCATCTTCGAGGATAAAAGGAGATTTTGGCATCTGCATGAATTCGGCAGAAAACAGCCAATTTTGGGACATCTATGGTTCATCCCAAGGGCAGCCTTCCATGATGAAGAGGTATTTGGAATGATGGGGAGTCTATGGCCCATAATTGGAGGCCATTGCAATTGCAAAGGAAAATGCAGGGCTTACCCCTGAAGTGGTCAAATTATACAAGGCCCAAGTAGTGCCTTCCAGAGAGGATAACTTGGATATCCCTCTGGCAATGGTCAAACCTCCAGACATCGACCTCTGGCAAGCTACCGAAGCTGCATTTCAATCGACAGGAACAACGCTGGCTATACCACCACCAGTAGCGGCCAGAACAAGAAGGGGACAATTAACAGCCATAGTTTCCCATAGGCAGAGGAGAACCACACCTTCACATGTCGGCACAAAAAGATAGACTCGGGCCGTAGGAGCAGCCGAATCTTCCAAGAAATGGCGATGATGAAAAAAAAATCTGAGGGCTACCTGCAGTTTGGATGCCACGAGGGCGTGGCATATGTTAGGCGTGGGGGGATGATGAGCACCAAAAATGCTCATATTTTGTACATACTTCTTGGATCAATATGTGGCTGTATAATAAGGATTGCATGCTTTTATAAATGATTATATAGATATTTGATATAATTATGCATGTTATCTAATTTGTGTGCTTTTAGTATGTTTTGTGGAATTGCAGTTGATTTAGTTAGATTTGGAACAGTCGAGGTCCTTTCGATGGACCTGGCACTTTATTTCATCGAGAGTCAATGGAGAGAACATAGGCGCCTCCTTGCAGTCGAAAGGTGCCAATTGAACATAGGTGCCTCCATGCAGTTGGAAGGCACCAATTGAACATAGTGCCTCCTTGCAGTCGAAAGGCGCCGATTGAACATAGGCACCTCCCTACAGTCGAAAGGCGCCAAGTGAAAACAAGCACCTCCCTGTAGTCAAAAGGCGCCGATTGAACATGGGCGCCTCCCTACAGTCGGAAGGCACCATATGAATGCAAGCACCTCCCTATAGTCGGGTGCCAAACTAAAGATAGCGCCTCCCTACAGTTTGAAGGTGCCAAACCAAAGACAACGCCTCCCTATAGTCAAAAGGCACCAACTGAATATCAGTGCCTCCCTATAGTCGAAAGGTGCCAACTGAATGGGAGCGCCTCCCTGCAGTCGGAAGGCACCACTAATTCTTTGCCCATTGACCAGACTCGAAGGACATGGATGACAATGACTAGTGCAGTTCTAGCTCTGCATCATGCAGAGCTAAATTGGAGATAGCACCAATGTATCAAAACATCTTACGGATGCCAGGCAAAGCACGAGTCAAAATGAACATGCCGCCATCAAAATAGAATGCCAGACATCGATTGCATTCACTAGACTGTTCTAATTTAGTCTGGGAAGAATCGACTATTGTAACCACTTCTATAATAGAAGTTCTATGGGTGTGTTATATAAACACATGCAGATCATTCTAAGAAGATATATAGCGATACAAAAATAATTAAGAATTACATTGTAATACGTTGATAAATATATTACAGTTACAAAAGTTCTAAAGCATGTGTTCGATCGGGAAGAAGCTGCTGGAGCCTGGGCCCACTCCAAGATAGTATTTCTTCCCCATTTCCTTTCTATTTATTTATCAGTTTATTGCTTTCATAGAACGTTCATTAATTTACTAGTTTTAGTATCTGCAATAGGTTTATTTCCAGGAATGTGCATTAGATTTATTTTTGTATATTTATTTTTGTTCTTCTTACGTAATTTATTGAGGAGTGTGGGAATGATTGACAACCATCTCAAAAACACCCCCCAAATGTAGGATTAGCAGACTCACCCTCCAGTGGTATTGTAGTAACCTAGTTTCGACTCTTCGCAAGTTTACAAAGCTCCCTGGGTTGATAATTAAATGCACGGGCATGTGACAAAAATAGGAAACCATTCACCTTGTTTGGCCCGCAACAATGAGGGGGTGAGTCTTAAAAAATATTTGCATCATTCTCAATTATTATAGAGTATTTACCTTTCCTCATTTGATTCTTGGCTCTGGACGAGTGATGACACTACTTAGAACTTCTAGCAACTGCCCTATCATTGCTAGGAAATTCAAACTCAAGAATCTAGTTGATGGCTTGAGAAGACCTAACAAGGGTATTCTCCTTAGGATTTACACCATTGGAGCTACCACCTGCACCAATGATAGTTGGATTAGCTAGAGAAGGACCAAAAGCAAGAATGTTAGGAACCCAATAAGATTATTTGTGAACCATATTATTAAACAATATTAGATGATGCCCTTGATGAGCAAGGCACATAGATGATCCCTTCTAGAAATTCAAAACTCTTTAGATTTACCTAAACATATAATCAAGTGTATTAATAACCTTCTTTCCTCAAAGGTGATTGAGGAAAGTGAGATGGAAGCTCCTCAAATACGTGTTAGGTCCATCCACAATGAAGTATTGCAGGATAGTAATCATCACTTTATCATAAGGCTTGGGAAGGGATTTTTGAACAATACCTCATTTATCGTTATTTAAGCTCTCCCCTTTATCCCTAAACTGGTTCAACTCAGCCACCATGGAGTATTTTTCATGCAGAATAATTTCTCCATCATTTGATATGCCAATGACCTTGGCCAAAATACTACTATTTATCTAAAAATGAAGGCCCTTAATGATTACTTTACCCTCATTCCAAGAATGTAAAAAATCCATCGATAGGTCTTTGTCATGCCAGATGAATTTTTGAAGAAAAGGGCAGAAGCCCATGATGAGAAAATATGCCTTCAATGAGGGTGTCCAAGTGGAGGAACTTAGGCTCAAAGTAGTAATCAAGATCGGCCATCGGGTCAACTGGGAGATGAGTGGAATGATAATTTTAGTTATCATTCCACAATATATAGATAAACTCAATTTATTAATAATATTCAACAATATATAATGACTTTACTTGTAATTATCACACAATAAATAAAAATTCATGGAGATTAAGAATCACTCTTCACACCATGAATACATTAAATAATGATTGCACTACAAAATTATAAATAAAACCACATAATACTAGTGAATTGGAATATTTTTAAATTATGCCTTATTTCTAATGCTCCAATGTGCTTTTGTAAATTTTTAATCATTGTTATTTTTTTAAAATAAGGAATATAGTAATTTTAAATTTCTAGTATATATACAACACATGGTGTTCTTGTTTAGAAAACATAAAAAACAAGACTGTAGTAGTATATTCCTTTTCAAATAAATAAATTTATGTATCAAAAAATATGGAGGTCCATTTTGATTCCCTACTTACTACAAGGTATTTATTAATGTTAATTATTTTATATACATAGGTCATGACCATCTCATTATAGATACATCAAAATTTTAAATTATATAACAATATTTTTTAAATTTGGATACCCCTTATGGTAATTTCTTAGTGTGCACTTCTTGTAACTAAAAAAATGCAAATTAGTTATGTTTATATCTATGTTTTGTTATACTGTTTGATATGCACATTACAAAATTGCATGCTTTTGGTATGATTGACGCATAAATTGATGGGCATTAAAAGGTTATCAAAAACTTAACAATGTATCAAAAATTACATAGATTATAAAAAATTATTTGATCATATTTGAATATCTTTTGTATTTTTTTGATATACTATTATAATATATTTGTGTTCTAAACATGATATAACAACATTATTTCCTATGGATATCATGTTTTAGAAATAATTATATTCCATCTATTATAATTTGATGTGTTGCTCTTATTGGATATGAGTTGTAACTTATGTTGAGTTGGATTTGTGGATATTATTGTTGGAAAATTGGGCACTTTGGTTGTCATTGATGTCAAAGTTTCATGGTCATTGATGTCAAAGGATAATATGCTATGAAAGCAAGGCAAGGTTCTCTCCAAAGTACTTGGGACCTATAGGCCCAAAATGGCCACATCCTTAGAAAGCATTGCAAATTTATTCTAAGGTATGAAGTTTCTATTCCACACACTTTTTAATGTATTTTGGAGTGGATCAACTACATTTTTTTCTTAATCCTCTCAACACTTACCACATTTTTTTCCTTGAGTGAATCCGCTCAGCTTATAACATAAAATGGTGCAGATTGGCGACGGGTCTTGATTCTGCAATTTTTTTGGTAATGATGATGTCAGCTCAAATAAAAGTATGGATTAGAGATCGAGGGTAATTTCCTACATGCTTTGAGTATCTAAGTATCAGTAAGGCTAAATCCATCGAGTCTCAAGACTATTTTGGTATAAATTTACGATAGAGTAGAAAATACTACATCTGGTGTGGATTGGTGATAAGAAGCGATTTTACACTGTACCCAAAGTGGAATGGAGATAAAGGATGATTTACACTTGTCCAAGTGCACACTAGTGATTCCATATATTTATAAAGTAAATGTGACATCAACATGCTTTAAATTTTAAATTTTAGAAGCTATGGATCCAAAGAAGAAAAGGGAAAGGAAAAGAAGCGGACTGCATCCTGCTCACTTTTTAGTTCATTTCATGTCGAAATTTGATTTCGTAGGATCAAGGTTATAGTGGTGATGATTTCAAATTAAAAGTGTGGAATGACACTTGGTTTTTTCCCACCAATTTATAGAGTGTATTAGGAGGTTTTAATCATAGCTATCCGTGGTGAAGATCAACAATTGAGAACTTTCTAACACTAATAAGGTATTTAAAAGCATTTTCTTACCAGACTAGAGCACAGTTAGTTGGAGTATAGGAAGATGAAGCATCAAGGGTTTCCAAGAACAATAAATATATGTAGTTGCAAATCTATGATGGAGTTGAGCCTCCAATAATTATAGAGGGATGAAATGTGATGTGCAACTATTGGAACTCCCACTACCACCAACAAACCAGCAAGTTGCAAAGGTATGTTACCATGGAAAATTTTTCCCACTGAATTTCTTGAAGCTCTCTAGCCAGTAATATGATGCCAGTAAAATCTCTATTGAGTTGTAAATATACAATCTTTGTAATGTATCCTAAAATATTCTTTCATTTAAAAACTATAAATAGAAGTCGAACCATCATTTTTTAGGGTCATCTCTAGTACATTTGCTTGCCCTACTTTAAATATTCTTGTGAGCTAATAGAAGGAGCATTATTCTGATAGTTTGACTTAAATTTGTCATCTTCATTATTTGGTGCAAGAGGTTCAAAGTCTTGATCTGCATTTCTATTAATACTTGAATGGTTAGTTCATTCCAGCTTTTGGATTACTAGTTGTGAGAGTAGTTGAAATTTGTTCTTTATTAGATCTATATTGTTAGGAAGTTTATTTCTATTAAATCTAATTATTGGTATATTATGCTATTTGGATTATCAATATTGGATGTTGGAATTGCTTTTTGCAATATTTCTCTATTTATGCTTTAAATGTATGAAGGTTTCATTAATTTGGGTAATGCTAATATTGAGTGATGGGACACTAGAAATAGCTTGTGGGAGCCTTTTTTTGTAGTTTCCTATGTTAGCCTATCTAGCCACTATTTATTTATAACATTTCTAACTCTAAAAATTTTCTAACCCTTATCTCAAAACCCTATTTTGAGCTTTAATTGAGTCAACACCATTTTAATTTGACAAGGAACCAACCTAATTTGGAGGTTGGATTGAAGTTTTTTTTGGTCCATCCAATGCTTGAGTGTCGAGCTACAACTATCAGGTGCATGCTTGGATAGGAAATTGGAAGATAGATAGTTGCAGTGTTAAGTAAAGCTTGATGATATTTCAGTTTCCAATAATTTTTGGCATACCCAGTGGGACAAGTTCACAAGAAACACAAAAATATATCATATGAGTTATTGTTTTATCTCTACCCGGAGGAATCAAGATTTGGTGAATTGTCTTGACCTTGTTAAGTAGAGAATATAAAATTCACCTGGACACTTCCTAGTCTTTACACCCAAAAAAGAATTACTCATGTAGACCATTTTCCTTTCATGTATACTAGGTCTTTCAAAAGGAATAACCCTAACTCTTATTTTTATTGTGAGATACCTTATAGAGGGTCTACTGTTATTAAAATTTTGAATCAAGATCTCCTCTCAGAAGAAGAGCTTCCTGAGGAAAATATTGTAGTTAACCCAATAGCCCCTCCAGTAGGACCTACACTTGGAAATATGGTTGGAAATGATGTAGTAAATCAGGTAAATATACCCCCAAATCAGCCATTATAGAAGTATCCAAGCTGGAACACAACTAGTCCCATTAGATTAGCCCATGTGAATGCCATTCCCTAGGCTATATCTAAGGCTATTACTACTTATGATGGATTTGGAAAAACAACATATGAGCATTGCCAGGACATTTTGAATTTGGCAGTAATCCACAACATAAAGGAAAAGGATGTTATTGTGAGAATACTAGCCCTATCCTTTAGAGGAAATATTTTGCATTGGTTTATGACTCTTTAGGATAACACCATCACATTTTGGGCATCATTGGCTAAGCCTTTTATGGAAAATTTAATGAATCTACTGACCCTTTCTCCTTTATTAATTATTTTACATCTATGCAAAAATATCAACAAGAGACTATCTCAGATTTCAATTTAATGTTTAGCATAACATGGAAGAGAATTCCCCCTGTAGCTAGACTAGTTGCATGCTTGGCTTATATGTATTATATCAGAGCTCTTGGATTAGAGCTAGGATTTAAAACATAATAATCTAGAGTGGAAATATTTTTTCAATTTTATAATGCAGTAATTCATGTAGATAATATCCTAATTAGTGTGGGGAGGTTACCTCTCAAAGCTATGCTACCTTATAGTTCAAAAACCACTAATGGACAAATCCAAGCTGCAAGCTCATATTACATGGACCCCCTTTACTTATTATCCCCATCTCCATAAATTAATCCCATTCCTCAAATGAAAGCATCATATGCTACATTTCATTTCCCTCCCCTTCCTTCTCATACCTCTCAAGAGTTTTTTGTCATTCTTGATATACAAAATACTCTAAAAAATTTTAGTAACAGAATTAATTCAATGGAAAAAAAGGATCAAGAGAGATCTCAATAGAGGATATTTCCATATGTGAACAAAGATAAAAGACCTGGTCCTAGTAACAGTACTGGGGTCAGAGTAAATGCAGCATATGAAGAACCTGAGTGTTCTTCAGAAACAAGTCTAGTGAATGTTTGGTGTTTGGTATGTAATGATCCTCATGATTCACAACATTGTATACTGTACCAACACCATGTTCAACAAGCTATGGATCAAGATGAGAGGAATCAAAAGGGAAGAGTAAATATGTTATGGCACCCTAACCAAATCATGGTTGGAAAAGAGCTAGATGAATATGGTCCAATTGTTGTTATGACAAGGTCAAGGAAGAAAACCTTGCAAGTACACCCCCAAAATATGGGACAATTCCAGGTCCCTTCTCAAAAAAGGAATGACCCACTTCCCCAAATCAGTGATACTTTCCCTATTCTCCAGGCTAAGGGGAAAGAGAAGACAGATAATATCCCCAAGATATTCGAGAAGGATATTGAAGGAGATAGAATGAAGTCTAAATATGAGGCTCAAGAGAGGCTTAAATTCCCTTCTATTAATAAAATATAAAGAATAGAAGCCACTCAAAAATATAAAAGAAAATATGGTGATCCAGAAATAAGGCATGAGAGGACCACTTTGGCTAAGTATAAATACAATATTATAGAAGATATGAAAACAATTCCATAAAAATATAGTTTATATGATACCCTTTTCATTCCTATCCAGATTGACTTGCTTAAAGATTCTCTCAACAAGTATCCATAGGATAGGCAGTCCACCACAATCCTTAGTATGCCCTCAAAAAAGAAAGAAATACCACCTACTATTTTGAATAATAAACCCCCCCTTTCTATATATCTTTAAGAATGGAAAGTTGGGTAGTCCGAAATTGTATGATAGATTTAGGAGCATCAACTATAGTTATGACTAAAGCAATCTATGAAGAGATGGGTATGGAGTATACCCGATCTTGCCCTGGAGTACTACAATTGGATGGGACACCTGTGAAAATAGTGGGAGTAATAAAGTATGTTTTAATGAGGTTACATAGAGCCCCTGAGGTGACAATAGTATAAGAAATAGTAGTGGTTGATCCGGAACTCCACTTTGGTTTATGCCTCTCAAGGGAGTTCACTGTAAAATTAGGTGGATGCATGTATATGGATTATTCCAGCATGGTCAATCCATTAAAATAGAAGAGGATAAGGATAACACCTAAAATTCTTGTGTCTTAACACATATAAAAAATTGAACAAGACATGTGCAACCTCACTCCCCTTGAAGAATTTGAAATTGTGGATAAATTTAAAGAACTGGAACTGGAAGATGAATTACCTTTTAAAGAGGATTACAATTAGTTTGGGACAGGCATGGGCATGTATAGTATTTCTATATAATCAAAGAAGAAAATTCTTGCTATATCTAATAAATCTCTAAGAGAAATAGAGGTATGGACCATACACTTTTATGGTGCTAGATGTAAAAATGGAATTGGTGTTGTTGTGGTACTATAGTCCCAATCAGAAGGAACAAAGAGTTTTACCTATAGGTTAACATGGTCATGCACCAATAATGCTACAAAGTATGAGGCTCTATACCTTGGACTTATACAAGTATAAAATATAGGCATTAAGGTCCTAAAAATATATGACAACTCTGAATTAATCATCCATCAGGTAAGAGAAAGGTATAGTAGTAAGCACCATTACCTAAAAGCATACAAAAATAGGGTATGGGATATGATGGAATCATTTGATGCCCTAAATATAAATCTCGTTTCCAGATAAAATAATACTTTGGCATAATATTTAGTAGTAAGGGGATCTAACTTCAACCCTTCTACAGACATTGGAGTTAAGAAAGACAAGGGAATCAAAATGATTTTTAGACCTGCAATGCCAGATAAGCAGAATTTTTGGTAGGTCTTTGAAAGCGATGAATAGATCATTGATTTTATGGTAAGAGAGTCTTGTCTCTCCACTATCCAAGAAGAAAATATTGAGGAAATTGATCAACAGGATGTTATTCAGCATAGAAATAATCATATACCTAGAGGATTGGTCACCCTAGAGAGCCTGTTTGACAATGAAGATAGGAGAAGGATTAGATCTATGGAAGTCAATGAAAAAATATACAAAGAAGTTGAGATAGAAAAAGAAAAAAAGGCTCAATATTGGAATCTTATGTTCCCCAAAATAAGAAGAGGACATTAAAGTTTTATGCATAAAGTACCAAGACATTGTGGCTTGGTCATATGAAGACCTCAAGGTATATGACAAAAGGATTATCCAATACACCATTGAGCTAAAGCCTGATGCAAAGCCTTTTAGGTAGAAGCAAAGGCCTGTAAATCCAAGGATCGAATCCATAATGAGAGAATAAATCTTAAAGTTGTTAAATTCTAAGATAATCTATCCCATAAAACACTCCATCTGGATATCCAACTTGGTACCTGTGAGAAAAAAGAATGGTGTTATTCGCTTGTGTGTAGATTTCAAAAATCTTAACCAAACATCTCTTAAGGATAACTACCCCTTCTATAGATTTATCAGATATTACAGATAGTTGTAGGGGTGGAGAGGTTCTCACTATTGGATGGCTTATCTAGATACAACCAGATCTAGGTGAAAAATGAAGACCAGGTTAAAACATCATTCATCACAAAATGGGGCACATTTTCCTACCAGAGAATGCCTTTTGGGTTGTCTAATGCAGGAGCCACATTTTAGAGAGCCATGGATTATGCCTTTGGGTAACTTATCAATAAGGTCATTCCAATTTATTAGATGACATGATAGTGTTTTACCATAACAAGCATGACCACTTAGCACACCTTGAGAAAGTTTTTCAAAAGTGCAGAGAATTTGTCATTTCTCTTAATCCTAAGAAATCATTTTTTGCAGTACATGAGGGAAAGTTGCTAGGTCATTTGTCTCAAAAGAAGGTATGACCATAGATCCATATAGAATCTAGTCCATTATAGCCCTTCCACTACCTGTAAATAAGAAAGCCTTTCAATCCTTCTTTGACCAAATAAAATTTGTTAGGAAGTTCATTTCTGACTTTGCACAGAAGGTAAGACTTATATCTAAGCTATTGAAGAAATATGTAGAGTTCAAATGGACTAAAGTGAGGAAACAAGCCTTTGAGGTAATAAAGAAGTCCATTGCCACTACTATAGTGCTAGTAAATCCAAATTTTAGTAAATATTTTATATACTGCTCTTATGTCATTGAGGAGTTCTATGGAGGACCATCTGGAGGATATTTCTCAAATAAAGTTACAAATTTGAAGATCATAAGAGCAAGCTATTATTGGCCTACTATATTTTTTGACACCTTCAAAGTCACTAGATCTTGTGACATATGTCAAAGGTAGGTAGGGAGGACAAAAATTGCTTCATTCCCCCTCAGGCCAATACAAGTAGAAGAACCATTTCAGCAATGGGGTTTGGACTTCATAAGTGTTATCAATAAAAATTCTTTAGCTAAGCACCAGTATATTCTAATTGCCACTGAATACCTCACCAGATGAGTAGAGGCTATCCCTACCAATAAATTAGACCAAGAAGTTGTGATCAATTTTATGGAAATTTTTATTTCAAGGTTTGGAGTTTCGAAAGCCTTGGTGAGTGACAATGGGCCAGCCTTTATAGGATTTAAATATATTGAATTTACTAGTAAGTATGGCATAACTATTAAAAATACTTCAAATTATTACCCTCAAGGAAATGGACTTTCAGAGTCTACCAAAAACAACTTGTTAAGAATTTTGAGGAGATAACTAGAGGGAAATAAAAGAAGTTGGCACCTAATGTTGGACCAAGCTTTATGGATAGATAGGATCACCATCAAGAAGTCCATCAAGACTTCCCCTTATGCTATGGTATATGGAAAAGAGGTAGTGTTACCTATCAATTTAGAAATTCTAGCACTCAAACTGATAAATTCAGAAGAAGAATTAGAGGAAAATCTAGTGGATACAAGGCTAACATGCTTACTATAGTTGGAAGAGAAGAGAGCTCAGGCCTATGAGAAATTTTAGAAGCATTCTATTGACATCAAGGCATGGTTCGATAAAAAGGTAAGGTTCATAAAATTCCAGGTTGGAGATTTAGTTCTCAGGTGGAATGTTAAAAGAGCAAAACCAGGTCACCATCAGAAGTTTGAATCCTTCTAGGATGGCCCTTTTAAGATAGTAGAGGTCAAAGATACCAATGTTTTCTAACTTAAATACCTAGAGGGAAACATACAACCAATTTTGATTAATGGATGCAGTAGTTCCAATTTTGCACTCAAAAAAACTAAGTGTGAAATGGAATATTTCCAGACTCCAATATACATTCAAAAGAACCATCATATCAATGGAATGACAAGCAAGTTTCAATTTGTATCCAAATGAACTACATTTTAGTGGAATGCAACATGCTCTATTTTTCTGCACTCAAATGGACCACGATGCCAACGGAGTGACAAGCAGGCTCCAATCCACTAGGTTTTGAGACTTTTGAAGTGTAGAATGAAGAATATCCTAATATTCTACAATTCATATTAAGTTGTGAAGAATAGAATAAGTGTCACCAATCCATCGGTTTTGAGTCTACATTTGAGTGGGGCAACAATTCTGTGTCATATCACTTGGAAAAGGATAAAAGGTCTACAATAAATGATGATTTTACCACAATTGAAAGAGAAAGGATAAAGTGACACTGCAATGTTGAATCACATTTGGATTTTGACCAATCAGAGGTTAGAACGCCACCTCTAAGCCATCAAAAAGGATAGAGTGCTAGTTGAGAAGCATGCCAATGGGAAGATCACATAGTAGCCACATTAATGGTGGAAGACGTGCATGAAACATTAATTAAAAGAGAAAAGCATAAAATTATTTTTCATTTGACAAGAGTAACATTCACTGATTGGAGAAGAGCAGAATGATAGTAGAAGCTTCACCTGCAAATTCTACAAATAGAATCTAAGTCATTACAGATGAAGATGACTTTCGAAGATTCCCAAGAAGCTGGAAAATTAATGAAGAATATAGTGGGCCATTATATTGATAAAGTAGAAGTTGTAGCAGATACTGATCTGGTTCTCACAAAGAGATCGAAGCTTAGGAGAAACATCAACAATAGATACAAGGCAGGAGCAGCCCTGTTAGTTGAAGGTAGATGTGTTGTGCTCTCATTTTTGTCTTTTTACATTTGTGATTCCATCCATCCTTGCCTTGAATTAATAGAGGCCATCATTAAGTTTTATGACCCAATGGCAAAAGCAATAAAAACTGCTAAAGGCAAGACCCTGTTTAGCATCACGGCTGCAAACTATAACAAGTTTTTTTCCATAAAAGCATAACCACCAATAAAACCAAAGGATTTTAAAACAACTACCTAGGTTGGATATTAATCTCTGGAGAAGAAAGCTAATGATGGTGAGTCTTTTAGAAAGTGGTTATATAAACAACTCAAGGACCCTAGGCCTAGAAAAGTATTACCTTGGGTCCCAATTTCCATTGAAATTTTTAAACACCCAAAGCTTTACTCCATGTTAGACTGTATGGATGGTCTGGATTCTGATAAAATGGTGCAGTATTGGCAAATAGCCACTGAATATTGCATTTCCAATGAGAGGATGTATGAGGAATATGCAACTAAAAAGGGTATTAATATTATCTATTTTTATTGGTAGGCTTTCCTTACCCCAGATAATACATGAGTAGTTAGTAGCATTGAAAAGAATCTCTAATGCACATTTTTTTTTTATATTTTTCAAGCCTAGTTTAGATTTTTTTCACTTCAATAAGAGATATGATACCCTAGATTCCAATCAAGGACAATACCAGTTAAGGGGAACCCCTACTAATTTATTACTAGACTATGCATCTCAGAAGTACTAAGTCTTCATATAGATTCAACTTGGAATTATTAGGGCCAAAATTAAAAATAATGTATGGAGTTTGCCCTAAGATACCACCTCTGGCCGAGAAAGTATTGAGACAAGAAGGTGCAGAGGAAGGATATTGGTATCTCCTAGCAGAAGGCATAGTCATTAGACTGTATGGCTTTATGGGTATGCCCTTTTTGCTACCTCACTTTTTCACAGAAAGGCTATTTACCTTATAATATTTGAGGCAAGCAGAATATATAGATTTGAACTATGGCTCTGGGAGAAAGAAGAATTCTATGTTGACCTACCGAAATGTTAGTGATATAACTATTACAAAGAAGCAGTAGGGTGAACAAATTGACCAATACCTAAATAGGTTGGGTCTATTCTATATTCCTTAGATATGGAGTTATGATCTAGATGACATATTCTATAAGAGAAATATAGCCGTAAATGGAGAGAAGGCCTAAAAATTTGAAAAGATATCTAGGCCCCATTTTGAACAAGGTAGGAATAATAAATAAACTGATATTTTAGAATGGAATATTTTTAAAATGTATCAACTCCCTCCACGGTTGGAATTTTATGAGAAAATTGTGGATTTTGACCTGGACAACAATGTAAAACATCATTTGAAAGAGTCTACTATCAAATATATTGAGGAAAAAATAGAAAAGGAGGATCCTCAGTCTCAAGAACTCGATGATGAAAAGATAGAGAATAAAGGGAAATGGAATGAGGTCAAGATATCATATTGGTGGAGGATGATAATTGATACTGGTAAAGTAAAATATAAATTTGGAATTAAAATGGATGTTGAATTCTCTAAAAGGTATGACAATAATATCCAAACTTGGAGGTCCAAAGACATAAGGAATATAGTACTCATGTATGACAAGTCACAAATTGGGCCTGATTCCCCATCCCCACATTCAGAAGAAGAGGAGTGTTGTAGAAGTTATGAAGCCTTTTTAGTCTTCAATTGAACATATGGAGCAATTTATAAAGGGGTACAATTGATGAGTAAAATACACTATTCTGATGAGAGGACTATCAGTGCACCAATTATAGAGATAAAAAATATGCCTAAGAACCTAGCCCTATGTGCTCAACCTCCATATGTACATATAAACTAGAAATAAATGGATGAGAGCTTTAGGTTTACACCTTTGATTTTCACTATCATAGCGACAATGGAATTAAATCCCAATTTTGAGCAGGTATTGTTGAATGAAATAGTATAGCAGGGGTTATCCAAATAAGAGACAAAAAGTGAAAAGGTTACCTTTCATTTTTTTAAAATAAAATCCAAAAGGGCCCCAAAAAGAGCTGAGAAAGAGATTTCAAAGAAGTAGAGACTGGATAAAGAGGATATAGTTGAGAAAATGACTATTTCAGTTGTTGAAGAATTGATACAACAAGAACAATAGAAGATGACAAAGATAGCCCCAAAATACCCTACATTAGTAGGTTAGGGTATGGTCTCTAATACCTCTTCTTATCTTCCTCCTCTAGATTTCCCAAGGAAATATCCCTCCCTTTCTAAAGAAGAAGTTGTAACAAAGGTACCTTCTCCACCTCATAGTCCACCTCTTATTTCATTAGTTACTATTGAGGTGCAAGCTAACCCATCTCCTATGAGATCACCTCAAGTTCCACCTTCATCATCCAAAGTTCCATATTCATCAACTGAGATTACCATCTCATCATCTCTCATAGTTACAACTTTGCCATTACCACCACCACCATCATCTAAGAAGCAAACTATTTCCAGTTTACCCCCTCACCCATCTGTGAGTCTCCCTTAATTGTCCATAATTTTTCCAATTGCAACAACAATAGTGGTCACAGATTCTACTGTGGTCACAAATTCTATTGTAACTACTACTGCACAGTTACTATCAACTGTTTATTTTACTTTTACATTCCTGGTGTTTTATTCTCCTCTTACTAAAAGTTACCCTACTCAGGAAATTCTATAGAAAGGGCAAGAGGCTACACAAAAAACCAATTATTTTTGGGTAGAAAAGTTTTCTAAGCCTTCTAACAGGATGGCCACTAGGATAAGAATGTTTTTTGATCCATATTCAAGGTAAAGGACATCTAGATCCATGATTGCCCTTGTGAGAAAGCCTGAAACTAAGACGATTACCCAAGATTATCGCATAGAAGATTTCATAGAATATATTGAGAAGTTGTCTGATGAATATGATTTGGTAATATCCAAAGCCCACTTAGAAAATTTTTATGTGAAAAATCATATATTCAAATAAAAGGTGGGTAAGTTTAGAAAGCAAATTGAAAAGCTTCAAAAACTATTAGCAATCAGAAAGAAGTGGAGAAAGCTCTAAGAAAAGAAGCTAAAAGCTATCAAGAGAAGTTTCAAGAAGATAATAAGCTCAAGGAGTAGATTGTAGAGCACCAGAAAAGGAATGAGGATCAAGCTAAGGAGATACAAAGTTTGAAATAGTAGCTCTAGATTGAAAAGGATAAATCCTCTGGTTTTTCCAAAGCTAGACTTAAGAAAGTGAGAAAGGAATTGCTTTTTGAAGTGCTAGAGAAATTCTCAGGGCTACAACTTATTATTGACTATCTAGATGATGCTAGACATCTAATCTAGAGTATTCAGAAGGATCTAGATAAAATCACTAGAGAGTTACAACCTATGGTGATCCTCGTTGAGCAAATTCATAGGTTGGTAGATAGTAGACTCAACAATTTTGCTAATTCAATTCCTAATAAGGAGTGGAATATTACTAGGGTTGCTACCAGGATTATAGTGAAAAAGCATAGAGCACTCCAAAAGGCTTGGCTACTATATGACAAGATTTAAGGAGTAATCAAGTATGTAGTCGAGGTTAATAAGGAAATGATCCAAATTGGTTTTAGGGGGTTATGGATGGAAGATCACAACTTGCTATCTGTTGAAGAAATCAAGAAAAGTACTAGAGAGAGCTTACAAGATGAATTTAAAATTGATGCTCTAGAGGAACTAATTGACCAAGAGCAAGCTTCAATAATGATCATTGATTTTACCAGGCTCAAAGACCTAATGGAGGACTTGGTAAACAAAGGAAGTACTGCTTACTATGAAGATATTGGTGAACTCCAGTATATTTACAAGCAACTAAAAGAGACTTCCAACCCCTCAGAAATAAACTGGCAATAAGTATTGTAGGCCTTGAAACTGATGGCACAGTTGTTTGGTGATAGTGCAACAAAGAAAAATAAGGAGCAATATTCTCTAGAGAAAGAAGTTGAGGAAGATGCTAAGGAAGAAGAGGACAATGTTGAGTATGAGGTCTAGCAAGAAGAAGAGCCGAATAGAGAGGTTGTGGACCCTGAAGGGGCACTAGTTTAGCATTTTTATTTTGTACATACATAGTCATAAGTTTTGTATTCTTGTTTGATTCATTTTTACTCTGACATGGTTAGAAGGAAACAATAAAAGCATGAGTCCTGAGAGGCATAGAAAATAATAGTTTTTTGTATGAAGGTATTTATATCATGTATTGTAAGAGGACTTTATAAAGAGAACACAATTATGTTTTTGGAGTCGTGAGGCAGTTTTGTTGGAATGACACAATGTTTATGACATAGTATCTAGATGAACAATTATCCTCTATGATATAGGGATCATAGTCTCTATATGAACATTTATCCTCTAAGGTGTTCAGTTTTTAGAGGGTAGTGTTCATATGGAAGTTATTCTTTAAAAGCATTTTTGAAGAGAAGCATTTTTGACTCCCGATGCCCAATGGATAAGACTCTAAGTTCGATGGATTTGTGAGAAAATCCACCCGAGAGGTGCTATAATGCGGGCCCAAAATGGCCCCATCCTTATAAAGCATTGCATATTTATTCTAAGGTATGAAGTTTCCATTTCACACACTTTTTAGTGTATTTTGGAGCGGATCAGCTACATTCATTTCTTAATTTTCTTAACACTTAGCACATTTTTTTCCTTGAGTGAATCCACTCAGTTTATAATATAAAATGGTGTGGATTGGTGATGGGTCCTGATTCCACAAAATTTTTTATCAATGATGATGTCAGCGTGAATAAAAGTGAGGATTAGAAATCGAGAGTAATTTTTGCATGATTTGAGTGGCTAAGTATTAGTAAGGGTAAATATGACGAGTCTCAATACTATTTTGGTACAGATTGACGATAAAGAGTAGAAAATATTGCATTCGGTTCGGATTGGTGACAAGAAGTTGTTTTACACTATGCCCAGAGAGGAATGGAGATAAAGGATGATTTACACTTGTCCAAGTGTGGATTGGTGATTCCACATGTTTATAAAGAAAAGGTTATGTCAGTATGCTTTAAAGTGTGGATTTCAAAAGTTGTGAAGCCAAAGAAGAAAAGAGGAAGTAAAAGGAGTGGATTGCATCCTGCTCACCTTTTAGTTCATTTCATGTCAAAATTTGATTTCGTAGGATAAAGGTTATAGTGGTGACGTCTACAACTTAAAAGTATGGAATGGCACCTGGTTTTTTCCTACCAATTTGTAGAGTGCATTGGGAGGTTTAAATTGTAGCCACAATGATGAAGATCAACATTTGATAACTTTCTAACATTGATAAGGTATTTAAAAGCATTTTATCACAAGACTAGAGCACAGTTAGTTGGAGAGTAGGAAGACAAAGCATCAAGGGTTTCCAAGAACAAGAACTAGATGCAGTTTAAAATCTACGATAGATTCAAGCCTCCAATAATGATCGAGGGATGAGATGTGATGTCCAACTGTTGGAACTCCCACTACCACCAACAAACCAGTAAGTTGTAGAGGTATACTGCCATGGCATATTTTTCTCAAAGGATTTCCCGGAGCTCTCCAGCCAGCTTGATGATGCCAACACACTCTCTATTGAGCTATAAATATACAATATTTGTAATGTCTCCTAAAATATTCTTTCATTTATAAAACTATAAATAGAGGCTGAACCCTCATTTTTTAGGGTTAGCTCTAGTATGTTTACTTGCCCTACTATAAATATTATTGTGATCTAATGGAAGGAGCATTACTCTGATAGTTTGACTCAAATTTGTCATCTTCATTATCCGGTGCAAGAGGTTAGAAGTCTTGAGCCTACATTTCTATTAATACTTGAATGGTTAGTTCATTCCAACTTTTGGATTACTAGTTGTGAGAGTAGTTGAAATCTATTCTTGATTATATTTGTATTGTTAGGAAGTTTATTTCTGTTAAATCTGACCATTGTTGTATTCTGCTATTTGTATTATCAATATTGGATGTTGGAATTGCTTTCTGTAATATTTCTTTGTTTATGCTTTAAATATGTGAAGGTTTCATTAATTTGGGTAATGTTAATCTTGAGTGATGGGACACTGGAAATAGCTTGTGGGAGCCTTTTATTGTAGTTGTCTATACTGTTAGCCTATCTAGCCACTATTTATTTATAACATTTCTAAATCTAAACCTTTTCTAACCCTTATCTCAAAACCATATTTTGAGCTTTAATTGAGTCAAAACCATTTTAAGTTGACAAGGAACCAACCTACTCTAGAGGTTGGATTGAATTTTTCTTTAGTCCATCCAATGCTTGAGTGTCGATCTACTCTAGAGGTTGGATTGAAGTTTTCTTTAGTCCATCCAATGCTTGAGTGTCGATCTCCAACTATTGGGTGCATGCCTGGATAGAAAATTGGAAGATAGAAAGTTGTAGTGTCAAGTAAAGCTTGATGACATTTTGGTGCCCAATAGGACCATGGGTTCTAAGTTAATGGATAAGAGATTTGAAGGAGGTTTGAAGACCCAAATTTTAGAATATGTGCAAGAGAGCAAGTGAAAAAGGATAATATTATAATATCTTGGCCATCATGACCATTCAAAGAGGAGATTGGATAATGCATTGGCCAAATAATTTATCAAGGACCTAAGTATATTATTTAACACTGCGGTTAAATAATATAATTAATTAATATTTAATACAAAGGTTAAATATTAATAAAAATAATAATTAAATTCAAAGCACCAATTTTGAATTTCAAGTGATTCAATGTCAAAGTGTAAAAAGGCATGTGTATTTATAGGCTAACTTTTAGCCTAAGCCAAGAGTGTTCAAATTAAATTTACCTTTGAATTATTTCCTTGATCGATTTTCGTTCAGACATAGTGGAGGAAAAGACAACAACTTTTCACATTTTTTGGAGTAGCGCGTTGGTCAAAGGTTGGAAGGAGTTTGTCCTCACTCGAAGTGAGGTGGTATCTAATCTAGAAAGCTTGGCTTACATAGCGCATGGAGGTAAAATGGTGTAGTATTTGATTTACATGAATACCCTTTTCATTTGCGTGGTCATATTTTGTTTTTAGTGTCAACCGTGGAGAATATAAAATAGTGCATACTCTTTTGGTTCACATGGGAAGCTAGCCCACAAGGTGATTTCCCTTGTTTTAGGGCATGGCAGCCAGTGAGGTCGTGGGTTCAAGAAGTAGGGATAGTTATTTGAGGAGGATTATTTTTTGTTAAGGTATGTATTATGTGCATTGGTTAGGGAGTCATAAGGGTTTTGTCATTATTTTTGATGTGCATGGCTAGGGAGCTATAAGGATTTGTAGGGTATTTTGAATATTATTTTTCAATGATTGCAAATTGAAAATTCAGATTGCTAGGGTTTTGATGATGCATGAGATGACATTAATTATTTTTAAAGAAGGATATATAAGGTGTATGTGAGAAATTTATGTGTAATTTTTGGTTTAGTTTGTTGAGATTTTATTATGCAAGATTAGGAGTAATAAGGTGTTTTAGTGGTTGATATATATTTTTATTTTGTGTATGGTAAAATATATTTTGAAGTGAATTTTATTGTGGATAGTTTGAGATAGAATATTTCTATTTAACCTTGAAATGACACAAAGTGAATTGGTGTTGGTGAGATAGGTTTTAAAGACATATCTCCATCATATAAAAAAAGTATGAGCACATCAATATTTGTTTAAAAGTGTTTTTGTTGAAATGAATGTTTGGAACATAAGGTGGAGAGAAAAGTATTGTTTGATAAGCATTGTTGGAAATACTTGAGTTAGGTTTTGAAATCCATATTGTTCATCTTTGTTGAAAGGAAGTGGAAATACCTATGTTAGGGTTTGTGAGCAAGTTGTGCTTCATTGGTTGAATGATTTTGTGAAACATATTATACACTGGTTTGGTTTTATTTGAAAGAGATTTTGCAAGTGATAGAGATTGATTGGTTGAGTACATAATTTTTCAGTGTGAAACATACTGAGGTTTTGATAGAGCATATCAATCTCTATATTTTCAAGAGGTTAAATTTTTTTTGAGTAGAATATATATTTTTGAAGAAAGCATTTTTGAAAAAGATATAAGCTATGTTTGTATGCAACATTAGAAATATTTGATAAAGTTTTTGTGAGCAGTATTGAAGGCATATTTCAAAAAGTCTTTTGAGAAGGCTTGAGGATAAATTTGAGCAAGTATTTTGAGAATGCTTGAAGGTATATTTAAGGAAGTATTGTGAAGACTTGAGACATATTTGAGAGCAGGTTTGGTTGTTGATTTGATCAAGCTTTGTGTTAAGGCTTGAGGATAAATTTGAAGCAGAGTTGATTGGTGATTTGTTCAAGCTTTGAGTTAATACTTGGGGTAGATCTAAGCAGATTTTATTGGTGATTTGATCAAGATTTGTTTTAAGGCTTGGGATAATATTTGAGATATATTTTGATGCATATTCATGAGTAGAGTTGGAGAAAATTTATGCTAGAATTGAGACAGATTTTGGTGCATATTTGAGATAAAGTTTGGTGTAGATTTGAGACAGAGTTAGAGAAAAATTATGCTAGAATTGGGATAGATTTTGGTGTAGATTTGATATAGAGTTAGAGAATATTTGTGCTAGACTTGAGATAAGATTTTGGTGTGGATTTCAGACAAAGTTGAGAGAAAACTTTGGAGATGACAGAGTAAAGAGGACAATAGTCTCTAATAGATAGAGATCCATTAGCCAATGTAGTGGGAACAAAGGTATCATGTGGAGAGATATCCACAATATAGAGCAATGGGGGTAGAAGTCTTCTAGAATATCACCAACTAGAGCAAGGGGAAAGTGTTCTCCTATGGAGAGAGATACAAAAAACCAAAATAGAGCGGAGTGGTGTTCATAGAACCAGATCAAGAGGAAAGAGTTTTCCTGTGGAGTGTGATAGATCAAGAGGAAAGAGTTTTCCATGAACGAGATGGGAAGATAGATTTATTCTATGAAGAGATATCCATGAACCATTTGAGAAGATAAAGTTCTCTTGGGTCAAGTTCCATGAACCAGGGAAAAGGGGAAAGATTTCTCCTATGGATAGAGATATACAAATCATAGCATAAGGGATTGGTGTCTCCTTTGGACAGAGGTCCATAAACATTGTAATAGGGAATTTATTCCCAAGAGATATATTGAGAAAATTTTGTAGAAATATTTTCTTCATGGAGTAGCCCACATTGGGTGAACCACATAAAATTTATGTCTCTCTTGTGTGTGATTATTTTTGCATCGCTTTGATTACTGCTATTGATTTTGCCATTGATAATATTGGATAATATTGTTTGGGAAAGAAAAGTAAAAGTTGATCTTATATTTTTCACCCCCCTTCTCAGTATAAGCCTGTGTTCTTCAATTGGTATCAAAGCTAGTTCCTTTGGAAGAGTCTAACAACTTGAAGGAAGAAGTTATGGGAACATAGATGGCATCTCAGAATGGATCTTCATAAAATAAGATACCATTTTTTGATGGGAACAATTATGCTTTCTTGAGCATAAGAATGAGGATGCACTTGATGTCACAATGATATGAGATATGGCAAGTAGTTGAGGATGGGTTCATACCTATAACTAATCCTACAACAGATAAATATGGTAAGCTCTTACATGTAAATAATGCCATGGCTATGCATGTAATCTTGAGTGGATTATCTGGAGTAGAATTTATGAAAGTTATGCATTACAAATCAACAAAAGAGATTTGGAAAAAAATGAAGCAAACCTATGAGGAAAATAAAAAGGTCAAAATGGCAAAACTTCAAAACCATAAGAAAAGGTTTAAATATTTGAATATGGAAGAAGAGTAAGACATTGCTACATACTTAATTTGTGTGTATGAGATTTTTAATACCATGCTTGGACTTGGATTTGAAGTTGAAGAAACCAATGTTGCTCAAAAAATTTTGATGTCACTTCCTACAAGGTATGATGAGAAATTTTCAGCTATAGAAGAGATGAAAGATATTTAGTAGTTGACTATGGATGAGTTACATGGAATTCTCACAGCTTATGAGATGAGAATAGTGAAGGATCCTAACTCCAAGAAAGAGACATCTTTCAAAGCATCAAAGAAGACAAAGGATAAGAAACCAGAATCAAGTGGTGAGTCAAACAATGATGAAGAAGCTAACTATGGTAGAAGAGACAAAGACTCAAGTAAGCACAAAGGTATGAAAATAGTGAAATGTTTCAATTATGGAAATTTTGGTCACTATGCATATAATTTTACAAAAGCTAGAAGCAATAGGAGTGAAGAGAAACATTATCATAATAAAAAGGAAGGAGGAAAATCCAGGTATGAAAAGAAAATCTGGTATGGGTAAAACAAGCATGAAAAGAAGTTATTTCAAAGGCACAAGAAGATTTTCTATGTTGATAAGGGAAGCAAGGGTTCAAGTGACAGTGATGAAATATTCTTAGTTAATGAAGAAGAAAAAAATCTATTTTTGGAAATAGAAGAGGAAGCAAATGCTTCGATTAAAGGTAAATTTGAAAAGTATGAAGATGCTCTTAAAGACTAAAATGTAGAAAAAGATTCAAAAAATGAAGAGGAAGGAACAATAGATATAGAAGCAGAACTTATTACTACTCTTAAATAATTGAAAAATGTTAGAAAGCAAAATTAAAAATTAAAGGCTCAAATTCAAGAATGTGATGAGAAAAAGGAAAAGCTTATACAAGACCTAACAAAATCAATAGCTAAGATAAGGAATATTAAAGAAAATTTAGAGGTAAAAATCTTAGAATGTGAAAAATTAGAACATGATGTAATCTCACTAAGGATGGAAGTGAAAGTGTCTAAGGACATGCTACATAGGTTTAGGAAAAGTTCAAAGACTTTGGATAAGATTATCAATACACAAAGGCCTTCATCTACCAAAATAGGACTTGGTTTTGAAGAAGGGCAAGGGAAACAAGAAGAAGGATCAAGATCAAGCTCAAAAGAGGAATAATTTTCAAAGGAAGAGAGTGAAGGAGAAAGTGAGACTTATGTGAATAGAAGATTCACTAAGAAAGGAAACAATGCACAAACAAGGAACATGGATCATCACAAATAAGAAAGGACTAAGAGATCAATGGGTTCAAGGAGATATTTCTTCAAAGTATGTTGCTTTCCATGTAACATATTTAGTCACAAAGCTACTCATTGTAGGGTTAATGAAAATAAGGAATATGGTTTTACTGAGAGGAACTTCAAATATGGATATCTATTTCAAGGGTATTGCTACTCTTGTAATCAATTTGGTCATAAAGCAATGCAATGCAGGGTTCATGACAAAAAATATTATGACTTCACCAGGAGGAACTACAAGACATTTGTACCTTCTATGAACTACAAAATTAAGTGTTACAAGTACAATAATATATGGCATAATGACAAGTAGTGTAGAACAAAGTTTCCAGAGCTTCCAGAGACAAGAAAAAATAGGGATACTCAAAAGGATCAAAAGGCTATGTTGAGAAAGAAGGTTGAAAAAGAAAAAGATCATTGTATGCTAGGAGTAGAAATACTCCCATCCCAAAATTAGTCACCTTAAGGAGAGGAGGTTGGGAGGGGGTTGAGCTAAGAGTCTTATATTTATTCTCAAAGGAGTACCTTTGCCATTGATGTCAAAGGGGGAGAGATTTGAGTAAGGAGGAGAGCATTCAGTCAGGGGGAGCAGTTTCTCAAGGGGAGCAAAATTTGAAATGAAAAAAAGGAACTTTTAGAAAAGGATTACCATCAATGACAAAGGGGGATATTGTTGGAAAGTTGAGAACTTTGGTTGTCATTGATGTCAAATTCACATGGTCATTGATGTCAAAGGATAATATGCTATGAAATCAAGGCAAGGTTCTCTCCAAAGCACTTGGGACCATGGGTTCTAAGTTGATGGATAAGATATTTGAAGGAGGTTTGAAGACCCAAATTTAAGACTATGTGCAAGAGAGCAAGTGAAAAAGGATAATATTATAATATTTTAATATTATAATATCTTGACCATTAGGGCATTTCAAAGAGGATATTGGATAATGAATTGGCCAGAGAATTTATCAAGAAGCTAAGTATATTATTTAACACTAAGGTTAAATAATATAATTAATTAATATTTAATCCTAAGGCTAATTATTAATAAAAATAATAATTAAATTTAAAGTGCCAATTTCAAATTGCAAGTGAGCTGACGTCAAAGTGTAAAAAGGTATAGGCTAAATTTTAGCCTAAGCCAAAAGTGTTCAAATTAAATTTACCTCTGAATTATTTCCTTGCTCAATTTTTGTTTGAACGTGGTGGAGGAAAAGACAACAGTTTTTTGCATTTTTTGGAGCAGTGCATTGGTCAATGGTTGGGAGGAGTTTTTCATCACTCGAAGTGAGGTGGTAGTCGATCTGGAAAGCTTGGCTTGTGTAGCGCATGCAGCGCGTGGAGGGCATAAGGTGCAATATTCAATTTGCACAAAGGTCATTTTTATTTGTATGGTTAGATTTCATTTTTTAGCACCAGTGGTGGAGAATATAAAAGAGTGTGTGCTCTTTTTGTTCACATGGGTAGCTAGCCCACGTGATGATTGCCCTTATGTTAGGGCATGATGGCTAGCGAGGTCACAGGTTTGATCAGTGGTGGAAGAACTTTGATGAGGATAAATTTTTGTTAAGGTATGTATTATGCACCTTGGTTAGTGAGTCATAAGGGTTTTGTCATTATTTTTTGACATTCTTGGATAGGGAGCTATAAGGATTAGTAGGGTATTTTGAATATTATTTTCAAGGATTGAAAATTGAAAATTTAGACTGCTAGGGTTTTGATGATGCCTGAGATGATGTTCATTATTTTTAAAGAATGAGATATAAGGTGTATGTGAGAAATTTATGTGTGTAATTTTTGGTTTAGTTGGTTGAGATTTTATTATGCAAGATTAATGTCTTTTAGTGGTTGATATTTTATTGTATTATGTGTATGGTGAAATATATTTTGAAGTGAAAATTCATGTGGATAGTTTGAGATAGAATCTTGCTATTTAACCTTGAAGTAGCACAAAGTGAATTGGTGTTGGTGAGAGAAGTTTTGAAGACATATCTCCATCAAAGAAAAAATGTATGAGCACATTAGTCTTTGTTTAAAGTGTTGTTGAAATGAATGTTTAGAACAAAAGGTAGAGAGAAAAGGATTGTTTGGTAAGCATTTTTGAAAATACTTGAGTTAGGTTTTGAAATCCATATTGCACATCCTTGTTGAAAGGAAGTGGAAACACCTGTGTTAGGGTTTGTGAGCAAGTTGTGCTTCATTGGTTGAATGATTTTTTGAAACATATTATACACTAGTTTTGTTTTATTTGAAAGAGATTTTGCAAGTGAGAGAGATTGATTCATTAAATACATAATTTATGAGTGTGAAACATATTGAGGTTTTGATAGAGCATATCATTTTCTATATGTTCCAAAGGTTAAATGAATTATGAGTAGAATATATCTATTTGAAGAAATCATTTTTGAAAAAGATATAAGTTGTGTTTGTATGCAAAGTTGGATATATTTGGTAAAGTTTTATGAGCAGTATTGAATGCATATTTGAGAAAGTCTATTGAGAAGGCTTAAGGACAAATTTGAGCAAGTATTTTGAGAAGGCTTTGAAGGTAAATTTGAGGAAGTCTTGAGAGGACTTGAGATATATTTGAGAGCAAGTTTGGTTGCTGATTTGATCAAGATTTGTGTTAAGTATTGAGGACAAATTTGAAGTAGAGTTGATTGGTGATTTGTTCAAGCTCTGTGTTAAGACTTGGGGAAAATATAAGCAGAGTTGATTGGTGATTTTATCAAGCTTTGTGTTAAGGCTTGGGGATAAATTTAAGAGAGTTTGGTGCAGATTCATGAGCTGAGTTGGAGCAAATTTGTGCTAGACTTGAGACAAAGTTTGGTGTAGATTTTAGATAGATTTTGGTGCATATTTAAGACAAAGTTAGAGTATATTTGTGCTATACTTGGGACAGAGTTTGATGTAGATTTGAGATAGAGTTAGAGAAGATTTGTGCTAGACTTGAGACAAGATTTGGGTGTATATTTGAGAGTAGATTTTGGAGGTTATAGAGTAAATAGGACAATAGTCTCCAGTGGATAGAGATCCATTAGTCAGTACAATGGGGACAAAGGTCTCCTATGGAGATAGATCCACAAGCTAGAGTAGTGGGGACATAAGTATTCTAGAATATCACTAGCTAGAGCAAGGGGAAAGAGTTATCATATGGAGAGAGATCCACAAAACTAGAACAAAGTGAAGTGGTGTCCATAGAACTAGAGTAAAGGGAAAGAGTTCTCCTGTGGAGTGTGATCCTTGAACTAGTTGGGAAGATAGAGTTATTCTATGGAGAAATATCCATGAACCCGTTGAGGAGATAGAGTTCTCCTAGATAAAGTTACATGAACTAGAGAAAAGGTGAGAGAGTTCTCCTATGGATAGAGATCCACAAATCAAAGCATAGGTGATTGGTGTCTCCTTTGGATATAGGTCCATAAAAATTGTAATTGGAAATTGATTCCCAAGAGATTTGTTGAGAAAATTTAGTGGAAATATTTTATTCATGGAGTAGCCCACATTAGATGAACCACACAAAATTTGTGTCTCTCTTGTGTGTGACAATTTGTGCATTGCTTTGATTATTGCTATTGATATTGCCATTGATAATATTGGATAATATTGTTTGGGAAAGAAAAGTAAAAGTTGATCTTATACTATTCACCCCCCCTCTTAGTATAAGCATGTGTTCTTCAATTATGCAAAGTGCAAATTGAGATAGTTCTAATAGTTTTTTATCTACTTTGCAAAACTACTTTGTGATTGTAAAACTAGTCTAGGTTGATAATTTTTCTCACTTTTTATTACTACTACATGGACTTTTTAAACATAGATTATAATTTTTTTCTTGAATCAATATTATAGAAAGATTATGCCTAGATGGGAGAAGAAAAATGATCATGCAAATATTGTTGCTCTTTGATAGGTTTTATAATGTCTTTATAATATATCACTCACCATATCCAAAACTAATTGGAGGAACAATCCCCTAGTGGCCATGAAATAAAAATATATATGGTTGATGAGAGAGGATATATTCTTGAGAAGACAAATTTATAGTTTCATTCATGGGGACATGGGATAGATATTTTTTTTTGATAAGTTAAAATTTTATTAAAATAGGGGTTTTTAAAGGGCCCCAAAATCTTATTACAACTAGTCAGTAGACCACAAGCAAGGTCGTAGGAAAGACCACAAGAAATGCCACTGGAAAGGCCAAAGGAAACGCTTGAGGAAAAGTCTAAGGACAGGCTTAAGGAAAAACAACAAGAAATATAATAGGAAGGAACTCAAGAATAAAGTGAAAGAAAACATGCCCAAAGTGGGAAAGTACATTTCGATCAACCATGAATTTGAACCACCCACTAAGCAAGAAAAGGAAGAAGTGGGAAAACTTAAAACTTGAACACTCCCACCTAAACACAAAATTGAACCACCCAAAAGTGGGAAAAAGGAAATACCCTCCAAAGAAGGGTAAATACAAAAAATTATAGTCCCGTGTAGGAAAAAACCAAAAATCGATAAAGAAATGCCAAAAAATGAAACTTGCAAAACAAAAATCACCTTAAACAGTAGGATGGAGTAGATCCTATGGATGTCCTAGAGAAAAAGCACTCGAAAGAACCCCACAAAAAGGAATGGAAAGGGGTAAAAAAATGGATTAGTGACCTTCCACACCAAGGATATTTTCTCCAACACCATTCAACCAAGAAGGAATGGCACGGGAAGTGCCAGGGATTTGGGATAGCACATGCCTAAAAAATTGGAACAACAATCTGTGGATCTCCACAGGAAATAAAATTCCATTGCAAAGAGAAAAATACAAAGATACCAACAAAATTAGAGGAAGAAATAGATGCAGAATAGCAAGCCATGGGAAAGATACTAGAAAGTTCCCAAGGAACCCAAAATGAAGGAGTCATAGGGAGAACCAGTTGTAGGTATTAAGCACAGGTCTTCCTAGACCAAAAATATGTAGTAATAAGCTCCAAAAAAACTTTAGCACCACCAAAGAATAGTTTTAGGGAACCATATGAGAAAGTCCAGTAGGATCATAGCAAAAAGCAATGTAGAGGCCCCTCTTAAAGCCACAAAAAATGTTGAGATCCCATCGAGCCCACATCCACAAACCCAAAAATCAGAGTTACAAGAGAAAGCACATGGTCCCACATGATCAAAAATATGTTGTGTAAAAATTCTCATTAAGCCACTCTCCCATAGCCATAGCATACCACACCTAGAGAACCACTAAAAGCTAACACCTAGTAGAAATCTATAAAAATATTGGGATACACTGAGAGCACTAGGGTAAGGGATCTCTGAAATAACCTAGAAATCCCAAGGAAGGTCCCAGGGACATCCCAAACCAAAATCACACAAAATAACCCTTAAAATATGTAAGGGAGAGAGTAGATAAATGGAAAATTGACCTCCCACCCTAATGAGATCGTCTGTAGTACCATCCATCCAAGGAAGAATAGCAAAGGTGGTGCTAGGGAATTGGAATAGGACCCAAGGACATCCCATAAAAACCCCAAGGATGTTCCAGATCATAGGAACAAGAAAAAACCCCACCAAAAGGTATGGAAAGGGTAGACAAATGGATAAATGACCTCCCACCCCAAGGAGATCATCTACAATATCAACCAACCAAGGAGGAAGGGCAAAGGAAGTGCCAAGGAACTGGGACAAGACTAGGAATCTAGGATAGGACCAGGTATGGGCTCTAGGGAAGTGGAGAAGGACTTCCCAAGGAAGTCCCCTCAACCTTACATGGTATGGATTTTTAATTTATGTTAAACAAGGATTAATTCATTATGTATGGAATTTTTAAAGAAGTATTATTTGAAATATTGGGTGGTTGGTGTGGAGAAGCTTCTCCTGGGATAAAAATTTGAATGGAAATATTGAAATATTATCTCTCACAATAATTAATTATTCATTTAAATTAGTCATTGGTGGAGTTCTTATAACTTTCAAAGTGAGGCTAAGTAAGGAAAATAAGTGTAATGGAAAATGACTTCTCTAAAAGCAGGGACATGATACAACTTAAGACCTTTATTTCTATATGAGGAGAAGGATCGATCATAGCCACGTACACTACTAACAAAAATATATTGAGAATGTTGATATGCTCTATTTTATTGGAAGAAAGCTAATAGAATTCACAATAATTTCTAGAAACTTTTTGAGACATACATTCATCACAATTATATGCAAGAATGATAGAAGAGCAAAATAAAGAGAGCATATAGACAAAAGTGAATAATAGGAATAAGATGTGGGTACCTCTAGGCACCCCCATAATATCATATCATAAATTGATATAACAAGGGGTATATATAGTGATACCTAATCCCCAATTAAATACTAACCTAAAATTTATATAACCTAACTTTAAGGTTAAATTACTTATTAAATTTTTTAAACTCTTTAACCAAGATTAACCATAAATATGGTTTAGCCAATACTGCTAAGGGAAAATACATAAAAACTACCTACAGGGTGATATAAATATACCAATAGGATTGCATAAATTAAATTCAAAGGATTTACACATAAGACACCCATAGGCTTACATTAATGACACTCATAGTTTCTTCATCACTATTGACCTCAACCTAATAAGGTAAAATTATAAAAACTCTAACACTCCTTATAATTTGAGTTGAGAGGATAAAAAGACAAGACATTAGAGATGGTACATATCCCCTTAATAATTAATTTTCAAATTGTAAATTGAATCTACCATTCCTTAAACATGAAATTATGATATGACCTTTTAAAACCAACTTGTTGATATTACCATGAGAAGATCCTCAATGCATAGTATAATATCATTCAATAGGTGAATCTCCACATAATCATCCCCCATGGATAAAAATGGATGATAGGAACAAGGTATACCTTGGGCTGATCATCTACAATGTAATCCTATAATAACTTATAAATCATCTATAACATTATGATAAGTCACTAAAATAATGTTGCTAATGTATAGAGCTCAAAAAACCATTCAATTTAAAAACTAGAAGGGATCAAAAAACTTTTGTATCCAAAAGGTATGGAATCTAGAAGGATGCACATATTAGGAAAAACAAATTAAAAATTAGACCTCCAAAAATTAAAAAATGAGATGATCCAGTCACTACCTTTTGAGTGTCACATTTTAGTAGGTATCACCTATCCTATGTGCTAGGATGACGAATGAATGAATACAACTTGGTTATTATAATTTGGGGATACTCCACACACACACACACATGTGTGTGTGTGTGTGTATGCAGCTATATATATATATATATATATATATATATATATATATATATATATATATATATATATATATATATATATATATATATATATATATATATATATATGCATTTATATCTTGAAAATTTTGTAGTTGACATATTCAAACTTGAGTCACTTAGGTCAAGCTCCTAAGAATTTACTTGCCTAACTAGGAAACCCCCTAGTGCCATTGAAAATAAAAGAAACCAAAGCTCATTAGAAAGATGCATTTCCATAAGCAAGAGAAAAAGGAGGTTGGAACTTGGCTTTAAACCCATGAACTTGGCTATGCAATCAAGGCTACCAACTACCATTTCATGGAAGCACCAATGTTAGGATTCACACTATTCCACTCATAAGGAAATACCATCTATTGATTACAAGGATAAATGTGTTACTCATAGGGTTGAAAATGGGATGCATTCAAAACTAAGATTTCTAACTAGCATACCAATGACAATTAAATTTAGGAAATGAGGGACTTTAAGTTAATGTAAATACCTAGAATTGAACCATATAACTTACACCAATTCTTGATGTAAACCAATTAAAATATCAATTCAACCATAACAAATGACTCAAACTCAAAGTTTGTAGTCCAAACCCAGTAGTAGTAAATATACTACCTTAGAATTTTCTAGAAAGTAAATACAATTTCTATCTAGTGTATTCACAACCAGTTAAAATTCTCCATCAACCTACCAAATTTGACTTCTAAAGGTAAAATTCTTGAATACATTGAGTTAGTGAATATGTTGGTAAAATATTAGTATAGGTAGCATATTCATGTTTGACATGCAAAAAATTTAATCTTGCTTAAAACAAGTAGTCAAGGAAAAAATCACTTCTACCTACCCCTTTGCCATCATAGGCAATAAAAAAGTGGTGATGAATGTGGCTAGCTTTCCTACAAATTCCTCCACATGCCCAAATAAGCCCCAATTAAGGGGTAAACTAATTGTAGTCTATTTTTTCAGCTAGTGAGTCCCAATCAACCCCTAATTACCAATCTAATTAACCACCTAATTCATCCTTCACTTTTGGTAAACCCTTGGGAGGTCCAATTTCTATAAACTAGCCCCTTGGGATGGAAATTGAAAAAAAAGATATAATTTTTTGACACTAAAACTTTTCTAGAATTTAGCCTCATAGTCACATAATGAAGTGCTATCAAAATTTATCCTTGAGGACATATTCTATAAAGGTATTTGCATCCTAGAAGGGGTTTTGGTGATATCATTTCTTCTTATCTTATCTTAGTAATATTTTATTGCTAACTTGTTAAACATATGGCCATTTTTTGAATGCATATATATTTTTTTTGTATCAATTTAACTTTATTGTATGGTCAAGAGCCTCTTGTTGGTTTTGTAGATGTCTTAGAAGGCCTACATGGTAGGAATTTATTGTAATGAACCTCATGGAAAACCTACCCTTTTTGTGACTTATGTATTAATGTGTGGATATTAATGCATAATCTTATTGTGTTCTATCATGATGGACTGATAGTTATGTTTTTAAATTGAATTATGATTTTTTGAGAATGTGGCGCTGCTGATGAATTTTATGGTTATAGGATCAAGTACTCTCATGGGTGGATTGGTATGGGACAACCAAATTTGAGAGTAAAAAGGAAAATAATGCATGATATTCTCATCGATAGCTCAAGGGTAAAAGAATACCCTCATATAGATGCATTGCATATGTGTATTTTTGATTAGAAATGCATCATCAGCAAAGAGGTTGCTTTAAGAAAAAGAAATATTCTTAGTAGGTGGGTGATAACATTATAGTTATTGTAAAGCCTCCTACTTAAAGAAAAATATTGTTTGCACACAGGGTTATGTATAAGGGGTCGAACTCGAAATGTACTTGTATAAAATTGGCAAATCTATTTCCAAACCATGGTGAATCCTAGCCAACCTCACATCGAAGGCAATGGCGAATTGCCTTATATTCTAATAAAAATTATAAAAAATTGGTAAGTTGAATGTTTTTTTGTTTCACTAGGCCAGTGCAAAACACGATCTGGGCTCAAAGCAAGTGCAAAACAAGATCTAGGCTTGGACCAGGTGCAAAATAAGATTCAAACTCAAACCAGGTGTAAAACACGATTCAAGCTTGAATCAGGTGCAAAATGTAGATATATTAGGGTGTAGAAATGTAGATGAACTGGTTGAAGGATTGAAGATAGATCAGGTGCAACATTATAGATGGACTAGGTGTAACATTGAAGATGGTCCAGGTGTAGAAATGCAAATGGAGCAGGTTAAGGACTGAAGATGAATCAGGTGTAGTATTGCAGACAGACCGGGTGGAGTATTGTATATGGGCTGAGTGAAACATTATAGATGGACTGGGTGAAACATTTCAAATGGGTTAGGTGAAACATTACAAATGGACTGGCTATAGAAATGAATATAGACAGAATAAATTTTAATAAACAGGTCAGGTGTAGCAATGTAGATGGGCCAGGTGTAGAAATATAGATGGTTTGATTGCATAAAATGCAAACAGACTAGGTGAATTAATGCATACAGATCGGGTGCAGTGATGCAAATGGCTCAGGTGTAGTAATGTAGACAAACACCACCACATGAATGTCTACTAAATTCCTGCCATGTGTACACCCCACATGCATATCCAATAACACACTGTCACATGTCCACCCCACTTAGTATCATATATAAAAAGGTATCAGAAGTTACTTTTATAGACTTTTTTCCACTACACAATATTAGATCGAAGCTGCTATCACTTTCCTTCCCCAAGAGACCATTACCCCACACCTTTCCAAAGTGATGATGACCATGATGGCATAGAAAATAGCATTCAAAAATCAAATTTGTGTCACTTTTCAAGAGTACTTAGCTAGGATAGATGGCATCGATTGCATATGGGTTCAGAATGTAGGTTTTGGGGGTTTGACTTCTATGCCCCAATTTAGAACAAATAAATTTATTCTACACAACATAATCGATGCTTATGACAATGATCTTGGGGCCATTACTGTGTCGACACACAATCAAAAAATATATTTTATAGTCAAACCCTATGATATATAGAGATTGACTAGACTTCCATAGAAGGGTCTCACTATAGTATCACAAAATCTTCTTCTCAATAATAATGACAAGGCTTTCTTGGTGGAGAATTTTAACATCTCTTTGGAATTATTGTCTGGTATAATTCTCTTCATTTGATTATCTTAAATTTTATAATTTAAAAAAATTTGTCATCTATTTTTTTTGCAGCTTTTGTGGTGAAGTCCAAGAGAGGGTTAACTAATAACTCTATTTCAAATGATGATTTCAAGGTAATTCTTTAATTTTTCCAAGAAATACTATTTCTTCTTGGAATATCAAAGATTCTATTCTGGTTGTTGGCTTATATTATTCATTTTTACAGTATCATGAGAGATTCGAATGGTGTGCATATATTTTTGATAGAATCAAATCAGAACTCTATACTATTTAGACTACCTAGTCACACAAAACTCTCACAGTTGCTTTGGTAAATTTTATTTTAGCTCTTTATTATGAAAGTTTTCATAATTTGTAGGATACTGGTTCACCAACTGTTTTACACACTAAATTACAAATAATTTCTATGACTTTCAAAGAGTTGAAGGTATTTATTATTTTTTTTACCAATAGTAATTTTTAGATTTTAAGATATTTTTAATTTATGTTTTAACTTTTTTTTGCATCTAAATGCATATAAAGGTAGCTATGGCATAGGAAAATAAGGATGTTGGTGTTAAAATTCACATGCTAGAGGACTGTGGTGATTTATAAGGGACAATGCTTGACTTTCAACCACATAGACCTCATAAACGGTAGAAGCCAGCTTCTTATCCTGCTTCTCATCAACATGTGCAATCAAATGTCATGGAAGGTGAATCCAGTTATGTCACACCAATTATGGGTAAGTTTACTATTTCAAGTTTTTGTTGATTCATTACCATTTCTTTTTAATTGAAATTATATCTATTTTTCATTTTTTGGTATGTTTTTCAGTTTTACGCAAAACCACCACAAAAACTCGCACCTAGTTGTCTCCACAGGCTGAAGGGCAACATGAGATCTATTCATCGGGTATGTGAGTTTTTTAATTGTTAGTTATAAATTTTATCTCCTTTAATTTTGTTTAATAATATGTTATTATAATATATTTAGGTCCCTCCCCACAATTTCATGAAGTAAGAAAATGATGCCACCACCACCACCACTAGGTCCAACACCACCAGGTCCACCACCACCACCAATTCTATCACCACCAACACAAAAATCTCAAAAATTAAAACAATTTATGTGAGGTCAAATTGCTGGAAAAAAAATTGATTGACCAAGATCATGAGGGGACCCACACAATCAAACACACAAGGATAGGCATATACATTTCTAGCTTTGTCATTTTCAACAACTAGTGTTTCTTTGAAATATTTTTTGACCTCCGGTTTAGATGTGCCAGAATTTGATCAGGATTATCTTCTATAGGGGAACATTGAAGGGTTAAAAGTGTTAGATATGGTAAATTTACAACCAGAACTAGAAGCTCAAATAATTTCATCATCGCCTTCTGACACCTCTGATTATGATATTGAGGATGAAGAAGTTACTGTGTCTGAAGATAATTTGATTTTTGATGGTTTTTATTCATTGATCCAGGATTTTTTACTTGAAAAATTGAATAAATTGAAGGATTGAGAATTGCGGGTAAAGATCCTTATCAAGGAAATAAATGCTCGTTATAAAAATTATGATAAAAGGGAAGAAATTTTTACCCCTATTAGAAACCAACCTAAGAAGCTTGTTGGGTTGCTACAAAAAGCCCAATTAGGATCGGTGAACCCTTTTGTTTCTTATGATGATAAAATTTTAAATGCTATGTTGATAAAGTTATAGAACCTGAATGTTGAAGACCTGGTGTACTACAACATATGGGCTTTTAATTGCTGATGTTGCAAGAGATGTTGCAGAGGTGAGGCTTTAAATTCAATCAAAATTTTTATTATCTTTTACTCTCGAGTATGGACTAACTAAGTTGTTCTTTAATGTTAATGTAGGCAAATTTCTAGAATTTACATAAACAAGTTAATTTCTTGGCTTTTAATCTTGAGGCTGCAAAAAAATCAATCTTGAATGTGATAATAATGAAGGAGACCTTACAAAATATGGTCAGAGATAATAATTATTTTAAAGCAATTATCCTTGAGCACAAAATGGATCCAAATATCTTGCTTAAGAAGAAGATTAAAAAAAATGAACATGTAGTCCTTGATAATCCAACCAAATATGATAGATTGTTGTTGGGGAGCTTACAAAATTCAGAGGAAGGCCTCATCAGAATGGGAGCACCAAACCGACCTGAGTAGGTTATTGGTACAATAGACAAGGGAAAAGAACCTACAAATTTAGAAGCATCTCAAAGTAAAGGAGATGCAAATATACATGGAGCATATCAAACTCAAGGAGATGCATATATACAAGGAAAGACTGAATCTCAAGGCCTAGGTGATCCATATGAACAAGGAGGATCTAAATCTACCCCTACTCATCCTTGAAAAAAATGTTTTGTTGTAATACATTTCATTATGGAAAGTAATTTATGGATGGTGGTTGTATAAAAAGTTTTGTACTATATACTTTCTATGCAATTAATGAAAAATACTTTTTCTAATTTGAATTCTATCACTCATTGGTTATTTCTATTTATATTCATGTGTTGTTTTTAAATTTGTAATAATTCAACTATATTCACTAAGAGTTGTAGGTTTTTGTGCTTTTAGAGTGTCTTTAGAAACTTGATGCAAACTAGATTTTGTACCTTTTCTTCAATGCACAAAACTAGTTTCTTTTCAGAGTAATAATTGTGCAAATGAATCTAAAAAATTCTACTTTTTAATGCACTAACAATTTACATCTTATCACTGCAATATACTCTCAATAAAATGCACTTAATCAATTTACCACAACTAATCAAGAATAATTTGAAATGAACCTTCAAATATTCTATAAATTTTATCACTCATTGGTTGTTTCTATTTATATTCATGTACTATTTTTTTAAAATTTGTAATGATTCAACTATATTCACAATTACAATCTAAAAAGAAATGAACTATTAAACTATATTCACCATTCAATTCAGTTATCCCATACATTAATATCAGTACACTATATTTTTGAAAATTATGTTGTAAATCGATTATGAAAGAGAATTTTATCTTTTACATCATAAAACATATAATTTGAAAGGTAGTGTTGTGTGATAGAGAATAAATTTACAATTTAGATAGATGAAATAATCTTGTAATGACAATAAACACGTTCATATTGAACAAGGTTGTAAAATATTGTAAAAATTACAATTCAGGTAATTGAAACAAACAAATACTATGATATAAATGCAATTAAAACTATTTCAAAAATAACACTGGATCCATAAACAAACATTCTTGGCTTTTCTAGAATCCCAAACTAGTTAGCTAAAACAAACATTCTCAGCTTGTCCAGAATCACTATTGTGAAATATGATATCAAATAAATTTAAATTTATTAATGCTGTGAAATACTAAAAAAATCACAATACTAAAAAATTCACAATCAGGTAGCTGAAACAAACACTCCTCAGCTTGTCCAAAATAATTACTTTGCGTAGCGGTTATCTATGTCCCCACAATATGATCACTGAAATCATCATTATCATTGTTATCATCATTTTTGTTCGTATTCTTGGTACCCCTTCTGCCTACAAGGGAATTCCAATATGCCAATGTTCTGTCATAAGAAAATGTATTCAACTAATACGATGCCACATAAATTCTCAAAAAAATTTCTAAATTTTTATCTAGCCTATTGCAGAGTTTATATTTAATGAAATATAGTGCACTAAAAACCCTCTCATCTTCCATAGATTCCAATATCATTATTTGACATAATTCATATAAATAAAAATATTCACTAATATTATCTTGCAAGACACTACTTGGATACAATTTTTTCCACAAATGTGCAATGGAACCAGTCTCATGGATGTTACTAAAAAGTGATGTTTGTTCAACCATTGTTCCATCAAAATATGATAACTATTGTTTTAAGAGATCTTTGTTGAGTATACCTTTGATTTAAACACCATTGACTTACACAATTTTACTAAAATTATTGATAATTTTGAACATATATTTAACAAACAACTCATAAATACAATTAAAACTATTTCAAAAATAACACTGGATCCATAAACAAATATTCTTGGCTTGTCTAGAATCCCAAACTAGTTAGCTAAAACAAACATTCTCAACTTGTCCAGAATCACTATTGTGAAATCTGATATCAAATAAATTCAAATTTATTAATGTTGTGAAATACTAAAAAAATCACAATACTAGAAAATTCACAAATGAGGTAGCTGAAACAAGCACTTCTCAGCTTGTCCAAAATCATTACTTTGCATAGCAGTTATCTATGTTCCCACAATATGATCACTGAAATCATCATTATCATTTGTATTCTTGGTACCCCTTCTGGCTCCAAGGGAATTCCAATATGCCAATGCCCTGTCATAAGAAAATGTTTTCAACTGATACAATGCCACATAAATTCTCAAACAATTTTCTAAATTTTTGTCTAGCCTGTTACAGAGTTTAGATTTAATGAAATATAGTGCACTGAAAACCCTCTCATATTCCATGGATCCCAATATCATTATTTGACATAATTCATATAAACAAAAGTATTCACTAATAATATCTTTCAAGACACTACTTGGATACAATTTTTGCCACAAATGTGCAATAGAACCAGTCTCATGGATGTTACTCAAAAGTGACGTTTGTTCAACCATTGTTCCACAAAAATATGATAATTGTTGTTTTAAGAGATCTTTTTTTAGTATACCTTTGATTTAAACACCATTTACTTACACACTTTTACTGAAATGATTGATAAGTTTGAACATATATTTAACAAACAACTCATGTCTAGAATTGTATTCAGTACAAGGATCCCAAAATATGGGGTTAACCACACCCATTGCCTCAAGCAACTCATATCTTTGAAACCATTATCTTATCTCTTTTGTCAATGATTCGTCTATTTTAAATGAATTTGTCTATGTTTTGTGTAAAACAACTTCAAATCTATTGTGTGTCATAGGAACTTGTTCAACATCATCAACAACTATACTTTCCTGCATTTCAAAACAATACAAAGGTATCATCTTTCAATGAACATTAATACAAAGATTATCACTGATGTCAAACTTCAAAAATATTTTTTTATTATTTACGTTTGTCAATTTATTCCAACTTTTTTTTTTTTTTTAAATAAAGGGGTAAAAATTTATTGATAAAAAGTCTGGATTACAAAGTACAGCTAAGCCCCCACCCAGGACTCAAATAAGCAACAAGACAAAGCTAAATCACCAGACAAGGTCAACTCCCAAAGAAAACCAAAAAAAAAAAACCACATTAAGTCTGAACATCTTTATGGATCAACTCCCGTAGGTGTTGAGAATCCCTAGACGAGAGACTCTCCCAGTTATCAATACTTTGAGTATCCAATAGCTCAGAAGCCCTTTTGGCCAGGTAATCAGCAACCCCATTCCATTCCCTTGGGATGTGCACAAAGGATATAAATTTGAACTCTTCACTCATTCTGAGAATCTGAATGGTCACAGAGGCCAACTGCCAATTAACATCCTCCACTCTTTTGCTATTTAAAAGATTAACCAAAATTTGAGAGTTAGACTCACAAAGAATCCTGCACCAGCCAAGAGAAAACCCCCTTTGCAAGGCCTCAAGTATTGCCAGAGCTTCCATAAGATTGTTGGAGTGAACACCTTTATAAATGGAAAATAAAAAACTGACCACATCAGCAGAATCTCTCCCAACACCACCAATTCCAGCATGTCCAGGATTTCCCCTGGACGACCCATCAGTATTAATTTTTAAAACTCCTCTAGGGGGCAGTCTCCATCTACCCTCTCTCCTAACCTTCTTGCTAAGCTGAGGAATCCTACTAGGGATAGAAGAATTCACACCAACCCCAAACAAACCAAGGGCCTATCGTACCTTCTCCTCCCTAGAGTCCAAATGAGGGTCCACATCACATTTAGTATGGATAGTTTCTTGAACCATACACAGGATCCTTTGCCAGATTTGTTGAACAGCCAAATGACTTCCCTCAAAAATGTGTTAGTTTTGTTCCAGCCAAATCTGCCAGATGATGCAAGAAGGGCCCAAATTCCAAGCCACTTGGAGGAAGGGGGCCTTGGCTGGAGGTCTGCCCAGACTACTCCAAAACTCCACCAGGGAGAGCACATGAAAACAAGGATGGTTCCAGGAACTCCACCAATAGTGCCAAATGTCTTTGGCAAGGGAGCATTGGAAAAACAAATGAGAAGAGTCATCCTCATTCTTACCACAAAGGACACATAAAGAGGGACCCTGAAATCCCCTCTTCCTCAAGTTATCCCAAGTGAGGCATTTATTATGAGCTACCATCCAGAGAAAAAAGTTACATTTCGGCCAAGCAAATCTATTCCACACCTTTTTCCACCATGTGAAAAGGAGACTCCTGAACTTTTGCTTATCAAGAACTTGATAACCATAGGCTACAGAGTAGGTTCCCTTGGGATTAGGGTTCCAAGCCAGAATGTCTTTATCCCTCAATGAAGAATAGTACCTCCCTACAAGAATAAGAGCAAGCACCTCTCTATCCTTGGCAAATCCCCCTTGGGGCCATTCCTGCGGATCTTTCCATCTGTACATCTCCATATTTCCAAAATACTGGATTTTTTTAAAGTCCTCCACTTTATTCCAACTTTCAAACAAGGGATATTCAAAATATTTTTTGGAAATATATAAACTATCAATAATCACACATATTTGCTTTTCATCCTTATGAAATCAATGATATAGATGGATCTCTCTTGTGGAAGTTTAATCAACCTATTCATTTCATGTAACATTGGAAGAATACCACATAACTTTAAAAGGGTTTCAAATTAAGTCAAATGGAACAATGGATATTTTGCCTTATAAATAGCCCTATAATTTGCATACATAAACCCTATTAATGATTGATACTCTTTAAAAACTCTATGTGCAGGTTGATATATTGAAATCCACTTTGTATCCACATATTTTAACAATTGTTTCCTTCTATAACTCCTAGTGCAAACTGTTGAAAATCTGTGAACCTTTTTGGACTGCAAGAAAATAAGAATGTATTTCACGAATAAGAACTTCTACTCTTGCAACATTTTCAAAAGAGCTCACGATTTTATATGATAGATTTACTCTATGAGACATGCAATGAATGGGTATCATATATGGGGCAGCTAACATTTGGAGATGAACACATAGACCATTCCTATGCCCTTGCATTATAGTAGCACCATCATATTTGACTCATATTAACTTTGTGGTTATCTCTATATCATTCATTCTTGCAATATCCTTTAAACTACTCACAACAACATTATAGATGCTTTCTACATTTGAAATTTCCACCATCCTTTGTAATCCTAGAAAACTAGATTGACTTACGTTATTTCAAAATGTGTACACATGCATGCAAATCCATGATATGTTGTCCATGACCTTCATATCATCAATAGAGAGTGATATGAATCTGGCATGTTTTACTTTCTTCCTTAGGTCCTCCTTCTCAACTAATGATAGCCATTTTTCCATTTCCCAACCACTTCGATCTGACCAATGGTAACTAGGAAGTTTTTGTACATCATCTATTTCAAACAGGTGCTTATAATCACTAAAATCAGACATGGGTCTACCATTTTTTAGAATATTATATACAACAACCATATGCAAACTTTTTGAACCTAAAATGGTCTTATGCATTTTTTTGAAATTGGGATTTAATCATTCCACCTTTCCCAACAAGAGATTATTGTTGCTTTAAGTTATTTTCATATTCTATTGTATATCTGACATGCATACGACTTGATGCATCCTTCCACTTAACTTATTTTTAATTTTACCATCATTTTCTCAAACTTTTACATAAAATTTATCAGCATGTTTTTTTATTCTATCTTTCTTATTTTGCAGTCTATGATCCTTACCTAGTTTCCAACGACAAATTTTGCATCTAAATTATTTTTGTTCAAATTTATTGTCCATGGAAGGGATAGGCTCTTTCCACATAAATGTTTCTACCCATTCATCTTTAAATGCCATTCCAATAGCCCAGTTATATGTCTTTCTATTTTTAGTATTTTTGCTTGTATATTCAAAAGAATCTTTTAATGTATTTGATTTATCAATTTCATTTTTAGCTGGCTTATCCATTTGAGGAATATCTTCAAGTATTTTTTGGATGCTACTGTTAAGATAATTTTCATTAGGAGGCATATCTTGGTGAGGAATATCTTCAAGTGGAGGTATATCAGGTTCAAAAGGGTATTCTACATAGTAGCATACAATAATATTCTTTATCATTTATGCATTTAACCAAAAAACTTACAAACAAGAAAATGATTCATATCATCATGAAATATGGACAGAGGAAAATGTTGTGAGTTAACTATTTGAGAAAAAAAGCATTATTTAAAATAATCATTGAATATACAACTAACTGTTCGAAAGTCAAAAATTATTTGTACCTTTAATTTGCTTCGATGTTGATGGCTCATTGGATTTCAATATATTGCTAAAATAATTCATGATACTCTTTTCAGTAGGATATTTGGCTCCCTTCTTTGCATTAGAAGTAAGTGATATTTTACTTGTAAAGAAAATATTTTTCAATCTAGAGATATTTTACTTATAAAGAAAATATTTATCAATCCAGAAAAGTAATAAAATGATGAGATTTTAATTCTATGAGGGCTCAAGATAATGTAGTAATTAGAACAAACAAATGGTGGTTTGGTAGAAAATACATACCTATTTCCAGACATGGTTTATTGTGTTCCTTTTGCCACTACATTGGAGATAGCATTTGTAACTCTAAGAAGAGCATAAAACTAATCAATATACAAATTCAAATCAATGTAAGAAAAAAAGTTGTGTATGCAAAACAGAGCATCACAATGTCCTTCGATAATCGAAGAAATTACCTACTCATAATATTGTAACAGAAAATCATATCTCAATAGAAACAAATAATCAAAGTGTTAATAGAAAGAGAGAAAGTATTGGAAAACATGGAGAGCATTGACTTATCTTATTTCTATAACTCATATTCTCTAAAAATAGAGCATTGACTTATCTCATTTCTACAACTGCCTCAACTCATATTCTCTAAAAAATAAAAAAAATATAGCATCATAGATTCACAATGTTTTAAAAAATAGAGTACTTGGTTCAGAAAAATATTCAGAGGTAGATGCGATTGGAAAAAAGATCAATAGTCATCTTGTTCTAAGAACAGTATCAGTTTTAGTCCTATGTCAGGTCGTCCGTAGTTAGTGTAAATTTTGGTCTATGTATAGGTTAGTACAAAATGGTAGTCTGGGTATAGAACAAGGACTAAATATCATTTTGGTTACAAAACATCAACTGGATGTTGGTCAATGGACAGAATAAATACTGGACGTCAGCTTGGGTACAGAACAGGAACATGTGGAAGATCTAGAATCAAAACTTTATCAGGTCGTCTAAATACTCGAACAACTACAAATCATTTTTGTTTGGTGGTTCAAATATAGAATAAAGTCGAGATGTCAGTATGGGTGTATAGTTTTTCAATTGTTTTGTTTCATGGTCCATGTACAAAACTATGTTAGGTGGATGGTTTTTGACCCAGTTGCATAATAGTAATCGAATGACAATTCGGGTACAAAAATGTGTTTGTCTATCATTCTAGGTGTAGGTATGGATTTAATTTTAGTTTGAGTGGATTTTTGAACTAGATCAATGGGTTTCCAGACCTGGCTTAATTTTGGTGGAATTCTACAATAGATCGAATGTACTCTTCGATTCAGTTGTAAAAAATTATCACTAGCATGCTAGTTATTTATAGTGTTATAGTTGGTGAGTTAGGAGGGATAAATTACAAATTTTAGAAATTTAAGGTGAAAATGGTCCATAATTTAGGCGAGAGTGTTGGCGAGTTTAAAAAAAAACATAATACTATTATCAACGAATGGCAAACCAACATCTAAAAAAAAATTCAAAAATTTCAGGCGAAAGGACCAACATCTAGGGTCCCCAAAAATTGCCATTTTGAATTTTCAAAAATACAAATATTTGCCCTATTGTTGAATATTCACCACTGTGCATAACCCTGTTTGCACATATTGTTAAATTACTTTGTAGTTGGGCAAGAGCATCTTAGCAAGAGCCTTTGTGCTACTGTATGTTTTTTAGGTGTAGAATTGTTTGGTTAAAGGATTTACCAAACAAGTTTAATTAATGCCAAATACCAATGTTAATGGTTAATTTTAATAATCGGTATTAATTAAATTAATTAGGTGATTAATTGATTTAATCCTAATGTTAACAAATTAATTAAATCTAGATCTATGGGTATTAGTTAATTAAGGTAGCTTTAATAATAAAAAAATTCATTAATAAATGAAGTCCATAATGTTGCCAACATTGGAAATCTTCTAGTAACGTAGAAATGGAATGTTACTTTTGTATAACAAAATGTCATGCAAAGAAAAATATTTCCTTTCAATATTAATATTGCTTTTGGTTCCTCCAAGAAATAAAATGTTGAAGAGCTTTCCAAAAATGGGGGCTAGCGGGGAAGAGGATTTAGGAGCAAAAGTTTGGGGAAGGAGATCTTACTGAGATTAGATTTTGCAGAGGTAACTATCCTCATGGTTATCTTGATGAATGATTTTCTATGTACTAGGTGTATTATAGTTTTGTGTACATAGTTGTTTACTTTTTTATTGTTGCTATTTTGCTTGTGCTTTTGAGATTGATGTGAATATTGCTCTCTAAGAGGCCTAGTTTATGGCTACCCTTTATATATTCAAGCATATTTTTCTTGATTAATATTATTTTTGCTTTGGATGATTCTTATGTTCACTATCTAGAGGGATTTTAGCTTGCATAAGAGTGTATCTTTTATCATTTTACTAGGAATAGTGTTCCAAATGTTTTAATGATCTTCTTCTTGTGAAGTCATCTAACAAGATCCTTTCAGTTTGTAGTCATATTTAGAGTTCTAGAGAGTGGATCTCATCTAGTTGGAATGTTCTTTTTGTCGCCATGCTTAAGAAGATCTATTGTTGCTGATGTTGGATGGTTAGCATCATCATCCTTTTAGCATCCTTTGGATTAGAAATTTTGGTGTTGTTACATCTCTTGCTTGTGCATGGTTTTTCCTTTTATTTGGATTCGTTGCATCTACATTATTGCTTAAGGTTCCTAGTCATTTTATTTTAGTGCATATTTTGGCTGTAGTGTGGTGCTCTGGATTTGTAGGCCAAAGTAAGCATTATATTACTCCAACAATCTTACATTTTTGAGGTAAGTATTAAGTGCAATATGGGTTGTTCTTTGATGCCTTATTTATTTTATTTCTAGTATGGGGTGCAAGTGTCTCCCTATTGTTTGAGTATATTAAGGCACTGAGTAGTTTGCTCATTTCAAAGTGTTGTTTTGGTTAACTATGTGTTATATTGTTAAGTTATCATGTGATTTGTAATATATAATGTTTATATTTTATTTAGTGCATATATTATTCTTAGCTATGGATACTTTAGAAAAAATTAAAGTAAGCTAAGTAGAGTTGTTAATATTTTATTTGTTAAAAATAATTTGTTTTCCAACATAGAAAATCAATAGTTTATTTGGCTATGTGAAAAGAAACTATTATTATTTATGATTTCTTATCATGCTAATGTTGATTGAGTATTATATTTTCATTAATCAATATTAGAATTGTGGATAAAATTAATTATGTTTTGGATTTAGTATTAAGGTAATATATCCAATGAGATTGATTGTTTATGAGTGGAAGCAATGTATGTAATGTTAGAAGAAGAAAAGTTGTTATTGTATATTTAATGGAGGAGGCTTGAATCCAGTTTTGAGAGAAGTATGAGATTCTCTCAATGTTTGCAATGGAATTGCTTGATATATTATTGCATTTTTATGCTTCCATAGTGCATGTTAGGATTTTATATGCATTTTCATGAGTTGTACTAATCCCTAAAATTATTCTCAAGTCTTCATGGAAATATTTCTATCAAGGAATACCTTTGAAGAAAGATCAAGGAGTACTTATGAATAGATGTATTATTGTATTGAAAATAATTTTTTTAGGAAATATCTTGTATTGCAATAGATTAAGCAAGCTTAAAATTGTAAATACTTTGTTATGTTTTCGAGACTTGTTCAAGAATGAAAGAATAAATGTTGTTAATCCTTTATGTAGAATTTTTGAAATGCTAGCTTTTGCAAAATAGGAAAAATGTATATTGGAAATGAACGATGAAATTATCTTCAATAATTATGGTTATAAATCCTTAAATGTTATTTTTATCCTTTGATGGTAAATAAAAGGAAAGTGCTAAATTCTAGGGATTTATTAAGTATTTAATTTTCTAGTCCTTGGTAATGTGCTATGATGAATTTTATCATGTTTCAATTTAGCATTTTATTTTATTTGGAGTGATTTTATAAATGTTTAGACTCTTGGGTTTAAATGGGGTTTTTTCTTGGGCATGAAACTATAGCCAAATTAGAAAACTCTTGAGTTAAGATGTACCCAATCCTGGGAGGATTTGCATTGATGCAATAACTAGATATTATGAATTTAAGATGAGTTATAGTGATGCAATAACCATATATTTGTGAATGATACACCTTGAATAGTGAGGTTCAAGTGTTCCCAAAGTGGTGAGGCTTTTGGGTGGTCCTAAGTGATGAGGCTTGGATGTATTCCTAGTAGTGAGGACTAGGTACCTATACGGTGGTTTGATACATTGAATCATTCACAAGATAGTATAGTGATGGTACCTTGAACAATGAGGATTGGGTGACCATGCTCATCACCAAGTGAGTGGTAATGGCCTTAGGCCATGAAGGTGTCATAACTAAGAACTAAGGTATTACACCAAATTGATCCTAGATATATGGACTTATGTAGGGTTAGGGAATGTGTGTCCCCCTTTAAGTGTTATTGGTCTTAAAGGATAATACCTATGCCATGGTCAAGTTTTCCTATAGTGATTAGGGTATAGAAAAAGGGGGGTACCATTGATGGTGTCCTTTATAAATGGTGAGGTTTAGAAAGGTGAACCCAAGAAGTATGGGAAGTTGGCCATTCTTGTCCACTTGAGTGTGATCTACAACAAAATTGAAATAAAAATGTCGTTATGCATTACAATGCAAAAAAATATATTGGGACTTCTTTATGAGTTATTCCTTATGAAAATGAAAAAAAATATCTCTTCCTTGGGTCAATTTTTTGGGTTTTTACAATTGGTATTAGAGATCCACTCATGTAGAGGAGTTGGAGAGCAAGTGGGTAGTTAAAACTCTTCAGTTATCAAGAGGCCCAGGTTCAAATCTCTCCCCTCACATGTTGCGGATATGTTGTATATAAAAGGTTCCTCATCAAAAAAATAATAAATATTTTTTCTTCTTTAGGTCCGAGGTGTATACCAATTGGTTCATCCAAACCCCATAAGGGGGGCGGAGGTCCAAGGTTCAAATCTCGGGCCTCATAAAACTGAACGCTTGTCCCTTTCTTGGTGATTTCAGTGGCGTAAAAGGTTTAAAATGATTGTGGCATGGTGGTTATAGGGGCGGACTGCATGAAGATCTGTGTGGCGGCTTTTGGGGTAGACAAAAAATATTGTGGTGGCCATAAAAGTTGGACAGCCTGCTCGGATTCGTGGCGGCTACCGATTCCACCATGTAAATACAAAAAAAAAAAAAAAACAATTGGTATTAGAGCCTAGGTCATAGGGCTAGAATATTTCATGGAGAGAACCTATGTTGAGCCTTGAATTGATGTGCTACTTTAGGGAGGCTTACTCTTTTAGGGACCTCAAGTTTATTTGGGAAAAGGCTACTATTGCACGCTATCTTGACCAGTTAGACCAAGGAGTAAAAATCCTAGGAAGTATATTTTCTTATTGAGGATGGCACCTTGTAGTGAGGCAAGTGTTTCCATGATAATTATTAGGTGAGTGATAATGGTCCTACAAGATATGACACCTTGTGGGTAGGAAAGTGTAACCATGATCATTATCAAGTGAGTGATAATGATCTAAGTTATTTCATAGGGAGATGAAACTAGCTAATCTTAAGTATAATTTTAGAGAAATTGTGACTTATATAAATACTTTTTGTGGATAGGATATGATAACTATTTTGAGAGGAGGATCATCCAGGAAGGCAAGGTCAACTACATAGAAGGAAACTGCAACTCATCCCTAGAGGTAATCTAGAAGAACAATGGATTCCAACAAAAAATATGGAAGGATAGAGGACTCTAGTAAAAGGGTGGAAAACCTTACTTTAGTGGTTAAGTTTCTTCAAGAGTAGATGGAGCAAAAACAAAAAAAGTTAGAAACATAGGTTAATAAATAAATTAGTAACATGGATTTAGAGGATAGACAACAAGAGAATATTGCTAGAGGAATCCAAGAGGGTAAATCTTGAATTGAAATTGAGCTTGCCAAAGACCTTAATAATGTCAAGGTATCAAAATTTAATGGAAGAGAAGGAGGTGATGCAATAGAGTCTTAGTTGAATGAATTGGAAACTTATTTTTCCATGAAGAATTATTCACCAAACACCCAAACTATTTGGTCAACCCTTATCTTTAGGATGTAGCCTTGGAATGGTGGAACACATTCAAGGTAGGTAGAGGAATCCAAGCAATGGATATTAAATGGATAATTTTGTAAGGTTATTTAAGAAGATATTCCTATTGGATCAATTTTATGTAGAGAAGTTTGAGTTCTCCACACTCCAACATGGTACATTGACTATGGAGGTATATCATCAAATATTTGTTCAAATTTTAAAATATGTTATTAAGTACAATATAAATGAACAATTGAAGGTGCTTTATTTCATATTGGGGGTGGATCCTAATATTCAAACAATGATTAATTTTCTCAAGATCAACTTTAAAAATCATATGATCTAGCTCGACAGGAAGAGATCAATTAGTAAACCAAGGAGATGTTTTTCAACTATGGAGTTTTGACATAGGTAGAGAAACAAGAACTCAAGAATAGGAAGAGTGTGGGATTTACAAAATGGGATAAGAAGCAAAATAAGAAAAGTAAAGGGAGACCAAAATTTGGAAATAAGAACAATGGGAACCAAGGGAATTGTATGAAGAATTTCTAGAAGAAGAATAATTAAAAATTACAACTTCAAAAGCAAAATGAATCAACTAAAAAATAGGATACAATGTATATAAGTAAAGAAATGTCTCAAGTACCTAGGATAGGTTGTTTCATTTTTGGGGGTCCTCATTATGCAGATAAGTTTCCCCAAAGGCTAGAGTCGAGTGGCAGATCCAAGGAGAAACTACATCAAATATATGTAGCCATAGGAAATTAGAACCTTGATGGACAAACGACTCCCATGCTATTAAATGGCAAGTTTTTCAATAGGAATGTACAATTTTTAATTGTTTGTGGAGCTATAAATAGTTTTATTTCCACTAGTATTATTGGAGATATGCCAAAAAGACCTAGATTTTTAAAAGACCTGTATTTTTAGCACAAAGGTGGAAAGTTGAGTATGGATATAGAAAAAATTACTCAGTGGATCAATTTTTGTCTACTATTAAGATCACCTTACCCAATGGATTAACTATTTGGTACTTATATGTAGCACTGCTACATGCCTTTGATATTATCCTAGGGATGGATTGGTTAAAGGCTCATGGAGCCTTAATAAATTTCCAATAAATATGGATGGATTATATTGATAAGGATAAGAAGAGAATAAGGGTTCAAAGTAGGCAAGGATATTTTTTACCATATTTATTGTTAGCTATGCAACCTAAGAAGGCAATCAAGAGAGGTGGGATATTGTATGTAGTTAAGATAAATGGCAAGAAAGGTGATAATGGAGATGCAAAAATATTTAAGAAACATCCAATTTTACATGAATTTAGGGATGTATTTCCAAAGGATCTCCCAGGCCTACAACCTCAGTATAAATTTGACTTCACCATTGAACTAATGCATGGAGCTAAACCTATTACAAGGAAACCTTACATAATAACTCCTATTGAGTTGCAAGAGCTAAAGATCCAAATCCATGATTTGTTGGAGAAATTTTTAATTAAACCTAGTGTGTCACCCTAGGGTGCTCTAGTTTTATTTGTGAAGAAGAGGTATAGTTTCTTAAAATATTGTACATTGACTATAGAGTGTTGAATAAGGTGATCATCAAGAATAGGTATCCTTTGTCAAGGATTGATGATCTCTTTGATCAAATAAAGGTTCCACTATATTTTCAAATAATGACTTGAGATCAAGATATCATTAGCTAAGTATTTGTGATGAGGATACTCATAAATCAACTTTTTAGACTAGATACAAACACTATGAATTCACAATATTGCCATTTGGTTTGACAAATGTGCCAATGACTTTTTTGAATTTTATGAATAGTGTGTTCAAGAAATATCTAGATTATTTTATACTGATATTTCTAGATGATATATTGATATATTCTGACACCAGAGAAGAACATGACCAACATTTGAGGTTAGTGTTAGAGGTGTTCAGGAAGAACTAATTTTATGGAAAGTTGTCTAAATGTGGGTTCTATACCTCATAAACTCAATATTTGAGGCATATTATATCTACAAAAGGTATTGTTGTAGATCCTAAGAAAATTGAAGTCATTTTGAGTTGGCCCACACCCACTAATGTGTTTGAGGTTATAAGCTTCATGGAAATCACTGGTTATTATAGGTATTCTATGAAATACTATTAAAAAATTACCTACTCTATTACTAACATTCAGATAAAAGTAAGATAATTCAAATGGACAGGTAAGTGTAAGGTTACCTTTGAAAATTTGAAGAATAAGTTGACTATAACACCAATTATTAGGATATTGGATCCTTATGGGAATTTTATAGTATGTATAGATGCTTTCTTAGAAGGTTTTGGAGGGGTGTTATCCCAAAATGAAGCTATAGTAGCATATGCATTCAATAAACTCAAGAAGCATGAGTTGAATTATGCTACACATGACCTAGAGTTAGCAATAGTTGTCCATGTTCTAAATGTTTAGAAGCACTATTTATTGGAAAAACATTTTGAGTTAAGGATGGATCACCAAAGCCTAAGGTATGTCTTTACCCAACCTATGTTGAATGCAGAGCAAAGAAGGTGGATAGAGTTACTAGCCTATTATGAATTTCGTATAGAGTATATCAAAGGGAAGAAAAATAAGGTTGTTGATGCCTTGAGTAGGATAAGTCATATAGTAGCATTAAACTAGAGTCATATATACTTGATGGATAAATTTAGGGAAATGCAATTATAGGACTAGTATTGCATTGAAATTTGGGCTAAAATTAACAAAAATACTAAGGAAAATAAGGATGGACTTTTATGTTTCAAATATTGGGTTATCATACCCAAGACTAATTATTTAAGGATAATTATTATGCAGGAGGTGCATAGTTCTCCATATTCTACTCGTTTAGGAGCCATAAATATGAGATAAAATATGAAAAACATTTTTTATTAGTCTGGAATGAAACATGATATTAGTAGTTTCATTGTTAGATGTTTGGAATACTAGAAGGTTAAAATAGAACATCAACATCAAAGAATAAAATTATACCCACATGATATACCTACTCAAAAGTAGCAAGTTATATTTTATGGATTTTATTGTGGGTTTACCTAAGACAAGGTACCAAGAATGACACAATAATTATGGTGGTAGACAACTTGAATAAAGTTGCATCTTTTATACTAGGAAACATCAAGGATGATGCATAGGTTGTGGAAAATAGGTTTTCCAAGGAATTTTTTAAGTTACATGGTTTTCCTGAGGTGATCATATCAAATAGAGATTCTAGGTTTACATCAAAATCTTGGTAGACTCTTCATCATGCAGTGGGCACTAAATTGAATATCAGTTCTACGACAATACAAAAATAGATGGAAAAATGGAGAGGGTTAACCAAGTTCTAGAAGATATCCTTCATATGTATTTCATGGATCAAAATTCTAAATGGGAAGACTTTTTGCATCTAGTTGTATTATAACAATGGATACCATGCATCCTTGGGAATGGCTCTATTTGAGGCCTTGTATGGAAGAAGGTGCTAAACAACTCTATCATGGGACAATATAGAATATTGGGTGGTCATTGGAATGGACACTATTAGAGATATTTAGGAACAACTCAAAGTGATTCAGTAGGGGCTCAAGGAAGCAGTCAGTTTCTAGAAGAGCTATGCTGATTTGAAAAAATCACCAAGATAATTTTCTATGGGAGACAAATTCTTCTTGAGGGTAAGACCCATGAAAAGTACCATGAAGTCAACTAAGTTGGATCCTCATTTTATTGGGTATTTTGAGGTCATTGGTAAGATTAGCCCAGTAGCATATACGCTCACCTTATCTCTCAACCTATCAAATATCCATGACACTCTCCACATATCCCTAATTAGGAAGTATGTTATTGATCCTTATCATGTTTGGAATATTTCAAAATTGTAAATGGTATATCTCTCAGCCATTGAGGTGTGACCTATAAGAATTCTAGGGTTTGGTTCTAAGATCTTGAGAAAATAAACCCTAGATCAATGTAATGTCTAGTGGGACAATTATTCTAAAAATTGTGCAACTTGGGAAGATGTTGAGGAAATGAGGAAGCAATTCCCATATTTTTTTTAATAAAATGTATTTTTGCTTTTGCTTTTAAAAACACAAGGGACTATTTTTAGTCCTAGGGGGTAGTATATAATTACCCTCATGGAAGGACTACTTATTGTGTGACTTATGTATTAATGTGTGGATATTAATGCATAATCTTATTGCGTTCTATCATGATGGATTGATAGTTATTTTTTTAAATTAAATTATGCTATTTTGAGGATATGGTACTAATGAATTTTATAGTTGGACCAAGTACTCTCATGGGTGGATTGGTATGGTATAACTACTAGAGTTGAGATTAAAAATAGAAATGATGGATTACATTCTCATCGATAGCTCGAGGGTAAAATAATATTCTCAAATAGATGCATTGCATATGTGTATGATTGATTAAAAATGCATCATCGACAAGGAGTTTGATTTAAGCAAAATAGCCATCCTTACTAGGTGGGTGATAACATTGCAGTTATCATAAAGCCTCCTACTTAAGGAAAAAAAATTATTTTCATATATTGTTAATTGAATTTTAGTTGGGAAAGGACAACTTAGCAAGAGCCCTTGTGTTGTTGTATGATTTTTGTATTTGGAATTGTTTGGTTAAAGGATTTACCAAAAAAAATTACTTAATACCAAATATTGATGTTAATGGTTAATATTAATATTTGGTATTAATTAAATTAATTAGGTGAGTAATTTAATTATTAAAGGTAGATCTATGGGTATTAGTGAATTAAGGTAGCTTTAATAACAAGGAAATTCATTAATAAATGAAGTCCATAATGTTTCCAACATTGGAAATCTTCTAGTAACATAGAAATGGAACATTACTTTCGTATAACAGAATGGCATGTAGAAAAAATATTTGCTTTCAATGTTAATATTGCTTTTGGTTCCTACGAGAAATAAATTTTGAGGAGTTTTCCAAGAATGGGGGTAAGAGGGCAAGAGGATCTGGGACAAATTTTTTTAGGAAGATCTTACTATGATTGGATTTTGTAGAGGTAACTATCCTCATGGTTATCTTGATGAATGATTTGTTGCATACTGCATACTAGGTGTATTGTTGCTTTGCGTACATAGTTACTTGCTTTTTGTTTATTGATATTTTTATGTGTGCGACTAATGGGAATAATACTCTTTAAGGGGCCTAGTTTATGGTTAACCTTTATGTATTCATGCCTATTTTTCTTAGTTGATCTCATTTTTTCTTTGGATGGTTCTTATGTTCGATGTTTGGAGGAATTTTGGCTTGCATAAGAGTGTATGTTTTATCGTTTGTTGGATATTTTGAGTAATTGTGTTTTCATTGATGTCAAGAGAGAGTGTCAGTAATTTCATAAGTCAGTGTAAGGAATTGGTAAAAGGAGGGTTAAAGTATTTATATTTTAAGCCCAAGAGATTTGGTTTAAAGCTTCACATGATTGGTAAAAGGATTGATAAAATATCCTGAAGGAAGGAGATACCTAGGCTCAAAGGAAATAATATTATAATACTAAAGGTGTTAAAATAAAGTCTAAGGTTGGAAAAGGAAAATACCTAGGCTCGAGGGAAATAATATTATAATGTTTATTATAATATTAAGAGTTTAAGTTAAGCCTAAGGTAAATTAATTATAATATTTATATTATAATTAATAATACAAATTAATTTAATTAAACCCTAAAGTTAGGGTTGGACGCAAAATATTTCATTTTAAAATTTTCTCATTGACATCGAGAAAAAAATAAGATATGGTATTTTTGGGCATCAAAATGTCATCAAGCTTTACGTAACACTACAACTATCTATCTTCCAATTTTTTGTCCAGGCATGCACCCTATAGTCGCAGCTCGATACTGAAGCATTGGATGGGTCAAAGTAAACTTCAATCCAACCTCTAGAGTAGGCTTTTTCCTTGTCAACTTAAAATGGTGTTGACTCAATTAAAGCTCAAATAGGGTTTTGAGATTAGGGTTAGAAAAGGTTTAGGGTTCAAAGTGTTATAAAGAAACAGTGGCCGGATAGGCTAACAACATAGGCAACTATAGCAAAAGGCTCTCACAATATATTTCTAGTGTCCCATTACTCAGATACACATTACCCAAATCAATGAAACCTTCACACATTAAACCATAAGCAGAGAAATATTGCAAAAAGAAATTTCAACATCCAATATTGATAATCCAAATAGCAAAATAAATCAATAGTCAAATTTAATAGAAATAAAACTTCCCAACAATACATATCTAATCAAAAACAAATTTCAACTACTCTTACAACTAGTAATCCAAAAGCTAGAATGAACTAACCATTCAAGTATTAATAGAAATGCAGTCCAAGACTTCAAACCTCTTGTACAAGATAATGAAGATGACAAATTTGAGTCGAACAATCAAAGTAATGGTCCTTCCATTAGCTCAAAAAAATATTTATAGTAGGGCAAGAAAATTCACTAGAGACAACCCTAAAAAATGAGGGTTCAAACTCTATTTATAGTTTGTAAATGAAAGAATAATAAGGAACATTAAAAAGATTACATATTTTCTAGATCATTAGAGATTTATTAATGGCATCATATTATCAACCTATGGGAAATCCATTGTATGTAGACCACCATGGCATCTCAAATCCTCTACAACTTGTTGGGTGGTTCGTGATAGTTGGTGTACAGGCCATTAGAGACTGCATCTCATCTATCAGCTCTTATTCGAAGCTTGCTTCATCCTCGATATGCAACTACATATGGTTATTATTCTTGAAACCCTTCGATGCTTTGGATTCCTATCTCCCAATTGACTATGTTCAAATATGGTGAGAAAATACTTTTAAATACTTCAAAATTGCTAGCAAAATCTTGACCATTGATCTTCCCCATGCACGACTAGATTAGATCTTAGAATTTACTTTGTACAATGGTAGGGAAAAACCAAAGCACCATTCCACTCTTATAAGTCAATGATGTCACCTTCCCTGAATTTGATTATGCGGAATGCCAATCCAACATGAAATACATTAAGAATTAAGCGGGATTAAATATGCTCGTTAACCTTCCCTTTTCTTATTGGAACTTTGAAGCAACCAAAATTCTACACTACAAAAGCTGTTGGTGTCATATTTGCTAAAAAAATTTATGAAATCAAGAATCTACACTTGGGCAAGTGTAAATCTTCCCTCATCCCCAATCCACACTTTCCATAGTGTAAAACAACTTTTCCTCCATTCCACACTAGAGTTAGTGTAATCCACACTTCTTGTCTCCAATCCAAAAAGAAGTTTGTTCAAAATGCTCTTTGTCACCAATCTGCACCTCTTCTATGAATTTTCACCTCTTCATCATTATTTGAAACCAAAATACTCTATCCACTCACCAAAATTGGTCTCTTCAACACTTAGTCGCTCGAAGGATGTCAAAAAATACAAGCAATCGTTATTCGGTACTTCTCCTTGCGCTAATGTCATCTCCACCCAAAACCTCTATGAAATCATAATGCATCACTAGTCCATTACCAAATGCATTATAAATTGTGTGGAATTTATCCAAGTGAAACATATACTAAGTGTTCAAAGGATTAGAAAACACTTCTTGCAGATCTACTCAAAAATACACTGAAAAACATGCGGAATCAAAAATTCATACCTTAGATAAAATTTTCAATGTTTTCTAAGGATGTGGCCTTTTTGGGCCTACATTTTGGCACGGATTTGCTCGCAAATCCATCAAACTCAGAGTATTATCCATTGTGCATCAGGTGTCAAAAATGCTTCTCTTCAAAAATTCTTTAATTAATAACTTCCATATGAATACTATCCTATAAAAATTTTATGGTCACCTTCGAGGATAAACGTTCATATCAAGACCATGCTTTATACACCTAGAGGATAATGATTCATATGGAGAATATGTCATAATCATTAATGCCTATGCCATTCTAGTAAAACTGCCTCACTACTCTAGTAAAAAACACAACTATGTTCTCCTTATAAAGCTCTTTTTACAATTCATGATAAAAATGCCTTCACACAAAAATTGCTATTTTTCTATCTCCCTATGGACTCATGCTTTTATTGTTTCTTTCAGACCATGTCAGAGTACAAATGAATCAAGAAAAAATACAAAACTTATGAATATATGTACAAAGCAAAAATGGCTAAGTTTGTGCCCCTTTAGGACCTGTAGTGGTTCTATTTGACTCTTCCTCTTGTTGAGCCTCTTCTTCAACTTCTTCTTCAAATTTTGCTTTAGCTTCTTCCTCAGGCGAATATTTCTCTTTATTTCCCTCTCCAACATCATCACCAAATAATTGCACCATTAAATTCAAATTTTATAGGGCCTATTTCCAGGTTACCTTTGAGGGATTGGAAGTCTCTTTTAGCTTCTTGTAAATATACTGGAGTTCACCAATATCTTCATAATTAGTAGCATTCCCTCTATTTATTAGATCCTCCATGAGGTCTCTCAGTCTGGTGAAATCAATGATCATTTGTGCAGCTTGCTCTTGGTCCAATGGCTCTTCTAGAGAGTCAATCTCAGATTCATCCTATAAGGTCTCTCTAGTACTTTTCTTAATCTCTTCAACTGATAGCAAGCTGTGAACTTCCATCCACAAACCTTTGAAACCAATCTGTATCATTTATTTGTTAACATACACTACATCCTTGAGTACCTCTTTCCTTTTGAAGTTCTATGTGCTTATTTACTATAATCCTAGTAGCAACTCTAGTAATGTTCCATTCTTTATTAGGGATTGGCTTGGCAGAATCGCTGAGTCTGCTATCCACCAACCTGTAAATATTCTCTATTGGAATTACCATAGGGTATAGTTCTCCAGTGATTTTATCCAAATACTTCTAAATGCTCTAGAGTAAGTGGCTAACATCATCTAAATAATCAATAATAATATGAAGCCCTAAGCATTTTTCTTAAACTTCAAAGAGTAGTTCTTTTCTTACTTTCTTTAATCCATCTTTGAAACAACCAAACGATTTAGATTTTCTCAATCTGAAGCTGCTACTTCAAACTTTGAATATCCTTAACCTGTTCTTCATTCAAAATTTTCTACTCTACTAGCTGCTCTTTGAGCTTATTGGCTTCTTAAAACTTTTCTTGCTAGCTCTTAGCTTCCTTTTTCAAAGCTTTCTCCACTTCTTTCTAATTTCAGATAATTTTTTGAATCTTTTTAATTTGTTTTTCTAGCTTTCCCACATTTTCTTTAAATATATCATTCTTCACATAAAAAATATCCAAGTGGTCTCTAGATATTACCAATTTATATTCATCATACAACTTATCAATATCTTCAGTATGCTCTTCAATACGATAATATTGAACTATCATCTCAATTTTAGGATTGCTTACCAAGGGAACCAGATCAACAATCATGCTTCTTCTCCTATTAGCCATCCTATTAGAAGGCTTAGATAAATTTTTTGCCTATAAATCATTGCTTCTATGTGTAGCTACCTACTCATTCTATAGAATTGCCTGAGTAGGGTAACTTGTAGCAAGAGGAGAAGAAGATACAAGGAATGAAAGAGCAGAAACAACAGTTGATCCTAATTGTCCAAAAAATTTTACAGTAGACTCTGTGACCATAGTGGAATCTGTGACCACTACTATTATTGCAATTGGAAAACCTATGGAAAATGAAGGGAGACTCACAAATGGGTGAGGGGGTGAACTAGAAATAGTTTATTTAACAGAGGATGGTGGTGGTGGTAATGGCAAAGATGAAACTATGGGGGATGGTGAGAGTGGAACTTTAGTTGATGAGTTTGGAACTTCGGATGATAAAAGTGGAACCTCAGAGTGAAATATGGACTTGAGGTGATGAATAAGGAATTTGTGATGACCTTGAGGAAGATGTATTGGTTTGTACCTCGATAGCAACTCATGAAATAAGAGGTAAACTATGAGGTGGGGAAGGTACCTTTGTTACAAATTATTTTTTAGAAAGATAAGGAGATTTCCTTGGGGAATATGGAGGAGGAAGAGGAGAAGAGGGATTGGATACCATACCTTCACCTACTGATGTAGAGTTTTATGGAGCTATGTCTATGATCTACTATTGTTCTTGTTGTATTGATTCTGCAATAGCTGAAATAGTGGTTTTTTCAATTACATCTTCTTTATCTAGCCTCTGCTTCTTGGATATCTCCTTCTCAATTATTTCTAGGGCCCTTTTGGCCTTTATTTGGAAAACCTAATATGTAACTTTCTTAGCTTCTATATCTTCCTTAGACAGTCCTTCAATTACTATTTTCTCTAGCAATACATATTTAGAAATGGGATTTAACTCCACTATTGCTACAACAGTAAAACTTAGAGGTGTAAACCTGATGCTATCATATTTTTACTTCTAGTTAAAATCTATATCTGGAGGCTGAGCACCCAAGGCTACGTGCTTAGGCCTATTTTTTGTTTCTATAACTAGTGCACTAACAGTCCTCTCCTCAGAATAGTGCATTTTACTCATCAACCATGCTCCTTTTGGAAATTATTCTATCTATTCAGCTGAAGGCTAAAAATTCTTTAGTACTTTGGTAGTGGTTAATGGAGAATCAAGCTCCTCTTCTTATTCTTGTGGGGATGGATAATCAAGCCCAAATAGTGACTTACCATATATGAGAACTATATTCCTTGTGTCTTTGGGCCTCCAAGTTTGGAGATTATTGTCATACAATTTAGAAAATTCAACATCCATTTTAATCCTAAATTTGGACTTTGTTTTACCAATCTCGACTCTCATCCTCCACCAATCTGATATTTTGGCCTCATTCCATTTCCCTTTATGCCCTAGCTTTTCATTGTCAAGATCTTGATACTGAGTCTTCTTTCTTTTCTTTTTTTTCCTCAATATCCTTAATGGTAGACTCTTTCAAATGATGTCTTACATTGTTGTCTAGGTCAAAATCCATAATTTTCTCATAAATGTTAAACCATGGAGGAATTTGATCCATTTTAGCAACATTCCATTCCAAAAGATTAGTTTTTTTATTTTTTCTACTTTGCTCAAAATGGGGCCTAGATTTATTTTCAAATTTGTAAGCCTTTTCCATTTAATTCAATATTTATTTTGCATAATATTTCATTTGGATCATAACTCCATAACTGAGAAATATAGAACAGACCCAACCTATCTAGGTATTGTTCAATTTGTTCACCATGCCACTTCTTTGTAATAGTTATATAACTAACATTTCAGTAGGTCAACATAGAATTCCTCTTTCTTCGAAAACCATAGTTCAAATCAATAGATTATGCTTGTCTCAAATATTCTAAGGTAAATAGTCTCTTAGTGATAAAGTGAGGTAGTAGAAAATGCTTTTTTTAGAAGCCATATAGTCTAATGACTATGCCCTCTATTAGGAGATACAAGTCTCCTTCCTCTACACCCTTTGTTCTCAATATTTTCTCAGCAAGTAGTGGTATCCTAGGGCAAAATCCATACATTATTTTCAATTTTGGCCTTTAAGAATTCCAAATTGAACTTGTAAAAGACTCAGTACTTCTAATATGCTTAGTACAATAATAAATTGGCATGATTTCTCCTTCGTTGGTCTTGTATTTGATTGGAATCCATGGCATCATATCATTAACAATAGTGAAAACATCCATATTAGGCTTGAACAATACCTAAAACTAGGTGCATTAGAGCTTCTTTTCAATGTTACGAACTACTCATGTATTCTCTGGATAAGGAAATCCAGCCAGTAAAAATAGATAACCTTAATACCCTTTTCAGCTGCACCTTTCTCATACATCCTCTTATTGGAAATGTAGTATGCAATGACTATTTGCCAACCCTACACCATTTTATTAGAATCCATACCATCCATACAGGATAACATAGAGTACAGCTCTAGGTATTCAAGATGTTCAATAGAAATTGGGACCCAAGGTAATCCTTTTCTAGGTCTAGTGTCTTTGATTTGTTTATATACCCACTTTCTAAAAGACTCACCATCATTAGCTCTCTTCTCCAAGGAGTAATACCCAGCCTGGTTAGTTTTTCTAAACTCCTTTGGTTTTATCGATGGCTCTACTTCTATGGTGAAAAACTTGTTATAGTTTGCAACCGTGATGCTAAACAGGATCTTGCCTTTAGCAGTCTTCACTACTTTTGCTATTGGGTCATAAAAATTAATGATGGCTGCTATTAATTTAGGTTAAGGATGGACAAAATCACAAATATAAAAAGATAGATATGAGAGCACAACACATCTACCTTCAACTAATAGGGCCACTCCTACCTTGTATATATTATTGATGTTTTTTCTGAACTTCGATCTCTCTGTTTGGACTAGCTTGGTATCCACCATAGCTTCTGATTTGTCGATGTAGTAGCTCACTACCCTCTTCTCTAATTTTTTGATCTCTTCAAAGTCTTCGAAAGCCATCTCCATTCGCAACACCTTAGATTTTCACTATAGAATTTGCAGGTAATTCTTCTGCTAACATTCTACTCTCCTCCACATAATAAATGTTGCTCTTGTCAAATGGATAGTACTTTGTGCTTTGTTCTTCCAATTAATGTTGCATGCATGTATTCTACCATTAATATGGCTACTACATGACTTGCTCATTGGCACGCTTCTCAACTAGCACTCTATCCATTTTGGTGGCTTAGAGGTAGTGTTCTGACTTTTGATTGGTCAAAATTCAAATGTGCTTCACCCTTGTGGTGTTACTTTGTCCTCTCTTTTAGGCGTACAAAAATTCAACATTTATTATAGACCTTTTACCCTTTCCCAAGTGATAATATGTGGAATTACTACCCCACTCAAATGTAGACTTAAAAAATGGTATATTAGCGACACCTTATTTTTCCACACCACTTAACTTTGAATTGTAGTAGATTATGACCTTCCTCATTCTGCACCTCAAAAGTCTAGAAACCCGATGGATTGGAACCCGCTCTTAACTTCGCTAGCATTGTGGTCCATTTGAGTGTAGGAAAATAGTGCACATTATATTCTGCTAAAATGTAGTTCATTTAGGTACGAATTGGAATACATTCTTTACTCTGCTAGTGATGGTTCTTTTGCATGTAGATTAGATTTTAACAATATTTCGCTTTGCACTTATAGAGTACTTGAGTGCATAATAGGAGGTGTTGCATCCTGTGGGAACACTTAGCCAAATTTTGCCAAATTTTCTCTTTCTTTTCTCTATTTTTTATATATTTTGTACAACATACTGTTAAAAAAAAACTTGATACAAAGTGTAGAAAGAAAGAAAATATGATACAATGTATATACATATATTACAATGAGCTTATATTTCAATTAAAGTAGAGTTTGAGATGAAAACCATTAACTAGAATTGGTTGTATGTTTCCTTCTAGATCTTCAACTTGGAAAAAAATGGTCTTATTTACCTCTACTATCTTAAAAGGGCCATCCCAGAAGGAGTCAATCTTCTGATGGTGACCTAGTTTTGCTCTTTCAACATTCCACCTTAGGACTGAATCTCTTATCTAAAATTTTTTGAATCTTGTCTTTTTATCGAACCATGCCTTGATGTCCATATAATTTTTTTGAAAGTTCTCATATGCCTGAGCTCTCCTTTCTTCCAACTATAGTAGGTGTGTCAACCTTGCATCCAATGGATTTTCCTCTAATTATTATTCTAAATTTATCAGTTTGAGTGTTGGAATTTCTAAATGACTAGGTAGCACTACCTCTTTGCCATATACCATAGCATAAGGGGAAGTCTTTATGGACTTCTTGATGGTAATCCTATTTTACCATAAATCTTGTTCTATCATTAGGTTCTAACTTATTTTATTTCCTTCAAGTGATCTCCTCAAAATCATTAACATTTTTTTGTTGGTAGACTCTACAAGTCCATTCCCTTGAGGGTAATAATTTGAAGTATTCTTAATTGTTATGCCATACTTTTTGGAAAATCCAATATACTTGGCTCCTATGAAGGCTGGCCCATTATCACTCACCAAGGCTTCCAATACTCCAAACCTTAAAATCAAACTTTCCATAAAATTGATCACAACCTTATGATCTGATTTCTTGGTAGGAATAGCTTCTACCCATCTAGTGATGTAGTCTGTGGTAGTTAGAATATATTTGTGCTCAGCTAAAGAATTTGGATTGATGACACCTATGAAATATAGACCCCATTTCTGAAATGGTTCTTCTATCTATATTGGTATGAGGGGGAATGATGCAATCCTTGTTCTCCCCATATGCTTCTGGCACTTGTAACAAGATCTAGTAATTTTGAACGTATCAAAAAACATAGTAGGCTAGTAATAGCCTGATCTTATGATTTTTATAGCTATGAATCTCCCTAAGAAATGTCCTCCAAATGGCCCTCCATGGAACTCTTCAATGACCTTTTGTTGTTGATCTTCTTTAAAGCACTTAAGGGGGACTCCATCAAGGTTCTTTTTGTATATCCCTTTTGGTAGTAATACATACTTCAAGGTCTATATACGATATCTTCTTCTTTGAGATACATTAAAGTTAGGGGGTCATACACCATTTTGAAAGTATTTGATCATTTGGTCGACCCAATTAGATTCACCTGGTTGTATTCTTTCAAATTGGTCATCTTCTACTACCTGGAAAGCTGCTATTTCTACTGATACTTATGCCTATGTTAGATCTTGGTATAGGGCCTTGCCTCTCACCAATTTAGTGGGATGTATCTCCACATCATATTCTTGGATCTTGGTAATCCAACCAACCCTCTTATATCCTAGTTCACCTTGCAAAATAAAGCTTCTTACATTTGGGTGAACAACATATACCAGGGTTTTACTTTGAACTAAGTACTACCTGAACTTCTTCAATGACTTCATCACAAAAAATACTTGTTTCTCAATAAAATTATACTTGACTTGGTAATCATGGAGGGTCTAGCTCCAAAATAATATGGGATGCTCTTCACCTTGATCATCCTTTTGAGTGAGCACTGTGGCATAACTTTCTTTAGCTCCATAAGCGTAAAGAATAAAATATTTACTAAAATTTAGATTTACCAGCATTGGGGCTATTGCAATGGATTGCTTGATTATATCAAAGGCTTATTTCCTGACTTATATCCATTTTAACTCTACATTTTTCTTGAGCAACTCAGATATGGGCCTCACTTTTTATGTAAAGTTAGAAATAAATTTCCTGACAAAGTTTATTTTACCTAAGAAAGACAGTAAAGCTTTCTTATTCATAGGCAATGGGAGAGCAAGAATGGATTTTATTCTATCTAGATCTATGGCCATACCTTCTTTTGAAACCACATGACCCAACAACTTTACCTCATGTACTGCAAAGAATGATTTCTTACGATTGAAGGAAACACCAAATTCTTTGTATTTTTGAAAAACTTGCTCAAGGTGTGCTAAATTTTCATGCTTGTTATAGGAAAACACTTTCATGTCATCCAAATAAATTAGAATGGCCTTATTAATAAGTTTCCAAAAGGCATAGTCCATGTCTTTCTAAAATATGGCTCCTACATTAGACAACTCAAAAGGTTTTCTCTGATAGGTAAAAGTACCCCATTTCATGGTGAATATTGTTTTATACTGATCTTCATCCTTCACCTAAATCTGGTTATAGCCATAGAAACCATATAATAGTGAGAACCTTTATACCCCTCCCACTATATATGATCAGTATGTGGAATGGGGTAGTGATCCTCTAATGATGCCTGATTAAGATTTCTAAAACCCACACACAGGTAAATATCACCATTCTTTTTCCTTACAGGTACCAAGTTGGCTATCCAGGTGGAGTGTTTTATGGGATATATGATCTTAGTATTAAACAACTTTAAGATCTCTTCTCTCATTATGGCCTTAATCCTTGCATTTATAGGCCTTTTCTTTTGCCTAAAAGGCTTTGTATCAGGCTCTAACTCAATAGTGTGTTGGATAATCCTTTTGCCATAAACCTTTTGGTCCTCATATGACCAAGCTACGATATTTGGATACTTCAGGTATAAAGCCTTGATATATTGTTCTTCCTATGGTGAACATCGAGTTCCAACATTGAGCTTCTTTTCATTACCAACTTCAACTTTTTTATAATTTTTTTCATTGACTTTCATGGCTCTGGTCCTTTTTATGTCTTCATTAATGAATATGATTTCCAAGGTGACCAATCCTCTAAGTATGTGATTTTTCCTAAGTTGAATAACATCCTATTGATCAATTTCCTCCTTAATTTCCTCTTGGACCAAGAAGAGACAAACTTCTCTTACCAAAAAATCAATTATCTATTCATCATTTTCAAATACCTACCATAAAATCTGCTTATCTGGTACAACAGGCCTAAAAATTATTTTTATTCCCTTGTCTTTCTTGATTCCAATGTCTATAGAAGGTCTAAATTTAGCTCCCTTGGCTTCTAAGGAGTTTGTCGAAGTATTCTTTTCTCTGGGAATAAAATTTATATTTAGGGCATCAAAGAATTCCATTATATCCCATACCCTATTTTTGTATTCTTTTAGGTAATGGTGCTTACTGTTGTACCTTTATCTTACCTAATGGACAATTAACTCGAAGTCACCATATATTTTTAGGACCTTAATGCCCATGAATTATGCTTGCATAAGTCCAAGGCACATAGACTCATATTCTATAGTGTTATTGGTACATGACCATATTAATCTGTAGGTAAAACTCTTTGTCCCTTTTAGTTATGACTGTAGTACTACTCCAACACCAGTTCCATTTCTGCATCTAGCACTATCAAATTGCATAGTCCATACCTCTGTCTCTCTCGTATATTTATTAGATATAGCAAGAATTTTCTTCTCTGATTCTGCAAAAATACTATATGTGCCCATGCCTATACGAAATTGACTGTAATCCTCTGTAAAAGGTAATTCATCTTCAAGTTCCAGTTCCTCAAATTTATCCACAATTTCAAATTCTTCAAGAGGAGTGAGGTTGCACATGTCTTCCTCAAATTTTTCTATATGATAAGATACTATATTTTTAGGTGTTATCCTTATCCTCCTACCCTTAAAGGGAATGACCATGCTAGAATAATCCATGTATATGAATCCACCTAATTTTGTAGTGAACTCCCTTGAGAGGCATAAATCAAAGTAGGGTTCTAGGTCAACCACTACTATTTCTTGTACTATTGTCACCTCAAGGGCTCTATGTAACCTCATTAAAAAATCCTTTATTACTCCCACTATTTTCACATGTGTCCCATTCAATTGTAGTACTCTAGGGAAATATCAGGTATAATCCATACCCATCTCTTCATAGACTGCTTTAGGCATAACTGTAGTTGAGGCTCCTGAATCTATCATACAATTTTGAACTACCCAACCTTCCATACTCAATGAAATATAGAAATTAGGGGGTTTATTCTTCAAAATAGTAGGGGACACTTATTTCTTTTTTGGGGATATGTTAAGGGCTATTGTGGCCTGCCTATCCTGTGGATACTTGTTGAGAGAAGCTTTGAGCAAATCAATCTATCTAGGAATGAAAATAGTATCATATAAACTAGCTTTCGATGAAATACTTTTCATCTCTTCTATAATTTTGTATTCAGACTTAGCCAAGGTGGTCCTCTCAAGCCTTCTCTTTGGCTTACCATATTTTATTTTGTATTGTTGAGTGGATTCTATTCTTTGTCTTTTGGTAATAGAAGGGAATCTAAGCCTCTCTTGAGCCTCATATTTAGACTTCATTCGGTCTCCTTCAATTTATCTCTTGAATCTCTTGGGTAGACTATTTGTCTTATATTTCCCTTTAGCCTGGGGAATGGGAAAAGTATCACTGCTTTAAGGATGTGGTTCATTCCTTTTCCAAGAAGGAACTTGGAGTTGTCCCATTTTTTTTGGGTCAAATTTTAAGGTTTTCTTTCCAGACCTTTTCATGATAGCAATTGGGCCATCCTCATCCAGCTATTTCCCAACCATGATTTGGTCAGGCTGCCATAACATACTTTTCCTTCCCTTTTGATTTATTTCTACTTGATCCATAGCTTGTTGAACATGATGTTGATACATGACACAATACTATGAACCATGAGGGTCATTACATACTAGACGCCAGAGATTAAGCAGACTTGTCTCTAAAGAACACTCGGGCTCTTCATATGCTACATTCACTCTGACCCCAATACTATCACTAGGACCAGGTCTCTGATATTTATTCACATATGGAAATATCCTCTATTGTGACATTTCCTATCTCTCTTTTCCATTGAATTCATTCTATTACTCAAGAATAGAATGAAAACTCTTGAGATGCTTGAGAAGGAAGGGGAGGGAAAGTAACTACAAAATATGATGCTTTTAGTTGAGGGATAGGATTCATTTGTGGATATGGGGATGATAAGGAAGGGGGATCCATGTAATATGAGCTTGTAGCTTGGATTTGGGTATTAGTGGTTTCTGAATTATAAGGTAGCACAGTTTTGGGAGGTAATCTTCCCACATTAATTGAGAATATTCTCAACATGAATTGTTGCATTATAAACTTAGGAAAAAGTTTCTACTCCATATTGTTGTGTCTACAAACATAGATATGATCCAAGAGCTCTGATATAATACATATAATCCAAGCATGCAGTTGGTCTAGCTACAGGGGGAATTCTTTTCCATGTTTAACTAAACATAAAATTGAAATCTGATACAGTTTCTTGCTGAGATTTCTATATGGACATAAACTAATTGAACAAGGAGAAAACGTTAGTAGATTCATTAAATTATTCAAAAAAATGCTTAGCCAATGCTTTCCATGAAGTAATGGTGTTATCTTCTAGAGTCATAAACCAATGCAAAATCTTCCCTTTGAAGGATAGGTCTAGGATCCTCACAATAATATCCTCCTCCTTTATGTTGTGGATTGCTTCTAGATTCAAAATATCCTTATAGTGCTCATATGCTATTTTTACAGATCCATCATAAGTGGGAATGGACTTGGATACAACCTGGGGGATGGCATTCATATGGGCTAATCTAAGGGGACTAGTTGTGTTCCAGCTGGGGTATTTCTATAATGGCTAGTTTGAGGGTACATTTTCCTGATTAGGGGCTGCATTTCCTACCATATTTCCAAGTGTAGGTCCTCCTACAGAATTTTTTGAATTAACTATAGGGTTTTCCTCAGGAAGTTCTTCATCTGAGAGGAAATATTAATTCAATATTCTTATAACATTAGATCCTCTGTAAGGTAACTCACAATAGAAAAGGATTCAGGGTTATTTCTTTTGAAATATCTGGTATACATGAAAGGATATTGGCCTATAGCAGTAATTATTTTCTAGGTTCAAATACCGAGAAGTCGCTAGGTGAATTTACTATTCTCTACTTATCAAGGTCAAGAAAATTCACCAAATATTGATTCCTCTAGGCAGAGATAAAACAATAACTCATGATAGATTTTTGTGTTCCTTGTAAACTTGTCCCATTGAGTGTGCCAAAAACTATTGGGCACCAAAATGTCATCAAGATTTACTTGACATTGCAACTATCCATCTTCCATTTTTTTTTTCCAGGCACGCACCCGATAGTCATAGCTCAGCACTCAAGCATTGGATGGGTCAAAGTAAACTTCAATCCAACCTCTAGATTAGGTTGGTTCCTTGTCAACTTAAAATGGTGTTGACTCAATTAAATCTCCAATAGGTTTTTTAGATTAAGGTTAGAAAAGGTTTAGGGTTAGAAATGTTATAAATAAATAGTGGCCAGATAGGCTAATATCATAGGCAACTACAACAAAAGGCTCTTACAAGCTATTTCTAGTATCTTATTACTCAGATAAACATTACCCAAATAAATTAAACCTTCACATATTAAAACATAAGTAGAGAAATATTGCAGAAATAAATTCCAACATCCAATATTCATAATCTAAATAGCAGAATAAATCAATAGTCAAATTTAATAGAAATAAAAATTCCTAACAATATAGATCTAATCAAGAATAGATTTCAACTACTCTTATGACTAGTAATCCATAAGTTGGAATGAACTAACCATTCAAGTATTAACATAAATGTAGTCCAAGACTTCAAACCTCTTGCACAAGATAATGAAGATGATAAATTTGAGTCGAACAATCAAAGTAATGCTCCTTCCATTAGCTCACAATAATATTTACATTAGGGCAAGAAAATGCACTAGATCCGACCCTAAAAATGAGGGTTCAACCTCTATTTATAGTTTGTAAATGAAAGAATAATAAGGAACATTACAAAGATTACATATTTTCTAGATAATAAAAGAGTTCTTTCTGGCATAATCTTACTAGTTTAACCTTTGAGAAATATGCTATATGTAGATTGCCATGGCAGCTTAGATCCTCTACAACTTGCTGGTTGGTTGGTGACAGTTGGAAAACAGGCCGTTAGAGACTACATCTCATCCATAAAATATTCTTGGAAGCTCGCTTCACTGTCTATCTACAATTGCATCTAGTTTTTGTTCTTGAAACCCTTAGATGCTTTGGATTCCTATCTCCCAACTAATTTTATTTAAATCTGGTGAGAAAATACTTTTAAATACTTTAGAATTTCTAGCAGAATCTTGACTGTTGATCTTCCCCATGCACGGCTATATTAGATCTTGGAATATACTCTATCAATGATGGGGAAATACCAAAAAACCATTCCACTCTTATAATTTGATAACATCACCTTCCATGGATTTGATTATGCGAAATTCTAATTCGACATGAAATGCATTAAGAATTTAGCAGGATGAAATCCGCTCGTCAACCTTCCCTTTTCTTCTTGGAACTTTGAAGCAACCAAAAATCCACACTACAAAAGCTATTGACATCATCTTTGCTAAAAAATTTGCGGAATCGGGAATCCACACTTGGGCAAGTGTAAATCTTCCCTCATATCCAATCCGCACTTGCCATAGAGTAAATCATATTTTCCTCCATTTCGAACTAGAGTTAGTGTAATATGCACTTCTTGTCTCCAATCCAGAATGAAGTTTGTTCAAAATGCTCTTTGTCATCGATCCACACATCTTATATGACTTTTCATCTCTTCATAATTATTCCAAACCAAAATACTATATCCAATCATCGAAATTGGTCTCTTCAACACTTAGTCGCTCGGAGGATGTCAAAAAATGCAAGCAGTCACTATTCCACACTTCTCCTTGCACTGACGTCATCTCCACCAAAAATGTTTAGAGAATCGAAACGTGTCGTCAGTCCGCTACCAAATGCATTATAAATTGTGGAATTTCTCCAAGTGAAAAATATACTGTGTTCGGCAGATTATAAAACTCTTGTTGCAGATCCGCTCCAAAATGTACTGAAAAACATGCAAAATAAAAAATTCATACCTTAGATAAAATTTTCAATGTTTTCTAAGGATGTGGTATTTTTGGGCCTACAAGTATTTATACCATATGGTTTGGATGCAATAAAGTAAGTCTCCAAAAAATACATTGTGCATGTGAAGGGCTAAGAAATATTTCGAGTGATTTTCATGAGAAAAGAAAAGGTTTTAATTTTTATAAGGTTGAAGTAGACGACGAATGAATAAATGGGAGTGAGGGTTTACTCCCATCACCATCCACTTGGATGGTCTAGTGGCAAGGCCTGGCACGTAGGTTGTTGGTAGGATAGAGGTCTCACATTCGATTCTCGGTAGCAACAAAGGTTAAAGGTTTTTGGTGTTTTGTTTTTGGTGTTGGAAAGGAAGATAAGAAGTAGAAGGTACTTCTTTGGTGTTGTGAGGATGCGTAGCCCATGTGGCTACCAAAGTTATGGCTTAGGCAATATTAAGGTAGGGGAACATGAGTTCGAATCATGTGGGGTGCTTTGTGGAGTCTAAGGCACATGAAAATTAATTTTTGCTTGTGGCTAAGGTATGAATAAATATTTTTTATTTTTGCCAAGTGTTAATTAAAGTTTGGAGGTTATAAGGGTTTCCAAGGATCTTTGTTGACATAATTTGGAATTAATTTTGGATTGAATGTTGGAGAGGATAAGGTGTATTCAAGGACTTTTTTATTGTAATTTGAAATTTATTTTGAGGGTTGAAATTTGATTAAAATATTTTATTGAGTTGGAGGTAAAAGGAGTTATAGGAAGATTGCCATTATAATTATTTTTGTGAGTGAATGATTCATTGATTGAAGATTGATTTTTAAGGAAGGAGTAATAAGGTGTATTTGTGATTTATCATTTTATGTGTATTACTTGAATGGTGAAATATTTGTTGGGATAAATATTTTTGTGGAGATTTTGAGATAGGTTGTTGCTATCTAACCTAGAGTTGGGAAAAGGTTTTGGTTGTGAGTAAAATAGGTTTTGAAGATATATCTCCATAAAAACAAAAGGTATGGGCACATCTTCCTTATGATTGAAATATTGTTGGATTGAATGTTGTGAAATGTAAAGGTGGAGTGAAAAGGATTGTTTGATAAGCATTGTTGGAAATGTTTGAGTAAGTTTTCATATGCATGATTGGTGAATGATTAAGAGAATATTTGAGTTAGATATTGAGGATTGTTTGAGTTAGGGTTTGAGACCCACATTATGCATTTTGGTTGGAAGTAGTGTGAAACACTTGATTAGGGTTTGTGAGCAAGTTGTGTTTCATTGATTGAATGATTGAGTGAAATTCTTGAGCATTGGTTTTGAGTGATATTGAAAGTGAATATACAAACATTAGAAATTAGATTTGTGAAAGTGACAGACTTAATGACTGAGTAGAACATATTGAGTTTTTGATAGAGTACATCATTCTCTATATGTTCCAGAGGTTAAATAAATTTTGAATAGAATATGTCTAAACTTATTCAAGTTAAAGGAATTACTTTGAAGATTAGACAAAGAAATTGATAGCATTGTGTGCAAGATTTGAGATTGATTGAGCATATCTTGTGAGTTGTTTTTGAGCATGTGTTTGGATAGATTTGAGTAAGCTTTTGTTAAAATCTTAAGGACATATTTGAGACAAGTCTTTGTGAAGACTTGTAGAGAATATTTGAGGTAAGTCTTAGTGAAGACTTGAGAGCATATTTGAGGTAAGTCTTAGTGAATACTTGAGAGCAGATTTGAGGTAAGTCTTGGTGAAGACTTGTGAGCAAATTTGATTGAGTGATTTTTTCAATCTTTGTGTTAAGGCTTGGGACAGATATGAGTAGAGTTGATTGAGTGATTTGTTCAAGATTTGTGTTAAGGCTTGGGACAGATCTAAGTAGAGTTGATTTGTGATTGGATCAAGCTTTGTGTTAAGGCTTGAGGATATATTTGAGGATAGATTTTGGTGCAGATTTGAGAGAAGATTTATGCTAGACCTAAGACATAGTTAGAGCAGATTTGTACTAGATCGAGGATAGTGTTTGGTGTAGATTTGAGATAGAGTTGAGAGAAAGATTTGGAGGTGATAGAGCAGAGGATAGTAGTCTCTAGTGGATAGAGATCTATTAGCTAGGGTAGTGAGGATAGAGGTCTTCTGAGTGAGGACAAAGATCTTCTATGGAGAGAGATCCACAAGCCAGAGCAGTGGGGATAGTAGTCTTCTAGAATATCATCAGCTAGAGTAGAGGAGAAATAGTTCTCCTATGGATAGAGATCCATGAACCAGAGCAAGGGGAAAGAGTTCTCCTATGGAGTGTGATCCATGAAGCAGCTAGGAAGATAGAGTTCTTCTGTGGAGAGAGATCCACAAACCAATTGAGGGGATAGAGTTCTCCTGGGTCAAGTTCCATGAATCAGAGAAAAGGGGAAAGATTTCTCCTATGGATAGAGATCCACAAATCAGAGCATTAGGGGATTGGTGTCTCCTTTGGATAGAGGTCCATAAACATTGTAATAGGGAAGTGATTCCCAAGAGATTTGTTGAGAAAATTTTAGTGAAATATTTTCTCCGTGGAGTAGCCCACATTGGGTGAACCACGTTAAATTGGTGTCTCTATTGTGTGTGATGATTTATGCATTGATTTGATTACCGTTGTTGATATTGCCATTGATTATATTGGATAATATTTTTTGGGAAAGAAAAGTAAAAGTTGATCTTATACTGTTCACCTCCCCCTCTTAGTATAAGCTTGTGTTCTTCAATTGGTATCAGAGTGGGTTCCTTCGAAAGAGTTTAATAGCTTGAAGGAAAATCTTACAGGAACACATATGGATTCTTAGAGTGGATCTTTAGGAAATAAGGCACCATTGTTCGATGGGAACAATTATGCATTTTGGAGTATAAGAATGAATATTTACCTAATGGCACAAGGAAATGATATATGGTAAGCAGTTGAGGATGGATACACATCACCAACAACTCCACCTACAGATAAATATAGTAAGCTCCTACATCTAAATAATTAAAAGACAATGAATGCAATATTAAGTGGTTTACATGAATCAAATTTTGTAAAATTTATGCATTGCACATCAACAAAAGAGATTTGGGAAAAGTTGAAGAAAATATATGAGGGAGACAAAAAGGTCAAGATGGAAAAATTGCAAAATCAAAAGAAAAATTTTGAAGACCTAAAATTGAAGGATGAGGAAGACATTGCTACCTACTTACTTTGTGTGGATGAGGTTTTGTTAACTCCATGCAAGGACTTGGGTTTAAAGTTGAAGAATCAGATGTTTGTCAAAATATTTTAAGGTCACTTCCTAAGAGGTATAGTGAAAAGGTTTCAGCCATAGAGGAAACAAAAGATATTGAAACTTTGACTAGGGATGAGCTACATGGCACTCTCACAGCTTTTGAGATGAGAATAGAAAAGGATCCTATTCCCTAGAAAGAAGAAACCTTCAAAGTTACAAAGAAGACAAAATAAAAGAAGTCAGATTAAAGTAATGAGTTATCTAGTGATGAAGAAGCAAACTATGGCAAAAGGAAAAAGGACACAAGAAAGCATAAAGGTACGAAAATAGTTAGGTGTTTTAATTGTGGTAAATATGGTCACTATGCATCTGATTATCCAAAAGCTAGAAATAGTAGTGGTGAAGAGAAATAGGATCATAAGAACAGGGAAGCAAGAAAATACAGGTATAAAAAGAAAAGTAGGGATGGACAAGGCAAGCAAGGAAAGAAGTTTTTCCAAAGGCATAAGAAGAGTTTCTATGCAGATAAGATAGACTTTGAAAGGCATAAGAAAATTTCAAGTGATAGTGATGAAAGGTCCTCAGAAAATGAAGAAGAAGAAATTCTATTTATGATAGTAGAAAATGAAGATGTTAAGAAAAAGTTAAAAAGGGAACCAATAATTCTCAAGTGTTTTAGGTGTGGAAATTTTGGTCATCTTGAAGATCATTGCACAAGGAATGGGTTCAATTTTAGTGAAGATGAATATGAAGATGCTCTTGAAGATATAGAAGAAGAAAGTCTCCTCTTGGAAATAGAAGAGGAAGGAAGTGCTTCTAGTGGAAATAAATAAGAAAATAATGAAGAGGATCTTGAAGACAAAAAGGTAGAGGAAGAATCAAAAAGTGAAGAGGAAGGAGAAGTTGATATTGAAGGTGAGCTTATTTTTGCTCTTAAGGAATTAATAAAGGTAAGAAAGCAGAACTCAAAACTCAAGCTTCAATTTTAGGAATGTGATGAAGAGAAAGGAAAGCTTATACAAGATCTGATAGATTCAATATCTAAGACAAGGAGATTTAAAGAGAAGTTAGAGGTAAAATTTTTAGAATGTGAAATATTAGAGCATGAGGTAGCTTCACTAAGGAAGAAAGTGAAAGATTCTAAATACAAGCTACACAGGTTTGGGAGAAGCTCAAAGACCTTGGATAAGATCATCAAGGTACAAATATCTTCATCAAACAATACAGGACTTGGTTTTGAAGAAGAACAAAGAGAACGAGGAGAGGAGTCAATCTCAAGCTCCAAAGAAGAAGAAGCTTCAGAAGAAGAGAGTGAAAGAGAAAGTGAGACTTCTGAGGATAAGTTGGAAAATAGAAAGTTCAACAAGGAAAGGAACAATGCATAAATAAGGAACAGATGGAACAGGAAACATCACAGGGAAGAAGAGACTAAGAGACCAATGGGGTCAAGGCAAGGTTTCTTCAATGGATGTTGCTTCTCATGTCACATGTTTGGACACAAGGCTATGCAATGCAGGACACATGAAAGATAGGGATATGGTGTCACTAAAAGGAATTTCAGAAATGGGCATCTATTTCAAGGGTATTGTTACTCTTGTAATCAGTTTGGTCATAAGGTAGTAAATTGCAGGGTTCATGATAGGAATGGATATGGCTTCACTAGGAGGAACTTCAAGATATTTGCACCTTCTAGGAACCACAAAATTAAGTGTTATAAGTGCAATAATGTTGGGCATATGGCTAAGTGGTGTAGAACAGAATTTCCAGAGACCAACAAGAACAGGAATATTCAGAGAAATCAGAAGGATCAGTTGAGGAAGAAGGTGGACAAAGAAAAAGAGCATTGTATGCTGGGAGTAGAAATACTCCCACCCCAAAATTAACCACCTCAAGGAGAGGAGGTGGGGAGGGGGCTAAGCTAAGAGTCTTATCTTTAGCCCCAAAGGTGGCCCTTTTCCATTGATGTCAAAGGGGGAGAGATTTGATTTAATATTTGAGTTAGGGGGAGAGCATTTAGTCAGGGGGAGCAGAATTGAAAAAGGAAAAAGGAATGGTTAAGGAAAAAGGGTTGCCATCAATGACAAAGGGGGATATTGTTGGATATTTTGAGTAATTGTGTTGTCATTGATGTCAAGAGACAGTGTCAGTGATGTCATAAGTCAGTGCAAGGAATTGGCAAAAGGAGGGTTAAAATATTTATATTTTAAGCCCAAGAGATTTGGTTTAAAGCTTCACATGATTGGTCAAAATATTGACAAAAGACCCTAAAGGAAGGAGATACCTAGGCTCAAAGGAAATAATATTATAATATTTATTATTATAATATTAAAGGTGCTCAAATAAAGTCTAAGGTTGGAAAAGGAAAATACCTAGGCCCAAGGGAAATAATATTATAATGTTTATTATAATATTAAGAGTTTAAGTTAAGCCTAAGGTTAATTAATTATAATATTTATATTATAATTAATAATATAAATTAATTTAATTAAACCCTAAAGTTAGGGTTGGGCACAAAATATTTTATTTTAATATTTTTTTCCGTGAGCAAAAAATAAGATATGGTATTTATACCATATGGTTTGGATGCAATAAAGCAAGTCTCCAAAAATTACATTGCGCATGCGAAGGGCTAAGAAATATTTCGAGCGATTTTTGTGAGCAAAGAAAAGGTTTTAATTTTTATAAGGTTGAAGCGGACAACGAACGAATAAAGGGGAGTGAGGGTTTACTCCCATCACCATCTTATTAGATGGTCTAGTGGCAAGGCCTGGTGCATAGGTTGTTGGAAGGAAAGAGGTTAAAGGTTTTTGGTGTTTTGTTTTTGGCATCAACGAGGAAGATAAGAAGCGGAAGGCACTTCTTTGGTGTTGTGAGGGTGCGTAGCCCATGTGGCTACCAAAGCCATGGCTAAGGCACTTGGTGGGCAGGTGAACGTGAGTTCGAATCGTGTGGGGTGCTTTGTGGAGTCTAAGGTGCATGAAAATTAATTTTTGCTTGTGGCTAAGGTATGAATAAATATTTTTTATTTTTGCCAAGTGTTAATTAAAGTTTGGAGTTTATAAGGGTTTCCAAGGATCTTTGTTGGCATAATTTGGAATTAATGTTGGATTGAAAGTTGGAGAGGATAAGGTGTATTCAAGGACTTTTTTATTGTAATTTGAAATTTATTTTGAGGGTTGAAATTTGATTAAAATATTTTATTGAGTTGGAGTTAAAAGGAGTTATAGGAAGATTGCCATTATAATTATTTTTGTGAGTGAATGATTCATTGATTGAAGATTGATTTTTAAGGAAGGAGTAATAAGGTGTATTTGTGATTTGTCATTTTATGTGTATTACTTGAATGGTGAAATATTTGTTGGGATAAATATTTTTGTGGAGATTTTGAGATAGGTTGTTGCTATCTAACCTAGAGTTGGCAAAAGGTTTTGGTTGTGAGTAAAATAGGTTTTGAAGATATATCTCCATAAAAAAAAAGGTATGGGCACATATTCCTTATGATTGAAATGTTGTTGGATTGAATGTTGTGAAATGCAAAGGTGGAGTGAAAAGGATTGTTTGATAAGCATTGTTGGAAATGTTTGAGTAAGTTTTCATATGCATGATTGGTGAATGATTAAGAGAATATTTGAGTTAGATATTGAGGATTGTTTGAGTTAGGTTTTGAGACCCACATTATGCATTTTGGTTGGAAGTAGTGTGAAACACTTGATTAGGGTTTGTGAGCAAGTTGTGTTTCATTGATTGAATGATTGAGTGAAATTCTTGAGCATTGGTTTTGAGTGATATTGAAAGTGAATGTGCAAACATTAGAAATCAGATTTGTGAAAGTGATAGACTTAATGACTGAGTAGAACATATTGAGTTTTTGATAGAGTACATCATTCTCTATATGTTCCAGAGGTTAAATGAATTTTGAATAGAATATGTCTAAATTGCTTCAAGTTAAAGGAATTACTTTGAAGATTAGACAAAGCAATTGATAGCATTGTGTGCAATATTTGAGATTGATTGAGCATATCTTGTGAGTTGTTTTTGAGCATGTGTTTGGATAGATTTGAGTAAGCTTTTGTGAAATATTAAGGATAGATTTGAGATAAGTCTTTGTGAAGACTTGTAGATAGATTTGAGGTAAGTCTTAGTGAAGACTTGTAGAGAAGATTTGAGGTAAGTCTTAGTGAATACTTGAGAGTAGATTTGAGGTAAGTCTTAGTGAAGACTTGAGAGAAAATTTGAGGTAAGTCTTGGTGAAGACTTGTGGGCAGAGTTGATTGAGTGATTTGTTCAAGCTTTGTGTTAAGACTTGGGGTAGATATGAGCAGATTTGATTGAGTGATTTGTTCAAGATTTATGTTAAGGCTTGGGGTAGATCTAATTAGAGTTGATTTGTGATTGGATCAAGCTTTGTGTTAAGGCTTGAGGATATATTTGAGGATAGATTTTGGTGTAGATTTGAGAGTATATTTGTGCTAGACCTGAGATAGAGTTAGAGTAGATTTGTACTAGATTGAGGATAGTGTTTGGTGCAGATTTGAGATAGAGTTGAGAGCAAGATTTGGAGGTGATAGAGTAGAGGATAGTAGTCTCTAGTGGATAGATATCCATTAGCTAGGGTAGTGAGGATAGAGGTCTTTTGAGTGAGGACAAAGGTCTTCTATGGAGAGAGATCCATAAGCTAGTGTAGTGGGGATAATAGTCTTCTAGAAGATCATCAGCTAGAGTAGAGGAGAAAGAGTTCTCCTATGGATAGAGATCCATGAACCAGAGCAAGGGGAAAGAGTTATCCTATGGAGTGTGATCCATGAACAATCTGGGAAGATAGAGTTCTTCTGTGGAGAGATATCCATAAACTAGTTGAGGGGATAGAGTTCTCCTAGGTCAAGTTCCATAAATCAAAGAAAAAGGGAAAGAGTTCTCCTATGGATAGAGATCCACAAATCAAAGCATTAGGGGATTGGTGTCTCCTTTGGATAGAGGTCCATAAACATTGTAATAGGGAAGTGATTCCCAAGAGATTTGTTGAGAAAATTTTAGTGAAATATTTTCTCCGTGGAGTAGCCCACATTGGGTGAACCACGTTAAATTGGTGTCTCTATTGTGTGTGATGATTTGTGCATTGCTTTGATTACTATTGTTGATATTGCCATTGATTATATTGGATAATATTGTTTGGGAAAGAAAAGTAAAAGTTGATCTTATACTAGTTCACCCCCCTCTCAGTATAAGCTTGTGTTCTTCAATTGGTATCAAGTGGGTTCCTTCGAAAGAGTTTAACAACTTGAAGGAAAATCTTACAGGAACACAGATGGATTCTCAGAGTGGATCTTTAGGAAATAAGGCACCATTGTTCGATGGGAACAATTATGCATTTTGGAGTATAAGAATGAATATTTACCTAATGGCACAAGGAAATGATATATGGCAAGCAGTTGAGGATGGATACACACCACCAACAACTCCACCTACAGATAAATATGGTAAGCTCCTACATCTAAATAATTCAAAGGTAATGAATGCAATATTAAGTGGTTTACGTGAATCAAATTTTGTAAAATTTATGCATTGCACATCAACAAAAGATATTTGGGAAAAGTTGAAGAAAATATATGAGGGAGACAAAAAGGTCAAGATGGAAAAATTGCAAAATCACAAGAAAAATTTTGAAGACCTGAAAATGAAGGATGAGGAAGACATTGCTACCTACTTACTTCATGTGGATGAGGTTGTTAACTCCATGCAAGGACTTGGGTTTAAAGTTGAAGAATCAGATGTTTGTCAAAATATTTTAAGGTCACTTCCTAAGAGGTATAGTGAAAAGGTTTCAGCCATAGAGGAAATAAAAGATATTGAAACTTTGACTAGGGATGAGCTACATGGCACTCTCACAACTTTTGAGATGAGAATAGAAAAGGATCCTATTCCCTAGAAAGAAGCAGCCTTCAAAGTTACAAAGAAGACAAAAGAAAAGAAGTCAGATTCAAGTAATGAGTTATCCAGTGATGAAGAAGTAAACTATGGCAGAAGGAACAAGGACACAAGAAAGCATAAAGGTACGAAAATAGTTAGGTGTTTTAATTGTGGTAAATATGGTCACTATGCATCTGATTTTCCAGAAGCTAGAAATAGCAGTGGTGAAGAGAAACAGGATCATAAGAACAGGGAAGCAGGAAAATACAGGTATCAAAAGAAAAGTAGGGATGGACAAGGCAAGCAAGGAAAGAAGTTTTTCCAAAGGCATAAGAAGAGTTTCTATGCAGATAAGATAGGCAAGAGTTCAAGTGATAGTGATGAAAGGTCCTCAAAAAATGAAGAAGAAGAAATTCTATTTCTGATAGTAGAAAAAGAAGATGTTAAGAAAAAGGTAAAAAGGGAACCAATAATTCTCAAGTGTTTTAGGTGTGGAAATTTTGGTCATCTTGAAGATCATTGCACAAGGAATGGGTTCAATTTTAGTGAAGATGAATATGAAGATGCTCTTGAAGATCTAGAAGAAGAAAGTCTCCTCTTGGCAATAGAAGAGGAAGGAAGTGCTTCTAGTGGAAATAAATCAGAAAATAATGAAGAGGATCTTGAAGACAAAAAGGTAGAGGAAGAATCAAAAAGTGAAGAGGAAGGAGAAGTTGATCTTGAAGGTGAGCTTATTTCTGCTCTTAAGGAATTAAGAAAGGTAAGAAAGCAGAACTCAAAACTCAAGCTTCAATTTTAGGAATGTGATGAAGAGAAAGGAAAGCTTATACAAGATCTGACAAATTCAATATCTAAGACAAGGAGATTTAAAGAGAAGTTAGAGGTAAAAGTCTTAGAATGTGAAATATTAGAGCATGAGGTAGCTTCACTAAGGAAGAAAGTGAAATATTCTAAAGACAAGCTACACAGGTTTGGGAGAAGCTCAAAGACCTTGGATAAGATCATCAAGGTACAAATATCTTCATCAAACAAGATAGGACTTGGTTTTGAAGAAGAACAAAGAGAACGAGGAGAGGAGTCAATCTCAAGCTCCAAAGAAGAAGAAGCTTTAGAAGAAGAGAGTGAAAGAGAAAGTGAGACTTCTGAGGATAAGTTGGAAAATAGAAAGTTCAACAAGGAAAGGAACAATGCACAAATAAGGAACAGATGGAACAGGAAACATCACAGGGAAGAAGAGACTAAGAGACCAATGGGGTCAAGGCAAGGTTTCTTCAATGGACGTTGCTTCTCATGTCACAGGTTTGGACACAAGGCTATGCAGTGTAGGACACATGAAAGATAGGGATATGGTGTCACTAAAAGGAATTTTAGAAATGGGCATCTATTTCAAGGGTATTTTTACTCTTGTAATCAGTTTAGTCATAAGGTAGTAAATTGCAGGGTTCATGACAGGAAGGAGGAACTTCAAGATATTTGCACCTTCTAGGAACCACAACATTAAGTGTTATAAGTGCAATAATGTTGGGCATATGGCTAAGTGGTGTAGAACAAAATTTCTAGAGACCAGCAGGAACATGAATATTCAGAGAAATCAGAAGGATCAGTTGAGGAAGAAGGTGGACAAAGAAAAAGAGCATTGTATGCTGGGAGTAGAAATACTCCCACCCCAAAATTAACCACCTCAAGGAGAGGAGGTGGGGAGGGGGCTGAGCTAAGAGTCTTATATTTAGCCCCAAAGGTGGCCCTTTGCCATTGATGTCAAAGGGGGAGATATTTGAGTTAATATTTGAGTTAGGGGGAGAGCATTCAGTCAGGGGGAGCAGTTTCTCAAGGGGAGCATAATTGAAAAAGGAAAAAGGAATGGTTAAGGAAAAAGGGTTGCCATCAATGACAAAGGGGGAGATTGTTGGACATTTTGAGTAATTGTGTTGTCATTGATGTCAAGAGACAGTGTCAGTGATGTCATAAGTCAGTGCAAAGAATTGGAAAAAGGAGGGTTAAAATATTTATATTTTAAGCCCAAGATATTTGGTTTAAAGCTTCACATGATTGGTCAAAATATTGACAAAAGACCCTGAAGGAAGGAGATACCTAGGCTCAAAGGAAATAATATTATAATATTTATTATTATAATATTAAAGGTGTTCAAATAAAGTCTAAGGTTGGAAAAGGAAAATACCTAGGCCCGAGGGAAATAATATTATAATGTTTATTATAATATTAAGAGTTTAAGTTAAGCCTAAGGTTAATTAATTATAATATTTATATTATAATTAATAATATAAATTAATTTAATTAAACCCTAAAGTTAGGGTTGGGCACAAAATATTTCATTTTAATATTTTCCCATTGACGTCGAGAAAAAAATAAGATATGGTATTTATACCATATGGTTTGGATGCAATAAAGCAAGTCTCCAAAAATTACATTGTGCATGCGAAGGGCTAAGAAAGATTTCGAGCGATTTTTGTGAGCAAAGAAAAGGTTTTAATTTTTATAAGGTTGAAGTGGATGATAAACGAATAAAGGGGAGTGAGGGTTTACTCCCATCACCATCCACTCGGATGGTCTAGTGGCAAGGCCTAGCGCATAGGTTGTTGGCAGGATAGAGGTCCCACGTTCGATTCTCGATGGCAGTAGAGGTTAAAGGTTTTTGGTGTTTTGTTTTTGGTGCCGATGAGGAAGATAAGAAGTGGAAGGCACTTCTTTGGTGTTGTGAGGGCATGTAGCCCATGTGGCTACCAAAGCCGTGGCTAAGGCACTTGGTGGGTAGGTGAACATGAGTTCGAATCATGTGGGGTGCTTTGTGGAGTCTAAGGCATGCGAAAATTAATTTTTTCTTGTGGCTAAGGTATGAATAAATATTTTTTATTTTTGCCAAGTGTTAATTAAAGTTTGGAGTTTATAAGGGTTTCCAAGGATCTTTGTTGGCATAATTTGGAATTAATGTTGGATTGAAATTTGGAGAGGATAAGGTGTATTCAAGGACTTTTTGATTGTAATTTGAAATTTATTTTGAGGGTTGAAATTTGATTAAAATATTTTATTGAGTTGGAGTTAAAAGGAGTTATAGGAAGATTGCCATTATAATTATTTTTGTGAGTGAATGATTCATTGATTGAAGATTGATTTTTAAGGAAGGAGTAATAAGGTGTATTTGTGATTTGTCATTTTATGTGTATTACTTGAATGGTGAAATATTTGTTGGGATAAATATTTCTATGGAGATTTTGAGATAGGTTGTTGCTATCTAACCTAGAGTTGGCAAAAGGTTTTGGTTGTGAGTAAAACAGGTTTTGAAGATATATCTCCATCAAAACAAAAGGTATGGGCACATCTTCCTTATGATTGAAATGTTGTTGGATTGAATGTTGTGAAATGCAAAGGTGGAGTGAAAAGGATTGTTTGATAAGCATTGTTGGAAATGTTTGAGTAAGTTTTCATATGCATGATTGGTGAATGATTAAGAGAATATTTGAGTTAGAGATTGAGGATTGTTTGAGTTAGGGTTTGAGACCCACATTATGCATTTTGGTTGGAAGTAGTGTGAAACACTTGATTAGGGTTTGTGAGCAAGTTGTGTTTCATTGATTGAATGATTGAGTGAAATTCTTGAGCATTAGTTTTGAGTGATATTGAAAGTGAATGTGCAAACATTAGAAATCATATTTGTGAAAGTGATAGACTTAATGATTGAGTAGAACATATTGAGTTTTTGATAGAGTACATCATTCTCTATATGTTCCAGAGGTTAAATAAATTTTGAATAGAATATGTCTAAACTGCTTCAAGTTAAAGGAATTACTTTGAATATTAGACAAAGCAATTGATAGCATTGTGTGCAAGATTTGAGATTGATTGAGCATATCTTGTGAGCTATTTTTGAGCATGTGTTTGGACATATTTGAGTAAGCTTTTGTAAAATATTAAGGATATATTTGAGGTAAGTCTTTGTGAAGACTTATAGGCATATTTGAGGTAAGTCTTTGTGAAGACTTGTAGAGCATATTTGAGGTAAGTCTTAGTGAAGACTTGAGAGCATATTTGAGGTAAGTCTTAGTGAAGACTTGAGAGTATATTTGAGGTAAGTCTTGGTGAAGACTTGTGAGCAGAGTTGATTGAGTGATTTGTTCAAGCTTTGTGTTAAGGCTTGGGGTAGATCTGAGCAGAGTTGATTGAGTGATTTGTTCAAGCTTTGTGTTAAGGCTTGGGGTAGATCTAAGCAGAGTTGATTTGTGATTGGATCAAGATTTGTGTTAAGGCTTGAGGACAGATTTGAGGATAGATTTTGGTGCAGATTTGAGAGCAGATTTGTGCTAGACCTGAGATAGAGTTAGAGCAGATTTGTACTAGATCGAGGATAGTGTTTGGTGCAGATTTGAGATAGAGTTGAGAGCAAGCTTTGGAGGTGATAGAGTAGAGGATAGTAGTCTCTAGTGGATAGAGATCCATTAGCCAGGGTAGTGAGGATAGAGGTCTTCTGAGTGAGGACAGAGGTCTTCTATGGAGAGAGATCCACAAGCCAGAGCAGTGGGGATAGTAGTCTTCTAGAAGGTCATCAACTAGAGTAGAGGAGAAAGAGTTCTCCTGTGGATAGAGATCCACGAACCAGAGCAAGGGGAAAGAGTTCTCCTATGGAGTGTGATCCATGAAGCAGCTGGGAAGATAGAGTTCTTCTATGGAGAGAGATCCACAAACCAGTTGAGGGGATAGAGTTCTCCTGGGTCAAGTTCCACGAATCAGAGAAAATGGGAAAGAGTTATCCTATGGATAGAGATCCACAAATTAGAGCATTAGGGGATTGGTGTCTCCTTTGGATAGAGGTCCATAAACATTGTAATAGGGAAGTGATTCCCAAGAGATTTGTTGAGAAAATTTTAGTGAAATATTTTCTCCGTGGAGTAGCCCACATTGGGTGAACCACGTTAAATTGGTGTCTCTATTGTGTGTGATGATTTGTGCATTGCTTTGATTATTTTTGTTGATATTGCCATTGATTATATTGGATAATATTGTTTGGGAAAGAAAAGTAAAAGTTGATCTTATACTGTTCACCCCCCTCTCAGTATAAGCTTGTGTTCTTCATCATTTTGCTAGGAATAATGTTCCAAACATTTTAATGGTCTTCTTCTTGTTAAGTCACCTGGCAAGGTCCTTTTAGTTTGCAGTCATGTTTAGAGTTATGGAGAGTGGATCTTGTTTTGTTGGAATGGTTTTTTCATTGCCATGCTTAAGAAGGTATGCTATTGCTATTATTGGATGGTTATCATTACCCTTTTAACATACTTTGGCTTAGACGTTACAATATTGTTATGTTTGCTGCTTGTGCATGTTTTTTTAATTTGGCTTTGTTGCATCTGTGTTGTTTCTTAATGTTCCTAGTCCTTTTATTATGGTGCAATTTTTTGTTATAGTGTGGTGCTTTGAATCTATAGGCTAGAGTAAGATTTGTTTTACTCCAACAACCTTACATTTCCAAGGTAAGTATTAAGTGCAATATGGATTGTTCTTTGATGCCTTATTTATTTATTTTCTAGCGTGGAACACAGGTGTCTCCCTATTATTTGAGCATCTTAGGGCACAAAGTTATCTACTTGTTTTAAAGTGTTGTTCTTGTTATATTGTTAAGTTATTATGTGATTTGTAGTAGATAATGTTTATATTTTATTTAGTACATATATAATTATTAACTATGGAATACTTTAGAAAAGTTTAAAGTAGGCTAAGTAAAGTTGTTAATATTTTATTCAAAAATTCCCTCAACATCCCCATCCCCACCTTACTCCCTCCCTCGATCCATCCCAGAACCAAAGCTCATTGGCTTCCCCCTCCTGAGGGATGGATAAAAGTAAACTTCGATGACGCATCGAAAGAAAATCTCGAGTTGGTCGGGTAGGGGGAGTGATTAGGGCTCACAGAGAAAAGATAGTTATGGCTTTTCTAGATAATCTTTATCATCAGACCAACAATGTTGCTGAGGCATGGGATCTCTGGTGAAGTTTGCACCTCATCAAGGGGTCATGTGCCAAGATCCATGTTGAAGGGGACTCTCTCAATATCATTGGCTACATCATGTAGAACCCTAAAATTGGCACGGTTAAAAACCTTAGTAAAATATAAAAGATAAAAATTTGAATTTTAACCCCAAAATTGCTTGCTACCCATTTCCTTGTTTTTTGCATCATTTTTAGGATTTGTTTTGACCATTGGACGATATCATTGCAGATTAGACGAGATCATCCTAGATCTGACGAAATAGTCATGGACAGAACGTCTAGACGATTTTGTCCCAAAACCAAATTTTCATAATTAGCTTCTATTTCAACAGCCTCTCCAACTTGGGCAGAAGCGCATCTATGCAGTTGGAGATTTCCCTATTGGAGATCTCCCAGATTGGGATGATCCCCAACCTCTTAAACCTCTTCCTAAGCCTATATAAATTAGGATTTTCTAGTTTACCCCCCTAACTCTACATGAACCCCTTGATTCTGATTTCCCTGAACCCCTTAGATGACAAATTTAACTCCTTATTCCCTCGTACTACTGTCTGTGTTCTATATTTTGCATTTTCTTGGAGGAACTCTACTGTTTTGCAGTCGAAGATAACTCGGGTCGACACAAACAATATTGGATGATTACGGATGATCTCGTACGATTGGAGGTGATCCTGATTGTAGTCTAGATTGGGGAAAATCTGAGTCCAGAGTTTGCATTCCCTTAGCTTTCTCTACATTTTCATATTGTATTTCTACATTGTCTTGAATTATTATGTTTTTTTGCATCTTGGAGTTCACCTCATTTAGCATAATCGCATGGTAAGGTTAAAATCATTCATTAAATCTACTACATTTCCTTATTTGTTATTGGAATCCATTATTTAGGCATGTTTGCTGTTATTTCTACCATTGTACTTTGCTTTTACACTTGCATATTTGGTATTTCGCATCTATTTTTGTGATTGCAAGTTTTTGATGCATTCGTCTGACAAATTCGTCAGATATCAAACGATCCTGTCTGATCTCAGACGATTATGTACGAACTGAGGCGATCTAGACTGCTACAAAACTTAGAATCTTCATCAAACATCTGAAATCAGGTATAACATATTCTAATTAGCATATTCTCTGTTCTTAGCACTCATTCCTATTTTTTGTATCCATTTAAATTATCATTGGTAGATAGAATAGTTTAGATTCATCTTGGCCAAATCTAGGAGTTGAATGATTGAGTATAAAAAATGAACACATCAAACCCACTATCAACCTAGACATGGAAACTGCCACTCAAAATTTTCCTGGTGAACCCACCATCCGTCGAAAATTCACCCTTATATTCCTCCCCCGAGATGTGGGACCTTCAAAGGGCCTCTCAGTCCGAGGTATTATCCCATCCTTCTCGCATCCCCCTTCTGGGTGTGGATCCTATAGCCTGAGGGTAAGGATGCAAACAATTTGGAGCGATACACCTCATTTCAAATAAAGTACCTCTGTGGAATATCAGATCCCTTATCCAAGAAAGTAGGAAGCTTTTAAATCAGCATTGCCAGGTGGAAGCCAGTCATACTTTTAGGGAAGCCAATCGGCTTGTGAATAGGCTAGACAATTTGGGCTTAGGGAAAACACCCATATCCATGTGACAAGACTCCTTCCCACCAGATGTCCTTCAAGTTACGATGTCAAACAACCATAGTAAGTACTTCAAATCCATCCACGCTAACCAATGATTTATTGTTTCTATAATGTGCAAGATTTACATCAGGTGTCCCATTGTCCTAGAGCCTCATGACGTGTGCTACAACACTCATTGATGCTTAGTTACCCGTTGGTTCTCATCGAACAAAGTCAAAGTGTGGTTTTCCATCTGCGGTGTCCCAACGCTCTCTTCAAGTGACCTCTACCATGTTTCCAACTGCACCCCCTTTTCCCTCCATATTTCTATCCACGTCTATAGACCTCACCTAAGTTTTCACTTCCACCTATGCAGATATGGTCCCTAGGCTTCCCCTTAATCCTTGCCATCCTTAGTGTGGCATCCCCCCGTCCACCTGTCACCCATGCGTAAGGCCCAACATGATCTGTTCGCCTCCCTCGACCTATTTAATTTCTCTTTTTAGCTTAGCCTACACCAATCCCTTTTGCAAGTATATCCTATGGGACTCATCCACCAATGCTCTTCCTGTCCCCACCTCTGCCACCATGGCCTACCTTGAACCGAGATCTCTCCAACTGTACAACATAGCATCTGCTTACCTACAGGGCACCCAAATCACCACCCTATTATCAAAATTTTATAGAGCTAAGGATGACATCACAAATGACTTTGTTTGCACGTGGTTGAACAACCATATCTATGTTAGGAACCTATGCTTCAAGGTCACTCTAAAGATGATTGGTGAGATTGCAGAGCTTTCGGTTGGAGGGCGTCTTGTCTAAAAAGACAAAAATTACTAGGAACCTAAGTTGGAAGGCTTCCCCAACTACCATAACTTCTCATGGTATGGCCATGCACTGGACCGTCAATCCCTTCCCCCACCATTCCTAATTGTTGCCATTCCCCTCATTTAGTACTTAGCCTGAAATGATCCCAACAAGCCTATGGCAAGCTTCCACCTTACCCTTGTCAACCATATCTAGGGTTACATACCCATGAACATTCTAGGGTTCCTTTATTGGTCTATGCATCTCTTTGTAGCTACTGCTCATAAGAAATATACCCCCTACCCACCAGGGACTTTTTGTTGTTATCTTATATCATGTTTTAGCTAATCCTCCTATTGTGGCTACCCCTTTACAAGCTTCCCCCATTTTATCAAGCTCCCCAAAGCCCTGCTCATTCCATCTTGAGCGAGCTTATGGTTAGAAATGGAGTTCCCAGAACCCCAGCCTTCGAGAAAGGTGTTGTTGTTGCTTCCCCATCCATTCCATATCCATCCCTTCCAAACCCATCCCATCACCCCTTTCCCCCACTTCTTCCCCTTCAAAGCCAACCCCTTCCCCTTACAAACCTGCCCTGCCCCCATCCAAAACCACTCCCCACCAAAAAGAAGCCTTCGATGGGAAAACGTAAAGCTAAAATCGAAGAAGCGACAACCCCTATCTGCAGGTCCTCTAGGGCAAAGAAGCCCAAAATAGAATCCAGTCAGAATTCTCCTCTAGAAATTTAAGAACTTAGTGAGGACTTAGCCCCCACTTCTGGCATCTCCAACCATCTCACTCGAATGTTTCTATGAAATTTCATCATCACCTTTGAAAGTGCCAGTGTCACTCTAAAACATGCCCTCTAGCAGAGTGTCGACCATCCTAAATAGGACATCACATATATTGACCCTTGAGCTGCTATGGGTCTATGGGTTATTTGTATTGATTTTGAGGTTTTTTGGGGTTTTTTATGCAATGTTTGGCGATGTCTGGTCTAGGATTTGGCTAACCACCCAATTGGGTCTTCCTGTGTCAGCCCCTACAAGGGCTCTAGTGAATATCTATGGATTATTTTTGGTTTGCTTCAGTAGCCCCTGCGAGGGCAAGCACCACCTGATTATCGGCTTCTACATCCCCTGTGAGGGAATTTTGGCAAACATATCCCCTACACGGGATTGGTTAGACTATTGTATACTGATACCTCATAGGCAGAGGATTATGCAACATGAATGTACTTCAATTTGATGAAGTTTTTGTATATCTGGGAGTGGGACCTAGTTAAAACCCTTTGAAATACAACTACAACTTACCAAAAGAAAAAAAAATTATTTGTTAGTAATGATTTGTTTTCCAACATAGAAAATCAATAGTTTATTTGGCTATGTGAATAAAAACTATTATTATTTATGATGCCTTATCATGCTAATGTTGATTGAGGATTATATTGTTATTGATCAATATTAGAATTGTGGAAAACAATAATTATATTTTGAATTTATTAGTAAGGCAATATATCCAATGATATTGGTTGTTTATGAAAGGAAACTATGTATGGAATTTTAGAAGAAAAGTTGTTATAGGATATTTAATAAGTGAGGCTTGAATCCAATTATAAGAAAAGTATGGGATTCTCTCAATGTTTTCAATGGAATTGCTTGATATATTATTGCATTGTTATGCTTGTATAGTGCATGCTAGGATTGTATATGCATTTTCATGAGCTATCTTGATCCCTAAACTTATTCTCAAGTGTTCATGAAAAGATTTATCAGTCTTATATTGGAATAGATTAAGCAAACTTGAAATAGTAATTACTTTGTTATGTTTTTGAGACTTGTTCATGAATGAAAGAATAAATGGTGTTAATCCTTTATGTAGAATTATTAAAAAATTAGCTTTTGCAAAATGGAAAAAATATGTGTTGGAAAGGAGTGATGAAATTATCTTCATGAATTATGGTTATAAATCCTTAAATGTTGTTTTTATCCTTTGATGATAAATAAAAGGGAAATGCTAAATTCTAGGGATTTATGAGGTATTTAATTTCCTAGTTTTTAGTAACGTGCTATGATAAATAAAAGGTAAATGCTAAATTCTAGGGATTTATGAGGTTTCTTTGGTGATCAAGAGAAACAAACATAACTGGGAAGTGGAGTTGGCCTTTTTTGAGAAGAACTCAGCAATTCACAAGATGTACATAAAAGGTTTGTATCGTAAACATCTTTCCACTCCTTGGAAAGAAATCTTAAAACCTATCATGCAATACCTTACTTGTGACAATCCTGAGTCCCAACTCTATTGTTTCTATTTGGCTTATGTAAATCACTTTCGTGATGCCAAAATGATGAACATCCCTACTGCTATATTTTGGTCTATCGATTACACCATTGTTTCCACCCAGTCCAAAAAGGAGGAGGGTTTACCTTGTCACCAAGGGATTTTCAATGTCCTTTACAGATTCCTCCTTCTAAAGTTCCCCAAAGGTAACATCCCTACCCCTGAGTCTGAGGAGGAAAATTCTTCCTCATCGCCCAGTCCCAAAAACTCCAAACCTAAGAGGAAGGATAAGAATGATAAACCCCATCCTGAATTCAACATAAAAAAAGGTCAAAGTTGAAAGCACGCCTGTTAGATGTTCCCAAAGACTTAAGCATAAATAATTGGTTGAAACCCCTCCTTCCACTTCTATAAAACCCACTAAGGATCATTCCAATTTGCCTAACCTGGTTGAAAAGTACCTTCATAAACTGGTTGTCCATGCCACCTCTGCTATAATTGATCACTTGGAAATAGCTCACATGGCCATTGGTAAAGCTATCATGAATCTTAAGGAATAGCGCCAGGCTTTGAGCCTTCTATTATTTTGTGATACTTTTGATGACACCCCTGGTTTATCCACTACTAAGGTTCCTTTCGATGCCAAGGGTGTAGCTAAAGATGAGAATGTGGTTGAATTTTTAAGGAAGTCAGTTTCAATGTTCTAAAGGAAAACCCAAAGGATGTTCCTAAGGATGAAGTGAAGGACACTGCACTGGACATTGTTGTAGCTTCACCTATGCAAACTGATGCTCCTCTCTAAGCATTTTTGTGGACAGTCTTGATGCTATCTTTTTCCTTATATTTTATTGGTCCTTCAGTCTGAAGGTCTTGTTCTAGTTTGGTTCTACTAGATGCTAGTTCCTCCTTTTATTCCTTTCTATTAGAGTAAGTCTTCCTTTTGCTATTCTAAGATTTAAACCTCTTTGTTGTGTTCCTCTCGAAGTTATTCTAGTGTTTCAGTGTTCCTTTTCTATTACGCTATTGTAAAATGCATTGGGGTGCCATTTAAATGCCCCATTTTGAATAAAAATAAAATAAAATTACCAAAAAAAATCTGCTATGATGAATTTAATCATGTTTAAAGTTAGCACTTTATTTTCTTTGGAGATATTTTATAAATGTTTATACTCTTGGTTTTAGATGGGGATTTTTCTTGGGCATGAAATTAGAGATAAATTAGAAAACCCTTGATTTAAGATGTACCCAAGCATGGGAGGATTTGTGGTGATGCAATAACCAGGTATTATGAATCTGGGAGGAGTAGTGGTGATGCAATAACCATATATTTATGAATGATACACCTTGAACAGTGAGGCATAGATTCTCCTAAAGCGGTGAGGATTTTGGATAGTCCTAAGTAGTAAGGCTTGGATGTATTCCTAGTAGTGAGGTCTAGGGATCTATATAGTGGTTTGATCCACTAAATAATTCATAAGACATTATAGTGGTGGTACCTTGAATAGTGAGGATTGGGTGACCATGCTCATTACTAGGTGAGTGGTAATGGCCTTAGTTAGCCCATGGAGGTGTAGTAACTAAGCACTAAGTAATTATGCCAAATTAATGCTACATAGATAAAATTATGTAGGGTAAGGGAATAGGCATTCCCATTTTAGTGTTATGGACCTTAAATAATAATGCCTATATCGTGATCAAGTTTTTGTATATCGATGAGGCTAGAGGAAAAGTGGGGGGACCACTAATGGCATCCTTTATAAATAATGATGTTTGGAAAGGTGAACCCTAGAAGTGTGATAAGTTAGTCATTTCTATCCACTTGAGTGTCATCTACAATGATATTACACTCAAAATGTGGTTATGCCTTTCAATATTGAAAAAATAATATTGTGACTAATTTGTGAGTTATTCCTTATGAAAATGAAATATATATATTGTATCGCTCCAAATTTTTCACACCCTTACCTTCAGGCTATAGGATCCATGCCCGAAATGGGGATGTGAAAAGGATGGCATGATACCTCAGACTAAGAGGCCTTGTGAAGGTCCCGCATCTCAAAGGAGGTGTATTATTGGTGATTTTTTTACGGATGGTGGGTTCACCAGGAAACATTCAATGGCATTTTCCCCGCCTAGGTTGGGAATGTGTTTTATGTGTTCATTTTAGCCTTAAGAATTCATGTCCTAGGTTTGGAAAAAATGCGTTTAAATTATTCTATATGAAGATGCAGATTAAATGAATACAAAAAGCAGAATAGGACAAAAAAATAGAGAAATTGAGGAATGTTAAAGAAAAATACCTGATCCGGATGTCTGATGAAGATTCTGATTCTTGAAGCAGTTAGGATCATCTGGAATTCGATAGAATCATCTGAGATCAGACAAGTTCATCTGAGATCTGATGAATTCGTCAGATAAATTTTTCAGAGACCTGCAAACAGAGAAATAGGTGCAAAACACAAAAAATCCAACTATTCTAACAAAGGGAAACAATGTAAAATGACAGTAGCACTATCAAACTAAAACTTAAGAATAGAAACATGAATGAATTATGCTAATTAAATAATAATTATGACTTAATTATGCATTTAAAGCTATAAGGGTGAACTTTAAAATGTATAATAGCATAAAATACTGAATAAACTAGCTAATTGCAACATAAAACAACAGATTGAACGATGGAGAAATTCAAACTTTAGGCACTGATTGCCTCAATGTTGATTGCAGTCAAAATCATCTTGCATTGGTACGAAATCGTCTCTAATTCGACAGGATCACCTCCAATCTTAACAGGATTGTCAACGATGATGTAAGCTTGCTCCGGTTGAAAAACACTAAGGTACCTACAACAAAATTGGTATAGAACTACTGCAAATATGAATTTGGGATGTTTTAACATGTATGAAGTCAAGTTATAGGAATTATCAGCCAGGGGGGTGCTAAGGGAAGGGCTTAGGATTAAATAGGCTTAGGAGGGAGGTTAGGAGGTTGGAGATCATCCCTATTTGGGAGATCTCCAATGGGGGAGGGTCTCTAACGGCACAGACACGCTTCTGCCCGGATTAGAGACCCGTTGGAACAAAAGCTAATTGTGCAAAATTAGTTTTGAGACAAGATCATCTGGACGTCCTAGCCTAGATGAAATCATCAGATCTAGGGCAATATCGTTTGATCGGCGACGATATCGTCAAACGGTCAAAACAACCTCTAAAAATGGCACAAAAAAGGGGGAAACGGATTACACGATGGTTAACGGGCGGTTTGGGAGGTTAAAATTTGAATTTAAATTATTTATTGGAGTGAATATAATTATTAAGGTTTTACTGTGCCAATTGTAGGGTGCTACATTTTGCCCCCTCTTTAGTAAATTTTCCAAAGAAAATGCGTTAAATATGAGTTCTTCTCGATCTACGAAAAAGCAAAAATTATTCCCATTTTTAGGCGACGATTTTTGGTCGAATCGTACGACAGCTTGCTATGGTGCCCCCTCCATGTTTTTACCCAAATCGAACATTTGAGGTTAAAAACGCGAAAAAGCAAAATTTGAAAATGTTTTTAATTATATTTGGAATAAAATTAAGAAAAATAGGGTAAAACCCTAATTCATTTTACTGTTCATTTTTCTGGTTTTTAGAGCTCTGAAAGCAAAAATGGTGGAGACAGTGCATAGATCAATAGAGGTCTGGCGCGGGCTACGGGTAAGAGTCTAGAATTGACTTAGAATGCTTGAATTTGAATTTACATGCTTTTGAGGTGAATTTTAAATGAATTTTGAGCATCGCGGCCGTTTTTGGGCCGTCGACATCATCGGGACGAAATTGTCTCGATTTCGATGAAATTGTCTCAATTTCGCCTATTTCGTCCTAGGGCAAAATCGACAAAAGGGGGACGATTTCATCAAATTAGAGACGATTTCGACTTGCAAAATTGAAGACGATTATGCTCAAATTTGGGACGATATCATCCAATATTATACGATATCATCATTTGATTAAATTGAACTTATTTTAACTTGCATTATTGATCACTTGAGTTTGTTATTAATGATTATTTGTTGTTTTGTTGTTTATGTTGTAGAGAGGTTTGCTAAAGATTAGGGAATGAAAATATGGAGGTTTGAGAGATGACTTGGATGCTCTAACATAGGTAGAGCGGGATCAGCTGACACAGGCCGGCTTACAACATGTGGCAGAAATGCCACAAGTGTCTACAAACATGGGGCTACTGACAACCCTAGTAGAGAGGTGGTATCCGGGTTCTTCTTGTTTTTAGCTATTGATAGGGTAGATGACTCCCACACTAGAGGATGTATGGAGGATTCTGAGGATCCCCATACAAGGATGGTTGATCACTCCTGCGGCCAATCAGGGCCATGCTATGGGGCGGTTGTGTGGTGACCTGAGCTTTGCCCTGGAGAAGGACAGAGTAAACATCAAGGCACTGCGTCAGATGCTTGGGGCATCGAGACTCACACAAGTTTTGGCTGGAGTAGTTGGTGGACTTCTGTTGTGCCACCAGAGTGGGTGCAGGGTACCATGGATGCTAGCAGATGTGATCTATGATATGCGAGACCATGGTTACAGGTTTGCTTGGGGCAGCTATGTGCTATGTTGACTATACAAGATCCTGCATGGGTCGTGTACAAGGGCGACCTATGTCTAGTTATGACATCGCTCCTATAGGTTTGGTGCTGGGAGCACATTGCAGTGCGGATGTCGGTAGGGCTTCCTTTGATAGGGATTGACAGAGAGAGGCCTCGAGTTTTCTACTGGTGGCTTTGGAGAGGGTCACAGTGGAAGATTGACCTATCGATGTCCCTAAGACTGCTAGATGACCTTGTCCCAGACCAGATCACCTGGAGGCCTTGGTGAGAGCACCCAGGGTGGGTCGAGGATGGACAGGAGCTGGCTCGAGTTAGGTGAGTCTGCTGGTTGAGGATGAAGAGGGGAGAGGTGGAGCTCCACCGCTATGATCGAGTTTTGTGACAGTTCGGTCTATAGCAGGGGATCCCATCTCTCAGGGATTACAAGTTTTCTTGGACTATCTAGGATAACACCATAGTGAGTGGGGCTCCAGACATGCAGCGCTTTTGGAGTTAGAACTCGAACGATGCCCCCATTCAACCAGTGGATGGGGATGACGTAGGGGTTGCAGACGGCTATGATGCCTGGTACGTAGGCATCCACCCTCCTCAAATGATGAGGGCTCAGGGTTTGATACACGCAGTTGTGTGTCGGATAGGGAGGCGGCGCCAGGCAACTATGGAGGCAGCCCAGGGTCATAGCGGGAGAGAGCAGAGGAGGCCACAGGCACAGGAGAGGCTGTGATAGCGGGAGAGGAGGGAGGAGAGACCCCCTTCTCCATAGAGAGAGAGGCCACCATCACCCGATAAGGGCAAGGGTGTCGACATTGAGGAGAGCAGTGAGACAATGACTCTCTGAGCAAAGACAGTCCGTATCCAAGAACAAGTGCAGACCCTAGAGGAGGAGGCTGCACGACATTCAGTTGAGGTGACACAGGTTTGAGACGAGATTGCATGCCTTAGAGCACAAGGCAGAGGAGCGAGCACATAGGAGTTGGCACGGTTGATTGCTCAGACCACATTCTACCAGGGCATCTACTTCCAGATGGTGCCAGAGGGTCAGAGGGTATAGCTGCCAGCCAGCATTGCTGACCCTATCAGGATTGGGTCATCGAGGACTTCTTCTCGATCAACGACTAGGACTCGTAGTACAACACATACTATGATGGGACCACCTCGTCCACCTCAGGGTGGGGGAGGAGATGAGGCTGAGATCTCGAGGGGTTCTCGAGACACTGCACAGAGGACATTTGATTGAGAGCATTGAGTATGCCAAGATGGAGATTGTGGCATACCAATCTAGGTTTTGATATGATGTACATGTATTTGTTGATATATATATGAGATGAGATATTTTTGATCATATGACTTGTCTTATGTGATTTTTATAATGCTTTTATGTTTGATTAATGATTCGATTTGATGATTGGATTGAGGATTCATGTAATTATGTCGTTGGAAATATTATAATTTTGATGTCATGCTTTAATATTTTAAATGAAATAATCTGATGTAACAAATTGGTTGTTTGTGATGTAATGTGATAAAATATAAAAAGAGACTTCTAACAATAATTTCAAAGGACATTGTCACTATTATAGACCATTTCATGGAGTTGTCGCTCACTCGGTCGTCAAGCTAATCCCAGTATAGAAATATTTTTAAAAAGGAAAGAGTGCTTAAGAGACTGTCTTAAGACTTTGGTGCAATGGTGCAAATGATGATGATGATGGTTTGTTTTCAAATTTCCATGAAAATAGTATGCATGAAACAATGTTAAAATGATTTTTGCTAGGCATAAATTCCTAAGTGTGATAAAATTTTTGGATAATTCCTTAGGAATTATACCATCATTGCAAAATTGAAGGTTGACATAATGACATGAAATAATGAAAATGTGTTTGTTTGTTTGTAGAGCATAATTGTATAACAGAATGATTTAAGTCATATGGTTTTTCATGATTTTTAAATAAATGGGGAAAAAATTGTTACAATGGTTTGCGCTAGGCATAGAATATGTAAGTATATACTTATACCATCATCGTGAAAATCAAAGAAAAATAGATAGTTTTATTGCATGGTTGATTTTTGATAAACAAAAAATATGAAGAGGAGGACTTGCGCTAGGCATAAAATTCCAATTTTGGTTTTGGAACTATACCATCGTCACAAAAGTCGATAATATATATATATATGTGTTGATTGTATGGTTTTGAAAGAAATTTTGATTTTTCTATTATGCATATAGTTGTCGAAATAACTGTACTTGAAAGGAGAAAATGAATTATTCCAAACAATTTTGCAAAAAATATTTCAAAGTATCTTAAAGAGAAAAGTTAGATTTATAAGGAATCCCATGTGCATATGTGAATTCATTTCCAATCTTGATTTATCATAATGATACACAAAATCTCTCAAATATAAAATGTGTGTGCAATTGCTATGTTCATTTACCAGTTTTGAGCAAGATACTATGATACAAGTGATTTGAAGAAACCAAATAAGTGTTCATTAACCATGATGTAGATGCATATAACCATACTAGACTACTATGTAGGTCGGATTATCAAGAGCTAGCTAATCCATAAGTAGACATAGGTCTGTACAAAAGAAGGTTGCTAATGTGATAGACATATCGCCACGCTAGGAGTTACCCAAGGCCAAGCAGGTTGGGCACAAACCACCTGTTATGGGGCTTACCTCACAATTTTTGAATAATTGAGAATTCTAGGGATTCAAGCTCATCAACCCTTCTTTTCTTTTCAAAGGGTAGGGAAAGGGATTTTATTGCTTTTGCTTTTGCTTTCTTTTGCTTTTCTTTTATTTTTCTGTTATTTTTCTTTTCTTTTCCTTTTTGTATTTTTGCTTGATAATTGAGATAATGCTTGAAACATTGTTGTAATGATATAAAATAACATTTTTATTTTTCTCTTTTTTCTTGAATTTTTCTCTTTTTTTCTTTTTCTTTGCTAGGGATACTTTCTCGGATTAGCTGTAGAGCAAGGGATTTTTATTTTGGGTAGGGGTGAGCTTGTCCTTTTGCCAATTCTCAAAGATTCTAGAACATGTGCATGATAGGATAGCAGGGGAAACTTTTCGCTCAAGAAACCACTTCTACTATGTAGCAAAGCATGGAAATTACAAATATAATCATTTTACTGTGAAAAGATGTGCTGAGTTTAAGTAAATAACAAGATCAATTCTCTATGCTCAAACTTTATTTAATTGAATTTTGTGGACTTTGATATAAGAGAGATTAGTAATCATGCCAGATAAAATCAAGATATTTATTTTGTGAATGTGAAAGTGAGGGATTCCAAACAAATGCTAATTTATCCAAAATAATTTGAAACATATAACTACAATAATTGTGATGAAATATATATATATAAATGATTTTTGAGAAGTTTTGAGAATGTTGACTCTCTCTTTCTCCTTTATATTGTTTTGGTTTCGAAAGAGTCAAGAATATTGTTGTTTTGATTTTTATCATTTTTGTTTGTTTTTGAAAAAAATTAACAAGTGCCATAAATAAATATAAGCAATAGATAGTTTTGAAGATTTTTGATGATTATGAATGTTTTTGGTGTTTTATAAATTGAAAGAAATACAAAATAGTGATTTTGAAATATTTTAACAAATATATACAAAGATGAAATGACCAAATTTATACATAGTAACGTTTAAGATGCAAAATATTCATGGGTTCTTTAAGTTCTTTACCATCTAAGGTAGATAATTTATATGCTCCTGATTCAAATTTAGCAGTGATAATGTATGGTCCAAGCCAGTTGGGCTCAAATTTACCTTTAAGGTCCTTAGTTGCATTAGTATTTTTTTTGAAGATTTTGAGGATTTTGATTTTTTTGTATTTTGATTTTAATTTATGAATTGAAATTGGTGGTATATACAAGATGATCTATATACACTATACAAGGTTATTTGAGTATAGCATGTCTAAGGTTGCTTCAAAATCAAAGGAGGTTTTGAAGGATAATCTGGTTGAGGTGAAGGTAAGAATAAAAGGTGATAAATAAAAGGTAGTGATAACAAAAGCTTTGTTATAATGTAAAATAATGTAGCAAAATATTTGACTTTTATATGTGTAAAATTGATCATGTTACAAAATAAAATGTAAGAAGGATAAGAAAGTTCTTCATTCTTATCACTATATTCCAAATCTTGATAAGATGGAGGGAGCAGATATGAAAGATATGCATGGATGTTATTTGGTAAACAAGGATGATCATATATGGATGAAGAAAAGTGATGGATAGAAGATAATTGTGATAATAGAGAATGTATAGAAGTTGATGTTTCAACCATTAAATATTCTTCAAATGGTGTTGGGTCACCATGTATGGTAACAATTTTATTTGCAATTTCAAATTTCAAACATTGGTGAAGAGTGGAAGGGAAAACCCTCATCGTATGAATCCAAGGACTCTGGAGAAGTAGGTTGTAAGGTGAAGGACAATATCCTACATAGAATAAAGTATCCAGGATCTTGGATCCAATATTAAGGGGAAAAATTATAGTACCTTGAGCTTCTTGAATTTCATTGTTAAAAGATTTTATAAGAACATTTGATTCATTAAAATCTTCTTCCTTTGATTTGAGTTTTTGGAATAATTGATAAGTGCATAAATTAAGAGAGGAGCCATTATCTACCATGATAGTTTTAACAGATGTTTCTTTACTAGATCCTGTAATGTAAAGATAGTAGTCTTCTTGTGGAGTAGAGGAAGGAATATCCTCATCATAGAATGAAATATGGTTAACCTCAAGAGGGTTTACACCATTAATTATGTTCTTAGAGAAAATATGATGAGGAACAAATTGTTGGCTAGGTATTTTGAACAAAATTTCCTTATGAGCAATTTGTAATACTTCTAAAAGGGATATCTTTGCTTGAGGATTAATCACTTGTTGTTGGCTATCAAAGTGGATTTCAGATTGAGATTTTGATTCTAAAGATGAGCTTTCTATGCTTACATTCCATTTTGGATCATTCTCTAGAGCCAAAGATAGTTTTGAAGGTTGGTCAAATGAGGAATCCATATCTTGAATATCAGATTGAGTTGATTGAACTTGAGGTTGCTCATTTGTAGTTTTTGTTACAATATTAATAATATCATCATGATGGGACACATTAACATGCAATATTTGATTGGTTTCTTGTTGTTGATAATTGAATAGGGGTTCTTGGGAGATCCCCATGTCTTGATTGATTATTGGTATTTGTTGTGTAGGAGTTTGATTGTTTAATGGAGATTTATAATCAGTTGTAGATTGTAATTCCTTTATATTAAAAATACCCTTATCAATCAAATCTTGAATTGCACATCTTAAATCTTTACAATTTTGTGTCATATGTCCATCTACTCTATGATATTCACAATGTAGCTCAGGTTTAAACCAATCTACTGTGGTATCAGGTTGTCTTATGGAAGGGAGTTCAATCTTATTTGTGTCAAGTAAATACTTGAGAATTATATCCATTGGTTGATTGAGCTTAGTAAATTTACGTGATGAAGGTTTTTGAGAGGTTTTTGATAAATGCCTTAGGAATTTCGTCATAAAAGGACCTAATGGTTTCTCACCTCTACTTTCTTTATTATGGGTAGAATGATGACAGGAATATTGCGAAGTATGAGGTGAGTGCATGGTAGATTTGGAAGAATAAGTATTTTCTTGTTGAAATGGATGTGTTGTATTGAAAGAAGAATATTGAAAAGGTGGAGGAGGATTGTATGTGGGACGATAGACATAATATGGATATATGGGAGAATAGATAATATCGTTATGAAGAGGATTGGAAAAGGGATTGTTTTGTTGGGTTATGGATGAAAAATAAGAAGAGTGTGATGGAGGTGATGTTGAATAGGGATGAGGTTGGTCATAATCAACAAATGTATTTGGCTGAATTCTTCCAACATTACTAATGGGCTCATATTGATTTGAGTAAAAACTCATGGTTTGTTTAGTACTTCTAAAAGTAATATTTAGCATCTACTATTTAGAATTGAATCTAAAACATATAAACATGAAATGATGATTTTGTTTTTGTTTTTCTTGTATACATATATATATATATTTTTATATATATATATATATATTCACGTCGGGTTCACTGTATCGCTCCAAATTTTTCGCATCCCTACCTTCAGGCTATAGGATCCGCGCCCGAAAGGAGGATGGGAAAAGGATGTCGCGATACCTCGGACTGAGAGGACTTTGCGAAGGTCCCGCCTCTCAAGGGAGGTGTATTTTGGTGATTTTTTGACGGATGGTGGGTTCACCAGGAAACATTTAGCGGCAGTTTCCACGCCTAGGTTTTGGAATGTGTTTGATGAGTTCGTTTTAACCTTAAGCATTCATATCCTAGGTTTGGCCGAATGAATCTAAATTAAAACTACATGAAAATGCAACTTTCATGAATACAGCAAACAGATTTGAAAGCAGAAAATAGAGAATTTTATAGAATGACAATGAAAAATACCTGATCCGGATGTCTGCAGAAGATTCTGACGTTTGAAGCAGTCTGGATCACCTGTAATCTGACAGAATCATCTATAATCTGATAGAATCGTCTGAGACTGACAGATTCGTCCGAGATCTAACGAATTCGTCAGAAGAATTCGCCAGAGACCTGCAAGACAAAAAACAGATGCAAAATACAAGAAATTCTATTGTGCTAACAGAGGCAAATTACACCAAATAGCAATATGAATACTGAACAATATTTAAGAACAGAATTTAAAGCCAATTACTATACTTTAATAGCAGATCATGAACTTAGCATGCAATCTAAGCTAAATGGGTGAACTCCAAATGCAAAATAACATAGAAATAGAGTTGAGAAAAGCAAAGTCCAGGCACTGATTGCCTCGATGTGGACTGTAATCGAGATCATCTCGCATCAGTACGAAATCGTCTTGCATTTGATGGGATCGCCTCCGATCCGAACGGGGTTCGTCGGCGACGATGGATGCTTGGCTCCGGCTGAAAAACAATGATGTACCTGCAATAAAATCGATGTGGAACTAGTGCAAATGCAAGATTAGGATGTTCTAATGTAGAGGGATTCGCTTTGCGAGATAATTTCAGCCAGGGGTTGGGGAGGGAAGGTCCTAATGATTAAATAGGCTTAGGGGAGTAGGTAGGAGGTTGGAGATCATCCCAATTTGGGAGATCTCCAACGAGGGAGGGTCCCAACGGCGCGGACACGCTTCTACCCAGATTGGAGACCCGTTGGAGCAGATTCCAACTATGCAAATTCAGTTTTGCGACAAGATCGTTTGGACGTCCTAGTCCAGACGAAATCATCAAATCTAGGGCGATATCGTCTGATCGGCGACGATATCGTCAAACGGTCAAAACAACCTCTAAAATTGGCGCGAAAAAGGGGAAACGGAATACCCGACGGTTAACGGGCGGTTTGGGAGGTTAAATTTGATTTTAAAATTATTTACTAAGGTGAATGTAAATTTTATAATTTTCTTGCGCCAATTTTAGGGTGCTACATTTTGCCCCCTCTTTAGCGAATTTTTCGAAGAAAATGCGTTAAAGATGAGTTCTTCTCGATCTACGAGAAAGCAAAAAATTATACCCATTTTTAGGCGACGATTCTTGGTCGAATCGTACGACAGCTTACTATGGTGCCCCCTCCGTGTTTTTACCCAAATCGAACGTTTGAGGTAAAAATGCGAAAAAGCAAAAAATTATTGTTGAATAAAATTAAGAAAAATAGGGTAAAACCCTAATTCATTTTTACTGTTCATTTTCTGGTTTTTAGAGCTTTGAAGCAAAAATGGTGGAGACGACGCACAGATCTGCAGAGGTCCAGCGCGGTCTACGGGTAAGAGCCTAGACTTAGCTAGAACTGATTTAATTTAATTTTTACATGCTTTTTAAGTGATTTTTAGGTGAATTTGGAGCATCGCGGCCGTTTTTGGCCGTCGACGTCGTCGAGACGAAATCGTCCCGATTTCGACGAAATCGTCTCAATTTCATCAATTTCGCCCAAGGGAGAAATCGGCGAAAGAGGGACGATTTCGTCAATCTAGAGACGATTTCGACAAGCGAGATCGGAGACGATTATGCTCAAATTTGGGACGATATCGTCCAATAGTGGGCGATATCATCAATTACATGAAATTGATCTTTAAGTTGCATTATTAATTACTTGGAATTGTTATTAATGATTGTTTGTTGTTTTGTTGTTTATGTTTATAGAGAGGATTACTAAAGAGCGAGGAGTGGAAATATGGAGGTTTGAGAGATGACTTGGCCGCTCGACACAGGCGAGAGAGATCTGTCGGCACGAGGCGGCTTACGGCATGTGGCGGAGATGCCACAAGTATCCACGGACATGGGGCTTCTAACAGCCCTAGCGAGAGAGATGGTATCCGGGTTCTTCCTATTTTCGGTTACCGACAGGGGAGATGGCTCCCACACTAGAGGATGTATGGAGGATTATGAGAATCCCCATACAAGGACGGATGATCACTCCTGCGGCCAATCAGGGCCACGCTATGGGACGGCTGTGTGGTGACCCGAGCTTCACCCTGGAGAAGGGCGGAGTGAATATCGAGGCACTACGCCAGATGCTTGGGGCATCCAGACTCACACGAGTTCTAGCTGGAGTGGTTGGTGGACTTTTGCTGTGCCACCAGAGCGGGTGCAGGGTACCATGGATGCTCGCAGATGTGATCTGCGATATGAGAGACCATGGGTACGAGGTTTTGTTGGGGCAGTTTTGTTCTATGCCGGTTGTATAGGATCCTGTATGGGGTCGTGTACAAGGGCGGGCGATGTCTGGTGATGACATCGCTCCTACAGGTTTTGTGTTGGGAGCACATTGTAGTGCGAAGGCCGATAGGGCTTCCACTGACAGGGGTGGACGGGGAGAGGCCCCGAGTCTTCTATTGGTGGCTCCGGAGAGGGTCACAGTGACAGATCGACCTACCGATGTCCCGGAGGCTACTTTGGATGACTTGGTCCCAGATCAGATCACCTGGAGGCCATGGAGAGGGCACCCAAGGTGGGCCGAGGATGGACAGGAGCTGGCTCGCATCAGGCGAGTCTGCTGGCTACGGATGGAGAGAGGAGAGGTGGAGCTCCACCGCTATGACCGAGTTTTGAGACAGTTCGGTCTGCAGCAGGGGATCCCATCTCTCAGGGACTACGAGTTTTCCTGGACTATCCGGGATAACACCACGGTTAGCGGGGCTCCTGACATGCGGCGCTTCTGGAGCCAGGACGTAGACGATGCCCCCATATAGCCGGTGGATGGGGATGACGCGAGAGTAGCCGATGGCTATGATGCACGGTATGCGGGCATCCGCCCTCCTCGGATGACGAGGGCACGGGGTCTGATCCATGCGGTTGTGCGTCAGATAGGGAGGCAACGCCAGGCAGCGATAGAGGCGGCCCGGGGTCACGGCGAGAGAGAGCGAGAGGAGGCCACAGGCACAGGAGAGGCCACGGCAGTAGGAGAGGAGGGAGGAGAGACCCCCATCTCCATAGAGAGAGAGGCCACCATCGCCCGATAAGGGCAAGGGCGTTGACACAGGAGAGAGCAGCGAGACGGTGACTCTTCGGATGGAGAATATCCGTCTCCAGGCATAGGTGCAGACTCTGCAGGATGAGGCTGCATGACATCGAGCTGAGGTGACACAGCTCAGAGATGAGATTGCACGCCTCAGGGCACGGGGCGGAGGGGCGAGCACTCAGGAGCTGATGCGGTCGGTTGCTCAGACCGCATTCTACCAGGGGATCTATTTTTAGATGGTGCTCGAGGGCCAGAGGGTACAGCTATCGGCTGCTATTGCAGATCCGATCAGGACAGGGTCGTCGAGGAGCTCATCTCGATCGACGACGAGGACTCGCAGTACCACACATACTGCGATGGGGCCACCTCGTCCTCCGTAGGGCGGGGGAGGAGATGAGGCTGAGAGCTCTAGGGGCTCTCGAGACACTGTTCGGAGGACATTTGATTGAGTATGCCAAGATATGGATTGTGGCATACCAATCTAGGCGAGATGATGTACATATATTTTTGAGATATATATGATGATATATTTTTGATCATATGACTTGTGTCTTGAGTATGTTTATGATGATTTTATGTTTTGATTGATTGATTTGAAAATTCATGTAATTATGTCGTTGGAAATATTATAATTTGAATGTCATGCTATAAAATTTTAAATGAAATAATCTGATGTAACAAAGTGGTTGTATGTGATGCAATAATTTTGATAAAAATAAAAGGGGACTTTTAACAATAATTTCAAAGGACATTGTCGCTATTATAGACCATTTCATGGAGTCGCCGCTCACTCGGTCGTCAAGCTAATCCCCGTATAGAAATATTGCGAAAAGTAAAAGAGTGCTTAAGAGACTGTCTTAAGACTTTGTTGTGATAGTGCAAATGATGATGATGATGGTTGGTTTGTTTTCAGACTTTCATGAAAAATATTATGCATGAAATATTTTTAAAATGATTTTTGCTAGGCATAAATTCCTAAGTGTGATAAAATTTGTGAATAATTCCTTAGGAATTATACCATCATTGCAAAGTTGAAGGTTGACATAATGACATAAAAATAGTGAAAAAAATGGGTTTGCTTTTGAAAAGCATAATTTGTGTAAAATGAAGTCATATGGTTTTTATGATTTTTGATAAAATGGGGAATAAAAATTGTTACAATGGTTTGCGCTAGGCATAGAATATGTAGGTATAGACTTATACCATCATCGCGAAAATCCAAAAAAAATAGTTTTATTGCATGGTTGATTTTTTGATGAACGAGAAAAGATGAAAATGAGGACTTGCGCTAGGCATAAAATTCCAATTTTGGTTTTGAAACTATACCATCGTCGCGAAAGTCAACCAGATATATATGATTTGATTTGTGTAATTTGGAAGAAATTTTTGATTTTTCTAATTCTATAGTTGTCTTTGTGAAAAATAATTGTACTTGATTATTCCAAACAAGTTGCAAAAATAATATTTCAAAGTATTTTGAAGACAAAAGTTAGATTTATAAGGAATCCCATGTGCATATGTGCATTCATTTCCGATCTTGATTTATCCTAATGATAAACAAAATCTCTCAAATACAAATGTGTGTGCAATTGCATTGTTCATTTACCAGTTTTGAGCAAGATACTATGATACAAGTGATTTGAGGAAACCAAATAAATGTTCATTAACCATGATGTAGATGCATATAACCATATTAGACTACTATGTAGGTCGGATTATCAAGAGCTAGCTAATCCATAAGCGAGACATAGGTCTGTACAAAAGAAGGTCGCTAATGTGACGGACATATCGCCACGCTAGGAGTTACCCAAGGCCAAGCGGGTTGGGCACAAACCACCTGTTATGGGGCTTACCTCACGGTTTTCGAATAATTGAGAATTCCGAGGATTCAAGCTCATCAACCCTTCTTTTCTTTTCAAAGGGTAGGGAAAGGGATTTTATTGCTTTCTTGCTTTCTTTTGAACTTTGCTTATTTTTCTTTTTGTATTTCTTTTGCTTGATAATACTTGGAACATTGCTGAAATAACATTTTTCTTTTCTCTTCTTTCTTGAATTTTTCTTCTCTTTTTCTTTGCTAGGGATACTTGCTCGGATTAGCTGTAGAGCAAGGGATTTTTATTCAGGTAGGGGTGAGCTTGTCCTTTTGCCAATTCTCAAAGATTCTAGACCATGTGCATGATAGGATAGCAGGGGAAACTTTTCACTCAAGAAATCGGTTCTACTATGTAGCAAAACATGGAAATTACAAATATAATCATTTTATTGTGAAAAGATGTGCTTGGTTTAGGTAAATAACAAGATCAATTCTCTATGCTCAAACTTTATTTAATTGAATTTTGTGAACTTTGATATAAGAGAGATTAGTAATCATGCCAGATAAAATCAAGATATTTATTTTTTGTGAGTGTGCAAGTGAGGGATTCAAAATAAATGCTAATTTATCCAAAATAAGTTGAAACATATAAGCTGCAATAATTGTAAGAAAATATATAAATGATTTGTGAGAAAGTTTTGAGAATGTTGACTCTCTCTTTCTTCTGTATATTGTTTTGGTTTCGAAAGAGTCAAGCATATAGTTGTTTTTAGATTTTTATTTTGATTTTAGTTTTTGAGCAAAAGGAACTTAACTAGTGCTTTAAATAAATGCAATAGATAGTTTTTGAAGAGTTTTGGAGATTTATGAATGTTTTTGGTGTTTTTGGATTTTTATAAATTGAAAGAAATACAAGATAATGATTTTAAAAAAACATGGATGAAATGACCAAATTTATGCATAGTAACGTTTAAGGTGCAAAATATTCATGGGTTCTTTAAGTTCTTTACCATCTAAGGTAGATAATTTATATGCTCCTGATTCAAATTTAGCAGTAATGATGTATGGTCCGAGCCAGTTGGGCTCAAATTTACCTTTAAGTTCTTTGGTTGCATTTGTATTTTTTTATTTTCTTTTAAAACAAGGTCGCCAATCTCAAAGGATCGATGACGAACTTTCTTAGCATATGATCTTTTAAGCTTGTTTTGGTAAGCACGGAGATGCTCCAAAGCATTGATGCATTTTTCATCGAGGAGTTCCAGTGGCTGAGTCTGCCAGCACGATATTCATCTCCTACTTCGGTATCTTGAAGTAGCAGAGCCAAAGAAGGAACTTCCAATTCAAATGGAAAAACTGCTTCAGCACCATATACCAAAACAAATGGTGAAGTGCCCGTCGGGGTTCGAACACTAGTTCGATAAGCCCACAAGGTTGGATATAATTGAATATGCCAGTCACGGCCAGTTTTATTGACTAATATTTTGAGAATTTTGATTAAAGTTTTGTTAGAAGCTTCTGCTTGACCATTACCCTGAGGATAATAGGGGGTGGACCAGCGATGTTGAATCTTATATTTTTGACATAATTTTTTAACATCTTTATTTTTGAAAGGAGTTCCATTGTCAGAGATGAGATTCGCAGGAATTTCGAACCTGCAAATGATTTGATTAAAAATGAATTTAGAGACCTGTGAGCCAGTGCAAGAAGCTAAAGGCATAGCTTCAACCCACTTCGTGAAATACTCAGTGGCGAGTTATGATGAACTTGTGTCCATCAGATGACACAGGATTGATTTTGCCAATAATATCCAAGCCCCATTTAGAAAAGGGCCATGGAGATGAAATAGCCTGCGGCTCTTGTGCAGGCGCATGGACAAGGTCAGCATGTTTTTGACACTTGTCGCAATGGCGCACATACTCATGTGCATCTGTTTCCATGGTAGGCCAAAAGTATCCTATCCGAAGGAGCTTTTTAGCAATGGCACTACCACTAAAGTGTCCTCCACAAGATCCATCGTGGGCTTCACTCAAGGCTGATTTAGACTCTTCTAAGTTTAAACATCTTAATAGGATACCTTCAAAAGATCTCCTATATAAAGTATTGCCAATTATTACAAAGCGACTTGCTCGTCGACGTAATAACCGATGCTGGTTTCTATTAGAATTGTCAGGGAAAGTCCCATTTTGGAGAAAATCAAATATGTCTGTATACCAAGGTTCAGGAGTAGTTTCATTGATTAGAAACACATCCAAAGGCTCTAAGCATGACTTAGTTGAAGCGGGTTCCTGGAGTCGATGAATAATGATAGTGGCATATTCGTCGTCTAACTCCAAGGGCGGGGAGAGATGCAGCGACGGCCATGGCATCAGCTGCACGGTTGCTAGTTCGAGGAATGGCTTCCAAGGTGACTTGATCAAACAAGGACATTAGTTGTAAAACATAGGCCTTATATGGGCGAAGTTTATCATCTCGGGTTTGATAAACTTCATTAATTTGGTTTATAACTAATTGGGAATCCCCAAAAACTAAAAGGTGTTTAATTTTTAGTGCTAGAGCGGCTCGTAATCCAAGGATTAGAGCTTCATACTCAGCGATATTGTTGGTGCAAGCAAAGGTCGGTTTGAAGGACGAGAGGAATAAGATGTTTTTGCGAGAGATATTAAAATAATACCCGCACTAAGCCCCACTCATGCATCGGGCTCCATCAAAGTATAAGGACCATTGTTCAACAAGGTCTGCCTCTAATTGAAGGCATTCATCAGGAAACTCGATAATGAGGGGATGAGTAGACTCTAAGGGTGCAGCAGCTAATTGATCTGCTATGATTTGACCCTTAACAGACTTTTGTCCTATGAATGTGAGATCAAACTCGCTTAGAGCAAGAACCCACTTGGCTGTGCGACCCGATAAATAAGGTCGACTCATGAGATACCTTAAGGGATCGTATTTAGCAATGACATACGTTTTTTGACTAAGCATATAATGTCGTAATTTTTGCGTAGCAAAAATGATTGCTAGACATAGCTTCTCTAACGCATTGTATAGCGGGTTTCATAACTGATGAAGGTTCGGCTAATATAATAATTAGCACGTTCTCATTTTTCATCATCGAGTTGAGCTAACATAGCTCCTAAGGCAGAATATGAAGCAAAAATATAGAGGAGAAATGGGCGATCAGATTTAGGCGGTGAAAGCATCGGTGGGTTAAGGAGATATTGTTTGAGAAGTTCAAAAGCTTCTCTACATTTTGTGTCCCAATTGAAAGGGACATCCTTCTTAAGAAGTTTGAGAAAGGGACCAGTTTTGTCCGCCAGCTTATCAATGAAGCGACGGATAGCTTGAAGTTTACCTTGTAAACTTCGTAATTCAGATATATTAGTAGGTGCGGGCATATCGGTGATAGCCGCAATTTTGAGAGGGTCAATTTTGATACCACGTAAAGAAACTAAAACCCCCAATAGTTTGTCGGACTTAACTCCGAATATACATTTTTTTGGATTTAATCGAATGAGATATTCTCGTAATCGATTAAAGACTTTTCGCAAATCATCCAAATGATGATCTTCAATAAGAGAGCGAGCTATAATATCATCTACATAATCATGTAGGATATCATGCATCATATCATGAAAAATGTAGGTCATAGCTCGTTGGTAAGTTGCACCTGCGTTCTTTAAGCCAAATGGCATCACTTTCCAGCAAAAGGTACCCCAGGGGGTAATAAAGGCTATTTTAGCCTGGTCTTCAGGAGCTATCCGAATTTGATTATAATCGGAGAATCCGTCCATTAAGGACATCATCCCACTTCCGGCAGTAAAGTCAATAATTTGATCCATGTTTGGAAGAGGAAAGTCGTCTTTAGGGCATGCAGCGTTGATATCTCTAAAATCGGTGCAAACCCTAACTTTGGTAGCTTCTTTCTTGGTGATTGGAACTACATTTGAGATCCATTCAGCATAATCAATAGCTTGTATAAAGATAACATTCAGGAGTTTTTCTAACTCCCCTTTGACTAGCAAAGCCACTTTGGGATGCATTTTTCTAAGTTTTTGTTTAACCGGTTTAGCATCCGGATGGACCACTAGATGATGCATGACGACAGAAGGGTCTAGACCTGGCATATCTTCGTATGTCCAAGCGAAGACATCTTCATACTCTTTAAGGAATGCAATGTATTGTTCTTGTTTTTTTGGACTTAGTTCTGCTCCAATATTGATTATGTGAGGATTGTCCTCAGTTCCAATGTTAATTTTAATGACATTTTCTACCTCCATGTGTAGATCTCTTTCAAAATTAGGTGGGGCGGGTGAAACGCCCAATTCTTGTAATTCTTGTAAGGTTAATTTAGATAATTCATTCTGAGGATCAGTGGCCTCAAGTTGGGCTATAGTTGGTATAGAACCATCAAAATAAAACCCATTGTGTAACATCTCTTCAACGAGAGACATCATGGAAGATATCTCCTTCCAACTCTTCATCGGGGTCAGCAATCATTTCAGGGTATGCTATGGATAGCATGTTGCATGAAAATGACTGATTATTAAGAGGCAAATCAACATGCCTATCCAAATAATCTTGATAGCATATGAGGTGATCATCATCCTCAAAAGGAAAGGGTTGACCCTTACTAGGAAATAGGCCCACACCACAGCGGGCAGGCCACGGTTCTACCTCGAAAGGTTCTTTCATGCCATTTTGGAAAGGTCCCAAGCCTTTCCCTTTATATCCCATTTTAAGCATCATGGGTTTAGCTTTAATATAATCATTGGTAAAATAACACCGAGCGTATCCTTCATGATGAGTTTTGATATTTCGAGGGATTCTTCCCCGGTCATATCCTTTATAAATGAAGGCACAACTCCCGACTTGGTAAGTACTTCCCATAGGTTGTGGGAGGCCCAAAGTACGAGGAGATGGCGGCAATTTATTTAAAAGGTTTGAATCTTGCATGAAAGCATTCATTTTTTTGATATTAAGGTTGTAGATAAATCTGGTAATAGTTCATCAAAAAGGGCATAAGATGTAGAAGGTTTATTACCTATGTCTTGAGATGTGGAAGGTATGATAGATGTGTCTAGAGGTTTTGAATTTGTAGGGGTAGTAGTTGAAGAATTGGTTGTAGATTTGAAATCTTTTTGAGGTTCTAGAAGAATTTGTTTAGAGGGTTGTTGATCTATATAGGAGGATGAAGTTAATGGAGAGGAACTAGGTGAAGTTATGGGTTTATGTTTCACAGTTTTAGATGAAAAAGAAGAACTAGGATGTGTGGATGACAGAGTTGGGCAAAATTGCACTCCAACTGGTTCTACCAAAGCACACATATCAAAAGGTCTAGGGTCACCGTGAATAGTGACCAACTGATTTTTAAACTCAAATTTAACACATTGGTGTAAAGTTGATGGGACCTGCTCGCATGGCGTTGATCCAAGGGCGACCCAAAAGTATATTGTACGATCTTGGGCAATGTACAATAAACACGGTTGTTTCTAGGGTTCTAGGACCAACTTGCAATGGGAGGGTGATAACTCCACACGTTTCTTGTGTTTCGTCATTAAAAGCTTTGATGATCATATCGGTTTTCTTCATTTCATCACTTCTAAAGCCAAATCGTTGGTAGAAGTCAAAGGTGCAAATGTTTAGAGATGAGCCATTATCAATCAAAACTCGTTTGACAACTACATCTCCAATTAAAGCAGTAATGTATAAGGGATTGTCCTTATGTAAACTGTGTTGCGGGATATCTTTATCCCTGAAGTCAATACAATCAATCTCTCGAGTGATGATCGTATGGGCCATAGCTTCAGGTTGAATGTTTTGAGGTACCATCATTTGGCTCAATGTAAGCATCAACTCATCCCTATGGGTGGGAGAGGATCTCAATAAATCTAAGAGGGAAATTATGGCCGTAGTGTTGGACAATTGCTCATTAATACTGTAAGGGGGTTTAGGTTGGATATTAGGAGCATGATTCCCTTTATTAGGGTTTTTCAGAATGAATGGAGCTGATCCATCATTCTGGTTTGGTTCTTGTTGGGAATTTTGAGCTTGTTGTCGAGTAACGACTCCAATGGTACCTACGATGTTATAGTGAAGACGTTGAACTGGTCTCGGTTGAGAATTTATGGCTTGTTCATAAGGAAGGACTATATTAGAAGAAGGTCGAGTAGTGACTCTTCTAGGAAATGGTTCTTCTGGAACCATAGCATCTGTGACAGGTTGAATAGGATCTGATTCGTTTTCAGAACTATTCGATTGGTTTGAAGTAATGTCTAGTTCACTTTCACTATCTGATTCTATATCACTAGAATCAGAAGTTTAAAAATTATGTAAGGGCCTGGTTGTAACTAGGGATAAGGTCGTGTCAAATATTTGAGAATCCTGAACAGGTAATTGTCCGCTAATGGTTCCTACATATCGGGTAGGAGGGGGAACATTATGATGTTCGATTTGATTGGCCACCTCTTTACCATGTCTTGGTAAAGGGTGTTGAAATATGTCTAAAGTTTGATTGGCATTTTGATTTTGATTTTGGGGAATGGTCTTTTGAGTATTATTAGGAGGGTTTTGTTTAGGTTGGAAGGCTTGCACTTCCATTTCATTATTGTCAATCAAATCTTGTATTTTATGTTTCAATCTCTTACAAGCGTTGGTAGAATGTCCAGGTCCTCTATGGAAATCACAGTGCAAATCAGCTCTATATCCGGGTATACTTGGGTCAGGTTCCCGGATAGCGGGTAATTGGATCAAACCTCTTTCGAGTAATTGAGGTAAAATAGTTGACAAAGGTTGGTTTAATCTAGTGAATTCTCGAGGAGGCTTGTCAGGGGGTTTCAATATGAATTTTTGTGTTGTCTTCGTTGCATTGATATTAGCAACATTTTCTTTGTCGGTGACTCCGTCACCGAGCAACTTTGTTTGTTTTTATATTGATTTCTGGATGTTTTCTCATCATCCTTCTTCCTAAGTTGGCCTCTCCTAATGAGGGCATCTTCTACTCTTCGAGCTAAATCTATAGCTTGATCGAAGGTAGTTAGGGTAGCGGTTGATAGTTCATAAGATAGTTGTTCTTGTAAATTGTTGATGAAAATGTCTAACATTTCCCTATAGGGTAGCACAAAGTGCGGTTTTCCTATCAATTGCCTCCATCTAGCTAAGAAATCGGCAAAGCATTCATCCTTATCTTGTTTTAAATTGTATAGGTCTTTAATAGTTACATGCCTCTCGATGTAGGCACTAAATTGATGGACAAATGATTCAGCTGTTTCTTCGAAGTTTCTTAAAGAATGAGTGGGCAATTGATAGTACCACTCTAATGCCATTCCACCTAAACTTTTGGGGAACATTTTTAGTAATAGCAAGTCGTCATGCGATATGTCGTGACATGCTATCCTAAACATGCGAAGATGCTCTATGGGATCTTCGGTTCCTTTATATATAGGCGGAACGAGGCATGGGAAAATGTTTAGGGTATGGTTGAGCTACAACTATGGGATCCAAAGGTTGACTACAGATCTCTCGATAATTATACGAGGGACGGTAGGGATCTATTTGGTCCATACGTGAAGCTAATTGTTTCACCATGGCTTCCAGATTACTAGTTTGCCCCCCATATTGGTTTGGTAGGGCATTGACATAAGTGTTATGGGCATATGATGGAGGAACATGCAGGTTAGATGCCATGTTATTGTTGTGTAAATTATTGGTAGGAAAAGTATTATGGAGGAATTTTGAAGTTGTATTATGTTGTATTCCAGATTGTTGAAAGTTTGTATTTGGCTTAGTTTTAGGTTTCGTTTACTTAAAGCATTTTGCTCAATAGTTTGGCAGAATAAAGTAGTGAAGGGAATTTTCTTTTGTGCGGGAGTGATTTTAGGTTGAGTAACAGGTTCCTTAGGAGGTTGGGTAACTTGTTGTTTTGACATGCTTTGGGCTATAGTGACCATATCCGTATTGGATGGTCCACCCTTGTCACTTTCTTGATCAATGAAAGACAAGGGATTAGTCTGCATATTGCACATATATTCCATGGCTGCTTGAGTTTTACTAATTTGCCCTTTATCAAGGCGAATTGCCACATTAAGGTCATCAATGTTTTCCATGAGAAATCTCTTGAAATGCTCTGCATTGTCAAAGGCAATAGTTCCATTTGGAGCTACTCTAGGGGATGAGGATCCATCCTCTTTAACATTTGCTTCTTGTTCTTTATCTTCCCCTAAGTCTTCATCTGATTGACCTAGAGTTTCTCCTTCCGGATTTGAATCTCCAAGAAGGACATTTGGGTTTTCAGTTGTATCTTGTAACCAATCTTCTCCTTCCCCTAAAGTTTCTTTGCCATTCCTAAGTTTAGGCATGGTGCTAAGTTTTGATTTCAGCAAATATATATATATATATATATTTTTTTATATATATATATATATGCAACAAATTAAGAGGTATATATTTACTATATACCTACTATAATATTTGAAATTGAAGTGTTTAAGTTTTTGCTAAGTTTTTTGATTTTTTTTAGTTTTTCTTTAATTTTTTGAAATAATACAATAAAGACAGCAAATAAAACAATAGATGCACGCAATAATAAGACTGAAAGTAAATGAGCTAGTTTTCTATGAATAACTTATGAATATCATTAATAGGTTCGAGTTGTTCAGGGGTCATGAAATGTTCTTCTTCAAATTGAAAGTTTTCTTTTAAGAATTTGATGAAAAGGGCTATGGTAATATTATCTATCTCAGATGCTGGTTGATAATAATAATTCTCACGACAATATTTACAATATAACATAGCTCTAGGAGTTTTGTTCCATCTTCTCCTAATTATAAGATCAGCTTCTAAGGAATCTATATGAACTAGAAATGGGCGCACTATAACTGTGTCTTCAAGATTTTCCTTGAAAGTTAAAAATTTTGAAGATACAAGAGCTCTCCTATAGGCTAACCATCTATGGCAGGCTCTCTGAAGTTCATGATAAAAAACTAATTGATGAGGATCCAGGATTCTATCCAAGACTAGCCTCTTAATCTGTTTAAGTTGTGTGGACCTAGATGAGATGATACTAAGTCTCCTATCAAGTTCGTCCCACAAGGATTGATTTCTACTCGTTTCAGGGATACTAAGGACAAAATTAACTTCTATAGCTGCCAATTGATTTTCTACGTTTATAGTAACTGCTAACCTCTTTTTAGGAGCTACCATCTAAACATGACTTTAAACCTTAAATGTTTTAAAATGCATCTAAGTTTTAGTTGTTCTAATTTTTTTTTTGTTTTTGTTTTTGTTTTTGTTTTCAAAAGGTTATGATGCATTCACGTCGGGTTCACCAAAATGTATCGCTCCAAATTTTTCGCATCCCTACCTTCAGGCTATAGGATCCACGCCCGGAAGGAGGATGGGAAAAGGATGTCGCGATACCTCGGATTGAGAGGACTTTGCGAAGGTCCCGCCTCTCAAGGGAGGTGTATTTTGGTGATTTTTCGACGGATGGTGGGTTCACCAGGGAAACATTTAGCGGCAGTTTCCACGCCTAGGTTTTGGAATGTGTTTGATGAGTTCGTTTTAACCTTAAGCATTCATATCCTAGGTTTGGCCGAATGAATCTAAATTAAAACTACATGAAAATGCAACTTTCATGAATACAGCAAACAGATTTGAAAGCAAAAAACAGAGAATTTTATAGAATGACAATGAAAAATACCTGATCCGGATGTCTGCAGAAGATTCTGACGTTTGAAGCAGTCTGGATCGCCTGTAATCTGACAGAATCATCTGTAATCTGACAGAATCATCTGAGACTGACAGATTCGTCCGAGATCTGACGAATTCGTCAGACGAATTCGCCAGAGACCTGCAAGACAGAAAATAGATGCAAAATACAAGAAATTCTATTGTGCTAACAGAGGCAAATTACACCAAATAGCAATATGAATACTGAACAATATTTAAGAACAGAATTTAAAGCCAATTACTTGTACTTTAATAGCCAGATCATGAACTTAGCATGCAATCTAAGCTAAATGGGTGAACTCCAAATGCAAAATAACATAAAAACTGAATAAATAATCTAATTTACGGAATAAAATGATAGAAACAGAGTTGAGAAAAGCAAACTCCAGGCACTGATTGCCTCGATGTGGGCTGCAGTCGAGATCGTCTCGCATCGATACGAAATCGTCTCGCATTTGACGGGATCGCCTCCGATCTGAACGGGTTCGTCGACGACGATGGATGCTGGCTCCGGCTGAAAAACAATGATGTACCTGCAATAAAATCGATGTGGAACTAGTGCAAATGCAAGATTAGGATGTTCTAATGTAGAGGGATTCACTTTGTAGAAAATTTCAGCCAGGGGTTGGGGAGGGAAAATCTTAGAGATTAAATAGGCTTAGGGGGAGTAGGTAGGAGGTTGGAGATCATCCCAATTTGGGAGATCTCCAACGGGGGAGGGTCCCAACGGTGTAGACACGCTTCTGCCCAGATTGGAGACCCGTTGGAACAGATTCCAACTATGCAAATTCAGTTTTGCGACAAGATCGTACGGACGTCCTAGTCCGGACGAAATCGTCAAATTTGGGGCGATATCGTCTGATCGGCGACGATATCGTCAAACGGTCAAAACAACCTCTAAAATTGGCGCAGAAAAGGGGGAAACGGAATACCCGATGGTTAACGGGCGGTTTGGGAGGTTAAATTTGATTTTAAAATTATTTACTAAGGTGAATGTAAATTTTATAATTTTATTGCGCCAATTTTAGGGTGCTACATATATATATATATATATATATATATATATATTTTGTTTTCAAAAGGTTTTAAATGCATTCACGTCGGGTTCACCAAAATGTATAGCTCTAAATTTTTCACACCCTTACCTTCAGGCTATAGGATCCGTGCCCAAAAGGGGGATGTGAAAAGGATGGCACGATACCTCGGACTGAGAGGCCTTGTGAAGGTCCTGCCTCTCAAGGGATGTGTATTATTGGTGATTTTTTGATGGATGGTGGGTTCACCAGGAAACATTCAATGGCAGTTTCCATGCTTAGTTTGGGAATGTGTTTTATGTGTTCATTTTAGCCTTAAGCATTCATGTCCTAGGTTTGGCCAAAATGCATCTAAGCTATTCTATATGAAGATGCATATTAAATGAATACAGAAAGCAGAATAAGACAAAAAAATAGAGAAATTGAGGAATGTTAAAGGAAAATACCTGATCCGGATGTCTGATGAAGATTCTGATTCTTGAAGCAGTCAGGATCATTTGGAATTCGACAGAATCGTCTGATATTAGACAAGTTCGTTTGATATCTGATGAATTCGTCAGACGAATTTTTTAGAGACCTGCAAACAGAGAAATAGGTGCAAAACACAGAAAATGCAACTATTCTAACAGAGGGAAACAATGTAAAATGACAGTAGCACTATCAAACTAAAACTTAAAAATAGAAACATGAATGAATTATGCTAATTAAATAATAATTATGACTTAATTATGCATTTAAAGCTATATGGGTGAACTCCAAAATGTAGAATAGCATAAAATACTGAATAAACTAGCTAATTACAACATAAAACAACAGATTGAAAGATGGAGAAATGCAAACTTTAGGCACTGATTGCCTCAATGTTGACTGCAGTTGAAATCGTCTTGCATTGGTATGAAATCATCTCTGATTCGACAGGATCGCCTTCGATCTGAATAGGATCATCAACGACGATGTAAGCTTTCTCCGGTTGAAAAACACTAAGGTACCTACAACAAAATTGGTATAGAACTACTGCAAATATGAATTTGGGATGTTTTAACGTGTATGAAGTTAGGTTATAGGAATTATCAGCTAGGGGGGTGCTAAGGGAAGGGCTTAGGATTAAATAGGCTTAGGAGGGAGGTTAGGAGGTTGGAGATCATCCCTATTTGGGAGATCTCCAACGGGGGAGGGTCTTTAACAGTGCAGACATGCTTCTACCTAGATTAGAGACCCGTTGGAATATAAGCTAATTATGCAAAATCAATTTTGAGACAAGATCATCTGGACGTCCTAGCCCAGACGAAATCATCAGATCTAGGGCAATATCGTTTGATCGGTGATTATATCGTCAAACGATCAAAACAACCTCTAAAAATGGCACAGGAAAGGGGGAAACAGATTACACGACAGTTAACGGGTGATTTGAGAGGTTAAAATTTGAATTTAAATTATTTACTGGAGTGAATATAATTATTAAGGTTTTACTGCGCCAATTTTAGGGTGCTATATATATATATCCCTTGGGTCAATTTTGTGGGTTGTTATAGTTACCTTCTAGATTCTTAGAACACCAAGATAAAAAATATTTGCAATCTCAATCAACCAATAATTTTTGTTTTTCTACCATCCTATTCAATTTTACCACATATACTAGAACCATGTGACATATTCACTACAGGCCCTCAAAATCCCAATCCATCATTTTGTACTCTTTTTGTCTTTCTAGTATCTAAAATGAATATGCCACCTATGACTATTACATGTAGCATATTCACTACTCACCTAAGAAATTTTATTTCTCCTAGTCAACCCAACATTTAGTCCAATTACTTTTGATTCTAGGTATCTTTCTATCAATAACAATAACCTTTGAACCTTATTTTTTATCTTTGATCATCAATTTTATCACCTTAATGAGTTTTCCTATTACATAGCTTTCATATGACAAATTCACTATAGGAACAACAACATCAAATTCCAAAGGCTATCCATTTTGATTTTGTGTATAAGTAGGGGTTCTAACTATGCCAATCAAAAATTTCCATGCTTCTTCCTTTTTGGTAGGGCCCCAAATCATAATCCATTTATTTTTCTATCTATTTTTTAGATCTTAGAGAGTTTTCCAACTGTAGTATATATAGATAGAATATTCAATAGAGGGGTTATTTACCTGCAAATAATGTATTTGCATTGAGCATTAAAATAGGTAAGTACCCCGTTATCCTCTACTTTTTAGTTTTTATAATAGGTTGTATGCTTGTCATTTGCTTGCATATTTGTCTAATTTATATTTTCAAACACATATAAAGGGAAAAACCAAAAAACCTTAGTATAAATACTTTGTTTTGCTTTCTTAAGAACTTAATCTAAATCACATATAATCTGCATCAATATTAATTATAATGTTGCATATTTATTTTATGCCCTTGCATCTTAAAAATAAGAAAAAGGAAGATTTTATTTCTATAGCATAGGTAACAAATCACTAAGGTGAAGTTACATATAGATTAGCATTTTTTTTTTGCATCTCTATTCTCATAGTGCATTGCATTAACATTGTATGTATTAGTTTCTAGTATGGAATATAACCTAGGTGTTTGTCAAATCAAACACATAAAAACTATATTAGGGAAATCTATAAGCCCTTGGTGAACCCAAATATCTCTCCACCAAAGATAAAAACACTACACAAAGCACAATCCCAATGATGGGCTAGCAAAAATGCTCTTCCACTTGAGTGTGGATGACCCTTGAGGGATTGCATTTGGGACCAATACCCCATGCACCTTTTGGCATCCCACATATTTGGTGAACCCAACATGAATAAATTCCATGGGTCTCTATCCAAAAATATTTAACTTAGGACCTTATCCTTAATCAATATAAAATTTACTACACATAATCAAGATCATATAACTTGTTTGCTTAGCATAAATCACATTAAATCAAGATAACAAGAACATAAAAAAATTGTTAGTCCTATTGGGGGAAGGTTAACGACCCCTTGAGTAAATTGATGTACAAACATTTGGGGTTATATCCCTTGGCTAGTATATTATGGGGTACTTTTCCAATGTGAAATTAGGATATCAAACATCTCTTCTTTTCTATAAAAACTTAAAAAAAAAAGTCTCAATAAATTGAACTCCTATATTTTGACCATGTATAAACCCCATTATCTTACTTATTATGTTGCATGAGCATTAGTAAAAAATCTAAGTGCTTCATTTGAATTTCCAAAGAAGCAACCTATGATAGAAAACCCAAAATTCAAGAAAGAAGAGGAAGAAAAACCTCATTTCGAAACCCTTTCTTCTGTTCATAATGGACAAGGAGTAGTTTTTAAATCTATGGATCATCTAGCTCCTTTCCTACCAATAAAAAAATAAGCTATGGAATCTATCTTAAGGGAAAATTAAATGCCAAATTTTGTCACCAAAGAACTTCTTTTAGAACTTCCACAATAGCTTAGATCTAATTCCATGAGCACTCAATAATGAGACTCAATCATTACCACAATCATAGGAGGGAGGCTATGTAATATTTCATATTTATTAGAAAATTTTGGGATCTACACCTCCCAATATAGAACCATTTAAGCTAAACCTCCATGTCTCTCATCATATAAGTAATCCATAAGTCCAAAATGTAAATATATTTTCCAATGTGCCTAATGCTTTGAATGTGATTGCTTCCAATCTATTCTTTAGAATGCCTATTCCTACTAACACCCGCTATACTAAATTTTGTTTGAAAAATAATCTTGGAATTAATAACATGATGATTCCTTCTCATCCAAATTCTTAGTATTATCCTTAATTCAATCCTCAATATTAGTCCATAGCACCATCAATTATTTATCCTAGATTATAGGATATAAATGCTAGGCTAGAGAAATTAACAAAATAAAACTCTAAGTTTAATTAATATTTAGCCTCTATTCAAGGAGACACACCAAACACATATTCTTATAAATATTATTTCCATTAACCTATACATCCTACATTAACAAATGGACAAGCACCTTCAAGTTATTTACTTTGCATGCCATGACATAAAATATGATGAGATATTGTTATTAAATATCTTCCCTACAAGTCTTGGTGGTGAGTCTTTAGAATATTTTCACCAATTGCCCCATCACTCAATCAAATTTTTCTAATTTGGCTAAAATGTCCATTCAATATTGTGTTGTCTATATTGCAAAAAAATGCATAGTCAATGATTTATATCAACTAAAACAAGGCAAAAATGAATCCCTCAATGAATTCTTACCTTGATGGTGGGAATTGGTTAGGAGACTTTCTTTTGCTCTACCACCTAGATATCTTTTGTGTATTTTTATATGCAATTTACAAGAACATCTCATATTCCCTAGAGATGACCCATATTATATTTTTTTATGATGTGGTAGATCTCATGAAGCATATAGAAGTCACTCTTCAACATAGAGGGAAACTAAAAGCTAATAAATAATATAATAAGTCATATTATTCTAAAATTAAAGGAAAATATAAAAATAAATATGGTGTGGGTGATGGTGTAATAGACTCTCATTCCAATAACAATCTTAAAACAAGTAATGTTAATACCATTACAACATTACAAAAATTAATTCTAGCTATGACACAATTTACCAAGTTAAACCAATCTCTATCTTCTATGCTAACATAATTATTGGATGCTAAGATGATAGAACTACCTACTATAAGGTAGCATGACCTTGATAAAGAAAATATTTCTTGGTTGAAGGTTGACCAACAATGTTTTTTTTAATTGCACTAATGGTCATAACATGAACACATATATCACTCTTAAGAATATGGTACAAGACCTCATCAATGAAGGTCATATAGTGGTTGATGTTCTTGAACAAGCAACATCCTCTAATAAAGATAGAGAGAATTTTTAGGATCCCTTACCCAAACATGGACAAAATGTTACTAATCATGTCTAATATAGGAATGTCCCCCCACAAAATCAAAACATGGTAGGGATGATTAAATTTAGCATCATGACTAGACAATAAACTAGATAAAAGGGTTACAACCTTTGAATTGCCTTCTGATCCTCCTTTGGTCTTGCAATATAGACATGTTACTACTTTTTAAAGAACCTCCTTTGGTTCTAAATCCCTAGCATAAATGTAAGATATATTTTAACCTTTAGAAAAAATTAGAGGATGCACCAACTAAAATATCCTTACTTTTTTGTAAACTTATTTGAGCCATAAAGAACACCTAGTCAATCTTTGAAGCGAGTAGACAATATCTATAAATGTTAGCCTTGACTATATAGATAATGTGGTAAGATCCCTAAGTGTTCTTTATGCTTGGAGAGATCCCTTTGTATATCACTTGCAATATTGGTGAGAAATCCATTAAAAGGGTTCTCATTGATAATGGTTCATCAATAAATGTTTGTAGCCTTAGGTTCATCCATAGAATAGGGCTCAACAAGGAAGACTTAGAAAATTTAGACATTGTCATAAAGACCTATGACAATGAAGAGTTAGAAGCTACTAGAACTATAGTTCTTTTGATAAATATGGGGCCTCACATTTTAAACACATTTTACGTGTTTCCCTCTGAGTTAAACTATAATATTCTTTTAGGGCAACCTTGGATCCACACAATGTAGGTTTTTACTTTAACTTACCATCAATGTGCTAAATTTTAATATTAGGGTAAGTTGTATAACATGGTGGCTAGTAAATATTATTTTGCTTATTGTTAGAATATCTAGTCAAAAAACCCAAAATCTTGTCTATGCCATTCATTGAATGCTTCTCATCCCTTCATGGATGAAACCTTAAGGTCTAGCTTGTATAAGGAAATAAGAATCCACCAAATAGAAGAGACTAATAGTCAAGTCATAACAAAATTTAAATAAAAGGTTGAGGATATAAACGATATAAACCTCAATAATCAATACCATGATCTATTAGCCTTAGAATTGGTTAGGTTACCCCCATCACCTTGTGCTTTAGTATTTTTATCTAGGTGAGGAACAATTGTGCAAATAGGAACTTGCACCTTCATTTCTAGTGGAAAAACCAATGAAGAGAGAATACGCGGAACAAATCCATGACCAATAGAATGAAATTACACGTTGTGTTACCTCTCTAATATTTACCTTAACTCCAATAAAATCCTTTTTAAATTCATATACAAGAGATATTTACTTGGAGAACAAGGCATTAAAAATACCCTAGAGCCTAAAAATTATCCCAAACATTATGGGTTGGTATATTTCCCCAACCATAATAAAAAGACATATTGCTCCTCTTTAGAGAGTAGTGACAATGATGAGGTGTTATTTTTCTCATATAAATATCAAGAATAAGTAACCTTAACAATAGGTCTAGACTAGGACGAATAGGAGGACAAAGAACCTTCCCCTTTCTTTTCTGATCTATTTTTATAGTATGCACAAATCAACACCATAAGTATTGATCCTATTCAGAAGATTAGGAAAAATTCAAATTATAGCATTTACAATGAGCATATATTAATCTTATCACAAGAAGGTAACAATATAACATCTCACTCAATAGCAAACCTTGTATCAACACTACACATAAATGATTGTGACATGATAATTTTACCCCACAAACCTCTTAGGGATAATCAATATGATGTTCCTCATGAATAATATATCCCTATTGAATATCCTCTTTATTTAATTACACATCCCTCACAATCATCCAACATTGAACAATGGACTTTAGATGCTTATGAGCTTCAAAGTTTAGGGGTCTTACCTACCCCTCCATAATATGAAGATGAATCAAATATCTTAATAGAAGAGACCATAGATATTAACATAGGATCATATGACAACCCAAGAATAATAAAGTTAGAAATATTTTTAACTTTAGAAGAAGGAGAATAGTATACAAATCCTTTAATAAAATTTTGTGATATCCTCACATGGTGCTATGTAGATATGGTGCTATACCTTGTGAAAATTTTAAGATTTTTGTAACGTTTAAAACAAAGTCATAATTCACAAAGCACCTACAAAATTACATATAAAGTTTGAAAGATATGCAAATTAGGTTAAAAATTGAAGGATAATTGATTTTTTTTTAAAGTCTAACTATTTTGTATCTTACTATTCCTTTTTAGCAATTATAAGAAGGGAGATAATGCTTGGAAGGTAAGTGTGCAAGAGATTAAACTAAATTATGTAGAATAAAATGTCACCATAACCATAACCATAAAAAGGAGAACATATGATCAATAAAAAAAGGAGAAAATAAAACAACAATAATTTATTCCCATGCATGTGAAATATAAATATTAAGGAGTAATAAGAGGATAAAAGTTAGTGTCATAATTATCACAATTCCACCAATGGGACCTTAATTCAATGGTTGGGAAAATAAATGATGTATCCCACACCAAGGTTCAAATATTGACAACACTTGATTGAAAATGGAAGGACAACACTTTCAAAACCCTACTTAAAATAATAATGATAATCATAGTTATCACAATTTCACAATTCAATTGAATAGTGCCACAATTGAAAAGTAAAACGTCTTGCACAATCTCTTACTATTTTCTAGAGTAGAACCATTATATTTTGGGACTTACAAAGTGTAGCTCTAATCTCCTCAATGAAAAAATATCTTTGCAATGGAACCCATGGATCCTATTTATAGAAGTATTTTACCCCTAGGTTACCTTGGGTGGGAAACTCTTACTCTTAGTAAAAGTAATAATTTGGGGGTATTTTTAGCAAAATTATGCACCTCCAAAGATAATTTATCTCTAATTATACCTCTAAATGGCCTAATAGCCTTATAAAGTGATTTATGATGATACTATAAAATAAAAAGTAATTTTGCAAAATCTCTTCCTTGACATCTATGCATACTTGTCCTACATCACTTGTTAATGAGTGATCATCTATCAAAATGGGAGTGAGATTATTAATTTTATTGTAGTATGTGGAATGCTATCCTTGAGGGATGAATCCTTGGGGCATAGCCAAATTAAGATATCCCTTAAGGATTAATATAAAATATCTTTCACCACCTCATGGGTAACTTTCTTCTACCTAGTCATGCCCATTGGGATAAAAATGTAGGACCTACCTACTAGTGAGGCATGACATACAACTTCCATTAAATAATGCATGATATCATCAAATATAATGTCAATAATATTTTTGGCTAGTATCCAAACCTAGAATACCATATTTGGGTCTTAAGATATTATTTAGAAACCTGAGTACAAAGTATACCTAAAGCCTTAGCATACATCTTTGGGTAACATTAGGAAAACTATTGGGACTCATTGTATCTCGATGAGGTATCGAAGTTGATCTGAATAAACTATTGGATATTATCGATATGCCACCCCCTCAAATTTTGACCCAAATTTGAAGTCTTTAGGGAAAAATCCAAGCCATTAAGATATTATCTCCTAGCGAACTAAAATGTGCCCACCATTTACCAAGCTATAGATGAAGGGTTTGAATGGGATATTGACTATCAAGTTGCATTTGATGCCCTAAAATCCTACCTCTTGTCCCCTCTTGTCCTTGTCCCACCTAATCGTATTTGGTCATTACTTATATATATAGTATCCATAGATTATGCCTTAGGAGATATGTTGACATAATATGATGATCAACATAAAAAAAGAGGCCACCGTATTCTTAGCTAAATTTTTATAAACTACAAAGTTATATATGTCCTTACAGAAGCTTTTTCTAACCATAAAGAAGCTTTTTCATCATGACCATAATAACATTTTCAACCTCATATATTTGTGCTTAAACAATGAAATAAACTAGAGGTCTCTTTTATTAAGTCCTAATCCTTGAGGATGATATAGTTGTAAAGACATTTGACTATCTTAGAAATTATCTATGCTTCCTCCTTCCATATCATGAATACTATGATTTTCACATGTGTTAATGGAAAAATATTTCTCTTCATCTTGTATCTCACACCTGCCACATGATGATAACTATAAGGTTTGTAGGTATTAATAGAAATATCTTACATCTCATATCAAATTAAAATCATAGTCATATCTCTCTTGGACTTGTATAAAATATTGGATGGACTAAATAGAGTGTTTAAATCCTCTTTGTAATATCATTAAAAATATCTCCAATCAAATACAAGAATGGGAGAAATATGCATTGTATCTATAAAAAATTCATCCCCTAGATAATTCTAACTTGGAGTATTTATTTGATTTCCAAATTAGTATCATATCATAAATCCATAGAGTCATCTATGACCTTTGTCCTGAGGGAAACCCATTAACAAATATCACCAATCTTCTCTAAAATATGTTCTAGATGTAAGTCTCAAATTATAACTCCTTTAAAAAAAACCCTTCAGATTTGAAAATATGTGGCTACACCACCCAGATATCAGACAACATGTCTCTCACATTTGGCAGCAAGATTGTCAGGGGTGCCCTTCCTTCAGACTATCTCAGAAGCTTAAAAATCTCAAATCAGACTTGAAAATATGGAATAAAGAAGTCTTTGGAAATCTCTTTGCCAATAAGTTATCTCTAAAAGAAAGACTTAACCAGATTGAACTCAAAAGTGAATGCGGAGAGCTAGATGACCAAACCAGAAATGAAGAAAAAAATATCCTTGTCGAGTATCATAATGTCCTTGCTTGCGAAGAGACCTTTTGGCACCAAAAATCCAGAGCCCTTTGGCTAAAATAAGGAGATTCGAATACCAAATTATTTCATGTGGCTACCCTTCACAATAGAAGCAACAATAGCATCAAGAAGCTAACCAAAGAATATGGCAACACCACGTCAGATATTGAGGAAATAAAAAATGAAGCCTGCTCCTATTTCTCAAAGCTTCTAGAGGATGATGATTCTTGCTCAGTTTTAGCCCAGGAGGCCCTACTTCACCACATCCCTCCAAATTCCATTCCTGAATCAATCAATTCCTCCCTCATTTCCCCTTTTTAGGATGATGAAATTAAATATGCCCTCTTTTCGATGAATCCCAACAAAGCCCCAGGTCCAGATGGGTTTCCTCCTCGCTTCTTTCAAAATTTTTGGGACATTGTTGGCACTGATGTTTGCTTAACTATAAAAGAATTCCAATATTCTAGAAGGATTCCACGTGGGTTTAATTCAACATTTATATCCCTCATTCCCAAACACCAAACAACCAAGTCCTTAGCTGATTTTAGGCCTATTAGCCTCTGCAACATAGTCTACAAAATCCTCACCAAAATCATGGCTACTAGAATGAAAATTATCCTACCTTCCATCATTGACCCCTATCAAGGGAGTTCTGTTCAGGGTAGGTCAATCCTAGATGGGGTCATCTCCATTCACGAAGCCCTTCATTCTGCCTCCAAATCTAAAAACCCCACTTGCATCCTCAAGCTTGATATGAATAAAGCCTATGATAGAGTGAACTAGAATTTTCTCCTAGCCATCCTTTGCAAGTTTGGGTTCCATCCCGATTGGATTGATCTTATCAGAAATTGCATTTCCTCAGCTTGGTTCTCTATCCTCATTAATGGGTCTGCAACAGGCTATTTTCAAAGCAGCAGAGGTCTTAGGCAAGGAGATCCCATATCTCCAATGTTATTCATCATCCTAGCTGAAGCTCTAGGTAGAACAATACAGGCTACTTGCAGAACAGGTCTGCTATCAGGGATCAAAGCTTCCTCTCAAACCACACCAGTCTCACATCAACAATTTGTGGATGACACCATTCTTTCAACAAAGGCTTCTGTCCTTGAAGCAAAAGTCATCAAATTTATCCTCCACCTTTATGAAGAAGTTATTGGCTAGAAAGTCAATTTCAACAAAAGCAAATTGTACTTCCTAAATACTCCCATGCAAAGGCAAATCAAGATTGCTAGAATCCTTGAATGCTCCATAGCTGACCTTCCTACCACCTACCTTGGCCTTCCTCTATTTTATGGCCAACCCGCAGCTTCTATGTGGCACAATGTTCTTGAGCGAATCCAAAAAAAACTTGCAGGGTGGAAAGGAAATCTATTGTCCCAAGCTGCCAAATGTACGTTAACTGTTGCGGTCCTTCAAAGCATTCCTGTGTATTTCTTATCCATTTTCAAGGCTCCCACCCTAATATCAGCAAAAATAGAGCAAATACAAAAAAATTCTTGTGGACAGGCACTGACAACAAGCAAAGAATTCATCTGGTGGCTTGGGACAAGGTGTGCAGACCCAAAATTCAAGGGGGATTAGGACTCAGGAGGATTCACGCCCTCAACACTGCGATGATTGCCAAACAGGCCTGGAGGCTGGTTTCTGGAGACAACATTGCTTGGACCACCATCATAAAAAGAAAATATCTCCAAAATGGTGATTTCTTCAATGAAGGCATCCCAAACAGAGGGTCAGCTTTCTAGAACTCTATCCGTGGTACTAAGTCCCTCATCATCAAAGGACTAAGGTGGATGTTGGGAGATGGAAGAAGCATTAATTTTTGGAGTGATAATTGGATCACCCGAGGACCCCTCCTCAATGATCCCATTTTGTCCAAACTCAAACCTTTTACTGATGATAGAATAGGCCACAAAGTCTTTGACTTTTTCACTCTGAGTATACCTCCAAACTGGATTCCCATTGCTCACCCTGATCTACCTACTGAATCCAATCTGTTAAATTCCCTCCTGTCTTCCACTATCATCCCTTCTTCCATGCCACCTGATCATTTCATCTGGGAACATACTAAAAGTGGAAATTACTCTGTCAAATTGGCATACCTTCTCCTCCTTGATTTTGAGGATATTTTGCATCCAGTTGACAAAGTTTGGGTCAAGCACCTCATCCCCAAGATCTCCTTTTTTTCTTGGCTAGCTATTCAAGAGAAAATCCTCACTATTGATAATCTCATCAGAAAAGGCATGCCCATTCCTAACAGATGTTATCTTTGCCTTAATGATTGGGAATCCACCAGCCACCTCTTTCTCCACTGCCCCTTTTCCACTTCCATTCTTGATTCTATTTTCCATCACTTCCATATATAGTGGGCCCAACCTTGCTCTATAGGAGATCTCTTCCATCAGTGGCCTGCCCCTTTCCACGACCCCCGTCTTCAATTTTTCTGGAAGATATCCCTCCACCACTTCCTTTGGCAAGTATGGCTCGAAAGAAATAATAGAGTTTTCTCCCTCAAGCCAAAAGCCCCAAAGCTTGTTTTAGCTAAAATTTTGGCCTTCGCATTAGAGAACACCTTCCTCATCCCCCCTTCATCCAAACCTGCTTCCAAGGCTGAATCGGACCTAGGAAAGGAGTTGGGATTGTCTTTAGAGGATGTTCGTCCTCCCTCCTTCATCTGACCTGAGACTGTTTGGACTCCTCCCCCAGTTGGTTGGCTCAAACTTAATGTTGATGGAGCTACCAAAGGCAATCCTGGGAAGGCTGGAGCTGGAGGTATTGTGAGGGATCATCAAGGAAACTCTTTACTTGCCTTTGCTGAAGGATTAGGTGAACAGACAAATCATGTGGCAGAAGCCAAAAGTATGTGGAGAGGCTTAAGTCTAGCAAAATATTTCACCACCAATATGATAGTGGAAGGAGACTCTCTCAATATTATCAATTATCTCAAGAACATTAATTCCAACCCTTCTTGGAAAGTCAAAGACTACATTGAGGAAGCTAGGTCTCTCATCCTCAATAGGCAGGAAGTCATATGCCAACACACATTCAGAGAATCCAACAAGGTGGCTGACAATTTAGCTAATATCAGGGTCAGCATGGTTAATCTCCAAATTTGGCATACGAATCTCCCAGAGGAAGTCCAGAGAGTGGTGAACCAAGAGAAGCATCATAGAAGCCTTCCTCAGTAGGAAGCCCATCCCCAGGTCATCCCTCCTGATCCTCATGAACAAAACCAACAATAAATTTTGTCATCTGTCACCTTGTCACGTGATGAGCAATTGTCATTCTTGGCCCAATCCCCATGCGTTACACCACCTTTACCATCTTCCTAGTCAACATATTCATGTCATTCCTTTGTATTTCATTCACGCTGGCTCCCGATCCATGCACCACGTGTCTCTCACTGCCTCCATTCCCGACCCCTTTTCCATCCACCAACACCCTGCGTCACCACCACCCTTCCACCGTGTCCTTACCTTTGGGTAAATTTTTGTGGCTCGTCCTCTAACGATCATGGCAATCAATGTTTTTATTTGTCCCACTTGTGCAGGTCTTGGTGTGCAGATTTCAATGATGATAGTGTGAAGTTTCATTATTATCTCCAATGCACCACCTCCTAGCAGCTGATTCGGAGGCTTCCTTCCTTGGTTAGCGGGGGTGTTCGTTCCAATGCTCAGACTTTGTCTAAGGCCCATGCTAAGATCAACTTCCACGTCAACAAGCTCCACACGTGGTAGGCGTTAGGTGTGCAAATAGCTATCAAGATCCTTAAACACCTGGACATTTGGCCAAGAAATAAGTGGAAAGTTTGGTTCTACCTTGGAACTCCCAGCCCTTTGTGTGCTGATTTCCTAGCCTATCGCACGGTTCCAAAAATTTATTTAGACCTTGGTGATCGGCCCTCCTTGGTTAGGCTGCCCTTCCCCATGTGTGAGCCTTATTTCCTCCACTTGTCCCCCCATCATTGCTTCCACCTCGGTCACTTCCTTTTTTCACTTCAAATTTCCAACCCCTCCACTCCATTTCTTTTTCAACCTCCCCCTTCCTTCTCCATTTTAACTTTCACCCATTTCGCCTGCGCCTTCCTTCCCCTTGGTCGACCTGTCTCTTTCCCGCTCTGTCACCGATCACCCCATTGTCCCCACAATGTCGAGTGATTATATCGAGCCTAATGCCTATGTGTGCGACTCTCTTGCTGACCCAGTCCTTCAGGACAGACATTTTTTCCCTTTCCTTCACCTCTTCTCCGGTGATGAGATTGAGATAACTATGGCTTTCCTCAAAACCTGGGATAATGGCACTGTGTCTGTCTGGGGGAGGGATTTCGTCATCGATGCTCACCTTCTTGCTTCCATCACTGGCCAATTTAACGAAGGTGGTCGGTCCATCCATCACCACAAGCACAATTGGGAAGTTGAGTTGGAACATTTCAAAGGAAATGAAAAAATCATTAAGAAAGTCAAGGGGCCAGGCCTTTTCAGAAGTGACCTGTCCATACCCTGGAATGCTGTCATGAAACCCATTATGGAGTTCATTTGTGTCGATGACCCTGATAAACCCATGAAAACCTACCATTTGGCCTTCGTCAACCATTTCAGAGAATTAAACCCCTTGAGCATCCCTCTGTTCTTCCTAAACTCCATGAACCACTCAATTTCCTCCTACAGAGACAAGAAGAACCATGACCTTCCCCGGCATCAAGGTATGTTTAAGGTTATTTACACTTATATCATTGCCAACAGTCCTAAGGCTAACCCAGACCCTAGCAGCCCTGCCAAAAATAATTCCCCTACCGAACGCCTGTCCAAAGCGGAAAAGAAGAAAAAGGCAACTGAAGCCCTTTCCAAATTGAAGGTGAGGAAAAGCATTACCTTTGATAGCAGTGAGGAACCAGTGAGAAATTCGACATGGATTCAGAACCTGGCTGCCAAGAGTAAGGTGATTGATATCAGAGACGACAATGAGGAGAACAAGAAGCTTAAGGATTACATTATTGCCTCTACTACGACAATGATGAACTGCATGATGAATTGTACTATGGACATCAGGGAGGGGCTCCACAAGCTATTCTACACTGATCAGATTACTCAAGCTGACATTGTTGCTGCTAAACCGACCTTGGCGACTGTCAAGACTGAACCCAAGGATGATGAACCTAAGGAAATGGTTGAAGAGGATGATAAGGAAGAAGAAAAAGTTGAGGCTGAGGAATGACTTCCTCTGTCTCACCCTGCTCCCTTTGTTCCTTTTTGTTTACATTTTTTAGCCCTCTTCGCTTCCCTGCATGGAGCCTAAGTATTACTGGTCTTTAGGTTTTTCTTGTTAATGTATGTCCTACGTTTATGTATTTTCTTATTTTAGACTTATCCTTCTATCTAAGTTCAGGTTTTGGTTTCGGCTTATGGTATGAGGTTGCATCCTCGCTTTTGGGTCTATAGGGTTGTCTCTAGTATGTCTAAGGCTGAGGCTGCATCCTCTTCCATGACCTTCACTAATATGGTCTTCTACTGGGGTCCTCAGTCATCCTTCCAGCATGGCACTACTTTTTTTTTGCTTATGTAAATAGGTTCAGGGATCCTTAAAACCCTTTTTTTGCAATATAAATATTTTACTTAGCAAAAAAAAAAAAAAGGAACTCCTTTATGACATTTGTCTAAAGGTAAACTAGAATTAACTTAAATATTTTTCTAAAGGTAAATCCATCAACAAACATCGTCTATGACATTTATTTAAAGGTAAAGCAAAATTCCTTTATAATATTTGTATAAATGTAGAGTAGAAGTTATTTAGAACATTTGTCAAAAAGCAAATCTAATAGTAGAATTCCTCTATTATATTTGTCTAGAGGCATGCATTTTACCATTGGTGCATCTATAAGGTCATTTATTTTTTTTGGTTTAAGGCAAATTCATTTATAACTTTTCAATGAAAATATAAAAAAAAAATGCTCCTTTGAAATGTATTTAGGGGCACCAACAACAATATATTTATCTTATATCATAGTAATTCCTTATGGAATCATTTAATGTCTCCCTAAGTGCATATTTAGCTATGTCATAACTTGTATCATAGCAATGCCTTATGACATTATCTAATTTAGTCCCACTCAATACATTTTTATATATCATATTTTATATCATAACAATATTTTAAGGCATTATATAATGTCCACTTGGGCATATATTTTTTGTATATACTTGTACATAATTGTACCATTAACTATATCATCATGATAAATATTACATATATTTTATAATATTTGTTTTATGCATCTTAGTATCAAAATATATTTAAAAATCCTTATCATTTTAAATCCTTATCATATAACCATTGAATTTTAATAACAACATTCTCATAGCATCATCATAGCATAACAAGTTCAAATCATTAGTCATCAATTATAAACATAATATAATAAAATAGCACAAATAAAAAATATGTTCATCTAATTTGACACATTATCATGGATCATAAAAATCAATGTATATATAAAATATGTATATACATCAAAATCATCATTATACAATCATTATCATATATAATACAATAACTATTTAATTGGATATTACAAGAGACACCTAAGAACTAGATTCATATGTTGCTACTCGAGCCTCCTTCTTTTCATCCTATAGATGGTGGTGGCATATTTATGGATTGTTATGATTGTTGGGTCATAAACTATGAGTGGGTCCATGTCATCTACATCTTGCTAAGTGATGATAGGTAATGTTGGATGGCATTACTGCATGGTATGTTATGTGATAGTAGGTCAATATATCAACTTTAATTTTCAACTCCACCTATACTTATGCAGAGTTTGTTGGCTTCTATTAATATATGGTAACCATTTGATCCAACAATATTTCAGCCAACTGACTATCACTAGATCTAGCTACCACTATGGCCTTTCTTGTAGCTACATCCTTCTTTGCAGGTAAGATTATTTTCATGGACTACATCATATAGGTCTACTACATGAACTTTTCACTTTATTATGTTCATATTACAACCTTAGCCTATGCCACATCATACTCTACCAATACTATTGCCAATGTAGCCTTCAAACTAACCACCTATTTTACTAGTACATCTCCTTACCTCTATAGAGGACTGTGTGACCTACTAGGTACTCCTTCCCTCACTGTATTAATAGGCAAGACTATCATTGGATATCATCCTTTTGTTGTTACTACTATCCTATGCCTCCCCTGTTAAAACTCTTTCACCTTCTAGCTAGTTTTGAGATAGTACACTAAGCCCCTATAGTGATTTCTCTAGCTACATTATTTTATTGATCATTAGGCTTTCTATTGTGATCCTTCTCAAATGGATGGTCTAATACCATCCAATATTCATCATTAATGATAGGGTTATTAACTCTAGAATCTAGAATGATCAAATCATTAAAATTAGGCTCTAGATATGAGTTAGGGTTTGGCAAGGGACCAAATTATTGCTCCTAAGTCAAATTATAATACTGGTCCAAATTAGGTGGGATGCCCTACCGCAAGATAAAATATTAGACCATGCATTCAAAATGGAAGATCTCTTGATATCCTTGTGGTCCCACCAACGATATCCTTTGCTTAACCCATTCTAAATGAGAGGTGTCATTTTCCTATCTAGAATGACTCTTGTAGGGGCCATGATATGACCTTCTCTTAGCATAGGTCATATACCATTTATCCTATCCTACCAAAAATAACTCAATGAGGATTGAACTACCTCCTATAACTGATGAGTCCATTTGTAGGTGTATCACTCCAAATTTTTTGCATCCCTACCTTCAAGCTATAGGATCTATGCTCGAAAGGAGGATGGGAAAAGGATGGCGCGGTACCTCGGACTGAGAGGCATTGCGAAGGTCCCGCCTCTCGAGGGAGGTGTATTATGGTGATTTTTCGATGGATGGTGGGTTCACCAGGAAATGTTTAAATGGTAGTTTCCACACCTAGGTTGGAAATGTGTTTGATGGGTTCGGTTTTAGCTTTAATCATCCAAGTCCTAGGTTTGGCCAAAATGTGTCTAAGCTATTCTATATGAAATGCATATTTAAATGAACACAAAAATAGATTTGGGCAGAAAAACAGAAAGAACAAGATGGATTAAAGACCCATACCTGATCCAGATGTCTGATGAAGGTTCTAACTTTTGAGGCAGTCAAGATCGTCTGGAATTTGACAGGATCGTCTCCTATCTGACAGGATCATCTGAGATCTGACGAATTCGTCAAAGACCTACAAACAGAGAAATAGATGCAAAATACAAAGAATGCAACTATGATAACAGAGGGTAATTATATAAAATGATAGTAAGAACATTAAAATTATGATAATAAGCAAAAACATAAATGCATTATACCGATATAATGACAATTTATGCTTTTATTATGCATTAAAGCTACATGGGTGAACTCCAAGATGCAAAATAATAAAGAATAACCATAGAATTAACTAAATGCAGAATAATACAACAAAAAAAGGATGAAGAAATGCAAACTCTGGGCACTGATTGCCCCCAATGTAAACTACAGTAGAAATCATCTCGAATTGGGTCGAGATCGTTCGAGATTGTATGAGATCGTCTGAGATGAACTGAGCTTACTCTGGCTGAAAAACAATGAAGTTCCTACAAAAAAACTTGGCAAAATACAAATGCAAACATTTATTTAAGATGGTCTAGTGCATGTAGAATTCGAGTTACAGGGAATTTCAGCCATGGGAATGCCAAGGGGGAGGGCCTAGGATTAAATAGGCTTAGGAGGGAGGTTATGAGGTTGGAGATCATCCCTATTTGGGAGATATCCAATAGGGAGGGTCTCTAACGATGTAGACACGCCTCTGCCCAGATTAGAGAGATCGTTGGAACAAAGACTAATTATGAAAAATCAGTTTTGGGACAAGATCGTCTGGACGTCCTAGCCCAAACGAAATCGTCTGATCTGAAGTGATATCATTTGATCGATGATGATATCATAAAAATGTCAAAACAAACTCTAAAAATGGTGTAGGAAATGAGGAAACAAATTAAGCTACGATTTGGGATTGGTTTTGGAGGTTAAAATTTGAATTTGAATTATTTACTAGAGTAAGTGTAATTATTAAGGTTTTACTGCGCCAATTTTAGGGTGCTACATTTTGCCTCCTCTTTAGCAAATTTTCTAAAGAAAATGTGTTAAAGATGAGTTCTTCTTGATCTATGAGAAAGCAAAAATTATTCCCATTTTTAGGCGACGATTCTAGGTCGAATCGTATGACAACTTACTATGGTGCCCCCTCCGTGTTTTTACCCAAATCAAACGTTTGAGGTAAAAACAAGGAAAAGCAAAATTTTAAAATGTTTTTAATTGTGTTTTGAAAAAAATTAAGAAAAATAGGGTAAAACCCTAATTCATTTTTACTGTTCATTTTTAGTTTCTGGAGCTCTGTAAGAAAAAATGGTCGAGACAGTGCACAGATCGACAGAAGTCCGACACGGGCTATGGGTAAGAGTCTAAACTTAGTTTAGAATGGTTTAAGTTGAATTTACATGATTTTTAAATTGATTTTAAATAAATTTTGAGCATCGTGGTCATTTTTGGACCGTCGACGTCGTCGGGATGAAATCATCCCAATTTTGACGAAATCGTCTCAAGTTCATCGATTTCGTCGAAGGGCAAAATCGACGAAAGGGGGACAATTTCATCAAATAAGGGATGATTTCGGCTTGCGAAATCAGAGATGATTTTGCTCAAATTTGGGACGATATCATCCAATAGTGGACGATATCATAAAATTGAACTAATTTTACTTGCATTATTAATCACTTGAGTTTTTATTAATGATTTTTTGTTGTGTTGTTTATGTTGCAAAGAGGTTTACTAAAGAGAAGAGAATAGAAATACAGTGGATTGAGAGATGACTTGGCCACTCTATCTTAGGTAGAGCGAGATCAACTGGCTCAGGCTGGCTTGCAGCATGTGGTAGAGATGCCACAAGTTTCTATATACATGGGGCTACTGACAGCCCTGGCAAAGAAATGGTATCCGGGTTATTCCTATTTTTGGTTACCCACAGGGGAGATGACTCCCACACTAGAGGATGTATGGAGGATTTTGAGGATCCCAATACAAGTACGGTTGATCACTCCTATGACCAATTAGGGCCATGCTATGATGCGGTTGTGTGGCGATCTGAGCTTTACCCTAGAGAAGGGCGGAGTGAACATCGAGGCGCTATGTCAGATGCCTAGGGCATCCAAACTCACACAGGTTTTGGCCAAAGAGGTGGGTGGACTTTTGCTGTGCCACCAGAGCGGGTCCAGGGTACCATGGGTGCTAGCAGATATGATCTACGACATGCATGACCATGGTTATAGGTTCTCTTTGGGTAGTTTTGTTCTATGCTAGCTGTACAAGATCCTACACGGGGTCATGTACAAGGGCGACCGATGTTTGGTTATGACATCGCTACTATAGGTTTGGTGCTAGGAGCACATTGAAGCGCAGAGGCTGGTAGGGCTTCCTTTGATAGGGGTTGATGGGGAGAGGCCTCGAGTTTTCTACTGGTGGCTTCAGAGAGGGTCACAATGACGAATAGATCTATCGATTGCCCAAAGACTGCTGGATGACCTTGTCTCTGACCAGATCACCTAGAGGCCTTAGAGAGATCATCCAGGGTGGGTCAAGGATGGACAGGTGTTGGCTCACATCAAGTGAGTATGCTGGTTAAGGATGGAGAGGGAAGAGGTGGAGCTCCACCGGTATGACCGAGTTTTGCGATAGTTTGGTCTACAGTATGGGATCCCATCTCTCAGGGATTACAAGTTTTCTTGGATTATCTGAGACAACACTATAGTTAGCAGGGCTCCAGATATGCAGCACTTCTAGAGTCAGGATGCAAATGATGCCCCCATTCAACCAGTGGATGGGGATGACACTAGGGTAGCCGACGGCTATGATGCCTAGTATGCAGGCATCCGCCCTCCTTGGATGACAAGGGCTCAAGGTCTGATTCATGCAGTTGTGTGTTGGATGGGTAGGTGGCGCTAGGCGGCCATTGAGGTGGCCCAAGGTCACAATAGGAGAGAGCAAAGGAGACCACAGGTGCGACAGAGGCCACGATAGCAAGAGAGGAGGGATGAGAGACCCCCTTCTCCACAAAGAGAGAGACCACCATCGCCTGATAAGGGCAAGGGTGTTGACACTAGGGAGAGCAGCAAGACAGTGACTCTCTGAGCAGAGACAATCCGTCTCCAGGCATAGGTGCAGACATTGCAGGATGAGGCTGCATGCCATCGAGCTGAGGTGACACAGCTTAGAGATGAGATTGCACACCTCAGAGCATGGGGCAAAGGGGCGAGCACTTAGGAGCTAGCATGGGCTATTGCCCAGATCACATTTTATTAGACACTATACCACCAGATGGTGCCAGAGAAGGAGAGATTACCACTACCGACTACCATCGCAGATCCGATCAGGATTGGGTCATTAAGGACTTCATCTCGATCGACAACTAGGACTCGCAATACCACACATATTGCGATGGGGCCACCTCATTGACCTCAGGGCGGGGGAGGAGATGAGGCTGAGAGCTCGAGGGGTTCTCAAGGCTAGCTACTATAGATTACACTGCACAGATTGATATATAGTATTTATTATTTTTGATAGAAGATTGAGTATGCCGAGGTACAGATTGTGGCATACCGATTCAATTTTGATATGATGTATATTAGGGTTGATACAGATATATATGAGATATTTTTGATCATATGACTTGTGTCGTATGTATTTTTATGATGTTTTTAATGTTTTGATTGATTGCTTTGATGATTCATGTAATTACGTCGTTGGAAATATTATGGTTGAAATGTCATGCTTGAAAAATTTAAATGAAATAATCTGATAGAACAAATTGGTTGTTTTGTGATGTGATGATTTGATAAAAAAAAATAAAAGAGACTTTTAACAATAATTTCAAAGGACATTGTCACTATTATAGACCATTTCATGGAGTCGCTGCTCACTCAGTTGTCAAGCTAATCCCAGTATAGAAGTATTGTTAAAAAGTAAAAGAGTGCTTAAGAGACTGTCTTAAGACTTTGGTGCAATGGTGCAAATGATGATGATGATGGTTTGTTTTCAGAGTTTCATAAAAATAGTATGCATGAAATAATGTTTAAAATGATTTTTGCTAGGCATAAATTCCTAAGTGTGATAATTTTTTTGGATAATTCCCTAGGAATTATACCATCATTGCAAAATTGAAGGTTGACATAATGACATGAAATAGTGATAATGTGCATGTTTTTTGTTAAAAAAAACATAATTGTATAACAGAATGATTTAAGTCATATGGTTTTCATGATTTGATTTGAAATAAATGGGGAATAAAAATTGGTACAATGGTTTGCGCTAGGCATAGAATATGTAGGTATAGACTTATACCATCATCGCGAAAATCAAAGAAGAAAATAGATTGTTTTATTGCATGGTTGATTTTTAATAAACAGAAAATATGAAGATGAGGACTTGCGCTAGGCATAAAATTCCAATTTTGGTTTTGGAACTATACCGTCATCATGAAAGTCGACAATATATATATATATATATATATATATATATATATATATATATATATATATATATATATATATATATGTGTGTGTGTGTGTGTGTGTGTGTGTGTGTGTGTGTGTGTGTGTTTTAATTGTATGGTTTTGAAAGAAATTTTGATTTTTCTATTATGTATGTAGTTGTCTTTATACTAAACAATTGTACTTTAAAGAAGAAAATGAATTATTCCAGATAATTTGCAAAAAATATTTCAAAGTATCTTAAAGACAAAAGTTAGATTTGTAAGGAATCCCATGTGCATATGTGAGTTCATTTCCAATCTTGATTTATCATAATGATACACAAAATATCTCAAATACAAATGTGTGTGCAATTGCTATGTTCATTTACCAGTTTTGAGCAAGATAATATGATACAAGTGATTTGAATGAACCAAATAAGTGTTCATTAACCATGATGTAGATGCATATAACCATACTAGACTACTATGTAAGTTGGATTATCAAGAGCTAGCTAATCCATAAGCAGACATAGGTCTATACAAAATAAGGTCGCTAATGTGACAGACATATCGCCACGCTAGGAGTTACCCAAGGCCAAGCGAGTTGGGCACAAACCACCTGTTATGGGGCTTACCTCATAGTTTTCGAATATTTGAGATTTCCAAGGATTCAATCTCATCAACCCTTCTTTTCTTTTCAAAGGGTAGGGAAAGGGATTTTATTGCTTTTGCTTTTGCTTTCATTTCTTTTCTTTTTGTATTTTTTCTTGATAATGCTTGGAACATTGCTGTAATGATATAAAATAACATTTTTCTTTTTCTCTTTTTCTTGAACTTTGCTTTTTCTTTTTGTTCTATGCTAGGGATACTTGCTCGGATTAGCTGTAGAGCAAGGGATTTTTATTCTGGGTAGGGTTGAGCTTGTCCTTTTGCCAATTCTCAAATATTCTAGACTATGTGCATGATAGGATAGTAGGGGAACCTTTTCGCTCAAGAAACCACTTCTACTATGTAGCAAAGCATGGAAATTACAAATATAATCAATTTATTGTGAAAGGATGTGCTTGGTTTAAGTAAATAACAAGATCAATTCTCTGTGCTCAAAATTTATTTAATTGAATTTTGTGGACTTTGATATAAGAGAGATTAGTAATCATGTCAGATAAAAATCAAGATATTTATTTTTGTGAGTGTGAAAGTGAGGGATTCCAAATAAATGCTAATTTATCCAAAATAATTTGAAACATATAACTGCAACATTTGTAAGAAGATATATATAAATACTTTTTGAGAAGTTTTGAGAATGTTGACTCTTTCTTTCTTCTTTATGTTGTTTTGGTTTCAAAAGAGTCAAGAATATTGCTGTTTTTTTATTTTTATTATTATTTTTTTGTTTTTGAAAGAATTAACAAGTGCCATAAATAAATAAAACAAATAGTTTTGAAGATTTTGATGATTATGAATTTTTTTGGTGTTTTTGAATTTGAAAGAAATACAAAATAGTGATTTGTGAAATAATTTAAACAAATATATACAAGGATGAAATAACCAAATTTATACATAGTAACGTTTAAGATGCAAAATGTTCATGGGTTCTTTAAGTTCTTTACCATCTAAGGTAGATAATTTTTATGCTCCCGATTCAAATTTAGCAATGATAATGTATGGTCCAAGCCAGTTGGGCTCAAATTTACCTTTAAGGTCCTTAGTTGCATTAGTATTTTTTTTATTTTCTTTTAAAACAAGGTCGTCAATCTCCTATGATCGATGACGAACTTTCTTAGCATATGATCTTTTAAGATTGTTTTGGTAGGCACGGAGATGCTCCAAAGCATTGATGCATTTTTCATCTAGGAGTTCTAGCTGACTGAGTCTTCTAGCTCGATATTCATCTCCTACTTCGGTATCTTGAAGTAGTAGAGCCAACGAAGGAACTTCTAATTCAAAGGGAAAAACGACTTCAACACCATAAACAAAAACAAAAGGTGAAGTTCCCGTGGGGGTTCAAACACTAGTTTGATAGGCCCACAAGGCTGGATATAATTGAATGTGCCAGTCGCGGCCAGTTTTATTGACCAATATTTTGAGAATCTTGATTAAGGTTTTGTTAGATGCTTCTGCTTGACCATTACCCTGAGGATAATAAGGAGTGGACCAACGATGTTGAATCTTATATTTTTGGCATAATTTTTTAACATCTTTATTTTTGAAACAAGTTCCATTATCAGAGATGAGATTTGCAGGAATTTTGAACCTACAAATGATTTGATTAAAAATAAATTTAGAGACTTGTGTGCTAGTGCAGGAAGCTAAATGCATAGCTTCAACCCACTTCATGAAATACTCAGTGGCGGTTATGATGAATTTGTGTCCATCAGATGACACAGGATTGATTTTGCCAATAATATCTAAACCCCATTTTGAAAAGAGCCAAGGAGATGAAATAGCCTATAGTTCTTGTGTAGGCACATGGACAAGGTCAGCATGCTTCTGGAACTTGTCGCAATGGCACACATAATCATGTGCGTCATTCTCCATGGTAGGCCAAAAGTATCCTATCCTAAGGAGCTTTTTAGCAATGACACTACCACTGAAGTGTCCTCCACAAGGTCCATCATGGGATTCACTCAAGGCTGATTTGGATTCTTCTAAATTCAAACATCTTAATAGGATACCCTCAAAATATCTCCTATATAAAGTATTGCCAATTATTACAAATCGACTTGCTCGTCTACGTAATAACCGACGCTGGCTTCTATTAGAATTGGCAGGGAAAGTCCCATTTTGGAGAAAATCAAATATATCCATATACCAAGGTTTAGGAGTAGTTTCATTGATTAGAAAAACATCCAAAGGTTCTAACCATGACTTATTTGAATAGGGTTCCTGGAGTCGATGAATAATGATAGTGGCATATTCGTCATCTAACTCCAAGGGCAGGAGAGATGTAGCTGTGGCCATAACATCATCTGCATGGTTGCAAGTTTGAGAAATAGCTTCCAAGGTAACTTGATCAAATAGAGACATTAATTGTAAGACATAGGCTTTATATGGCCATATTTTATCATCTCTAGTCTGATAAACTTCATTAATTTGGTTTATAACAAATTGAGAATCACCAAAAACTAACAGATGTTTAATTTTTAGTGCCAAGGTAGCTCGTAATCCAAGGATTAGAGCTTCATATTCAACAGTATTTTTGGTGCAAGCAAATGTTAATTTAAAGGACAGAGGAATAAGATGTTTTTATGGGGATATTAAAATAATACCCGCACCAGCCCTACTCATGCATCGGGCTCCATCAAAGTATAAGGACCATTGTTCAATATGGTCTGCCTCTAATTGAAGGCATTCATCAAGAAACTCAATGATGAGGGGATGGGTAGACTCTAAGGGTGCAGTAGCTAATTGATCTACTATGATTTGACCCTTAACATACTTTTGTCCTATGAACGTGAGGTCAAACTCGCTTCGAGCAAGAACCCACTTGGCTGTGCAACCTAATAAATAAGGTCGACGCATGAGATACTTCAAGGGATCATATTTGGCAATGACATAAGTTTTCTGACTAAGCATATAATGGCATAATTTTTGCATAGCAAACACGACTGCTAGACATAGTTTTTCTAATGTTGTGTAGCGGGTTTCATAACTAACGAAGGTTTGGCTAATATAATAATTAGCATGTTCTCTCTTCGCATCATCAAGCTGAGCTAACATAGCTCCTAAGGCAAAATATGAAGCTGAAATATATAGGATAAATGGGTGATCAGGTCTAGGCGGTGAAAGCATAGGTGGGTTAAGGAGGTATTGTTTGAGAAGTTCAAAAGCTTCTTTACATTCATCGTCCCAATTAAAAGGGACATCCTTCTTAAGAATTTTAAGAAAGGGACCGGTTTTGTTCGCCAACTTATCGATGAAGTGACGGATGGCTTGAAGCTTACCTTGTAAACTTCATAACTCAGATATATTAGTAGGTGTAGGCATATCAGTGATAGCCGCAATATTGAGAGGGTCGATTTTGATACCATGTAAAGAAACTAAAACCCCTAATAGTTTACCGGACTTAACTTTGAATATGCATTTGGCTAGATTTAATCGAATAAGATATTCTCGTAATCGATTAAAAACTTTTCTCAAATCATCTAAATTATTATCTTCATTAATAGAGCGAGCTATAATATCATCTACATAATCATGTAGGATATCATGCATCATATCATGAAAAATATAAGTCATAGCTCGTTGATAGGTTGCACCTGTGTTCTTTAAGCCAAATGGCATCACTTTCCAACAAAAGGTACCCCAGGGGATAATAAAGGCTATTTTAGCCTGATCTTCAGGAGCTATCCTGATCTGATTATAACCAAAGAATCCATCCATTAAGGACATCATCCCACTCCCGATAGTAAATTCAATGATTTGATCCATGTTTGGAAGAGGAAAATCATCTTTAGGGCATGCAGCGTTAATATCTCTAAAATCTGTGCAAACCCTAACTTTGGTGGCTTCTTTCTTGGTAACTGGAACTACATTTGAGATCCATTCAGCATAATCAATAGCTTGTATAAAAACAACATTCAAGAGTTTTTCTAACTCCCCTTTGACTAGCAAAGCCACTTTGGGATGCATTTTTCTAAGTTTTTTTTTAACAGGTTTAGCATCCGGATGGACCAGTAGGTGATGCATGACTACAGAAGGGTCTAGATCTGGCATATCTTCATATGTCCAAGCAAAGACATCTTCATATTCTTTAAGAAATGCAATGTATTGCGCTTGTTTTTCTTGACTTAATTCTAATCCAATATTGATTATGTGAGGATTATCCTCAGTTCCAATGTTAACTTTAATGACATTTTCTACTTCCATGTGTAGATCTCTTTCAAAATTAGGTGGGGTGGGTGAAATGCCCAATTCTTGTAATTATTGTAAGGTTAAGTTGGATAATTCATCTTGAGGATTAGTGGTCTCAAGCTGGGCTATAGTTTGTATGGAACCATCAAAATAAAATCCATTATGTAACATCTCTTCAATGGAGACATCATGGAAGATATCTCCTTCCAACTCCTCATCGATGTCAACAATCATTTCAGGGTAAGCTATGGATAGCATGTTACATGTAAATGGCTGATTTTTTAGAGGCAAATAATCACACCTATCCAAATAATCTTGATAACATATGAGTTGATCATCATATTCAAAAGGAAAGGGTTGACCCTTACTAGGAAATAGGCCCACACCACAGTGGGCAAGCCACGGTTCTACCTCGAAAGGTTCTTTCATGCCATTTTGGAAAGGTCCCAAGCCTTTCCATTTATATCCCATTTTAAGCATTATGGGTTTAGCTTTAATATATTCATTGGTAAAATAACATCGAGCATATCCCTCATGATGAGTTTTGATATTTCGAGGGATTCTTCCCCAGTCATATCCTTTATAAATGAAGGCACAACTCTCGACTTGGTAAATACACTCCCATACATTGTGGGAGGCCCAAAGTATGAGGAGATGGTAGCAAGTTATTTAAAAGAATTGAATCTTGCATGAAAGCATTTGTTTTTTTTGATATTAAGATTGTGGATAAATCTGGTAAAAGTTCATTAGAAAGAGCATAAGATGTAGAAGGATCATTCCCTATATCTTTAGATGTGGAAGGTATGATAGATGTTGATAATGTGGAAGTGTTAATAGATGGGTCTATAGGTTTTGAAATTATAGGGATGGAACATGAAGGATTAGTCGTGGATTGAAGATCTTTTTGAGGTTCTAGAGTGGTTTGTTTAGAAGATTGTTGATCTATATATGAGGGTGAAATGAATGGAGGGGAAATAGGTGAAGCTATGGGTGTCTGTTTCACAGTTTTAGATGAAAAATAAGAATTAGGATGTGTGGATGACAAGGCAGGGCAAAATTGCACTCCAATAGGTTCTGCCAAGGCACACATATCAAAGGGTCTAGGGTCACCATGGATAGTGACCAATTGATTTTTAAATTTGAATTTAACACATTGGTGTAAAGTTGATGGGACAACCCACATTGCATTGATCCAAGGACGACCCAAGAGTATATTGTACGATGCGGGGCAATGTACAATAAACATGGTGGTATCTAGAGTTTCAAGGACCAACTTGCAATGGGATGGTAATAACTCCACACATTTCTTGTGTTTCGTCATTGAAAGATTTGATAATCATGTCAATTTTCTTCATTTCATCACTTCTAAAGCCAAATCGTTGGTAGAAGTCAAAAGTGCAAATTTTTAGAGATGAACCATTATCAATCAGGACTCTTTTAATAGCTACATCTCCAATTAGAGTAGTAATATATAAGGGATTATCCTTATGTAAACTATGTTGTGGGATATATTTATCCCGAAAGTCAATACAATCAACTTCTCGAGTGATGATAGTATTGGCCATGGCTTCAGTTTGAATGTTTTGAGGTACCATCATTTGGCTTAATGTAAGCATCAACTCATCCCTATGGGTAGGAGAAGATCTTAATAAATCCAAAAGGGAAATTCTGGCTGTAGTATTAGATAATTGCTCATTAATATTGTAAGGGGGTTTAAGTTGAACATTGGAAGCATGATTCCCTTTATTGGGATTTTTCAAAACAAATGGAGCTGATCCATCATTCTGGTTTGGTTCTTGTTGAGAATTTTGAGCCTGTTGTCGGGTAATGACTCCAATGGTACCTACAATGTTATATTGAAGATGCTAAACTGGTCTCGGTTGAGCATTTATGGCTTGTTCATTTGGGAGGAATTGATTAGAAGAGGGTCGAGTAGTAACTCTTCTAGGAAATGGTTCTTCTAGAACCATAGCATCTGTGATGGGTTGAATAGGATTTGATTCATTTTTAGAACTATTCGATTGGTTTGAAGTGATGTCTATTTCACTTTCAGTATCTGATTCTATATCACTAGGATCTGGAGTTTGAATATTATGTAGGGGCCTGGTCGTAACCATGGATAAAGTTGTGTCAAATTTTTGTAAATCATGATTAGGTAAATGTCCACTAATGGTCCCTACATATCGGGTAGGAGGAGGAACATTATGATGTTCGATTTGATTGGCCACCTCTTTACCATGTCTTGGTAAAGGGTGTTGAAATATGTCTAATGATTGATTAGCATTTTGATTTTGATTTTGGGGAATGTTCTTTTGAGGATTATTAGGAGCATTTTGTTTAGGTTGGAAGACTTGCACCTCCATTTCATTATTATCAATCAGATCCTATATTTTATGTTTCAATCTTTTACAAGGGTTGGTAGAGTGTCCAGGCCCTCTATGGAAATCACAGTGTAAGTCAACTCTGTATCCGGGTATAGTTGGATCAAGTTCCGAGATAGTTGGTAATTGGATCAAACCTCTTTCTAGTAATTGAGGTAAAATAGTTTATAATGGTTGATTCAATCTAGTAAATTCTTGAGGAGGCTTATCAGGCGGTTTCAATATAAATTTTTTTGTTGTTTTCATTGCATTGATATTAGCAACATTTTTGCTATCAGTGACTCTATCACCTACAACTTGTTTGTTTTTATATTGATTTCTGGATGTTTTCTCATCATCCTTATTCCTAAGTTGGCCTCTCCTAATGAGGGCATCTTCTACTCTTCAAGCTAAATCTATAGCCTATTCGAACGTAGTTAAAGTAGCAGTTGATAGCTCATAAGATATTTGTTCTTGTAAATTATTAATAAAAATGTCCAACATTTCCCTATAAGGTAGCACAAAGTGCAGTTTTCCTGTCAAATGCCTCCATCTAGCTAAGAAATCGACAAAACATTCATCCTTGTCTTGTTTTAAGTTGTATAAATCTTTAATGGTTGCATGCCTCTCGATGTAGGCACTAAATTTATGGACAAAAGAATCAGTTGTTTCTTCAAAGTTTCTCAAAGAATGAGTGGGCAATTGATAGTACCACTCTAATGCCATTCCACCTAAAATTTTTGGGAACGTTTTTAGTAATAGCAAGTCATCATGTGATATATCATGACATGCTATCGTAAACATGCGAAGATGCTCTATGGGATCTTTGGTTCCTTTATATATAGGCAGGATGGGCATGGGAAAATGCTTAGGGTACGGTTGTGCTACAACTACATATCTCTCGATAATTGTACGAGGGATGGTAAGGATCTATCTGGTCCATACGTAAAGCTAATTGTTTCACCATGGCTTCCAAATTACTAGTTTGCCCACCATATTGGTTCGGTAGGGTATTGATATGGGATTTTTGAGCATATGATGGAGGTACATGAAGATTAGATGCTATGTTGCTATTGTGTAAATTGTTGGTAGGAAAGGTGTTATGAAGGAATTTTGAAGTTGTATTATGTTGCATTCCAGATTGTTGAAAATTGGTGTTTGGCTTTATTTTAGGTTTTTGTTTACTTGAAGCATATTGATCAATAGTTTGGCGAAGTAAAGTAGTGAAGGAAGTTTTCTTTTGTGTGGGAATGATTTTAGGCTCAATAACGAGTTCCTTAGGAGGTTGGGTAACCTGTTGTTTTGGCATGTTCGGAATCATAGTGACCATATCTCTATTGGATGGTCTAGCATTATCACTTTCTTGATCAATGAAAGACAAGGGATTAGTGTGCACATCAAACATATGTTCCATGGCTGCTTGAGTGTCACTAATTTGCCCTTTATCAATACGAACCGCCATATTAAGAGCGCCAATGTTATTATTGAAAAATTTCTAGAAATGATCTAAGTTGTCAAAAGCAATAGTTCCATCTGGAGCTACTCTAGGGGATGAGGATCCATCCTCTTTAACATTTTCTTCTTGTTCATTGTCTTCACCTAGGCCATATTCTGGTTGATCTAGAGTTTCTCCTTCCGGAATTGGATCTTCAGGAAGGACATTTGGGTTTCCAGTTTTATCTTCTAACCAATCTTCCTCTTCTCCTTTAGTTTGTTTACCATTCCTAAGTTTAGGCATTGTGCTTAATTTAGATTTCAGCAAATAAATATATATATATATATATATATATATATATATATATATATATATATATATATATATATGCAACAAGCTTAAGAGGTATATATTAATTATATACCTACTACAATATTTAAAATGAAAGGTTTTGGTTTTTGTTATGTTTTTTTTTTTAGTTTTTCTTGTTTTTGTAATAATATTGTAAAGATAACAAACAACACAATAAATGCAAGAACTAATACTGAAAGTAATGATCTAGTTTTCTATAAACAATTTATAAATATCATTAATGGGCTCGAGTTCTTCAGGAGTCATGAAGTGTTCTTCAAATTGAAAATTTTCTTTCAAAAATTTAATGAAAAGAGCTATAGTGATATTATCTATCTCAAATTTTGGTTGATAGAAGTAAAGCTCGTGGCAATACTCTTGATATAACACTACTCAAGGAACTCTATTCCATATTTCCCTATCCGTAAGAACAACCTCTTGGTCTTCTACATGACCTAGGAACTGGTGCATAATGGCTGCATTCTTGAGGTATTCCTCGAAGGTGAACAATTTTTAAGACACAAGAGCTCTCCTATAAGCTAACCATCTATGGCAGGCTGTCTGAAGTTCATGATAAAAGACAAGTTGATGAGGATCCAGAATTCTATCTAGGACAAGCCTCTTGATTTGTTTAAGTTTTTTTGACCTAGATGAAATGACACTTAGTCTTTTATCAAGTTCGTCCCACAAAAGTTGATTTCTATCTGTTTCAGGCACACTAAGCACATAATTGATTTCTATGGCTGCCAATTGGTTTTCAACATTTATAGTAACTGATAATATTTTCTTAGGAGCTACCATCTCAACATGATATGCAACTTATTAATTTTAATGATTTGAAATGCATCTATGTTTTGGTTATTTTTTTTTTGTTTGTTTTCAAAAGGTTTTAAATGCATTCACGTCGGGTTCACCAAAATGTATCGCTCCAAATTTTTCACATCCCTACCTTCAGGCTATAGGATCCGTGCTCGGAAGGAGGATGGGAAAAGGATGGCGCGGTACCTCGGACTGAGAGGCCTTGCAAAGGTCCCGCCTCTCGAGGGAGGTGTATTATGGTGATTTTTTGATGGATGGTGGGTTCACCAAGAAACGTTTGAATGGCAGTTTCCACGCCTAGGTTGGGAATGTGTTTGATGGGTTTGGTTTTAGCTTTAATCATCCAAGTCCTAGGTTTGGCCAAAATGTGTCTAAGCTATTCTATATGAAATGCAGATTTAAATGAAGACAAACAGATTTGGGAAGAAAAATAGAAAGAACAAGATGGATTAAAGACCCATACCTGATCCGGATGTCTAATGAAGGTTCTGATTTTTGAAGTAGTTAGGATCGTCTGGAATTTGACAGGATCGTCTCCTATCTGACAGGATCGTCTGAGATCTGACGAATTCGTTAGAGACCTACAAACAGAGAAATAGATGCAAAATATAGAGAATGCAACTATGATAACAAAGGGTAATGATATAAAATGACAGTAAGAACATTAAAATGATGATAATAAGCAAAAAAATGAATGCATTATACTGATCTAATGACAATTTATGCTTTTATTATGCATTAAAGCTACATGGGTGAACTCCAAGATGTAGAATAATAAAGAATAACCATAGAATTAACTAAATGTAGAATAATATAGCAGAAAAAGGATGAAGAAATGCAAACTCTGGGCACTAATTGCCCCCAATGTGAACTGCAGTCGAAATCGTCTCGAATTGGGTTGAGATCGTCCGAGATTGTATGAGATCATCTGAGACGAACTGAGCTTGCTTTGCTTGAAAAACAATGAAGTTCCTACAAACAAACTTGGCAAAATACAAATGCAAACATTGATTTAAGATGGTCTAGTGCATGTAGAATTTGAGTTACAGGGAATTTCAGCCAGGGGAATGCCAAGGGGGAGGGCCTAGGATTAAATAGGCTTAGGAGGGAGGTTAGGAGGTTGGAGATCATCCCTATTTGGGAGATATCCAACGGAGAGGGTCTCTAATAGCGCAAACACGCTTCTACCCAGATTAGATACGCCGTTGGAATAGAGACTAATTATGAAAAATTAGTTTTGGGAAAAGATCGTCTGGACGTCCTAGCCCAGACGAAATCGTCCGATCTGAGGCGATATCGTCTGATCGGCGATGATATCATCAAACGGTCAAAACAAACTCTAAAAATGGCACAGGAAATGAGGAAACGGATTAAGTGACGGTTTGGGAGAGATTTTGGAGGTTAAAATTTGAATTTGAATTATTTACTAGAGTAAGTGTAATTATTAAGGTTTTACTATGCCAATTTTAGGGTGCTACAATAGGCCATTGGTGCTTTTGTTTTTTCCATTTATCCTGCTAAAATTAACAAATGAACAATTACTATGTGATCCTAGGCCCACACCTAAAGTAATGTACAACATTATAGTCCTCTTCCTCATTTATACACCAATCGATAGAGTGATTAGTATAGTTAGCTAAAAATAATGGTAACCCATGTAAAAATGGTCTATTTATCTAGCATATCTATTTAGACCTTTCCCTAGTTCTAGTTCATTATCCATCGACTAGTATCCCCAATCAAAATCCCTAACATTACAACTAATAGTAGAACTACATTTTTATGTAGTTGTTCCTCAACATACATGGAATAGATGTAAATTTCTAACTACATGACTGAGAAATGTGCATCTCCTTATGAGCCACTCTAGGATCTACTACTGAATATGACTCATATACAAAATAAATCCTCTACTGGGTACCCTCAAAATAAGATAGACATTCACCAATGTCATGACTAGCTTTGTATATGGTAGATAAAATATACTTATTTCCAAATACCATTGCCATACCAATGCAATATAGAGGGCCTAATTGAATACTACCTTTGCATAGGGTCCATATGCTACAACCATACTACTACTAGGAGTGCATGATAAACATAGCCAAGGAAGGCCAAGATAGTATCCAAATCATGTACCCTCTACTTCTAATAGTATAGTATTTGTAGCCTCTCCTACAAGCATAACCAAGTAAATTAATTAGTTAACATACTAATATCAAATACAAACCTAGTCTTAACCTAAAAGTAAGCCTAAATAATTAGACTAGAAAAAAGCCATTGACAAGTAAAAGCACCATAGTGAGGTGAAAGTGTCACCATACAACAAAATATGCTATTAAAATGGTGAAAGTGTCATCCAAAATGGTGAAAGTTCCTTTGTCACACGAAAACTGTTATTGCTTGGAAAAAGTGCCAATGCAACAAGGACATTTCTATAGTGAAGCATTATCCTTTGCTTTGGACATTTTTTTTAGACAAAAATGTAAAACTAGTATAGTTTAAAAATACATACTTAATATTAATCCCCTCATCCTACTATTGGTGGCATTATATAGTCTGCCTGATGTGCAGGTCTCTCTGAGTAGGCCATCATAGAAAGTACTAAGATTGCATATCCAAAAGCTCTCCAACATGATCATCAGTGATACAATATTGTTTTCTTTACCCTAAAGCATTCTACCCTTGTCCCTCCCCAAACAATTCTTATTGTCTTATCACAATCTCCTCATCACTAAACCAATGTATCTCATGGTCAAGTCAAGATTTCCTAGTCAAACATGATTTTTACTCTAAAACTTGAGGCACACTGGGGTATGATAGTATTTAATGCTTTTGAAAAAAATTAACATCATTAGTAATCAACAAATCAAAATTATTAATGTTAAATTAATAATTTTAAGTAACATAAAATTTATCTATAAAAATTATTATTTGAAAGTCAATTTTTTATGTATTCATTACTTGATAAATACATAAAAAAAGAGCGAATATAGATATTTAATTTTGAGGATATCATCAAGCTTTTAAAATTTACCAATATCTACATCATATAGCCAATTAAGAATTGCAATAAAATTAAGAATCCAAATACCAAACTAAGGGGCATTTACTACCCTAAAAACATAAGTTCTCTACATAAGGTGATAGCATTAACATCACTACTAACTAGCTAGTAGTGGTTTTACCAATATCAAATTTGACCTGTTCCTTCCTAGTTAGCTTGAAAATGAATATTTTGGTATTTGTGTCGATATATTTAGCACTAGAGATGCTCATGAAGCTTATTGACTATAAAAATAAAAAAAATAAAAAGATAAATAATTGATATGAACCAACTAATTGCTAAATCTTGATGTAATTGTAATAATCATGTCTTCCACATCATAGCATTGATTGGCAATATAATATTAAAAACATCATTTTTTATTTAATATAATCCTCCATCCCCTTCCATGTAAAAATTTCTAAGTATTACCCTTAATCAACTTGATTATATGTATCCAAAATCACTACCTCTCTAACTTGCTAATCTTGGTGGAGTTTCCAAGATATTTCTGCTTATGGAGCCATGGCTTTTTATAAATCCATTACATGGGGGAACCTAATCCATCATCATTTTGCACACACCACAGACCTATAAAAATAATATAAATTATCAAAGTAACAAGACTATCTAAATATTAGCTCATTCTTTCTTTGGCTTTCTACATTTGCATATATACCTCATCAAGACTCCATCAACATTCATGCAAAGGGTTGAGATCAAAACTAATAAGTTATTGAAATCTAGGTAACCTCTTTTTCTAGGGCTACTAGTTTATGAACTTTTCTTTCTTAATAGTTTTGTCTTTTTGATTTATTTTTTGCTTTATCACTATCACTCTTTAAATTTATCTTGTTATTTAGTTTTTTTTTATTTGAAATAACATCCTTTTGTAGTTAAGTAATCAACAGTCTATATTTTATCAAAATTTTATAGGTTTTTAGTCACAAAATTTTAGCATATCATGAATTTAAATCTGAAACCTATTCTATTGTGTTTACAGATAGAAGTGCTATAGAACTGTTGGAAATTAAGCCAGTTAAAAGGAGTAAAAAAATTATTTGTAACAGTAAGCTTTGGATCTTACCCTTTTACCTCCTTGGACGACAGCTGACTGGGCAGGTAGTTTGACTTGGATGACAACTAACTGGACAGATTGGACGACATAGGCGGCAAGGCGAACAAAACCAAATTCCATTTCTCCTTTCCTCCCTATTCTTCTCCTTTTCCTAACTTCTCCTATATTCCCTAAGGTTGTTTAATCAACCACTATTTAAAATTTGTAATTCTTATGTTTCCAAGGTTGAATATAACATTTTTGCATTTTCCTATTGCTCCTAATTCTCACATTCCCACATCTGGTATCAGAGCCAAAGCCGAAGAGGGTGCTAGAACCAAGGTTGATGGAAGAACCAGATCTGAGGACCGAGGTGGAGGAACCAAGTAGCATGAGAATCGAGGCAAGGTCGAGTAGGTCCTGTAGCATGCAATCCAAGGCAAGGAAGACCCGTGATTCATGAACCGAGGTGAGGTCTTGAGTAAGCCTACACAACAAACATGCAAGGAGGAGCAACTCAGAATAACCAATCGAAGAGCACCACGTGGTGAGAGGAGAACAAAGTTGAAACAGATTGGATGACTCAAAACTGATATAGACCAATTACATGGTAGAAGGATCAATTATGTGGCAGAAGGAGGACAAGCAATGTGGCAACAGATGACAGGCTCAAAGGAAGAAAATTAGCGGGGAGTGTTTGCTCAAGAAGGAGGTAAAAGGGCGATCACTAATTTCTCGAAGGTAATCGAGTGAGTATTCGCTCGTTGAAGGTTTTAAACACCTTGATCGCCCTCTGCATGGTTGATGTGGGACAAAAATCCCATTTTTTTTAATTAAAGCATGGCCAAGAGAAGTATAAGGAAAGTAAGCTTCCCTTGCCTTCCCGTTTGATCCACGTAGCTCGACTGGCTTGTGGAGCTAGCCATAAGGTGCCCTCATTCCTACAGGTTGTGGGTTCGAAACCCAACGATAGTGAAAGCTTGACTTTTTTTTTATTTTTGTTGAAATCGGATCTGAAACATAATATACTTGTAATCTTGCCCTTGGGTTCTCATCGACAGTGGTAGCCAAGTTGGTTAGGATGAATTCTTGCATGAAATAGGTCACGGGTTTGATTCCTATGAAAGATAATTTTTTTATATAAAGTTTTTTTTATATATTATTATTAAAATTAATTATATTATATTTAATATATTAACTATAATTGCTTTTCTAAAGTTTTTTTTAAAGCAATTATTTTTTAATATATTAAATAGTAATATATATATTTTTAATATATATCATATAAGAAAGAAAGACATTGTCTAAGAGACAATTATTGTAATCGAAGGATAAATTTTTCACTTGATTCAAGGAATCATAAACTGTAGAACTTTTGTGTAATAAGCCTAAGAGGTTTAGTTTTTTTTGTAAAAGAGACAAAAGATCCAAATTGTAAAATTGTAAAGAGGCATAGATGATAAAACCAAATGGTTGTTATCATGCCTTATGTGTAATTCTAGCAAGAGAAGGTGCAGAGAGATTTGATGAAAAAGTAAGAGGTTATGGGCTCAACATTGTGTTTAGCCAACTTCAAAATGTAGTGATAGCACATCAAAGGCATCTTGACTCAGGGTACGAGGCAGACTTTGAAGATAACTCATTTAGGAGTCAATTTGAATAATCAAAATCCGTACAAGCTACACCACAAGAATCATAGTATACACACTACATTATTTCAGTGGAAATATTAGAACCAGAATCACCATAAATAATATTGATAAGTGACAATGAAGAAGAAGTAGCAGATAATCTTGTGAATCAAGAGATAGCATCCCCACATCAAGAGGAATAAACAGTGAATGATAGAGTAGAACAAGTCAGATTTGACTTAAGTTTATAATCTCTTATTTCTTCCTTCTTCTTCTTTCCTTATTTCAAACAACAAAGTACTTTATTGTAACCGTGAAATAAAGAGAGTTTTTTGGTAACTATGGCCTCACACAATAGCTTACCTATACCATAATTTAACGGTTATGACTATGAGTATTGGTCTATAAATATGAATACCTTGCTCATAGGAAGAGGTTTGTGGGACATAATAGAAGAGGGCTACACAAAACCCTCATACTGGACAACACTAAGTGCCACAGAAAAGAAAACATGAAAAAAAGAGAAAAAGAGCAACTCTTCTACTCTTTCTCATCTCCAAGCTGCATCGAAGAAAAGCATATTCCCTACAATCACCACTTGTACAATTGCCCAAGCTACATGGAAAGCATTGAGTGAAGGATTCCAAGGTAGTAATCAAGTGAAGAAGGTAAGGCTTCAAACACTGAAGAGAGATTTTGAAAATATTCGAATGAACGATGATGAAAAATTCGATGATTATTGTGTTAGAGTAAAAGTAATTGTGGATAAAATGGTTACACTAGGCAAAAAAATCATGCCTGAGACAATTGTAACAAAAGTGTTGTGAAAACTTACATAGAAATGGAACCATATTTCCATAATTATAGAAGAATTCAAATATATTTTCCTTTTAATATTCGATGCATTAATCAGATCATTAATATCACATGAAGAGAGGTTTCGTAAAACTCCTTCAACCAACTATAGATGTGATGATAAGGCCTTAAATTCCAATGAAAACAATGGAAGAGGACAGGGAAGAGGTCAAGGTAGAGGCAAGCAAAGAGGTAGAGGCAGAAACAACTATAGAGGAGGCAATCAAAATAGAGGAGGCAACCATAATAGAGGAGGAAATTCCAATAAAGGAGGCAACTCATACAGAGGAGGCAATCAACAAAGATGTGGAAATAAAAATCGAGGAAATCAAGGACAAAGTGGAAATCAAGGGCGAGGAAGTGATAAGTAAAAATCATCTTGTTTCAACTATGGCAAGCCAGGTCAATTCGCTCGTGACTACTAGTCAAAATATTCACAAGGCAGCAGTAGTCAATATGGTAATTATGGAGAAGAAGATGATACCTCTATGGACAATCATAACACAATCTAAATGACACATGGATTCTGGATACTGGTTGTTCAAACCACATGAGTGGTAAAGATCATTTATTTGCTACTCTTTAAATCCCAAATCAAATTAGGGGATGATAAGAAATTGCAAGTAGAGGGTATTGGAGCCATGGAGGTTCCAACCAAATAAGGACTAAAGGAAGTGCATGACATATATTACACTCCAAATCTCCAACACAATCTGCTAAGCATTGGATAAATGATGGAAAATAATTACAAGATTGTATTTGATGAAGGACAATGTATCATTTTTGATAAAAATAATTGTAATCATGTCATCACACAGGTCCCCATGACCAAGAAAAGGTTATTCCCTATCAAATTTGATGAGCCAGGAGGAGATCAAATTACAAATTTAGCTATAACAAATCCAAGTGTGCTTTGGCACTTGCAATATGGTCACCTTAATTCTGCTAGCTTGAAACTTCTCACTTCTCAAGCTATGGTGACAGGACTCCCCAAAATTAATGAACAAAAGGAGTTCTGTGAAGGATGTGCTTTGGGAAAGAACTCAAGGTTGAAGTTTCAAAAAGGACAAGCATGGAGAGCTAGCTATCCACTTCAGTTAGTACATTCAGATATATGTGGACCAATGCAAACACAAAGTCTCAGAAACTATTCTTATTTTCTCACTTTCATAGATGAATTCTCTAGAATGTGCTGGATTTATTTTTTTAAACATAAATATGAAGCTTTTGATTGCTTAATAGATTTTAGAAACAATATAGAGAATCAAAGTTGGAATTATGTAAAATATCTTAGGATAGATCTAGGAGGTGAATACCCCTCAAAAGTATTCTTGAAATATTGTAAAGCAAGTGGGATTAAAAGGCAATTAACCACTGCCTATACCCCACAACAGAACGGTGTGGCCAAGAGAAATAACCACACCATAGTTGAAATGGTGAGATTGATGTTTTAGACTAAGCATATAACTCATATGTACTAGGTAGAGTATTTAAGAACCAGTGTATATATTCTAAATAGAAGTCCTTGTTGGAGTATTTTTAACATTGCCTCCTTTGTCCTAAGTATTAAGTACTAGTATTTAGTTTTAGTTTAATGTTTTGATTTACATATTTTTAATTAATTTGATTAACATACATTGAGGTTTTGGCTTGGTTGGTCAATGTTTGACCATATTCCAATATTAGCATGTTGTTAGGATAAGAGCTATCTTTAAGTTAGTTTGTTGTAATAAGTTTAAGAGGATTTCTCTCAACCACCGTGTCTATTTTTAGTTCTTTCAAGAACTATAAAACTATGTAAAGCATTGTTGATCAATAGAAAAATTTCACCATTGTTTCTAATTTGGTATCAGATCAGGTTTTCTTAGATGGATCAAAACCTATGGAGAGTGGCATGAAGATATCTGAAGCACGCACTTTGTTAGAGAAACTCAAGTGGCCAACACTCAACAGATTTGCAAGGAAGAGCTCAAGTAAATCATTAATATCTCCTGAATATTGAGGCATTTTATTATGAAATTTTGAGGATTCTTAGATAATTGTATCAAGAGGATGCTATCAAAATTTCAGGTGATTTGGAGCTCATTTACGAATTTTATTAGCATTTTGAGTTTTTTAATAAAATGGTTGTATAAGGTGGAATACAGGGTATTTGCTTCTCAAATTTTAGGAGAAATATTATTTAGATAAAATAATGATTAAGAAAAAATTTCAGGTCATTTGGATCTATATTGATTTATTTATGTGAATATTTATTTTTTCTTCAAAAATGCTAGATCCGAAATTGTGATAAAAAAGGGAAAAAGTAAATGCTCACATATTTTTCACATTTATGAATTTTCTTCCAAAATTTAGAGGGTTTTCATATTATTGTCTCAGGAATACAAAGTTTAATTTTCAAAAAATTTGGAGCTGTATGGATTGATATATGTGAAAAATTTGAAGTTGTCTCAAAAACACTCTAATATCTAGAAAGGGCAAAAGTAAATTGATGACATATTTTTCATTTGTGTGAATTTGCTTCTGAAATTTAGTGGATTTTTAGATAATTATATCATAAGTCTATAGGAAAGGAGTGGCTAAGATCTAGGTGGAATATTGATGAGTGGTGGATTGCATAATTGCCACCATGTATAAATAATTGGAAGTGCCCAAATTCAATGGAGATAATTATGCTATTTGGAGCATAATGATGAAGACGTTATTGAAGGCTCAAGACTTATGGAATACAGTTCAAGAAGGCTATGAGGAACCCTATTAGAGCAAGGTACAAGGTGAGAAGAGAAAAGAGAAGAAGGAGTAGAAATATGCAAATTGCTTATCTCTTATGGATTTGAAGAGAGGAATGGAAAATAATACTTTTCCTCTCATAGCCAATTGTAGATCAGCTACAATGGCATGGAAAGTGTTGAAGGATGCTTATGGGTTTGATGAGGACACCCATAAAGCCATATGTGACAATCATGAAGATTTTTTAATCAAGGAGGAGCCTTGATTCCTTGAAGAAGCTTCTAAATTAGATCATTTTGAAGGATTTTTTGAAGAGTCTTGTAAAGACTCATATGAAGACGTGCTTTTTATTGGAGAATTCTTTCTTGAAGAGGAAGACATATTGGAAGAAGAACCTTGTGTTGAAAAGAGTAAATAATCCCTTCATGGATAAGAGTATGAGAAGGTGAAGAAGCCTTGTATAGCTCTCATTGGAGAGAGTTATTGTGAGACACCCATAGTTGTAGACATGTCTTGTAATGGCATGGAAAATTGTAATAGTCAATTATTTCTTTTAGGAGGAGAAAAATATGAAAAGAAAAATTGTACTAATAAATTTTTTGCAAGAATGGCATGCTTGGAAAGCATTCACATTGATAGCAAAGAGGATGGATGTCTCAATGGAGAGACAATTTCTCAAGGACCTTGTAGTGAAGACCACTCAAAAGTGGAAGAAGACTTTGAAGATGAAGGAAGATAAACACTCACATTGGAATGTTATTTACTTGAAGACCATCAAAGTGAAATGTATGATGAATAATGTCTCATGGAGGAGATAAATGAAGAGTGTATTATGGAGAATGCATCTACAATTCTCATGAAGGAGAATAAAGAAGATTATGATGGAGAATCAAAGTTCATGGATGATCATTGGCTTGAAGACCATTCAATTGGAATGAATGTGTGCTCTCTTGAAAGAACAAATAAAGTAATGTGGGATGATGATCCACAAGAGAAGTTTTATGAAGAGGATATGGAAGCAATAGGCTTCTTGTTTGAAGATCACTCATCAAGGGTGAAGGATGTGTTGTGTGAAGAAAATAATACACAAGACTCTCTCATTTGGTATATGGAAAGTGAGAGGGCAAATGGGATAGAAACAGAAAATGGAAATGAGATTGCTGATTTTCTTGTCATAATGGCAAAGGGAACATCACTCATGGATGAATATCACTCACTTGGAGTGAATACATTGCAGAAAGAGAGTTGTCTTGAAAAGGAAACTATGTATGATTGCTTGAATGAATGGTGTTTCAACACACCAACATGGATTGAACAAAGGAGGAGAAATTTTAGTGAAGAGTTGATAGTTGATCTTGAAGCACCATACAACGAATGAGAACTGCTACAAAATAGCTTTATGGGAAGCACAAAATCTACTCATACTAAAGGTAATATTTTTATGATTAATGATTTGTTTTTTGTGAGCAGGAATGAAAAGAAAGGTGATTGTCTCATTGAGACAACTTTTATGAAGAGTTTTCTTGTAGAGAATACAGTGATAGAGAACTTGGGTCACATGGATCAAAATGATGTGTTCAAAATTCCTTAGGAGAAGGATTCTTGTAAAGTCATTTTTTTGAGAGAATATTTGTGTGAGGAGCAACTTTATGTTGCATATGTAGTTGGTCATTATATGGCCATATTTATTGTGATATTTTGTGTGGAAATATGTGAAAGAGTTGTATGGTATAATCATATATGTGAGATGATTAATTGTAAATACTCATGTGGAGTATTGTTTAGTGTTGAAGATGTAAAAGAATATCAAAATGTGAGAGCATGGTTTAAATACCATAATGATAAATATGTAAGAGAGTGGTTTTTGAAAACCACAAGAGGAGATACTTTTGTTGAAGGGGGAGCTAATCAAAAAAATAAGGCACTCAAGCATTTGCAGAAAATTCCACATGAAGAGTGGAAGGAGTGCCACCATAAGTATTTTTCAAATTTTGATTTCTTGATTCAATATTCGAGGAAACATAAGAGAAAATTTTTCTTCCAACTCTATGATTATTGCATGAGTGTCTTTAGCATCAAGGGGGAGAATGTTGGAATATTTTCAACATTGCCTCCTTTGTCCTAAGTATTAATTCCTAGTATTTAGTTTTAGTTTAATGTTTTGATTTACATATTTCTAATTAATTTGATTCGCATACGTTGAGGTTTTGGCTTGGTTGGTCAATGTTTGACCATAGTCGAAGATTAGCATGTTGTTAGGATAAGAGCAATATTTAAGTTAGTTTGTTGTAATAAGTTTAAGAGGATCTCTCTCAACCACCGTGTCTATTTTTAGTTCTTTCAAGAACTATAAAACTATGTAATGCATTGTTGATCAATAGAATAATTTCACCATTGTTTCTCAGTCCTACTTCTAGTTTAGATGGTGTCACTCCTTATGAGGGGTGGTACGAAAAGAAACCTAATGTAAATTACTTCAAAGTGTTTGGTTATTTAGCATATGCATACATTTTGTTGAGTGAATATTTTTCCCTGTAACAAAATGATCATGCAACTAGAGTCTCAGACATGAAACTCTTTCTTGCAAAGAAAATTTGTTATTTTTTATTTCTCCAAGGTTCTTGTGAACAAAAATTTATATGCATATAACCGGTTAAGACTTAACACAAATAAATGAATGTATGCTAGAATAACTTAAACCCTGCAAGTAACTGTTAACAAGGGGCCTTTAATGATTCAAAGAAAAACTTTGCAACCGTAATCTATTAAATTAATCAACCGAGTAAAAATATTTTCTTAATGTTCTTGAGAATAATGAAATCTACCCTAAAAATAAGCTAGTGACCTCTTTTTATCTTTCAGCTTAAAAGGATTTTAAATGAGAAAATGCGTGGTATACACCACTTCATTTTAAGCTCCGTGCCTTTAACATGAGGTTCATTTTAATAGTTAATGGGTTCATTTTATCTTTTGTTTAACACTGTTCTGCTACTTCTATGTTAGATTTTGGTGTTAGTAAAAATTAGCAAAGTATTCTGGAATGTACCAGAATCCAACATGCAGATTTTTGAGTAAGATTTAAAAATATAATAATCAAAAAATAAAACAAAAAAATTCTTTATGAGAATCAGCTGGAAAAACTAAAATAGGACATTAATTTTGTTAGCAATCTCCTCCCTGCAAAACCTCAAGTTATGAGATGAAACCCTAAAACAACCTGACCTAACAGACCTACAATAAAACACAGTCGAATCATATCAGATGCAAGACTCTAAGGAAATAGATAATTGCAACATTCTACCATTCACCTATCATAACCCACATTAAGGTGTAAACGAATAGATACAAGAAAGAATAATGCAAGGAAAAAATCTACAGAGATAACAGTAGTCTTAGTCTTCAATCTCCTTTTGGTTTCACACACAAAAGTTACTCTTGCAAAATAAACTCCTTTTTATTCCAAAAAAAAAATAATGCTTTCCTTCTTACAATTTCCAGCCCCTGTATATACCTTCACTTCTGCTTTTAAACTTTTTGTTGCAGCTCTCGTTTTTGCTCTGTGACGCTTCGTTTCATTTCCTAGATCGCTTCGTTTCACTTTCCTGCTTCTTTGGTGTTTTGACCTTTTGGTCTTCTCTGCTAACTATAACTGTCGATCTGAAGCATTATCATGACCCTCATGCCTTTGTGCCATGTTTTTAGTGCTTTTCTACATGTTCTATAATGGCCCCATGTAAATCACGACCAAAAAATAGCATGTCATGATATCGCGATGTTTTTATGCGTGCAGCTTCACTCCTCTACTTTCGTCGCAAAAATTGAAGGGAAAGGAGAACCTTGTTTATAGATTGAAGAAAGCACTTTATGGCCTCAAGAAAACACCAAGAGTTTGGTACTCACGCATTTATGGCTATTTTAGTGAATATGGATTCACAAGAAGAAAAAGTGAACCAAATTTGTGCTACCTAAAGCATGTAGTAGACATTCTCATAGTTTTTTAATATGTGGATGATCTAATATTTATGGGTAGTAACAATAAAATAAGTATGGAGTTCAAAAAATTGATGATGAAACAATTCGAGATGAAAGATCTTGGTTTAATGTTATACTTCCTAGGGATGGAATTGCATCAATCAAATAAAGGGATCTTCATATGTCAACACAAGTATGCTCGAGACATGATAAAGAAATTTGCCATGGAGTAGTGCAAATTAGTTGCAACTCCAACTGGACATGGGATCCAATTGAGCAAGGACAATGGAGCATCAAAGGTTGACATGACCACTTACAAAAGCATGGTTGGGAGTCTGATGTTTCTCACCAACACAAGGCCCAATATTCAATATGTTGTTTCTCTAGTTTCAAGGTTTATGGCTAGTCCATATGAGCTGCATATACAAGCAACTAAAAGAATATTAAGATATGTAAAAGGTACATTGGATTTTGGAATCCATTACCAAAAATGTAATTCTATGAAATTAGTTGGCTTCAATGATAGTGATTGGGGCAGCAACATAGATGATAGGAAATCTACATCAGGAAATTGTTTTAGTCTAGGATCAGGACTAATTACATGGAGTTAGAAGAAACAAACTGTTGTAGCATTATCATCAACTGAGGCTGAGTATATAACCATCACAAATGATAGTACTTAATCCCTATGGTTGAGAAACATTCTTGAAGAGATTGGAGAAAGTCAAAGTGGTCCAACTCGACCGTATTGTGATAACATAAGTGCCATTCAGTTGGCATACAATCCAGTACACCATAGCAGATCAAAGCATTTCGATATGAATTATCACTTCATTCGAGATATGGTGGAACAACAGATAGTTGAGCTTCAATATTGTAGCACTTTGGATAATATTATAGATATTTTCACCAAAGGTATAGCTAAAGGTGAATATATAAAGCTGAGAGACTGTATAGTCAGTCCTCTCAACTTTAAGGAGGAGAATGTTGGAAATTAAGCCAGTTAAAAGGAGTAAAAAAATTGTTTGCAACGGTAAGCTTTGGATCTTACCCTTTTACCTCCTTGGATGACAGTTGACTGGGTAGGTAGTTTGACTTGGACAGCAACTGACTGGGCATATTGGACGGCATGGGCGACAAGGCGGACAACACCAAATTCCCTTTCTCCTTTCCTTCCTATTCTTCTTCTTTTCCTAACTTCTCCTATATTCCCTAAGGTTGTTTAATCAACCACTATTTAAAATTTGTAATTCTTATGTTTCCAAGGTTGAATATAATATTTCTACATTTTCCTATTGCTCCTAATTATCACGTGCCCACAAGAACTACAATGCCAATTGCATTATTGTGTTATAGTTATATCATAGTAGATATTATAGATCTTATAATTGGTATTTTTCCATAAACAATAAAAGCATTGCTCCTAGTCAAGAGCACCATTGATACTATCACTCTGCTATGATACTTTTATCTTTATACAAATAGTCAAAAGTTCTAGCTTGTAGCTTTGTGCCATTCTACCTATATGAATAGGGGTTTGATGTCAACCAAGGGAGTCACAAATATCCACTAACTTAAGCATATACCTCTACATTTAAATATTTATTTTTATGTATTTTTATAGGTTTTCTATGGAGGTGGGATTTATGAGTAAAATTACCATTAGTCATCAAAAACACCAATGATTACTTCTAGTTCAAATAGTTCTACTATCACAAAGGTAGAATCATGTTAGAGGACTCTTTTTTATTCCATTTAAGCTTAACTTATTAATGTATTTTGTCTATTAGTTATTTATATGCTTCTATTTTCTATTCTTTAGTTTAGTATTGAAAAGGAAAAGAATAAAACACTTTGTCTTATTATTTTGAAGGGACCAATTGTATTGCTACATTATAATCAATAATTAAATTACATATAGAAATATAGGTCCATTTACTTGCATCCTCTCCTGTACCATTTATTATAAATCATCTTTAGTTCATCATGTAAAACAAAATATACTAGAATAGTGTGTGATTAATGTTAGGCAATCATAAATCCTCTCAATAAGCATGTTTGTTGTATTATATTTGATTTTATTTGTAGCTAGAATAGTGTGTGATTAATTTTAGGTAATAATGTAAGGAAACTCCTTATTCGATGAAAGAATTAGTTGGAATATTAAGAAATATGAAATATCACAACCACTTAGAGAGGGTAAATTCTCATAGCCACTTAGAGAGGGTGGAGTCTCTTGTGATATACACAATACAAATTGACTATTCGATTATGATAAAGTCATAAATAATTCTACCTATTAATAGATGAAATAAAATGAAATGACATGACCAATAAATAAACTGACATGACTACTCTGAGATAGTTACATCGCTCTCCTCCTCAGAAATATTTCTCCTTAAAGCTAGAAAATTATGGAAAATACTCTGACTCCCATGTAGCATCTTATTTCGGAAGGTCCTACCACTTAATTAGAAACTATTTAATTTGTCATGATTATAGATGACACACTCTGGATCATAGTATTTATTTTGGTTGGAGAGTTAGACAAACTTCTTCATAAAGTAGTAGAATATTTATCTGTGATTGCACCTTTTGACCAATAATTTTTTTGAGGCAAGATACATGGAAAAGTGGATGGATGCGAGACGAAGGAGGAAGCTCTAATTGATATGCTAATTCACCAATATGACAAAACACTTTGTAGGGCCCATAATATTTAGAGTCCAAATTCTAATTAGACTTGATATTCAAGGATAACTGCTTATAAGGTTGTAAGCGTAAAAAGACCATATCTCTGATGTTGAATTATCATTCTAAACGATGTAGGTCTAGTTGTTGCTTCATATGATTTTGTGACTGGATCAGATTATCTTTAAGAATTTTAAGCAACATCTAATATTATTGTAACAAATCATCTACCTGGGCTACCTTGGAAGTGTCGAGAACATAGTCTATGATTGTTGGAGGCTTCTGACCATACAAGGCTTCAAATGGATACATATTAAGGGAAAATGGTAAGAAGTACTATACCACTATTTTTCTAGGGAAAGCCATTAAATCCAATGATATTGCTTATATTTAGAAACACAACAAAGGTAAGTACCTAAACATTTGTTAACAATATCAGTTTTATCATTCAAATGGGGTGATATGCAGAAGATATACTCAATTTGGTACCACTGAGGGAAAATAGTTCCTTACAAAAGTTACTACTGAATATAGGATCACGATCACTCACAATGCTTTTAGGTATACTATGTAGTTTAAAAATGGATTCAAGGAATATTTTAGCTACCTTAATTGCATAATAGGAATGTTGTAGGACACAAAAATGGGTATATTTAGAAAGATAATATACTACCACTAAGATCATTTTTTTAACTTCAGATTTGGGAAGCCCCTCAATGAATTCTATGGAAATGTGCTCCCATTTGTGGTTAGAGATAGGTAAGGGTTGTAACAATCTAGGAGATTTAACAGTTTCCCCTTTATTACATTGACATACCGCACACTCAAATACAAATGTCTTGACATCCAATTTTAAACTTTTCCAAGAAAATTATTGCTTCACCTGTTGGTATGTTTTTAAGAATCTAGAATGTCTTGCAAGAGGATATGCATGCAGTTCTTGGAGAAGCATTGATTTAATAGTGGAAGAATGAGGAAGGTAAATATGATCTTCCTTGTGAAGTACTCCATATAAACAAGAGAAGTAATAATACATAGATGATCATGTTTTTATATTTTGAATGATTTGAGTAGTCTCTAAAACTTCCAACCATTCTTCTTGAATTTGGAAAAGCCATTGTGGACAAGGACCCGAGATGGAACTGATGATCACATCATTTTCGTATTTGTGAGATAAAGCATCAGCTACCACATTTACTTTACCTTTCTTGTACTCAATGATAAAATTATAACCCAAGATTTTGGTCAACCACTTATTTTGTTTAGGATATGAAATATATTGCTCTAAGAAATACTTAAGGCTACTATGATTAGTTTTAATTATGAAGTGACTAATTAATAAATAATGTCTCTATTTCTCTATAGCATGTAGAATAGCCAAAATTTCCTTTTTATAAGTGGATTGTCCTATATTATTCCCTAAAATTTGTTTTAAAAAGCCAATGGATGTCCCTCTTGCATTAGAAAAAATCCAATACCTGTGCTAGAAGCATCACACTCAATAATAAAGGGCTTGCTAAAATTAGGAGCAGTAAAGACTGGAGTTGAACACATAGCCTCTTTGAGGACTTGGAAGGCCTGAGTAACAACTTCATTCTAAATAAAAAATGTAGGACCTACCTACTAGTGAGGCATGACATACAACCTCCATGAAATAATGCATGATATCATTGAAGATTATGTCAATGATCTTCTTGGCTAGTATCCAAACCTAGAATACCATATTTGGGACATAAGATATATTTTTAGCAACTCGAGTACAAAGTATACCTAAAGCCTTATAATACATCTTTGGGTAACATTAGGAAAACTATTGTGATTAATTGTATCTCGATGAGGTATCGAAGTTGATCTGAATAAACTATTGGACATTGTTGATATTCCACCCCCTTAAAGTTTGATCCAAATTTGAAGTCTTTAGGTAAAATCCAAGCCATTCAAAGATTCTCTCCTAGCTAACTAAACTATTTCTACCATTTACCAAGCTATAGATGAAGGGTTCGAATGGGATATTAACTATCAAGCTGTATTTTATGCCCTAAAATCCTACCTCTTGTCCCCTCTTGTCCTTGTCCCACCTAATATTATTTAGCCATTACTTATATATATAGTACCCTTAGACTATGCCTTAGGAGAATGTTGACATAATATGATGATCAACATAAAGAAAATGCCATCATATTCATTAGCTAAATTTTGGTTAACTACATATTTATATATGTCCTTACATAAGCTTTGTCTAACCATAAAGAAGATTTTTCATCATGACCCTAGTAACTTTTTCAACCTCACATATTTGTGCTTAAAGAATGAAACCAACCAGAGGTAACTTTTATTAAGTCCTAATCCTTGAGGATGATATAGTTCTAAATACATTTGACTATCTTAGAAATTATCTATGCTACCTCCTTCCATATTATGAATGCTATGAGTTTCACATGTGTTAATGGAAAAATATTTCTCTTCATATTGTATCTCACACCTGCCACATGATGATAACTATGATGTTTGTAGGTATTAATAGAAATATCTTACATTTCCTATCATTTTAAAATCATAGTCATATTTCTCTTGTACTTGTGTAAAAATATCATAGAAATATCTTACATTTCCTAGAGTGTTTAAATACTCTTTGTAAGATCATTAAAAATATCTCCAATCAAATACAAGAATGGGAGAAATATGCATTGTATCTATAACAAATTCATCCCCTAGATAGTCCTAAATTGGAGGATTTATTTGATGTCCAAATTAATATTATATCATAAATCCATAGAGTCCTCTATGACCTTTGTCTTGAGGGAAACCCATTAACACATCTCACCAATCCTCTCTAGAAATATGTTTTAGATGTAAGTCTAAAATTAGAACTCCTTTATGACATTTATCTAAATGTAAACTAGAATTAACATAAATATTTTTCTAAAGGTAAATCCATAAACAAAAATCCTTTATGAAATTTATTTAGACATTTATTTAAAGTTAAAGCAAAATTCTTTTATAATATTTGTATAAAGGTAGAGTAGAAGTTCTTTAGACATTTGTCAAAAAGAAAATCTATTAGTAGAATTCCTCTATTATATTTTTCTAGAGGTATGCATTTTTCCATTGGAACATCTACACGGTCCTTGATTTTTGGGTGCAAGACAAATTCATTTATAACTTTTAAATGAAAATATGAAAAAAACAAAATGCTCCTTTGAAATGTATTTAGACGCACCGACAACAATATATTTATCTTATATCATTGTAATTCCTTATGGAATCATATAATGTCTCCCTAAGAGCATATTTAGCTATGTCATAACTTGTATCATAGCAATGCCTTATGACATTATCTAACTTAGTCCCACTCAATACATTTTTCTATATCATATTTTATATCATAACAATAGCTTATGGAATTATCTAATGTCCACTTGGACATATATCTTTTGTATATACTTGTACATAATTGTACCATTAACTATATCATCATGATTAATTTAATGTTTATTTTACAATATATGTTTTATGCATCTTAGTATCAAAATATATTTAAAAATCCTTATCATTTTAAAGCCTTATCATATAACCATTGAATTTTAATAACAAGATTATCATAGCATTATCATAACATAACAAGTTCAAATCATTAATCATCAATTATAAGCATAAACTACTAAAATAGCATAAATAAAAAATACGTTCATCTAATTTGACACATTATCTTGGATCATAAAAGTCAATGTATATATAAAATATGTATATACATCAAAATAATCATCTTACGATAATTATTATATATAATACAATACCTACTTAATTGGAAATTACAAGGAACATAAGATTTAGCTTCATATGTTGCTAGTCGAGCCTCCTCCTTTTCTTCTTATTGATGGTGGTGGCATATTGATGGATTTTTATGATTGTTGGGTCATAAACTATGAGTGGGTCCATGTCATTTAAATATTGCTAAATGATGATAGGTAATATTGGATGATATTATCGCATGGTATGTTATGTGGTAGTAGGTCAATCTATCAACTTTAATTTTCAACTCTGCCTATACTTATGTAGAGTTTTTTGACTTCTATTGATATATGGTAACCATTTTATCTAACAATGTTCAACCAACTGACTATCACTAGATCTAGCTATCACTATGGCCTTTGTTGTTGCTACATCCTTATTTGCAGGTAATATTCGATTCATGGACTACATCATATAGGTCTACTACACCAACTTGTCACTTTATTATAATTATATTATAACCTTAGTATATGCCACATCATAATCTACCAAGACTATTCGCAATGTAGCCTTCAAACTAGCCACCTATTTTACTAGTGCATCTCCTTACCTCTATAGAGGAGTATGTGACCTACTAGGTACTACTTCCATCACTATGATGATAGGAAAGACTATAATTGGATATCATCCTTTTGTTGTTTCTACTACCCTATGCCTCCTCTGTTAAAACTTCTATCACCTTCTAGCTAGTGGTGAGATACTACAATAAGCCCCTCTAGCAATTTCTCTAGCTACATTATTTTATTGATAATTAGGCTTTCCATTAAGGTTATGCCTAAGGGGTTGGAATCAAAATGTACTTGTAAAAAATGGTGAATCTTAATATAAATCAAGGCAAATCCTAAGAAAATTAAATCAATCATCTCCACACCAAAATTTAGGACATTTGAAGCCCTAAAACGTAATGTCATATTTGAGGTATATTTTAACCTATTAAATCATCTTATAACTTCATAAAAATACCACCATTAGATCAAGAACTAAAATAGCTTTCCAACGAGTACAAATATACCTATGTTTGGATATATATTTTGGTGAATTGACCCTAAGAAAAAAATTGTCTTGAAAATTTTAGGTGAATGGACCAACATCGAGGGTCCTCATATTCGCCAATTTCCAATTTTGGATATCCTAATATTCTTCCAATTTGTGTATATTAGCCACTATACATAACCCTACTTTCCATTGTGAGCCTCCTCATATGGATTACCTAATACCATCCTAATATTCATCATTAATGATAGGATTATTAACTCTAGTATCTAGAATGATCAAATCATTAACATTAGGTTCTAGATATGAGTTAGGGTTTGGCAAGGGACCAAATTATTGTTCCTAAGTGAAATGATAATACTAGTCCAAATTAGGTGGTATGCCCTACCACAAGCCAAACTATTAGACCATGAACTCAAAATGGAAGATCTCTTCATACCCTTATGGTCCCACCAACAATCTCCTTTGCTTAATCCATTCTAAATGAAAGGTGTCATTTTTCTAGCTAGAATGACCATTGTAGGGGCCATGATGTAACCTTATCTTAGTATATGTCATATATCATTCATCCTACTATATTAAAAATACCTCAATGAGGCTTAACCTACCCCTTGTAATCGGTGAGTCCATCTGTAGGCCACTTGTGCCTATGTTTTTTCCACTTATCCTGCTAAAATTAATAAATGAATAATTTCTATGTGATCCTAGGTCCACACCTAAAGTAATGTACAACATGATAGTCCTCTTTCTCCTCTATACATCAATAGATAGATTTATTAGTATAGTTAGCTAAAAATAATGGTGCCCCATGTAAAATTGGTCTATTGTTCTAGCATATCTATGAAAACCTCTCCCTAGTTCTAGATCATTATACATCGACTAGTATCCCCAATAAAAATCCCTAACATTAGAGCTAATAGTAGGACTGCATTTTTATGTAGTTTCTCCTTATCATACATGGAATAGATGTAAATTTCTAACTACATGACTAATAAATGTGCATCTCCTTATGAGCCACTCCAGGCTCTACTACTGAATATGACTCATATGCAAAATAAATCCTCTAATGGATACCCTCAAAATAAGATAGACATTCACCAATGCCATGACTAGCTTCGTATATGGTAGCTAAAATATATTTATTTCTAAATAACATTACCACACCAATGCAATATATAGGACCTACTTGAATACTACCTTTGTATAGGGGCCACATACTACAACCATACTACTACTAGGAGTGCATGTTCAACATAGCCAAGGAATGCCAAGATAGTCTCCAAATCATGTACCCTCTACTTCTAATAGTAAAGTATTTGTAGCCTCTCCTACAAGCATAACCAAGCAAACTAATTAGTTAACATCTTAATATCAAATACAATCCTAGTATTAACCTAAAAGTAAGCCTAAATAATTAGACTAGAAAAAAAGCCATTGATAAGCAAAAGCACCATCATGTGGTGAAAGTGTCACCATACAACAAAATATGATATTAAAATGGTGAAAGTGTCATCCAATGGAGAAAGTTCCTTTGTGACACTAAACTATTATTGCTTGGAAAAAGTGCCAATGTAACAAGGACATTTCAATAATGAAGCATTATCCTTTTCTTTGGACATGTTTTTTAGAAAAAAATGCAAAACTGGTATAGTTTAAAAGTACATAATTAAGATTAATCACCTCCTCCTCCTATTGGTGGTCTTATATAGTTTGCCTGATGTGTAGGTCTCTCTGAGTAGGCCATCATAGCAAGTACTAAGATTGCATATCCAAAAGCTCTCCAACATGATTATTAGTGATAAAATATTTTTTCTTTACCCTAAACCATTATACCCTTGTCCCTCCCCAAACAATTATTATTGTCTTATCACAATATTCTCATCACTAAACCAATGTAATTCATGGAAAACATGATTTTTCCTCTAAAAATTGAGGCATGCTAGGGAATGATAATATTTAATGCTTTTGGAAAAAATAACATCATTATTAATCAACAAATTAAAATTATTAATCTTAAATTAATAATTTTAAGTAACATCAAATCTATCTCTAAAAGTTATAATTTGAAGGTCAATTTTTTATGTACTCATTACTTGATAAATACATAAAAAAAGAGTGAATATATACATTTAATTTTGAGGATATCATCAAGCCTTCAAAATTTAACAATATCTACATCATCTAGCCAATCAAGAAATTCAATCAAATTAAGAATCCAAAGACCAAACTAAGGGACATTTACTACCCTCAAAACATAAGTACTCTACATAAGGTGATAGCATTAACATCACTACTAACTAGCTAGTAGTGATTTTACCAATATCAAATTTAACCTTTTCCTTCCTAGTTAGCTTGATAATGAACATTTTGGCATTTGTGTCAATATCTTTAGCACTAATGATGCTCATGAAGCTAGATTTATTGACTATCAAAATACAAAAAATAAAATACAAATAATTGATAGGAACCGACTACTTTCTAAATATTAATGTAATTGTACTAATCATGTCTTCCACCTCATAGCATTTATTGGCAATAAAATATAAAAAAACATCATTTTTTATTTAATCTAATCCTCCATCCCCTTACATGTAAACCTTTGTTAGTATTACCCTCAATCAACTTGATTATATCTATCCAAAATCATTCTCTCTCTAACTTACTAATATTGGTGGAATTTCCAAGATATTTGCGTAGGGAGCCATGGGTTTTTATAAAGTCATTATATGGGGGAACCTAATCCATCATCCTTTTTCACACACCAAAGACCTATAAAAATAATATAACTTATCAAAGTAACAAGACTATCTAAATCTTAGCTAATTCCTTCTTTGTCTTTCTACATTTGCACATATACCTCATTAAGACTCCATCAACATTCATGCAAAGGTTTGAGATCAAAACTAATAAGTTATTGAAATCTAGGTAACCTCTTTTTCTAGGGCTACTGGTTTATGATATTTGCTTTCTTAATCATTTTATATTTTGATTTATTTTTTGCTTTATCACTATAACTCTTTAAATTCATCTTATTATTTAGTTTTTTGTTTTATTTAAAATAACATCCTTTTGTAGTTAAGTAATCAACAATCTATCTTTTATCAAATTTTTATAGCTTTGTTATTCATAAAATTTTAGCATATCATGAATTTAAATCTTGAAACCTATTCTATTGTGTTTATAGGTAGAAGTGCTATAGAACTATAATACCAATTGCACTATTGTTCTATAGTTCTATCATAGTAGAGATTATAGATGGTATTTTTCCATAAACAATAAAAGCACTACTCCTAGTAAAGATCACCATTGATACTATCACTCTGCTATGATATTTTTATCTTTATACAAATAGGCAGAAGTTCTAGCTTTTAGCTTTGTGCCATTCTACCTTTATGAATAGGGGTGTGATCTCAACCAAGGGAGTCACAACTCTCCACTAACTTAAGCATATCCCTCTACATTTAAATATTTGTTTTTATTTATTTTTAAGTATTTTTATAGGTTTTCTATGGAGGTGGGAGTCATGAGTAAAATCACCATTAGTCATCAAAAGAACCTATTATTCTTCTACTTCAAATAGTGCTACTATAACAAATATAGAATCATGTTAAAATATATATTTTTATTCCATTTAAGCTTAACTTATTAATGTGTTTTGTCTATTAGTTATTTATATGCTTCTATTTTATATTCTTTAGTTTAGTATTGAAAAGGAAAAGAACAAAACTCTTTGTCTTATTATTGTGAAGGGACCAATTGTATTGCTACATTATCATCAAGAATTAAGTTATATATAGAAATATAGGTCCATTTACTTGCATCTTCTCTTGTACCCTTTATTATAAATCATATATAGTTCATCATGTAAAACAAAAAATACATAGTCAATAGACATGTTTGTTGTATTATATTTGATTTTATTTGTAGCTAGAATAGTGCATGATTAATATTAGGCAATCATGTAAGGAAACTCTTTATTCAATGAAAGAATAAATTGGAAATATTAAGAAATGTGCAATATCACAACCACTTAGAGAGGGCAAAGTATCATAGCCACTTAGAGAGGGTGGAGTCTCTTGCGATATACACAATACAAATTGATTAGACGATGATGATAAATTGATAAATCATTCTACCTATTAATAGATGAAAGGAAATAAAATGGCATGACCAATCAATAAACTAAAAAAATTAATTTAGGATCATTACATGGCTCCCCCATCAAAATTTTTTTTCCTCAAATATGGAGAAGTCTGGAAAATACTCTTAGACTCCCATGTAGCATCTTCTTTCAGAAGGTCCTACCACTTAATTAGAAATTATTAAATTTGGCATAATCATAGATGGTGCACTCTGGATCATAGTATTTCTTTTGATTGGAGATTTAGATGATCTTCTTCATCAAGCAGTGGAAGATATGTATATGATTGTACCTTTTGACCAATAACTTTTTTGAGTAAAGATACATGGAAAAATAGATGGATGCGAGATGGAGGAAGCTCCAATTGATATGCTACTTCACCAATGTGACTAACCACTTTGTAGGCCCATAATATTGAGAGGCCAACTTTTGATTAGACTTGACATTCAAGGACAACTGCTTATAAGGTTGTAAGTACAAAAGACCATATCTCCGATGTTGAATTGTCATTCTGAATGATGTAGATCTAGATGTTGCTTCATATTATTTTGTGATTGGATCAAATTATCTTAAAGAATTTTAAGCATCATCTGATGTTGTTATAACAAATCATCTACCTGGGCTACCTTGGAAGTGCTGAGAACATAGTCTATGATTGTTGGTGGCTTCTAACCATACAAAGGCTTTGAATGGAGATATATTAAGGGAAAAATGGTAAGAAGTACTATATCACCATTCTGCTAGCGAAAGCCATTAAATCCAATGATATTGCTTATCTTAAGCAAAACAGTGAAGGTAAGTACCCAAAAATTTATTAAAAATATCGATTTGACTATTTGAATGGGACTGATATGTAGAAGATATATTCAATTTGGTACCATTAAGGTAAAACAATTCCTTCTAAAAGTTACTACTGAATATAGGATCACGATCACTCACAATGCTTTTAGGTATACCATGTAGTTTAAAAATGGAGTCAAGGAATATCTTGTCTACCTTACTTTTAGAATAGGGATGTTGTAGGGCATAAAAATAGGTATATTTGAAAACATGATCTACTACCACTAAGATAACTATTTTGCCTTCAGATTTGGGAAAACCCTCAATGAAGTCCATGGAAATGTGCTCCCTCTGGCAGTTAGAGATAGTTAAAGGTTGTAATAATCTAGGAGATTTAACTATTTTCTCTTTATTACGTTGACATACTGTAGACACAAAAACAACATCAATTCAATTATGTGACGACAAGCACTGACCGAGTTAGCATACATACCCCCTAGGGCAGCCTCCAGAGGTTAAACAGTGGTCCTAACCACTCACAAATAAGTTTTGGAAGGTTAGAGGTCAATTTGGCACCTTTTTAGCACTTTTCTCCCTACTCGTCCCACCCTGGGATGATTATAATCCTATTATAATCCTATTCGTCCCACCCTAGGATGATTAGCAGCAATCATCCCAGGGTGGGACGAATAGTAGGTTTGACTAGAAAAAAGTCAAACCTCGATAGATTTGTAATTGCGCCTTCAGACCATGCAATTGTGAATAATGGTTTCAAATCTAAGAGAGGGACTTCAGTAAAGCATGCCCTTATCATGGAGGCCTCATGCAAGGAGACTCTAAATCAGGGAGGAGTATTCTCTCCCAAAAAAAGGCATGGCAAGCCAAGTGGTGCCCTCGCATGCACATTCAAAGAGGGAGACCCTAGGTATATAAAAATGTGAGCCTTCTCACCCCAAAAGGAGAATGAAGCTGGAGTATTTAGAACAATGGAGTGCTGCCAAATTATACCCACATTCCCTTTTATGCTTCTTACATCCCTAATTTCTCTTTTGAAAGAGAGGTTATCGGGTGAACACTAAGAATGTAATATCAACCCAAAACCCAAGCAATCAGCCATAATCCCACACTAAATTCACTAACACAACCCCCTATGAGGTTTTTGACCTATCCCAAGTGGATTGGTGTCAAAACTAGACCCCAAACGATGGGCGTCCTGCCCCCATGCGCCCCCCAAACTGCTATAGTCCTAATTGGCTTGAGCGATTATAAATCCATGAAAAATTTCTCTACTTTTCTTTTTGCATTGTTTTATATATGATGTACTTATAATTCTATTCAAGTTTCATGGCATTCTAACTTGTTTTGACCTTGTTTTTATCATATTCATGCGTTACTAACCTATAGGGAGCACCTTTGGATACAAGAAAATCTGGGTAGAATATGCCAATATGACCTTCTGGGTCAGACAAAATGCCCCCTTTTGTCTGATCCCAATTTTTAAGGAGTTTTGGAGGCCTCTGGGTAGGACATTTGGAAGGTTGCCTTTTGCATGTTTTGTGACAGTCCTAATCGTCCCACCCCAGAGCGATTAGAAATACATGAAGAATTTCTCTACTATTATTTTTGAATTATGTTATATTTGGTTTACTGATGTTGCTGTTCAAGTTTCATGTCATTCTAACGGTGTTTTGACTATGTTTTTATTGTTTTACGTGTTTACTAATATATAGGGAGCGCCTTCAGATACATGACAATCTAGGAAGAATCTGCCAAATATGACATTCAGAATCATCCCAAAATGCCCCCTTTTGTCTAATCCAAACTTTGTAGGAATTTTTGAGGCCTTTGGATAGGACATTTGCAAGGTCACTTTTGCATGCTTTGTGACAGTCCTAATTGGCTCACCCCAAAATGATTAGAAATCCATGCATGATTTCCTAGCTATTATTTTTATAATGTGTCTCTGATGATGTATTTATGTTTATTTTCAAATTTCATTCCATTCTGATATGTTTTGATCACTGTTTTATTATTTCATGTATTCACTAGTCGGAGGCCTTGGGGATTGCATGTTTCCTTCCATCCGCATATGCTATTAATTGTTTGCTATTTCTTTGAGCATAGGATATCACTAATAGGAAAACCAGATGGGAATAAAGGAACACATGAACACATAGACATAAGCGGCAGCAACATTTGGCCTGCCCATTTTGAATATGGGCACGCAAAAGATCCCAAAGGGAAGCGTACCATCTGTTGGTGTAACAAAATTGTATCAAACACTCCGAGCCCCTAAAATGGGAGGGAATGTATTGTAACCAGATAACAAGCAACATTAATAAAATATGCTGCACTTTAGTTTTGCTTTACATCTTGTTTCATTGCATCGTTTTCCCTTTTCATGCACTTGTTCTTCCCATGTTCGTAGGACTTAGCGTTTCATTATAAATATGCTTTTGTTTGCATCACACCTGGTACGTCGTGATTCTATAGACATGATTTTAGTGGTGATTATGATGGGACCCTATACCCTACTATTGGGATCAATTTTTTGATCAAAATTTTGTATTTTTCTTGTAGGTGTTACTCATTCGAGTGTTGGACTGCTACTCGTGCCACCCTATGATGAATACAGACTTGGAATTCATGCCACCCCGGGATGAATACAAATTCATCTCATCTTGTGAAAAATACAGACCTACAATTCATTCCACCTTGGTACGATTAGCTCTCTGTACATTTTCTGAGAAGAAACTCAGAGGCATCTAGTTTGGGCAGAGAAGAGGTAGGTTTTTTGGACATCCTCTATGTTTTTTTGTTTCTATCTCTGCAATTTTTCTATTTTCTTTGATTGCATAGGGAATTTTTCTGCATGTTTTCTTTATTTGTGCAAGTAAAAGGAACCACACACACCACGTAATGATATTAACATCAAGGATTTGGTCTTAATACCCCAACACTTGATCAAGACCAATGGTGGATTTCATCACCACCTTGGCTTGGATTTTGCATACATAACCCTGATCACGACTATTGCTAGATGTAAATCCTGAAAAAATTTGACCAAGTGTAGTGGGGGTGATTCCCAGTGCATGAGGATAAGTCTTCTATGGTAGGTGTCAAAAATAGAGTGATTCCCATTTCATACCGCCTATGTTCCACGTACTGTTATGCTCTCGTGTACCAATAGTCTCCCTCATGTAAGGGCGGGTATATTGAGAGGTTCGGTATAACATCCTGGCAGTGGTATATTGAAGGGGCAACCATTTTGGAGATATAAGAGCCCTCATCATGCATGAATAACATTTTTTTCTTTACACGGTCTACAAAAAAAAAATCAAAACATACTGAACCAGATTTAGGACACACATTTAATATGTAAACAAGATAATCATTTCTTTGTTTGTGTGGTCCCCTTTTGTTTGGTGTAGCATAAATTTTTTTAAAAGAGATAAAAATACGCATATTTTTTTAGAAAGACCACCACCAAGGTGTATACCCATAGCCAAGACCAATAATGGGTAGAAGTTGCAGAAAGTATACAAGGAGGCACAGGTCGCCTCCGTTATAGCCCCAAGGACTTGGTTATACCACCTTGGTGGCCTGACCCACAACATAGTCCACACTATGCCACAACAAAAATGGACTATAGAGGTACCCCTTTGAGGGGAACTCCCATTCAATATAGACCCTCTCAGGAGGAGTACACACATAGGAAGGCTCTCTTAGATGCTCATTATGAGTGGCCACTATGTGATGAAGTGCTAGAGCAACATAGGGTTCATAAGGAGGGGCCACACAATTATATCATCCCCCCTCCACCCCTCATTACGGTTAAAATTAATAGACCAAATCTAGACCATAGGGCTCTTCAGATAGGGTAACCAAACTCTGCTTGTCCCCTTCACATGTACAAAAGGGAGCATGAGGAAGACCAGTATATTCCTCAAGAGAAATACACCGCACGAGAGCAATGCACCTCCACACCTGCTAGTTATCGAGACCACCTATTGAGGCTAGAGCCTCGGGTGAATGCTACTAACCTCGATAGAGGAAAGTGACCCATAGATATCTTGGATCACCATGACCAAGATAGACATGTAGGGGAGGCATCTAGGCCTCCTAAACATAGGACAATGAAACAAATTGACTTGGTATTTGCCAAACATGTCGCCTTCCAAGCGCAAATCACACAACTTAGGCAAGATTAGTAGTAGTTAGAGCAACTGTATCATCTTAACAAAGAGCACATTCAGCACCAGACAGATGAGTTTCTCTAGAACACTAGACATGAGAGGATTCCAACCTCTCACATGCATAGGACAAAAACTTATGAGAGGCACAACCCCTTAGTGTTGGACCGATCTCCATGACCTTATCAAATGTTGCCTCCAAGACCTCCTAGACCTGAGTGGGAGGCCACCCCTAGAACCCATGATAGGAATATTTTGTGAGCACCCATCTGTGTTTATAGGACATGCCCAAAAACTCCATAAGAAGCCTATGAGAAATTTGAGCAAGAAGAAGAGTAGGTCAAGATGCCCTACCAAGGTAGGGGGGCACTACCCAACTACCCCTCCATAGGCCTCAAGTTCCTCGCAATTCACAATGGGAACAAACTAAAGAAGAGGAGATCAAGTCTTCTGATGCATACAAAGCACTGCTAGAGCACTTAGATTATATGGAGACTAAGACTTTGGGGCCCCAAAATCCCACCTTATGCCAGCTCCGCAGTCACCCAATGCATCCTTCAGTTTCGACACCCCCATACCCCGACCACTTCAAAATGCCTCAATTGGAAATTTTTAGAGGGGATGAGGATGCCCAAGAGCATGTAACAAGATTCCCGAGTCAATGCTTTTGCATTCAATACAATGATTCATTGCTTCTGAGAACATTTATATCCACGTTCATAGGCCCTACCTTGGATTGGTTTACCCAGTTACCAAAGCATAGCATCAACAATCTAGACCAACTAGTGGACGCATTCCTTGAACATTTTGCCTTCAACACCAAGAAGAAGGCATCCTTAAGAGACCTAGCTGGCCTTAAGAAGTATGATGATGAGACCATATCCACTTATGGTAATCAATGGAGGACATTGCTTTCAAGGCTACCCTACCTCCCTCCCATGGCCGACATGACTCAGATGTTTTCAAAGAGTTGCATAAGGTTGATCTTTGTGCTATTGCATCTTCAGCAATATTCCACCCTAGAAGAAGCCCTGGTGCAAGCCAAGATAATTGAGGAGATCAAAATTCAAGATGGCGAGATTGCCAAGCCATGCAAGAAAGAGTGGACCAAAAATACCAAAATTGGGCCCATGCAACCGAAACCCGTCATGGTCAATCAGGTTGCCATAAATATACCAAAGCTTGCACAAACAACACAACCCTCAAATGCTAATTATTAGGCAATTCGTCTTGCTAACTATGAAAATGAAAACAATAAGCAAGAGAAAAATAAGCAGCATTGCCCTAAGAGATAATTCACACAATTCATAGAGTCTAGAGACTCCTTGTTTGACCGCTTGTTCATGGCAAACCTGATAAAATTTCCGCAAAGTCGACCCATAGAACCCAACACGCCAAAACCCAAGGGCTATAGGGAAGACTTGTATTGTATATTTCACCGACAAAAAGGACATGACATCTTCTCTTTTTGGAAATTCAAAAACCTAGTGCAAGACTTGATAGACAACAAGATGCTCACGGTGGATAATACCATAGCATTGAGCAACCAACAGATGGAAGTCTTCAAAGACCCCCTGCCTACCCATGACACACAGGAAAAAACTTTTCAAGTGAAAGAGGTAACACAAGTCTACCCCATGTAAGGGTACGTGGGGATGATAAGCATCGTGACATGGAACAAAAGATACCCAAACATGACTGCACCCACTGCAGCTACAGGAGATGTTCCATCAATGTCCCAACCCCCACAACATCCTACACAACATCCCTTGCCTAGACCAGTGGCCACGATTCGAACTAAGCTTACTCAAATTTTAAGGACCACATCGGCTAGGCTTTCCATTTATGAGCTCATCCAAAAATCACCACCCCATCGGGAGGCTCTGATGGAGATACTCAAAGCCATTGAGCTACAGCCCCAAGAACCCAATTCTTTCAACAACTTTGTGGGACATGTGAGACAATGCATAGAACCGGTCATAACCTTCAGGGAAGACGAACTAAAACTGGTAACTAGTGATATGGTGGATCCATCCCTGCATGTCATCGCATGGGTCAATGGGATTCCATTCAAGAGGGTGTTGGTGGACATTGGCTTGTCCACCAACATAATCATGATAGTGGCATTAAAACATCTTAAGTTGCCAACATCCCACATTGTGGTGTCCACTTACACTCTTCGAGCATTCAACGATGCATTATGCTTGATGGTTGGCACAATTGTCCTACCCATCCAAGTGGGACAAAAGACCATTCCTACATTGTGTCACATCCTTGAGGGTGAGATGGCCTACAATATCTTGCTAGGCCAACCTTGGATCAGGGACATGAAGTGTGTCCCTTCGATAGCCCATCAATGCCTCAAATACACATACAAAGGGCAAGTGCATGTAGTCCCAACAGACTTAGAGCCCTTCAAGTTTTGCAATGTGGTACAGCTGATGCCATAATCGACCCTCCCATCGAAACATTTAGACTTTCAATTGAATCCATCCACTTAGGGTCTAATTCTGCCTACATCCCCACTGTTGAGTCCCTCAAGTAACCAACCTGGCCCATCTTCGTCATTTTTCCCTTCACCAAAAATGCCACCTATGGTAGCCACACCGAAGGACAACGAGAAGAAACCCCTAGAGGAGGTACCACCATTAGTCTCAACCATCCCTAACGAAGAGGTGCCTAGCCGAATGGAAGTTGAGACACCTGATTCACCCCACATGGAGTGGACTTAGGAAGAACTCCCATTCCCTCCCCCTCAACCATCGATGATTACCATTGAAATGGCCAATACGGGCTTGGGAGAGTACCTAGTGTAGAACATAGTGGCAACACCCGCACTCAAGTCCAAGCAAGACATGGGGAGACCTCACCTCCCCATAGGCAGTATCGTCCCCTTAGGCTACCCACCAAATAAGATAAAATTTGTATATGGGGTCCTCGACAATGGCATCGAATATTACCTACAAGAGGAAGAGTACAAAGAGTCATTTGATGAGAATGTTGACTATCTGTCCAACCCAGAATTCACCTTGAAATACCTTAACCAATGTAATTGGCATGGATATGGATTGGGCAGATATGAACAAGGAATGTGCATTCTTTGTCAACCAAGATACTAGATGCCATATGATAAATCAGGAGTAGGGTTCAACCACCCTTTTCCCCTTGACATCTTGGTAGAAAACATGCAAGGCCTAGGGCTAGGCAATAGGGATGGGTTGGCACAAGATCCATATGCCAATCCCAACATAACATACACATTGGGGGACTATCTCCCATTTCTAACAACAAACCTTGTTGACCTCAACAACCCCTCCCCTTGGATCGAGAAAGGGAAAATTTCAAGGAGTAACCTCCAAGAGGGATATGAGCAAGATCAAGGGGAGTCTTCTGAAGATGATTCAGCTTATGAGGTAGCACCCTAGGACCCTTTTGAGTCTGATAGCAATCACTTGTAGGTGATACCCATTGATGACTATAAGGAGAACTTCGAGGCAATGTTCCCCTTGAATGTTCCAATTGAGCAATGGCCACCTCAAGAGAATCCAACCCTCCCACAGAGAGAAAAAAAACCCATATGGGACCAAATCAACTTGCTCAAAAAAAATGAGCCTCCCATACTGGCCATAAGGCCAAGTGATCAAGAGACACCTGGTGGGAGGCTATACCAACCAGAAGAGCACATAGTTGTCAGAGCTAATGATGGCCATGGATCTTTGATAGTGATTATGAGGATGAGACTAAGATGGCATATCTCAACCATACGAGGCAACAAGAATACCCCATGGACATTGATGATATGTTTGAATAGCTAAACATGGGGCCAAGGCATAGGTGGAATCTAGATCAAGTACAATTAAACCAAGTGCTTCATCCACCACTTCGGGCATACAAAGAGCACCTCCCACCTAGGGACCCTATAGGGCCATCAGTGCCAAGGGTAGACCCTATCCTTCTATCCACACATAGGGCCGATCCTTTTGTGCCAATACCCGTAGATCCAGATCCGGGGCATAAGGATCACCAAGGATGTCCGAATCAACACCCGCACGGTAATGGAGACCAAATTCATTCCATCAACATGATCTCCATTGATCTAACCGCCCCCATACGCAATCCAACCGATCCAACATGACCATTGTATCTAGACCTAGATGCCATAGACTAGGATCATGCTAACTCACCACCATCCCCATTAGAGTACTGGCCTTGCGATGAGATGTTTCATTTCACCCCAAGAAAGACTCAGGATATCTTCCATGCTGAAGAGGAACCCGAAATTCCCAACGTAGATCTAAATTTAGTAAATGATATCCACCTGATCCCAACTCCACACTAGTTGGAGGACGGATCCCACATGTCAGTCGAAGAGACGATTGACGTAGACATCGGTTTTGATCCAATGAATCCGCAAATCATCAAGCTAGGGGTAAGTCTATCCCCCAAAGAGCAAGATGATTCAACATTTAGAGAGCCATCACCCACCCAAAAAGCCCCAAGGGTTCCCATAATCTCTTGGTCAACCTAAAACACCCCAAAGGTATCCATAATCCCTTTGGTCAAACAAAAAGCTCCAAGGATTCCCATAATCGCTTGGTCAACCCAAAATGCCCCAAAGGTATCCATAATCCCTTTGGTCAAACCAAAAGCTCCAAGGATTCCCTCAATCACTTGGTCAACCCCAAAACACCCCAAAGGTATCCATAATTCCTTTGGTCAAACCAAAAGCTCCAAGGATTCCCTCAATCGCTTGGTCAACCCCAAAATTCCCCAAAGGTATCCATAATCCATTTGGTCAAACCAAACTCTCCAAGGATTCCCACAATTGCTTGGTCAACCCAAAATGCCCCAAAGGTATCCATAATCCCTTTGGTCAAACCAAAAGATCCATGGGTTCTCGCCATCGCTTGGTCAACCCAAAATGCCCCAAAGGTACCCATAATCCCTTTGGTAAAACCAAAAGCCCCAAGGATTCCCGCAATCGCTTGGTCAACCCCAAAAACCCCAAAGGTATCCATAATCCCTTTGGTCAAACCAAAAGCTCAAAGGATTCCCTCAATCGCTTGGTCAACCCCAAAATGCCCCAAAGGTATCCATAACATATTTGGTCAAACCAAAATCTCCAAGGATTCCCTCAATCACTTGGTCAACCCCAAAACATCCCAAAGGTATCCATAATCCCTTTGGTCAAACCAAAAGCTCCAAGGATTCCAGCAATCGCTTGGTCAACCCCTAAATGCCCCAAAGGTATCTATAAATTCCTTTGGTCAAACCAAAAGCTCCAAGGGTTCCCACAATCGCTTGGTCAACCTAAAATGCCCCAAAGGTATCCATAATCCCTTTGGTCAAGCCAAAAAATCCAAGGGTTCTCACAATCGCTTGGTCCAAAAAAAATATTCAAAAACAAACAAAAACACCAAATAATCAAAAATAACAAAAAATTGCACCTCACTTGCATTCATATTCTTAACAATTAAAACACAAAAAGAAATGAAAACTGCATTAGGCATCGCATACATACATTGCATATTTGCTGGTCATACTTGTCAAATGCACCATAGATTGTAATTGCTTAGCAATTCCACCATTTTTCAACTTCAGTCCATTTTGTAAAAAGATCCATCAAGGATAACGCCATTCACATTTTTGCCATATCATCATTAGTTGTCTTTTAATGACTTTAGGATTTTTGTCATTCAGCTATCTTTATATTTCTAGCCAATTGCTGTACAAAGTCAGGCCAATTTTTACAAGGTAGAGTTTTACTTGGATCACGCCTTGTTACATAACATCCCAACACAAACTTAAAACACATAAAAATTCCCAAGTTGTGTGAATGCAAGAGAAACCTACAAAGTAGTCTACGGTACCATAGGTGAAACATTATCCTACTCATCCCCCTGTGCGAATGGTTCAAAACTATTGAGAATTGACAAAAGGACAAGCTCTTCCCCATCCAATTCCCCACAATAAATAGTGGTTTTCACCATTATCAAAAATACCAAAACACCTTTGGTCCCCAAAGCCATAAGGATTCATACTACACACCCCTGAGAAGGATGGGTAGTCATCCCCAAGGCCTCAAGGATCAATGCCATTCACAAGCAAAATTCCAAAATTCCACCATCAAAAATCTCCAAACACCTTTGATCCCCAAAGTCGTAAGGATTCATACTACAAACCCCTGAGAAGGATGGGTAGTCATCCCCAAGTCCTAAAAGGATCAATATCATTTCAAATAAAAATTCACAACCACCTTTGAGCCCCAAAGTCGTAAGGATTCGTACTACACGTCTGTGAAAAGAATGGGTAGTCATCCCCAAGGCCGAAATGATCAATGCCACTCACAAGCCAAAAACCCACGAGCTCAACTTGGAAATCAACATGCCAAATCTAAAATCCTCAAAATGCAACAATAAAAATAATAACAGTGGTTATCACCACTATTCAAATCCCTTGCTCAAAAAAAAAAGAGAAAAATAAACAGTGATTTTCATCACTATGTATGCGAGCAAGTATCCCAACCAGTTGAGCAATCGAAAGACGCCTGAGCTTGAATCCCTAGAATTCTCAGCATTTGAAAAACCATTTAGGTGATCCTCATTATGGTTTTGGTGGATAGCCTACCTGGTAATGGCGGTATCCTAAACGCATGATGATATGTCTATCACATTAGCTTCACGTGTGAGTAGACCAATGTTTGCATGTGGATGAGCTAGCTTATGGTATCTTAGATTGCCCCATGGATTAATCTTACTAAATACAACAAAGGAGTTAGTGGCGCTAATTAGGTGATCCTCAGTACAGGTTTGGTTGACAACCTATCTGGCATTGGTGGTATCCTAATAAATACCACATAAATGAATTCAATCGCACACACAGGGAAGTGAAATAACTTGGTCAAACTCAAGTCTGATTCGTACCTTGTTCGAAAGTCTTGTAAGATAAATGTATAGTCTTGGCTAGTTAGTTAAAGCATCTGAGTCTTATCCAAAACTTAACTACATTCTAAAAACAATTGTTGTACATCTTATTACTTACATCACCATCAAAAAATACAAAACACAAATTACAAAAATAAATGTTATTTCATAAAGCAATCACATAGCACCGAAAGCCAAGTTATCCTGTATAGTCTATGGTGCCACCACCTACATACCAAAAAATCATTCCATCCATTCCATATGCATACATCCATATCATATAGCTAGAATCATCCGCAGTCATAACAACATATGCATACATAAACGTAAATAATGTGCATAAAAGAGCAATAAACCATAACAAGTAAATAATCCAAAAAGAGAGTCATGTATATATCACGTAAAAAATGCCCTCAGGCTACAATAAAACGGTCCTTTGACCTCACAAAAAAATAAAAAATTTAAAATCCCCAAAGCCTAGGGAGTCGGCCACCATAATCACATAGGATTAGTGCGACTAGAAATACCCCTAATGGTGTGGGTCCTATGGGACCTCTCAGGGCGACTGCTGCCAACTCTTGTATCATGCCCACTAGTGCTACCCTCACCCACCCGCATGCGATGAGAAGATGCAAACTGCTTAGTCTCACTGCCTCTCATCTAGTGTGACGATCCACCTCTAGTGAGCTCAGGTAACTGCCCATCGAGGCGGATAATCTTGACCTCCAACTCCACCCGATATCGACCCCACTCCACATCCCATCGATGGTATGCAGCCAATGCATCATCCCGCTATGCCAACTAAGATTGTAGGAGATCCCTCTCGACATTGTGCTCCTCATCCCATATTCGTAGTAGGTCCTCCAATCATGCTATCTCAGCATGAAACCTAGCCTCCATATCCCCTAGGATGGCCTGAGGCATGGGCATCTTCGGGATGACATACTACTCCGACACCCACTACTTTGGGGCATCCTATGTATCCAACTACTTCGAAACCCCTAAATCATCCCCAGTAAAGTCCTCAACCTCCACCATGTCCACATCATCGAGTGGAGCCCCCAACCATCCCTTGATGCCTTTGCATCCTTGCCTCCTACTACTGCCACATCCGCACCTCCTATAGGCCCTTCACCCTGCCATCATAGCATCGTCCGCCATTGGTCGTACTCTGTAATCACCCCAACATTATCCATGTTGGGGACATTAATCACTACATTAGACTCCTCGCCTAGCGGCTCAATAATCGGCTAGGATAAAGTACTCTCATCGCTCCGATGTCGATAGATCAAGGGCTCACCAGGCAATCCTTGGCGCACCCCAAACTATTGAGTCACCCGAACGTACGGGAAGTACTCCTGCTCTGTCCCATGTTGCCCGATCAACCATCTCCCCCTACGCACCTATCATAGCCACTCTCCAACCTCAGGCCAGGCTGGACAGTCCCGGTATGGCTACCAGAACACCTCCCCTGGAGCAAGACGAGAGAAGGCATCGGTATAGTGCCCTACGTCACCTGCCCACCGCCGAATTTTCCCCTACTCCTCTGACCTCTACCATAGGGAAGCATACCCAATATCCCTATCCACCATCTCACCCTGAGTGGTCCAAGGCAATCCCTACGACCGCTCCATAGCTATGTGCTGCCACCCCCAGCATTGCAAAAGATAGCTGCACCAGCTCCCCTTCCACCTTCGATAGTGGATCTCGTACAGCTCATCGTAAATATGTGCCAATAGTGTCTGACCCCACCTCATAATAAGTGGCACTATTGTCGAACACTCCACTATTCTGAACACCACCTCGAATAGGTTCCAAGGGAACCTCACACTTGAGGAGTTAGGAAGCAGCATGTTGGAGATGAGAGTCATGAGCAATGCATGCCTCACCCCCAAAATGCCCTTCTCTAGCCACCATCACACCATAATCCTACAAATTAGGTAGTCCACCTCCACCCTATCCATAGGCCTATCCACCCCCATATTTGACACCTGCCCAAAGCACCATGTTAGCACCACGGTCTGCTGATCACAGGGAGTCATCCAAATGGGCAGTACGTTTATCAAAATTTGTAGAATTCGATACATGTCCTCCAAATTAACTGTCATCTCCCCTATTGGGAGATGAAAGATGGTGCAGGGATCCCAAAAATTGATCAGGGCAGTCATATATGCCCGATCCCCCACCACAGGCTCCAAACGCGTCACCTACTTGAGCCCAAGGGCATCCAGCCACTCCCAATCTGCAACTGTCAATGCATCCTGGGTGTCAGAGAACATAGTCGATTGGCGATGCCAAATCCTAACAACCTGCAAAAAAAAACAAATTAGGGTTTAACCTTAATTTAAACAAAAACATTAAAATACAATTGTACAAAAAAATTGTACAACAAAAGTACAGATCATTCAACTAAACTATATAATAAAAAATGTAAACAAAAAAATAAATTAGGGTTTCAATCTTAGTTTAACCACAAACATTCAAATAATATGTATAGACGAAAAATAAATTACAAAAAAAAAAATTACAGAACTGTACAGCCGAAGTATAGATCAATCAACTAAACTGTACAAACAAAACCAACTTATAACAATAAAACAAAATCAACCTAGGGTTTTAAACCTTAAGTGTGAACAAAAACAAACAAATACAATAAAACAAACAATTCATCCTAGGTTTTTTTTTTAACCTTTAGTGTGAACACAAAATATCAATAAAACACAAAAAATTCATCCTAGGGTTTTTAACCTTAAGTGTGAACAAAAAAATCAAATACAAACATAAAACTCATACTAGGGTTTTTAACCTCAAGTGTGAACAAAAAAATCAAACAAAACAAACAAAATCAACCTAGGGTTTTTAACCTTAAGTGTGAACAAAAAAATCAAACAAAACAAACAAAATCAACCTAGGGTTTTGACCTTAAGGTGAATTAAAAAACAAAAACATAATACAACACAAAAATTAATACTAGGGGTTTGATCTTGATACTAACACAAAATAAAAACAAAATAACGCAACATAAAAACAACTATGTGCAAGTTTTTAAAGAAAAAACAAATAACAAGAAGAAGGAAGGAGCACCTACCGTTCTCGCTTTAGCTCCTCCACTCGAAGTTCCGGTCCTCACACTCATGGTGTCCATGAAATCTCAGCAGTTCTCCGCTACGAAAACTCGCCCTCCTCCTCCTCACAACTCCAAAACACCAAGAAAAAAATATTGCAAATGAGCCCAAAACCTAGTTTTGGCCCTTTTATAGGCTGTTAGGCCTATAATCGTCCCACCTTGGGATGATTACCAAATTGGTATTCGTCCCACCTTGGGACGATTACAGATCAGAAAAACAAAAAAAGCAACAAAAAAGGGTCAACACCCACTCAAAAATAGCAATAACACTGGCGCATAAAGGTGCCTTTGCACCTAACATTCTTGGCATGAAAAACTAATGTCGAGGTCACAAATTATCACTATCTTACTCCCTAATAAGGCTACCATAGGAGGACCACTCCATGAGAGGACGGATTTTTGACAATTTAAACCCCAATCGGCATCACAAAAAGGGTCCAAACCCACCAAAAAATAGCAATAACTCTATCGAATAAAGGTGCCTTTGCACCTGACATTCGTGGCATGAAAAACTAATTTCGGGACCACAAATTATCACTATCCTACTCCCTAAGAAGGCTACCATAGCCGGACCGCTCCACGGGAAGGAGGATTTTCGATAATTTCTACCCCAATAGGCGTCAACAAAAAGGGTCAAAACCCACCAAAAATAGGTCCGATTGTTGGAAAACTACATAAGCGTTCACTAGAAAACAACTGAAGGCACCCTTACAAATGTCATCTTGGGTCAAGCAACTCATATTTTTTCTCATTTTAGTCATTCCCTCATCGATTCGTCGCTTGAGGGGGTAGTCACACTTAGTCACCAATCAACAAATATACACCCAATCAAGGAAATGGCATGCATTCAAAGAATCATTGACAAAGACAATCACGCTCCTACTTGGGGAAGCAAACAAGCAATAATCACAAGCTGATCAAACACTTGGCATTCTAGAAACATGAAGATAAGGTTCCCTAGACAAAAGGTTGCACCCTTTGCCTATTCATGACTGAACAATGTCCAAGATCAAGTACACCTCACTAAAATAGGTTACACTTGAGTTAAGCTCCTTAGCTCTTCAGAAGCAAGGATTCAAGAATGCGTGCCCTTTCCATACTTGGGGCATCAAAATTTGGTTAGGTTACTAAGAAACCCTAATCATTAAGTGCTTTGGTCATCTATTTTTTCTCAGCACTGCGCCACACAGCGCATCCCAAAAAGGGGCATCTGTAGACACCAAAACAACACCAATTCAATTATGTGACTACAAGCACTGACCGAATTGGTATACATATGCCCTAGGGCAGCCTCCAGAGGTTAAATAGTGGTCCTAACCACTCCCAAATCAGTTTTGGAAGGTCAGAGGTCAATTTGGCACCTTTTTAGCACTTTTCTCCCTACTCATCCCACCCTGGGACGATTAGAATCCTATTCATCCCACCTTGGGATGATTAGCAACAATCATCCCAGGGTGGGACGAATAGTAGGTTTGACTGGAAAAAATTCAAACCTCGATAGATCCACCACTTAATTGCGCCTTCAAAGCATGCAATTACGAGGAACAATTTCAAATCTGAGAGAGGGACTTTAGTCAAGCATGCCCTGATCATGGAGGCCTCATGCAAGGAGACTCTAAATCAGGGAGGAATATTCTCTCCCAAAAAAAGGCATGGCAAGCCAAGTGGTGCCCTCGCATGCGCATTCAAAGAGGGAGACCCTAGGTCTATAAAATGGTGAGCCTTCTCACCCAAAAATGAGAACGAAGCTAGAGCATTTGGAGCAACGGAGTGCTGCCAAATTATACCCACATTCCATTTTATGCTTCTTACATCCCTAATTTCTCTTTTGGAAGAGAGGTTATTGGGTGAACACTAAGAACATAATCCCGACCCAAAAACCAAGCAATCGGCCACAATCCCACACTAAATTCGCTAACACAACCCCCTAGGAGGTTTTGGACCCATCCCAAGTGGATTGGTGTCAAAACCAGACCCCAAACGACGGGTATCCTGCCCCCGGGTGCCCCCCAAACTGCTATAGTCCTAATCGGCTCACCCCGGAGTGATTAGAAATCCATGAAGAATTTCTCTACTATTATTTTTGCATTGTTTTAGATATGATGTACTTATACTGCTATTCAAGTTTCATGGCATTCTGACTTGTTTTGACCTTGTTTTTATCATATTCATGTGTTACTAACCTACAGGGAGCGCCTTCGGATATAGGACAATCTAGGAAGAATCTACCAAATCTGACCTTTTGGGTCATCCCAAAATGCCCCCTTTTGTCTAACCCCAAGTTTGTAGGAGTTTTGGAGACATTTGGGTAGGAGATTTGGAAGGTTGCCTTTTGCATGTTTTATGACAGTCCTAATCGTCCCACCCTAGAGAGATTAGAAATCCATGAAAAATTTCTCTACAATTATTTTTGCATTATGTTCTATTTGGTTTACTGATACTTCTATTCAAGTTTCATTTGATTTTGACCTATTTTGACGTTGTTTTTATCGTTTTACGCGTTTACTAGCATACAGGGAGTGCCTTCGGATATAGGACAATTTGGGTAGAATATGCCAAATATGACCTTCTGGGTCATCCCAAAATTCCCCATTTTGTCGAACCCCAATTTGGCAAGAATTTTGGAGGCCTTTGGATAGGACATTTGCAAGGTCACCTTTGCATGCTTTGTGACAGTCCTAATTGGCTCACCCCAAAATGATTAGAAATCCATGGATGATTTCCCAACTGTTCTTTTTGCAATGTGTCTCTGATGATGTCTTTATGCTTCTATTCAAATTTTATTCCATTCTGATACGTTTTGATCACTATTTTATTATTTCATGTATTCACTAGTCGGAGGCCTTAGGGATTGCATGTTTCCTTCCATTCACATATGCTATTAATTGTTTCTTGTTTCTTTGAGCACAGGATCTCACTGACAGGAACACCAGAGGGACAACAAGGAACACACAAAAACATGGACACAAGCGACGGTGACATTTGGCCCACCCATTTCGAATGTGGGCACACGGAAGATCTCGAAGGGAAGCGTACCATCCGTTGGTGTAACAAAATTGTATCGAATGCTCCGAGCCATTGAAAATGGAGGGGAACATATTGTAACTGGATCACAAGAAACACTAATAAAATAGGCTGCACTTTAGTTTTTCTTTACATCTCGTTTCATTGCGTCGTTTTCCCTTTTCATGCACTTGTTCTTCGCATGTTCGTAGGACTTAGCATTTCATTATACATATGCTTTTGTTTGCATCGCACCTCGTACACTGTGCTTCCATAGAAATGCTTTCACATACCTCATAATCAGCCACAAATGTCTTGACATCTGATTTTAAACCTTTCTAGAAAAATGATTGCTTCACCCATTGGTATATTTTTAAGAATCCATAATGTCCTGCAAGAGGATATGCATGTATTTCTTGGAGAACCATTGATTTACTAGTGAAATAATGAGGAAGGTAAATATGATATTCCTTGTGAAGTAATCCATATAAATAAGAGAAGTAAGAATGCAGGGATGATATTATTTTTATATTTTGAATGATTTGAGCAGTCTCTAAACCTTCCAGCCATTCTTCTTAAATTTGGGAAAGCCATTGTGGATAAGGACCCGATATGGAATTGATGATCACATCATCTTCGTATTTGTGAGACAAAGCATCATATACCACATTTTATTTACCTTTCTTGTACTCAATGACAAAATTATAATCCAAGAGTTTGGTCAGCCACTTATTTTATTTGGAACATGAAAGACGTTGTTCTAGGAAATAGTTAAGGCTACTCTGATCAGTTTTAATGATGAAGTGACTACTTAATAAATAATGTCTCCATTTCTATATAGCATGTAGAATAGCCAAAATTTCCTTTTCTTAAGTGGATTGTCCTAGATTATTCCCTAAAATTTACTTACTTTTAAAAGCCAATGGATATCCTTCTTGCATTAGAAAAAATTTAATACTTAGTCTAGAAGCATCACACTCAATGATAAAGGGCTTGCTAAAATTAGGAGTAGCCAAAACTAGAGTGGAAAACATAACATCTTTGAGGACTTGTAAGGTTTGAGTAGTAGATTCATTCTAATAAAAGCATAATTTTTAGTAAGAGTAGTGAGAGGTGCCACAATCTTCCCATAGTTGCAGATAATTTTTCTATAATACCTTGTGATTCCTAGAAAACCATGAAGTTTTTTGAGCAATTTTGGTAGAGGTCAATCTTGAATAACTTTGAATTTATGAGGATCTACTTTAAATCCTTCATGAGATATGATATGGCCCAAATATTACACCTCTTGGACTCCAAAGAGTTTTTCCTTTTGCAATAGATAAAGAAATTTATCAAAATGAGCTAGGTGATCCTTCCAAGATTTGTTGTATATTAAAATATCATCAATGAAAACTAGGATAAACTTACAAACATAAGGCTTAAATACATGGTTCATGAGGCTTTGAAAAGTTGATGGAGCATTAGTGAGACTGAAGGGCATGACTAGGAACCCATAATGATCCTCATGAGTATGAAAATCAATTTTAGAGATGTCCTCTTCTCTAACTCTAATTTGGTGAAAGCCCGAGCATAGGTTTAGTTTAGTGAAATAACTAGCACCATGTAATTCATCCACCAAGTCATCGATGCTACCACAAATGGAGGTAGAGGAACATTGTAGAGAAGGAAACTTGGAAGACCGTGGAGTAATCGGGTTACATTGAATTTTCTTTTATTGTCTTGAATATTATGGGTTTATTTTGGTTTATTGTGAATTTATGGGTTAAAAATAATAGTGTCCTATGATTGGTAACAAACCAGAATAGACGCATACTTTGAAACCTTAGCTTCTTCTAGGAAAAGAATGATTTGGTGCTGAACTTGATGATTCTTTACTTTCTAATACTGAGTGAAAGATAGAACTTTGAATGATTATGGAAATACTAGTCGATGTATGCTATTGTGGCTTTGATACCTATATTGGCTTGTTTAAAATAATTGCTAGTAATATTGCATGGAAGGAGAAAGCGTGTACGCATTTCTCTTAAGAAGTAGGAGAAAGGAAATTAGATAACTCAAAAGTGGTTTGAGTAATCTAAAATAGTGGTAAATATTAAGCAATTTTATGCATTCCTTCTCTTGCCAAGAAGTAGACAACCTAGGAATTTATATAAGAGTAATGTTGAGTTATGCTATGGGATTAAAAATTGATTCAATGCATGTTATGGAACTCTATTATTGAGTTTTTGCATGATAGGAATACATTTGTGATAGAAAATATAAAGATGTATAAACTGTTGGTTTATATTAGTTCTTCAGTTATTATCTTATGGAAGTTCTATCATATTTTCATTTGACTATAGATAGGAATGAGTTTCTATTGCTTGAATTAAGAAAATGAATCAAAAGAATGATTTCAATTATTATATATTGTTGTTTACTTATGTAATAAAATAGAACAATGATGTTAAGTTGTTGCAGGATGGAAAAGGAATTGGTGTGCCAAAAATATCTTTGGTGATCTTTTTATTTTTGTAAGTAGATTGAAATGATAGATGATATTGATTTTTGTTAAGTCTTGTTCTAGAAATGAATACCTATGGAAGGATATTTGGAATTATACTACTAGGCAGACCGACTTGCCAAAACCAATTTATGGTGCCATATCTTATCTCTGTTGAGAGGTAATCTTATTTAGTGGTTGGTTTAGATGTGTTAGATAAGGAAGAGATGTTGTAAAGCTAATTGGAACTGATAAAAGGATACCAGATGAATATCCTGTATGTGTAGGTAGGACGAACAAGAATTCTAACTAAAACATAGAAGGTGATTCATGAAAGAAAGGCAAAAAATACTCTTTTATCGAGATGTGATAATGATGTATCATAAGCATTGAGATATTGCATTGTAATATCTAGCTTTGGAGATGATGTAATGCATCATGTGATAGTTAGGTTATGTGGTCTACATTATAGAATTGATTGTTATCTTTGTCTCTCGAGTAATGACATATCTCTGAGTGGGTTGTGTATCTTGGGTTGTAATTATCTAAATAGTGGTTATGAATACAACTAAGATATCAATATTATTTCATAATTATTGTGTGGATTAAAATATTAGATAAGTGAAATGAGTTACTACACTTCTATTATTCTTTTTTTATCGTAATTTAGGGGAGAATCAACCTTTACTATGGTTGAAGTGTAAAACCTTTGGTTGGAGCTACCGTAGTGGGCCATCATATGAATGTAAGAAGTATAGCTTCTACGTATATGGGTTTGCACTAATCTAATTTATTGGATATAGGATTATTCATAGCAATGAATGAGTTATAGCATCAGATGGATTTAGAATAGCAAAACCACATTAATTTACAATCTTCATAGTTAAGTATTAATTATGTAAGGTTAAATATTATTAATGAATGATATCTTTTAGAAGTGGTTGTAGAAGGAATCTAAAGAATAATACCACCATGAGTTAAAATTGAGCTCAAGGTTGAATACTACCTCTCCAATGGATGTGAGAGATAGTACAACACTCATTGCACCAAGTGCCCTCATGCAAAAAAACTTGTGGGAGGGACAAGGATTGGTTTGAGTCTTTCAATTTACTGGGAAGATAAAATTAAGCTATCTCATCTGGCCAATGATACTAATGGGTTAATGGAGTATGACACCTAATACTCTTGCATTAAGGGAATTATGTAAGATATAGCCATAGGTGTGATGTATGTTAATACTATAGTGGGATATTTATTAAGTATAGCTTAAAAAATATATATTTAAGGAGTTGGAATAAGAAAATTGGGGTGATGACATTTGGTATCAAGCTCACTATGTAGAAATTAGTTTTGATATGTGATAGAAAATATACCTATAAAGGAATTGAACCCTGAAAATAAAACATCTATTAAGAGTAAATATGTTGAACTACTTAAGATGATTGGGTGGTGAAATATTAGTAAGAGGAGCAATTTAAAGGACTTATTACAAATGAATTCTTACTATCTCTTTTGTGAATGGCTAGGGATAATAACACTAAAGAGAAGAAGAGGAAGTGTTGCCCCATTGACAAGGTAGACATGACAAAAATAATATGGAGGATAGGAATCCAGAAATAGTTTCAAGGAACTCTAATGGGAAAAGGAAAATCCTAGTAATGATAATCTTACCAAAATAGTGGCTCTACTTTAGTAACAAATAGAAACCCCAAAATAGTTTTTGGATGCCATGTTGAATCGAGAAACACATGTGGGTAACCCTAAAGTGATTTAGCCAAATGAACCTCTTATCGAGTTGTAGTAGGCTAGGGTCAGATTAGAGGTTGAGTTGGAAAAGGAAATGAAATACTTGAAATCTTCAAAATTTAATGGAGAGGAAGATGAAGACAAGGCTGAGGCTTGGTTGAAAGAAATTGAAACAAATTACAACATGAAGAACTTATCCTCAAGCACTCAAACATCCTATGCCACACTGCATTTGTAATGTGATGGTTTAGCTTGGTGGGAAGCATATAGTGATTAACTGGATATTGAGGTAGTATTTGACCTAAAATGGGTAGAGTTTGTAAAAGGCTTCAAAGATAGATTCCTCACGAAACACTTTTATTCCAAAAAAATTAAGGAATTCTCTAGACTTCACCAGGGAACTAGGAAATTCAAAAAATATTATCAAATATTTGTCAAACTAACAAAGTATGTGCCAACTTATAACAAGAAAATGAAGGTCAATAAGTTTATTCTAGGAGTAGAATATAGAATAGGATAGAAAGTGGATATGCGGGAATCTAGAACTCTATAGAAAGCCTATGATTTAGCCAATAAAGCTGAAACATATCTCAAACCCTACTTTTATTATGAAAGATTAGATGAAGAGGGTAAAGAGGCACTAAGAAAGAGAAATAGTGCAGGTTTTGTAAAATGGGAAGAGAAATAGGAAAGCATGAACTTCTCTCAATAGGACCGAGGAAATGAAAAGAAGAAATGGAATTTTAGAAAAAATTTCCAAAGGAAGAACAAAAATAGTAGAAAGAGTAACAATAGATAGTTACAGGGATAGGCTAATTCTCCATATGCAAAAAGAGCAAAAGAGGGACAAAAGCAGAAAGAACATCTAGGATTTAAAGAAGGATGTTATCTTTTTAGAGGACTACATTATGCTTCTAATTTTCCATGGAGAATATAAATAACTTATAAGGGAAAAGAACCAATGTAGCTAGAAACTGCACATAAGGAGCCTATGCACAAGATTTACGCAGCTACAAGAAACTAGAATCTTAATGGTCAAGCCATGCCACTAGTGATCAGAGGTAAGGTTTTTGGTAGAAATGTTAAAATATTAATTTATAGTGATGATACAGATAGTTTTATTTCCACTAATTTAGCTAAAGATATTTTTAGAAATGCCAAGAATATTGGCTCATGGGTGGAAGTTCGAGTATGGTTCAGGATACACCTACTCCGTTAATCAATGTTACCCTATGACATAAATTATCTTACCTAGTGGAACAACAGTAGGATATTTGTATGTAGCATCTTTACATGCTTTTTACATAATCCTACTAATATAATGGTTGCAAATGCATAAGGCAATGCTCAAATTTTAGGATAAATGGATTGAGTACATAGATGATAGGGGTGTTGTGTGTAGGATGTATTGCCTACAGAGGGGTTTTCAACCTCAAATCATGTTGGTAATTAAAATTAATAAGGCCATAAAGAAAGAAGGAATGGTATATATAGTTAAGATAAATTAAATGGATAAAGAGAAGAAGGAAGGGGTTTTTGAGAAACACCCAATTCTTTAAGAATTTAGGGACGTTTTTACAAAATATTTATCTGGATTACCCCCTAAATGAGAATTTGACTTTACTATTGAGCTTAAAACTGGAACAAATCCCATTCATAGAGCTCCTTACAAAATGAATCCCATATAAATGCAATATTTGAAGGTGTAATTGCAAGAGTTACTAGATAAAGGGTTGATCAAACAAAATGCATCACCTTGTGGTGCACCAGTGTTATTTATAAATAAAAAGGATGGTTCCTTGATATTATGCATACATTATAGAATTTTAAACAAGGAAACCATCAAGAACTTATATCCTCTACCTAAAAATTAAGATCTCTTTGATCAAATCAAAGATACCACAATATTTACAAAGATTTATTTGAAGTCAAGATACCACCAATTGATGATCTGTGAGTAGGATACATATAAGACAACCTTTAAAACTCGTTATGGACATTATGAATTTGTTGTCTTACCTTTTGGTTTAACAAATGCTCTAGGGATATTTATGAATTTGATGAATAGTATCTCCAATAAGTACTTGGATAGATTTATGCTAGTATTTCTGGATGATATTTTGATATATTCTAAAAATAAGACAAAGCATGACGAACATATTTGGATTTTTATATAACTATTAAAGAAGAATCAACTGTATAGGAACCTATCCAAGTGTAAATTTTATGTGTTAAAATTTCAAATACTTAGGACACATTGTTTCAGCTGATGGGATGTAATGAGCCAAAAATCACACAAACAAAAAATAAAAAAATAGAAAGAGTTTTTTTCTTTTTTTTTCCAAGGAGAGTGATACATGAATCCTTCATGAACCCCTAATCCCAACTAACATTTACCTAAATTTTTAATCCCCTAATTTTTCCTAGAAGTTACATCTCATGAAGTACCCTAACACAAATTCATCTATGTAGGAGTATAATGTGTCACTACAGATAATCCCATATGTCCCATCATTCTCAATGAGCTAGACCTATCACCCTCATTCCATATAAGGTATACACACATATCCATACCATACAAAAATTAGTCTATGTAGGTATGCTATGTGTATTACAAGTTAAGATATCTATCTCATCTCCATGATGAATTGTCTTAACTTAGATGTAATCTCTTCACAACTTCGTACTTTACCTCCCTAAGGGGGTCTCAATTACCTTAGGTCTTCTATGTTCACCGTAAGGGGTTCTCAATTACCTTAGGTTACCTATGTTTACCCTAAGGGGTTCTTAATTCCCGTAGGTCACCTCTCAGTTCACCCTAGAACTCTACACTTAGATTTCTATCATCAAAAAACCAAAAGTATTACATAAAGATACGACCACATCAAAAAGGAATCACCAAGCATATAGAAAATAAATCAAACTTAACACAAAACGAGAATCAACTACATAACATAACCAAATATAGAAATAAAGGAAATGTAACATCTTTAAACCAATAAATAGTTAGTGCATAAGAATTTACATGGTAAATCCTTCTTACTTTAAGTAATATTACAATAACCGCATTGGGGATATCTCCTCATAATTCTAATCTATTTGAGCATAAATAAATCAATATGAGATGCCATTACCTATACTTGTTTCCATTGAACTCCTTGCTTCTCCAAGCTTCCCATTGGATCTTTGAGGGTAGTATGGGATAATGATACTCATGGTTCATAATAGGCATACCTTTAAATGTGTCTACTCATTTATTTTTCCAAATTGAAACTATACAAAATTTAATTAAGTTTCTAACCATCTAATGCATAATGAATTTCATAAAAGGACCTTTATTTTTATTTTCCCCGCTCAAGTTCCCTTAGAGAGTCATCCATATTTTGCTACTTAGATCAAGGCTTAACTTCAATCAAATTCATTTTATGTTTTAAATCATTAAAGTCCCATACCCTTAACCTTTAAAACAACCATTCCTTAAATCAAATCCCCATAACTTAAATTCAAAGAATAAATCTACATCCTTTTTAATCCATAATTTCCAATCAACCAATTACTTTTTAAAGCATTAAAGTCCCATACATTTAACCTTTAAAGCAATCATTCCATTCATTACCTAAAGTGAAGCCCCATAACTTCAAATCAAAGAATAAATACACATCCTTTTTAATTTAAAACTCTTAATATAATCAACTTTAATCAAAGGAGTTTCTTTTTTAAATTAAATACCTTCCTTAAATTCCATATAAATAAATCAAAGGTTCCTTTCTAATTAAGGATGAAGGAACCAAAGACTGTACCTCCCATAGGTAAGGATGGCATGACATCAGAAACTAAGGGCAATAGTGAGGAAAAGGATGAAGCTTCTAAGGATAAAGGAGACCCAGACAATGTTCCACCAAATATAGCAAAATCTCAGGATCAATAGACTACTTTCTGGGGAGAATATATTCCTGACTTTGGGGCCCCTATTAAGGGTCCCACTGGCACTAACACCAAAGCTATATCCTATGCTAATATTGTATATGGACGAGGCTCCCTTAAGCCTCCTAGTACTACTATCATCCCTGACGGTCAAAATATCAATATCCCAGATAACATTGCAGATAGCTATATAGCCATGGAAAATTTTATTTTGGTTGGGAAGTTTGTAGGTGGAAGGCCTGACATTGAAACCATCCGTAGGTGGGCGATCACCAAATGGAAAACCCTGGGAGACATGGAACTTGTCATCTTGTCTAGAGGCTTCTTCACCATCAGATTAAGTAATGATGAAGATGTAAAAAACATCCTCATTGGTGGCCCATGTTTCTTAGGCCACAAAATTCTGTTCCTTAGGAAATAGGACTTAGATTTCAATTCAGACACCCAGGATATAAACATTACCCCCATTTGGGTTTGCATACCCAACCTCCCTTTTCACTATTGACGTGATGATATCTTCCTCTCTATTGCAAATGTAATAGGAGAGCTTCTTGCCATTGACCCGGTCACCAGAGCGCACAAGAGGATGAATGTGGCTAGGATCTATGTTAACGCTAATCTAGCATCAGAACTTCCAACTTTTGTCAACCTCACACATAAGAATTTCTTCAAAAAGTAACCATTGGAGTATGAAAACAAACCACCTTTTTGTGTGGAATGCCATACCCAAGGACACCTGAGGTCTCAATGCCCTATCCTCAAAGCTCGGACCATTTCAGAGAAATATCAAATGCAAGTTGCAGAAGCTCCCCAGATCAAGGCCAATGCTAATCCTTCTAGAGGTAGTGCTCCAAAACCCCAAAAGAAAGGGCAACAACAATATCAGGCAAAGAAAAATCTATAGCAACAACAAAAATCTAGTCCAGTCCCTCTCGAAGGACATCACTCTCTCAAAGACAAGGAAACGATGAATTCAGAGTGACTTCAAGTAAGTTCCCCCTTCACTACTCCTAATATATTTAATATCTTGAATGAATCTAATATTTTGATAGGGAAAAACATTTTGACGTCCCCCAATATTAAACCTCCTCCTAAAGATTCTCTAAATGAAGTTGCTACTACTCAAATTCCTTTGCCCACCAAGATCAGTCAACAAGAGGCAAACCCTTCTCCATTGCAGTCCCAAGAGGAACCCAAATCTCAGTCAAAAACCCTTCCTGAACCAAACATTGACCTCAGTTTCCTCAACACTCTATCCAAGTCAGGATAATCTCGTAGCCCCCTAGATGAAATTATTGCTATTTCCAATCTTGTAGAGGAAACATCTTCGCCCAATCCAAGTAGAGCTATGAGACCTCAGAGCCCTATCTTGGAGCAGATCATTCCCTACAAACTCAGTCCTAAGCAAACCAGAAGTTCTAACAAATCCCCCATTGACTTTGGTAGTGAAAAGAAAATAGGGAGACCTTCCAAAGAGGAAACCAAGAATTCTCGAACAATAGATGACATTGCAAATGGTATTCAAAAGACCCTTTTTCCAAATATTACTTCTCAACTCAAGGAAGAGAGTAAAAGCTCCAAACCCCCTCACCCTAGTGGAAGAGGAGGTAGAAAAACTCCCAAACCTTCTAAATGAATATTCTCTCATGGAATGTGAGAGGCCTCAATGGGGCAACCAAACAAAGACTTGCAAAGTCTATGAGGAAAGATATCAGACCTTCCATCTTCATCATGCAGGAAATAAAAATTAATGCCAACAATTCTGTCTCAGTAGCTAGAGCAATATAGAAAAATGCAGGCATCATCTCAAGTGATGCCAGAGGAACTTGTGGAGGCCTTATATGTCTATGGGACAAACAAAAAGTTGAAGGACATCTTATCCATTATAGTGAAATACTTCTAAGTGTTTTTTTTCATGACACCAATAGCAATTTGTCCTAGATTCTCACCAATGTTTATGCTCCAAATACCATTGTTGGGAGAGCTCAACTATGGGAGACCTTGACCAGTATGAAATATTCTTTTCAAAACCTTCCTTGGATTGTGGCAGGGGATTTCAACACCCCCATTTATCCTTATGATAAAAATGGAGGATCTGAGACCCCAATCAAAAGTATGGAGGACTTCATTGATTTTGTCAATACGAATAGTCTAATGGATGTAAACCTCAAAAAGGTCAAATATACTTGGAGCAATAGAAGAGCTGGGGCACAACACATCCAAGTCAAATTAGATAGAGTCTTCCTCTCCTAGGAAGCAATGTAGGTTTTTGGTGATGCGACTCTTTATCCCCTCCCCAAAATTGGATCAGATCACAATCCCCTCATTTTGGACATCGACAGACCTAACCCCTTCAAAAAGCCCTTCAGATTTGAAAACATGTGGCTTCACAACCTGGATCTAAGGTAGAGAGTTTCTCATGTTTGGCAACAAGACATTCAAGGGTGCCCTTCCTACAGACTAGCTCAGAAGCTCAAAATCCTCAAAGAAGACCTAAAAATATGGAACAAAGAAATTTTTGGCAATATTTTTTCCAATAAGCAATCTCTAAAGGAAATACTTGACCAGATTGAGTCCAAAATCCAAAATGGGGAGCTAAACATCCAAACTAGAAATGAAGAGAAACAGATCCTTGCAGAGTACCACAATGTCCTTGCTTGCGAAGAGACCTTTTGGCATAAAAAATCCAGAGCCCTTTGGCTCAAAGAAGGGGATTCTAATACCAAATTTTTTCATGTCACCACCTTATGCAATAGAAGCAACAACCACATCAAGGAACTGACCAAAGAAGATGGCAATGTTACTTATGATCTCGAGGAAATCAGGAATGAAGCTAGCTCTTACTTTTTGAACCTATTAAAGGATGATAATTCTTGCTCAGCCTTATCCCAGGAGGCTTTACTTTATCACATCCCACCTAATGCCATCCCTAATTCAGTTAATTCCTCTCTCATTGCCCCATTTTAGTATGAAGAAATCAAATCTTCCCTCTTCTCTATGAATCTTGATAAAGCCCCGAGACCAGATGGCTTTCCTTCTTGGTTTTTCAAACCTTCTTGGACTTCATTGGCCCTTATGTTTATCTGGTTGTTAGAGAGTTCCAATACTCCAAAAGGATCCCTCGAGGGTATAATTCCACTTTTATTTCCCTCATTCCCAAAAACCCAGCAGCCAAATATTTAGCAGACTTCAGACCCATCAGCCTTTGCAATGTTGTTTATAAAGTTCTCACCAAAATCATGGCCACAAGAATGAAAACCATTTTGCCCTCCATCATTGAACCTTGTCAAGGAATTTTTGTACAAGGTAGGTCAATCCTTGATGGAGTCATTTCCATTCATGAAGCCCTTCATTCAACATCCAAGACCAAAAATCCCACTTGTGTTCTCAAGCTTGACATGAACAAATCTTACGATAGGGTGAACTAGAATTTCCTCTTAGCTATCCTCCACAAATTTGGTTTCCATTTAGAATGGGTTGACCTCATTAGAAACCACAATTCTTCTTCATGGTTCTCTGTTCTCATCAATGGTTCCACAGCAGGTTACTTCAAAAGAAGTAGAGGGCTCAGGCAGGGTGATCCCATCTCTCCTATGATTTTCATCATCATAGCTGAAGCATTTCGTAGAACCATCCAGGCTACATGCAGAATTGGTCTATTTTCAGGGATCAAGGCCTCCTCCCAGACCATTCTAGTTTCCCATCAACAATTTGTGGATGACACCATTCTGTCTACTAGTGCTTCCATTCTTGAAGCAAAAGTCATCAAATACATCCTTCAGATGTATGAAGCAGCTGCTGGTCAAAAAGTCAATTTCAACAAAAGTAAATTGTACTTCCTTAATACTCCTATGCAAAGATAGATCAATATTGCAAGAATCCTAGAATGTTCTATAGCTAACCTTCTAGCCACTTACCTTGGCCTCCCTCTATTCTATGGCCAACCTACAGCCTCAATGTGGCACAATGTTATAGAGCGTATTTAGAAAAGGCTCATAGGGTGGAAAGGAAATATTTTGTCCCAAGATGCCAAATGTACTCTTACTGGCGCTGTTCTCTAAAGTATCTCTGTTTATTTCCTATCAGTTTTTAGAGCCTCGAATTTAGTGTCATCAAGGATAGAACAAATCCAAAAGGGTTTTCTATGGACTGGAGTGGAAAACAAACAAAGAATTCATCTCGTGGCTTGGGATAAGGTTTGCAGACTAAAACACAAAGGAGGAATAGGTCTCAGAAGGATCCATTACCTCAATACCACTTTGATTGCCAAACAAGCTTGGAGGCTAGTTTCTAGAGATAGCAATGCATGGATCTCCATCACCAAAAGAAAGTACCTCCAAAATGGTGACTTATTTAATGAAGAAATTCCCAATAGAGGGTCAACTTTCTAGAATTCCATCATGAGCACCAGGCCCCTCATCAAGAAAGGAGTAAGGTGGAAATTGGGAAATGGAGGAAACATTAACTTCTAGAATGATAAATGGATTACCCAAGAACCCCTCCTTAATGACACCATTATGTCCAAACTCAAAACTTTCACTAATGACAAGATAGGTCATAAGGTGTCTGACATCATTATCTAAGGAATGCTTCATAATTGGACTCCCATTTCTTGCCCTGCTTTTCCAGTTGAGTCCAACCTATTGAATTCTCTTCTTTCCTCCACCATCATTCCCTCATCCATGTCTGCTGACCAGATCATTTGGGAACATTCTAAAAGTGGAGAATTTTCTATCAAGTTAGCCTACCTCCTCCTCCTTGATAATGAGGATAATTTGCTACCCTTCGATAGTGTTTGGATCAAGCATCTCATTCCTAAGATTTCTTTCTTTTCATGGCTTGCCATCCAAGAGAAAATTCTTACCATCGATAATCTCATCAAGAAAGGCATGTCCATCCCTAATAGATGCTATCTCTACCATAATTATTGGGAATCCACCAGCCATCTATTCCTTCACTACTCCTTTTCCTCTTCCATCCTTGATTCCATTTTCCAATCCTTCCACATTCAGTGGGCTAAACCCTGTTCCATAGGAGACCTCTTCATTCATTGGCCTGCTCCCTTCCACGATCCCCCGTATCAAGTTCTTCTAGAAGATATCCCTCCATAATTTCCTCTGGAAAGTTTGGCTTGAAAGAAATAACAGAGTTTTCTCCTTAAAGCCTAAGACCCCCAAGCTGATATCATCCAAAATCCTGGCCTTTGCTTTGGAGAATGCCTTCCTCATCTCTCCCTCATCCAAGCCTGCCTCCAAGGATGAGACTGATTTAGGTAGATATCTGGGTATGCCCTTAGAGGTGTTTCACCCTCCTTCATCCATTCATCTAGAGTCAGTTTGGACCCCTCCCCCTATGGGATGGCTCAAACTCAATTTTGATGGAGTTGCAAAAGGTAATCCAGGGAAGGTTGGGGCAGGAGGTGTTTTGAGGAATCATCAAGGAGATCTTGTCCTTGCATTTTTTGAGGGGATAGGAGAGCAAATGAATCATGTTTTTGAAGCTAAAAGCATGTGGAGAGGCCTAAGCCTGGTTAAAAATCTAACTACCAACCTGATTGTTGAAGGGGATTCCATCAATATTATCAATTATCTTAAGAACAGAAATTCCATTCCTTCTTGGAGAGTGAGGGACTATATTGAGGAAGTTAGGACCCTTGTCCTCAACATGCAGGAAGTCATATTTTAGCACACTTTTAGGGAATCCAACAGGGCTACTAAAAAATTAGCTAACATTGGTGTCAACATGGTTAATCTCTAGATTTGGCACAACGACATTCCTGAGGAAGTTCAAACCATTATTAATCAAGAAAAACATCAAAGAGACCTGCCTCAGTAGGGAGTATTTCCCTAGGTCATCCATCCTTTTCCTCATGATCAATGCAACCATTAATCCTTGTCAGCTTGACTCGCCTCACGTGATTTTATCCTTGTATCAAAGTAAATGGGAAGGTTTATCCAACTGGCAGAATTTCAACACCCACGTGGCCTTCCACCCTCTCCACCATCACTACCAGCCAAGCGTCTTGCTACCCCTTTCCATTAACTATGTCCACCATTAGATCAAGCCCCATGTTTTTTCCAATTTCATCATCCACTACCCCTTTCCCTTCCATCTCAGCACCACTCTCACCCCCCATTATCCGTGTCTTTATTACTGGGCAAGTCTTGTTGGAATGCATGCTAATAAATTTTTTAGTCATTGGCACCTTTTTTCCAACTTGTGTAGGTACCAAAAAGTGGTTTCCAATACAAAGAGTGTGATATCTCCTGAGAATATTCATCATTCTGCTTTACGACAATAGATTTGGAGGCTGAGACCCTTGGTTCATGGACCTTACCTTTCCAACTTCTAGATCACACCTGATGATCGAGATGTAATAAATTACCACGTTAACAGAATCTAAACATGGCAGACTATGGAGGAGACCACTTCAATTAATAGCCTTGTCTAGTTGGAGTCTTGTGTCGCAGGTTTTATCAGCCCAAAAAGCAGTGGATCATGTTTTTCCACCTTGATTTCTCTAGGTTTCTCCTGGTCATTTTTTTTTCCAATTGCTTGCTCCCAATGCCCTCGTTTTGTGTTGATGATTGCATATGCTTGATGGGTCTACCCCTTCCTTCATGTGAGCCTCCTTACCTCCACTTGTCCTTACCTCATTACTCTCTTGCCCGTCCCTTCCTCTCCCCACCTTCCTCAACCCAATTTAATGCTAGCTTTTCCCATTCATTCTAGACCTTTTCCCCCAACCCCCTTTTAAATTTTTCCTCGTTCGCCATCACCTTCCCTTTCATGATCACCCATATCTATTGCAACCTATCCCTATCCCACTTTTTTCCTCTCTCTGTCTCTCTTCCCTTCACCTATTCCTTCTTCACCCCCACCATGTTGAGTGACTACCTTGATCCCAAAACCTTTTCCTGCGATCTTATGGTAGAATATATCCTTCAGGATAGGTGCTACCTTCCTTTCCTCCACATGTTTTTTGGAGATGAGCTCAAAATTACCATGGCCTTCCTCAAAACCTAGGACAATGGGGAATTTTCTATGCGTGGGATAAATTTTATAGTTGTCATTCACCTCCTCGCCTCCATTACGAGTCAAAACCTTTGAGGGCAGGTCCATCCATCACCATAAGCACAATTGGGAGGTCAAACTGGAGCACTTCAAAAACAATGAGAAAATCCTAAAAAAAGTTAAAAGCCCTGGTATTTTTAGAACTGATCTCCCTCTCCCCTGGAATTCTATGATGAAGCCCATTCTGGAATTTATCTGTGTTGATGACCCTAAAAAAACCCTGAAAACCTATCACCTTGCCTTTGTCAACCATTTCAGAGATATAAATTCCCTAAGCATCCCTCTATTTTTTCCTCAATTCCATGAACCACTCCATTTCTTCTTGCAGAGATAAGAAAAACCATGATCTCCCTCGTCACCAAGGCATGTTTAAGGTCATCTATACTTACATTATGGCCAATAGTCCTAAACGTAACCTTGTTCCTGCCAGCCCTACTAAAACTAAATCCTCCACGGAATACCTGTCTCTTGATAAAAAGAAGAAAAGGGACATTGAAGTAGTTTCTAAATTAAGGGCAAGGAAGAGCATAAGTTTTGACAGCTCTGACAAACCAGTGAGGAAGTCGACAAGGATCCAAAACCTGGCCACCAAGAAAAATGTGATTGAAATAAAATATGATAATGAGGAGAACAAAAAACTCAAGGATTTCATCATTGCTTCCACCATGATAATGATGAATGTGATGGTTAACTGCACCATGGACATCAAGGAAGGTCTTCAAAATATTTTCTATGGTCAAGATAGTCAAGAGGGTGATGGAGCTGTTGAAGTGACCATGACTGTTGTGAAAAATGAACCTAAGGAAGATGAACCTAAATATGAACCCAAAGAAGCTGAGGAAGAGATCACAAAGGAAGAAATAAAAGCTATAGCTAAGGAATGATTTCCTCATGTTTTGGTTTTCTGTGCATTCGGATACCCTGTGCGGAGCTTGGTATTTTTTTGATAATTGGTTCTATCTAGTTACCTCTCCTATCAGTGAGGAGGAGTTTATTTCTTTAGGTTTAGTTTCCTGTTTTAAGTTCTATTTCTTTTTGCTTATGGCCTTTGGCCTGAGGCTGCATCCTCATTATCTTGCTTTTAGGAACTATATCTAGATTTTCAAGGCTGAGGCTGCGTCCTCTGTTAAGGCCTCTATGAGTCAGTGTATTACTAGGAATACTAGGTATATCCTACAACATCATACAACTATCCTAGCTGATTTTGTAACTAGGTTCAGGGATCCTTAAAACCCTTATTGCAATATAAATCCTTTATTTAACAAAAAAAAAACCTTCAATAAATTTCATATAAATCAAAGGTTCTTTCTAATTAAAAACCTTTAATAAAATCCATATAAATCAAAGGTCATTTCTAATTAAAAACCTTTAATAAAATTTCATATAAATAAAAGGTCCTTTCTAATTAAAAACCTTTAAAGAAATTTCATATTAACTAAAGGTTCTTTCTAATTAAAAGCCTTTAATAAATTTCATATAAATCAAAGGTCCTTTCTAATTAAAAACCTTTAATAAAATTTCATATAAACTAAAGGTTCTTTCTAATTAAAATCCTTTAATGAAATATTTATAAAACTAAGGTTCCTTTCTAAATAAAACCTTACACAACACCTTCACAAGATAGAGTCTACAACCTCTACGAATACCTGGCATTCAAGCAGATAGAAGATGGTATTGCTCTTACCTTTGCCTTAACAGAGTTCCCACTCTTGGAGCACAACGCTCTCCATTACTTAGTGTTATTAACTCCACAATGCTCTCGGACACCCATTGCCCTTGAGCCCCACAATGCTCCCTTTAGCATGTCATAGTTTTGACCATGCTCAATGCTCATTTATCAAGCACACTCTGGTTTTCACTGAAGCATACTCTGGCTTCACCAAAACACACCCAAGTTTCACTAAAGCATCATCTGGCTTCACTAAAACACACCCAGGTTTCACTAAAGCATCCTTAGTAGTTGGATTCACTAAAACACACCCAGGTTTCACTAAATCAATCTTATGGCTTCACTAAAACACACTCAGGATTCACTAAAGCAATCCTCTAGTTTTACTATGCATAGTGCTTACCAAAATATATAGTGATTTCTTAAAACACCCAATGCTCCTCAAAACATATGGCAGTTTCTTAAAATGCACTATGCCTTTCTTTGAAATGTATGGTGGTTTCCTAAAACACACAGTGCCTTTCTTTGGAACGTATGGTGGTTTCCTAAAACACACAATGCCTTTCCAAGACATATGGTGGCTTCTTAAAAACACACAATGCCTTACTTTGAAAAGTATGGTGGTTTCCTTAAGAACACATAGCCTTATAAATGTATGGTGGTTTCCTAAAACACACAACGCCTTACCAAGACATATGGTGGCTTCTTAAAAATACACAACGCCTTACTTTGAAAAGTATGGTGGTTTCCTTAAGAACATACAATGCCTTACCAACATATGGTGGCTTCTTAAAAACATACATCGCATTACCAACATATGTTGGCTTATTAAAAACACACAGTGCTTTACCAAGACATATGGTGGCTTCTTAAAAAATAACAGTGCTTTACCAAGATATATGGCAACTTCTTAAAAACACACAACACCTTACCAAAGACCTCTTACGCTACAGGGAGTATAACCATTCAGTTTTTGCAAAAATAATGCATGCAATTAAACAGGTTAAAGCATAAAAATTTCAACCTTAATCCTTCTACGGTTGGAACTTGGTGGTGTCTCAGTTCTCTCTCTTTCCCTTGCTTGCAATGTGTTTCCTTCCTCTGCTTCTACTGGTCTGCATTATCCTTCTTCCTTGCATTCTGTTCTCATATTTTCCTTTTTTTTATCTCCTTGTCCCTAGAAACTTAGGTGCCTTTTCGCCTAGGTTGTCCATCCGTTGTCCTCTTGAATCCCGAGCCCCTGCCTTCAATGCACCATCCCCTATCCTCTATGCATTTCCTCCCATAATTCCCATATTTGTAAATTAGTAGCCTTAGGCTACTTCATAGGTTTTACTCTATAGGGAAAGGGATAATGACATCTTCTTAAAAATGAATGATGGCTCTTTTAATTTAAAATATCATTCTTTTGATATTTACCAACATTAAAATATATATCTTTTAATTACACAATTTCATTATTGTGTTTTTTTTCTTTTTAATAAAAGATATCTATTATTACACACACACACACACACACACACACACACACACACACACACATATATATATATATATATATATATATATTTAAATGAATTTTCTTTCATTTATTTCAATTAATTAAAGTCTTTTAATGAATTCTCAATTATCATTAAAAAGAACACTTTTAATTAATTTAAAATAAAATTCATTTGTTAATTGCATTGAAGTTTACTAATGAGCTCCAATGAGCCAAACATTATTTAATTAAAACTTCATCAATTAATTTAAAGAAATATTTATCCGGCATATAAATTTAATTTGCTTTCCTTCATAAGAGTTATGTGCTATTTTCACTTCAACATGGCAGTTTAATTTATGCATCTATATACATCTTGCGATTGTTCTCCTATAGAAACCCCAATCATTAAACTACTCAAGCCATGATGTAGTAGAGAGCAAAAAAATTTACACAACAACAAAGAGGGAGTCTTTCCATCGACCCAATCACCTATCTTAGTCATAGATTTTACGATAGCTACTAGGTTATCAACTAAAGCTCAAGGTGATCAACCGTCGATGATTATCCCTTCCATCAATGCATGCCTATATGAAGATATCTATCCATGTTACCTTCGAGTACCTTAATCATCATTTCATCTAATATTTGGTACACTCATTTCTAGTGGGTGATTCTACCTGTTCCACCTATGAGTGCACCTAATCCTGCACACTTGGAAATATGTTAGTGATATCACACCATTATAAATCAACTAAACATCATATAGTTGGTTCAATTGTTCAAACTAGGTATCAACACATCATAGGTTAATACATTTTTTTCTTGTGCCATAAATTTATCTAGGGAGGGTCATGACATCCTCCCCCACTAGAAGTAAACATCATCCTTAGTGTTTCTAGTTTTCCTTTTGTTTTTAACAGAAAATAAAATTATTACATGATATAGCCTTAAACAAAAAGGGAAAATATTTTTGCATAACCTCCACTTTCTCATAAGTGGCATTCTTCTCATAGAACTGGTATCACTGGACCTTGCACTATTCAAGAGTCTGATTCCATAGATATTTAGAACAAAACTCAAGAATATTTATCGATAGTAATTCAATGGCCTCTGGATTTGCCATATATAATTTAGAAACATCCCACACATGTTCAAGGTCAACAACATATTTTCTAAGCAAGGATATGTGGAAGGTGTCATGGATTTTGGATAGATTAGGCGGTAATGCAAGTCGGTATACAACTACACTGATATTTTCCATGATATCAAAGGGCCCCACAAAATGTGGATCTAATTTCATGGATTTTATAGCACTTTTATTTGTCTTAACCCTTAAGAACACCTTATCTCTAATAGAATACTCTCTTGGAGTTATTTTTAGATCTGCATAACTCTTTTGTCTATCCGTAACTTCTTTAAGCCTTTGCCTAATTTCTTTTAGATGACCTTCCATTACCCTAACCATTTTAGGCCCAATCACAACTTGATCCTCTAGGTTGTCCCAAGACAATGGTGTTCTACAATTTTGTCCATACAAGGCATTGAAAGGTGCCATTCCTAGCGAGGAGTGATGTCCATTATTGTAGGTAAACTCTACCCAAGGTAGATAATATTACCATTGATATTTGTGATCCATACAGTACATGTAGAGCATGTCTTAACTAGACACCTCTTATCTATAGTTACCTCGTTCCATTTCTTGAACCATGATATGTGGTAGGGATTCAGGTTCTTCTCACATTTCAAGTTAAGTTTCTCAACCATTTCATTTGAAACCATATTTTCACAACTACCATTGTTAGTAATCATCTTACATACCTTTCCTCCAGATGTTCACCTAGTTTGAAATATATTCATATGTAGCCAAGAATCACCACCATCATTGTATTGCACTTTCTTCTTTCTTGGTACGATCATCATCCTTATCATCATGACATTTTCTCCCATGTTTGCAACAACTTCTATCTTATTTTTCTCTTCTACCTCAACCAGATTTACTCTAGCTTGTTCTCCCTACCTTCTTTCTTATGCAAAATAGTGCAGACACTCAAAATATCTATGCCCTTCCTCACCACATCTATATTAGATATATTACCTCCATGGACCATACCAATTTTGTCCTCCATCATAGCGTCTTCCTCTATGAAATTCCCCACCTCTCTGGTGGTTATTATGACCTTGTATAGACTCTTATTTTTTTCCTGTATTAAAATATTCTCCCTTTGAGGAATCAAATCCACTACACCTACTAATTGGTGATGATGGTCCTTTCTTCACTTCTCTTCAAAATTTACTCCTATTATGTTTCTCTTCCACCTTTAATGCGAACATATATGCATCCTCTACAAAATGGATTTGAAGCATACTCAACTCATCTTGTATGGCATAACATAATCCATTCACATACCTTGCATCCTTATGTTCTTCTGACTCTTCAAGCTCCACTTAAATTTATAACTTGTAGAATTCATTGGTGTAGTCCTCGATGCTTTGATCCTTTTGTCTAAGGTTCTATAATTTATGAAACAATGTTTGGGCATAATATTTAGGCAAGAATTTCTCCATTTTTTTCATTTTTTTTTCTAAACCCTAATATTTTACTTTTATTTCCTTTGCCTCTTCTTTTGTAGATGATCTCGCAAAATCAATGCATGCCATTTCAACTTCTTACATGTAAGCTTTACTTTCCTTTCCTCTGAAAGGTCTCTCATATCAAAGAACATATCCATGCTATCAAACTAATTTATCAACTCTTCTTCTTTTAACCCTCTTGCATACTCAGGGACATCAACCTTGATTCCATATCTATTTCTTTCCATGGCCCTAATCAGATTGTCCTAAAAATGATGCTTCTATGGCTTCCCCTTTGGTTCTTCCTCTACATGAATCTTTGATCTATTATCTTCTCCCATAGTCTCATTATCAGAATTTAGATTTATAAAATTTATTAGATGTCTTTCCCTCATATGGACCATCATTATAGTTAAATGAGCAACTTGTACTTGCAACTCTTGCATAATCTTGTTAATCTAGGCATAACCTCCTCTTCCTCTCCTCATGCTAATAGGATATCTATTATTCCAAACAGAATACAAGAATGGAAAAATAACTATAATAAACAAAAGCACCTTCTATTCCCTAGCAAGGTCCAACTTGCTCTGATACTAGATGATTAAAATCCAGCTTCAAGAGGTCAAAGCAAATGCCTCTAATCATATAAAAATTGTGATAAGTAGAATATAAATCGGTAAAACTCCCATTCTCATAAAAAGTGTAATACATGGAAATAAATCGATAAATGCTTTATTTTCTCATTCTTGGATTCACCACCATAATGCAATACAATATATATATATATATATATATATATATATATATATATATATATATATATATATATAGAAACCCTAAACTTAAATTCTTTAAGATAAACAAAATTACTATTTTTGAAAAATTATTTTTTGTCAAAAATTACCATTTTTAGTAATTATTATTTTTGACAAATTATTTTTTCATCAAAAATGCCATTTTTAGTAATTACCATTTGAGGCAAATTTTTTTTCATCAAAAATTTCCATTTTTAATAATTACTATTTTCGACAAATTGTCTTCTTTTCAAAATTTGTCATTTTTAGTAATTTGTAAAAAAAAGACTCAGATTACCATGCAAATTAACACACAACTTCATAACACCATTAGGCATCCTAGAAAATCTTGACACATAATCATGCATAAAAAATTAAGATAAAAAATTCTAAAAAAAATACCCTTTGAAAGATATGCTCCTGCATCAATCTCCTCTAGTTGAAGAGAAATCTGCTCCTATGAGTTCCTCTGATCAAACTCCTGCAACTTTTTACAATCAATATTTTCCTCAACCATTCAAATCCTGGATCAGGTCAATATGATGCTAAATATCCCTTTTTGGGGTTACTCCATTTGGTAACTCTGATATGACATTTGTATACTCTTTTAGCAACTATGTTGTTGTGAGTGGCATAACAACATCCACAGTATCTACCATTTGTGCTGTCAACATGATAAAAACCAAATTCATTCATCTTTATGATAAATTTTCTTAGTTATCAGTAGGTTTTTACTCTACCCTTCTTCCTTATGTGTTAACAAGACCAATTTTACTTCATCCTTCTAGAATGTGTAAGTATTCCTTCCTCCATCATGGGTAGCCTTCCTGTCATATTGCCAAGACCTCCCCAATATTAAGTGACATGCATTTATCAGAATTACATCACACCATACTTCATCCTTGTAAGTACTTCCAATTGAGAACTTAACCATATAACTCTTATCTATAGTTACCTTGTTTCCTTTCTTGAACCATGATATGTGGTAGAGATTCAGGTTCTTCTCATATTTCAAGTTAATTTTCTCAACCATTTCATTTGAAACTATATTTTCACAACTACCACTATCAGTAATCATCTTACATACCTTCCCTCCAAATGTACATCTAGTTCGAAATATATTCATATATAGTCAGGAATCACCACCATCATTGTCTTATACTTTCTCCTTTCTTGGTATGATTATCATCCTCCTTATCATGATATTTTCTCCCATGTCTATAACAACTTCTATCTTAGTTTTCTCTTCTACCTCAAATAGATTAAATCTAGCTTGTTCTCCCTATCTTCTTTCTTATACGAAATAGTACAAACACTCAAAAGCTCTATACCCTTCCTAACCGCATCTGTAATAGGTATATTGTTATCATGGCCCTCCCTAGCAGGATTTTTGGTACAAATAAATAATGTATTAATTTATGATGTTTTAATACTTAGTTTGAGAAATTGAACCAACTATGCGATGTTTAGTTGATTTGGAAGAGCATGGTACTGCTAACATATTGCCAAATATGTAGGATCAGGTACACTCATGGGTGGAAGAAGTAGAATCATCCACAAAAAATGGGGGTAATTGAGGTTGGTGAAATTATGACTAAGGCAAATCAGGGGTAACATAGATGGATAGCTTCATATAGATATGCATTATCAGTTAGGGATAATCACCAATAACTAGCCACCTTGAGCCTCAAGTTGATAGTCTGGTAAATATTGTAAATTCTCAGACTGAGATGAATGACTGAATTGATAGAAAGACTCCCTCTTTGTCTGTTGTATATGTTTGATTATCTTTTACTTCATCACTATCTGCATTGGTGGTTTGGGAAATAAAAGCATGCATAATTTGGTTGCCTTTGAAAGCTCCTTGTTTGCTTAAAAACATCTTACTCTCTATTTTATAAATAATAGAAGTTTTATTTTGAAATGATAATAGAGTTTCATTTTATAAATAATAGAAGTTTTATTTTGAAATGATAATGGAGTTTCATTTTATAAATAATAGAAGTTTTTATTTTAAAATGATAATGAAGTTTCATTTTATAAATAATAGAAGTTTTATTTTGAAATGATAATGAAGTTTCATTTTATAAATAATAGAAGTTTTATTTTAAAATGATAATAGAATTTTATTTTATAAATAATAGAAGTTTTATTTTAAAATTATAATAGAGTTTCATTTTATGAATAATAGAAGTCTTACTTTAAATGATAATAAACTTTCATTTAGAAGTAATAAACTTTAAAAAAAAAATGAAAGTAGAACTTTCTATAATTCTAAGTTTTAAGAGAAAGAGTTATCATTTAATGGTAACATTGCTAGTTGCATGTTCGGGTGAGCGAAAGCTTCTGCAAACATTGGGAGAGGAGCTCCATTTATGATTTAATCTTGGAATAATATTATTATAACAAAATATCTGCTGACATCATGGGAAGGGACAGATGAAACATCCCCTAGGATAGCGGGTTGGATAAGGAAGAATTGATGGCATTTTCGTGGAAAATGGAATGCAGATAAGACCAAGCGATAAGAACTGATGGATGTTTTCTTCAAGTATGAAAATAAAAGAGAGAAGGGGGGTTCTTATTATTTATAAAAAAAAGACCAAAAAGGGAGGGTAGAGGAAAAAGAACGATCTACGAGTGGACGCTTGAAGGGACAACAAATTGTGTATTAACATTTGGTTGAGTCATGTTTTAGCAGTGTAAAAAGAAAAAGGCCATAAAAGAAATCCAACGTCAAATAAAGGATGGGTTTCAAAATATAATAACCTTATTACTTAGTAAAAAATTTCCTTTAATATTTTTTTAACTTGGGTTTTCACAATAATTATTAGCATCTTTCTTGGACTAGTTTTGTTAAGGCACTACCAGTTTCTTTTATCCTTCCTTTGCACCACCTATTCGACCTTAGTTGTATTGAGGATTTTTAACCATGTGCCCTTTTCTTGTTGTCCTGTGGGTATTCTTGGTTGGTTGTGACTTGGTTGTTAGTCACCTCCCTTGTTTGTTATGTTGTTTTCACTTATTAACTAGCCGATTTGCATAAACCAACATCTGTAGTTAACTTTGTAGAACTGCTTTTTGAGAGCAATTGGTAGAACAGGGTGCTCAACTCTCAGTAACTTCCTTCTCCCCTCAGATCTCATAGCATTGTTCACATTCCCAGCTCTATCATTTTGATTTTTTACCTTTCTCATGTTACTTGCATTAGTGGCTACGTTAGCTGGGTTGACTAGAGTTCATTCTATATCTTTATAGGTAACATCCACTAATGGTCGGGTTTGCAGGCCTTGAGAATGCTATAAGAATGGTGGGCCAATGAAGTCTTTCATCTAGATGCTCGTTGACTACCTTGTCACCTGTTAAACCCTCTATAACTTGTTTGGCTGAGTGACCCTCATTTTTTATTTTATGGAAGTATGGCTTGTCTTGTTGTGTATTCATGTTACCTTTCAGATGATTATGAGATAGGTGAACATCTCTTTAATGTTACCATTGTTATTTATTGACGAATTCATTAAAAACCATTTTTTTAAAATAAAAGGAATGTAATGGTTTATGGAATTAAAGAAATATAGTTTAATCTAGGTATTAGGCAATGAGGCTTAATTTATAAAATAAAGAAAAAATAGTTTAGTTTAAATGATTAAAGGGATGGGACTTTGATTGTTTAAATTAAAGGAAAATAGTTTAGTTTAAATTATTAAAGATATGGGACTTTGATTGTTTAAATTAAAATAAAATATTTTAGTTTAAATGATTAAAGGTATGAGACTTTGATTGCTTAAATTAAATAAAATATTTTAGTTTAAATGATTAAAGGTATGGGACTTTGATTGTTTAAATTAAAGAAAAATAGTTTAGTTTAAATGATTAAAGGTATGGGACTTTGATTGTTTAAATTAAAGGAAAAATAGTTTAGTTTAAATGATTAAAGGTATGGGACTTTGATTGTTTAAATTAAAGGAAAAATAGTTTAGTTTAAATGATTAAAGGTATGGGACTTTGATTGTTTAAATTAAAGGAAAATAGTTTAGTTTAAATGATTAAAGGTATGGGACTTTGATTGTTTAAATTAAAGGAAATAGTTTATTTTATAAATGAAAGTAAGTGGACTTTGATTTATGAAAATAAAGGAACTTAATTATTTAATGATTAAGTTATGAGACTTGATTATGATGGTTAAGGGTTGAAATGTTTTGATTAAAGTAAAACCTGTGATCGAGTTGCGTATTTTGAAATGATTCTCTATGGTAAATGAGAGGTGAAAAGGAAAGTAGGGATTCTTTTATGATATTAACTATGCATTAGATGGTTATATACTTTAATTAAATTTGTATAGTTGCAATTTGATAAAGTAAATGGTAAATGCATTTAGAGGTATGCCTATCTTGAACCATGAGTGCCTTGATCCCCTACTATCCTCAAATGATTGATGGAAAGAGAAGGAGGACCGAAGAGGTAGTTGGAACCATTGCACCAATTTGTTCTCTACTTGCAATTATTTACTTATGCTCAAATAGACTAGAATTGTAGGGAGATATCCCTGATGAAATTGATGTATTATTTTATTCTTTAAAATTATGAAGGATTTACCATACTTGCTTGTATGTAATAAATTGTGGAATGATGGGAACTATATTTTTAATTTACTATTATGAATTGTCTATGGTTTGTATTAAATTCTCTTTCAATTAATGTTTACCTTCTTTTAAATGTTGCTTCCTTCCTAGTATCTTTGTATGCTTTATGAATTATACTTTTGTTAGATTTAGTATCTATTCTTGCTTTCTTGCTAAAATAACAGAAACTTAAGTATTGAGTTCTAGGGTGAACTTAGAGGATGACCTAAGGGAATTGAGACCCCCTTAGGGTGAACATAGGTGACCTAAGGGATTAAGACCCCTTAGGGAGAATGATAACTAAGTTTTGGAAAGACTACATCTAAGTTAAGATAGCTCATTGTGTAGATGATATGGATAGCTTAACTCGTAGTACACGTAGCATACCTACACAAAATGACTTGTGTATGGTATGGAGATGGGTGTATACCTTCGATGGACTGAAGGTGATAATTTTAGCTCATCAAGAATGATGGGAGAGATAAACTTATTTGCATAACACATAATACGCCTACATAGATGGACTTGTGTGAGGGTATTTGGTGAGGTGTAGCTCTTCGGGAAACTTAGGGTATTTAAACAATAGGTCAATTAAAGGTCGGTTAGGGGTTTATGAATCCCTCTCAAAAAAAAATTATTTTCTCTTTTATGTGTTTTTTTGTAGTTCAATTTTGGGTCATTACATTTGGTATCAAAGCTCTAGGTACAAGGGTATAGAGCTTCTTATGTGCTAAAGGGATTTGGATGTCTCCAATGAAGGCTTGCTTAGAGATAAGCTAAAGCTAGGATGACCTAGAATCTCTTGCTTGCTAGAATCTAATGGGAATTAATCCCAAGGGTGAATGAATGTTATGATACCTTAGTATGGGCTTTGGTATTAATGTTACATCATAACCTTGGAATATCATCCTAATTAGATTATTGATGCTTTTAGCAAGAGAACTTTGTATTGTGGTTTGAATTAGTGATACAGTTTGAGTGAAGTTGTAACCTAATATTTTTCTTGGTTGTAACCAGGTTAAAATACCACCTAAGGCCAGAAAATAGAGGCCTACTCCTTCAACTAGATAAACTCAACAAAATAATGTCGAAGAAGGGATCCAGGATGAGGATCTAGGAAATTCTAATAGAGAGGTAGAAGACCTCACTACTATGATTGTTGCCATGCAGGATCAGATGAGACAAATATTGGAAACTATTGTGAATCAAAACTCACAAGCTAGAGACTCAGAGGTTAGCCAAGCCAATGGGCTAACTGTAGAGTAGTTGCAAGCTAGATCCCTTCTAGAAAAGGAAGACTAGGGATCTAAAAAATATTTATATCTCCAAGTTTTATGGAGAAGGTGAAGGGGATGCAACTGAAGCCTGGATGAGAGAATTAGAAGTTTATTTTACAATAAAAGGTTATTCCCTAGGAACCTGAATAGTTTGGGCCATGATCAACTTAGAAGGGGTTGCTTTATATTGGTGGGGAACCTACTATGAGAAGAATAAGGTTGAACCTATTGATATTAAATGGAAATATTTTGTTGAAATATTCAAAAAGAGGTTTCTCATAGAACACTTCTATGCCTTAAAGTTTGAAGAATTTTCTAGCCTTCGACAAGGAACTAAAATAGTGGAGACATACTATAAGAAGTTGGTTCGGTTACTTAAGTATGTACCTACTTATGATGAGAAGATGAGGGTTCACAATTTTATTCATGGGTTAGAATCTAGAGTGAAGCATGATGTAAACATGCATGAGCCTAAATCACTATAAAAGGCATATGACTTGGCAAAGAAAGTAGAGTCTCACCTGCAATTCAACTATGTTGCCCTATCTGAGCAAGATTAGCAAGCACTAAGGAAGAGGAATAGTCAAGGATTCTTGAAATGGGAAGAGGAAGAGGATCGAAAGACCAAGAACCCTCAGAATTTTGAGAAGAAGAATAAGGGAAATAGGGAAAGTTCAAGAAAAACTTCCAAAATAAAACCAACAATAATCCCAATAATACAAAGCCTCACCCTCAAAAATCATAAACTTTAGCTCCAATAATTAAAGTGGAGAATAAATTTTAAAATAAGCAAGGACCCAAGGATGGGTGTTAGCATTGCAGGGGCCCACATTATGCTAAGCAGTGTTTGTATCAACTAGGTATGAGTTCATCCAATGCTAAAGGAAAGAGGCCTGAGCATCGGATCTACGTTGCAACTAGGAAATAAAAGCTATATGGGCAAGCTACCCCATTGCTTGTGAAAGGTAATATTTTTAATAAGCAAGTAAAAATTTTAATTGATAGTGGGGCCACAAATAGCTTTATTTCTTCTAGTTTAGCAAGGGATATGCCAGAAAGGCCAGGATATTTGGCCCATGGTTGGAAGGTCGAGTATGGTTTGGGGTAAACCTACTTAATAAACCAGTATTTTCCAATGGTAGATATTACTTTAGCTAGTGGTACCACCGAAGGTTTTTTGTATGTAGCTCCACTTCATGCCTTTGATGTGATCCTAGGGATGGATTAGTTGTAAGACCATAAAGCCTTGATCAATTTCCAATATAGATGGATCGAGTATTCAGAGAAAGGTAAGGAAAGACTAAGAATTCATAGCGAGCAAGGGGTATTCAAACCCTAGATGATTTCATCTATGCAATTGAAGAAAGTCCTAAAGAAAGGAATGATAGTGTATGTTATAAAAATAAATGAAGTTGGAGATGATCAGAAGAGAGAAGTGCTAGGATGTGTTTTTGAAGGATTTACCTATACTCCCTCTTGTACGGGAATTTGATTTTACAATTGATCTTATACCAAGAGCATAACCTATTCATAGATCTCCATATAGGATGAATCCTATAAAGATGTAGGAACTAAAGGTTCAAATGCAAGGGCTATTAGAAAAGGTATTGATAAAACCAAGTGTGTCACCTTGGGGTGCATCGATCTTATTTGTGAAAAAAATATGATTCTTTAAGATTGTGTATTGACTACAAAATGCTTAATAATACTACAATCAAGAACCTGTATCCCCTACCTAGGATCAAATATTTATTCAATCAACTAAGACATGCCATAGTATTCACCAAGATTGACCTAAGACCATGGTATCATCAGTTAAGAATACATGAGGAGGATACTCACAAGATAAAATTTAAGACTAGGTATGGGCATTATGAGTTCACAGTCCTACCCTTTGGACTGACTAACACCCCAACTCTGTTCATGAATCTAATGAAAAGTGTGTTTAGAAGGTGCCTTGACCAGTTTGTCCTTGTATTTCTAGATGATATCTTAATATACTCTTAGAACAAAGAAGAGCATGATAAACATCTCAAGATCATGTTAGAGTTGTTGAGGGAAAACCAACTCTATGGAAATCTAGCCAAAAGTGATTTCTATATTTCAGAGGTACGATATCTTGGACATATCATATCAATAGAAGGAATTGCTATGGATCCAAAGAAAATTGAGGTCATCCTAAATTGGCCACCCCCTACTAATGTGACTAAGGTGTGAAGCTTCATGGGATTAATGTGCTACTATAGATGTTATATAAAGGACTACTCTAATATTGTTGTGGAAATAACTAACCTTCAGAAGAAGGAAAAGGAATTCAAGTGGTCAAAAAAATGTGAAGCTACCTTTGCAATGCTTAAACATAAACTCACTACCACACCAATATTAAAAATTTTGAACCCTCAAGGAGATTTTTTAGTATGCATGGATGCATCATTGGAAGGATTAGGAGGAGTACTCTCTCAAGAAGAGTCAATAGTAGCATACTTCAAGGAAGCTCAAGAAGCATGAATTTAATTATACTACACATGATTTAGAGCTAGTTGCAGTGGTGCATGCTCTAAAGGCCTAGTGCCACTACTTGGTGGGAAGACCCTTTGAATTAAAAATTGACCATCAAAGTTTGAGGTACATATTCACCCAACCTATACTCAACACAAGATAGCGAATATGGGTCACACTTCTCACTGAATATGAATTTGAAATTGAGTACATAAAAGGGAAATAAAATAAGGTTGTTGATGCCTTGAGTAGAAGGAAACACATAGTAGCCATAACTAGAAGTCACATGGATCTAATGGATCAAGTGAGATAGGAGCAATCTCAGGATGAGTATTGCCAAGAAATTTGAGCTAGAATGGATAGAGACCCTGAGGGTAATAAGGAATTTGGTATAAAATATGACCTTTTGTTCTACAAAGGTAGAGTCATCATACCAAAAATGGGTGATTTAAGGAAATTAATAATGCAATAAGCCCATATATCCTCTTATTATGCTCATCCTGGAGGGTCCAAAATGTGGGAAAACATGAAAAGAACCTTCTTATGGGTAGGAATGAAGAAGGATATCACCAATTTTATCACTCGATACCTTGAATATTATAAATTTAAGGAAAAATACAAGCATCCTACAGGACAATTATATCCACATAATGTACCTACTCAAAAATGGTAGGTCATATCTATGGATTTTATAGTAGGGTTACCCAAGACCAGGTATCAACATGATGCAATCCTTGTAATAGTCGATAGATTGACTAAGGTTGCATATTTTATACCTAAAAACATCAAGGATGATGCTCATGTAGTGGCTAACATATTTTCCAGAGAGGTATTTTGATTACATGGATTTCTTGAGGTAATCATTTTAGATAGGGATTCCAAATTCACTTCTAAATTTTGGAAATCCCTACATCATGTAGTGGGCATGAAACTGAATATGAGCTTGGCATACCACCTTGAGATAGATGGTCAAACTAAATGGGTAAACCAAGTACTAGAAGACATGCTCTACATGTACTGCATAGATCATAAGTCTTATTGGGAAGACTACCTACATCTTGTAGAGTTTACCTACAATAATGGACATCACTCCTCTCTAGGAATGGCTCCTTTCAATGCCTTATATGGGTGGAAGTGTAGAATACCATTGTCTTGGGATAACCTAGAAGATCGAGTTATGATTGGTCTAGATATGGTCAAAGAAATTGAATATCAGTTAAAGGTAATTAGGAAAAGACTTAAAGAAGCTATTTATAGATAGAAAAGTTATGTTGATCTAAAGAGGACTCCAAGAGAGTACTTAGTTGGAGATAAAGTGTTTTTAAGGGTTAAACCAATGAAGAGTGCTATCAAATCCATGAAGTTGGATCCTTGATTTGTAGGACCCTTTGAGATCACTAAAAATATTAGTTTGGTTGCATACTGACTTGCCTTACCACCTAACCTATCAAATATCCATGACACCTTCCACATATCCTTGCTTAGGAAATATGTTGCTGATCCTGAACATGTGTGGGATATTTCTAAATTGTAGATGGTAAATCTAGAGGTAATTGAAGTGATATCGGTAAATATTCTAGAGTTTCGATCTAAGTCTATGCGAAATCGAACTCTTGAACAATGTAAGGTCCACTGGGACTATTTTTCTGAAATGAATGCCACTTGGGAGAAAGTGGAGGATATGCAAAAATATTTCTCCTTTTTGTTTGAAAATATATAATGTAATAATTTTTATTGTTGTAAAACTGAAAACACCCGGGATGATGTTTAGTCCCAAGGGGGTAGGATGTCATGACCCTCCCTGGTAGGATTTTTGATACAAAAAAATAATGTATTAATTTATGATGTTTTAATACTTAGTTTGAGCAATTGAACCAACTATGCGATGTTTAGTTGATTTGGAAGAGCATGGTAGTACTGACATATTGCCAAATGTGTAGGATCAGGTACACTCATGGGTGGAAGAAGTAGAATCATCCACCAGAAGCGAGGGTACTTGAGGTTGGGGAAATGATGACTAAGGCAACTTGGGGGTAACATGGATGGATACCTTCATATAGGCATGCATTATTGGTTAGGGATAATCGTCAATAGCTAGCCACCTTGAGCCTCAAGTTGATAGCCTGGTAGCTATCATAAATTCTCAAGCTGAGATGGGTGACTAAATTGATGAAAAGACTCCCTCTTTATCTATTGCATATGTTTGATTGTCTTTTACTTCATCACTATCTGCATTGGTGGTTTGGGAAATAAAAGCATGCATAATTTGGTTGCCTTTGAAAGCTCCTTGTTTTTATTAAAAACCTCTTACTCTCTATTTTATAAATAATAGAAGTTTTATTTTGAAATTATAATAGAGTTTCATTTTATAAATAATAGAAGTTTTATTTTGAAATGATAATAGAGTTTCATTTTATAAATAATAGAAGTTTTATTTTGAAATGATGATAGAGTTTCATTTTATAAATAATAGAAGTTTTATTTTGAAATGATAATGGAGTTTCATTTTATAAATAATAGAAGTTTTATTTTGGAATGATAATAGAGTTTCATTTTAGAAGGGCAAGTTTCTCACCAAAAAAGATAATGGTTTTGTCTGGGAGGATCTCTCGTATCCGTGGAATAGAGCCTTGGTTCCTGTGATGCAATATTTAACAATTGATGAACCATCATTGCCACTGCAGAGTTTCCACATGGACTTTAATACTAGTTTGAGCAATTGAACCAACTATGCGATGTTTAGTTGATTTGGAAGAGCATGGTACTGCTAACATATTACCAAATGTGTAGGATCAGGTACACTCATGGGTGGAAGAAGTAGAATCATCCACAAAAAGCGGGGGTACTTGAGGTTGGAGAAATTATGACTAAGGCAACATGGAGGTAACAGGGATGTATATATTCATATAGGCATACATTATTGGTTAGGGATAATCGTCAATAGCTAGCCACATTGAGCCTCATGTTGATAGCCTGATAGCTATCATAAATTCTCAAGCTAATATGGGTGACTGAATTGATGAAAAGATATCCTCTTTGTCTGTTGCATATGTTTGATTATCTTTTACTTCATCACTATCTGCATTGGTGTTTTGGGAAGTTAAAGCATGCATAATTTGGTTGTCTTTGAAAGATCTTTTTTTTTTATTAAAAATATCTTACTCTCTATTTTATAAATAATAGAAGTTTTATTTTGAAATGATAATGGAGTTTCATTTTATAAATAATAGAAGTTTTAGTTTGAAATGATAACAAAGTTTTATTTTATAAACAATAGAAGTTTTATTTTGAAATGATAATGAAGTTTAATTTTATAAATAATAGAAGTTTTATTTTGAAATGATAGTGAAGTTTCATTTTATAAATAATAGAAGTTTTATTTTAGAATGATAATAGAGTTTCATTTTAGAAGGGCAAGTTCCTCACCAAAAAATATAATGATTTTTTCTAGGAGGATCTCCCACCTCTGTGGAATAGAGCCTTGGTTCCTGTGATGCATTATTTAATGATTGATGAACCGTCATTGCCACTGAAGAGTTTCCACATGGACTTTATCAATTACTTGAAGGATGTCAAGCTGATAAATATACTAAAATACCTTATCTACTTAATGGAGATTTTGATTGATAACATTCATAAGAAGTCAACCTATACGAAGAACCAAGGCTTGCACCTTCTCATATTCAATTACATAAAAGAGAATCCTGAGAAAAGGATTACTGAAGTTGGGGGTATCGAGGTGAATCAGAATCCTGGGCCCATCCCGAGCCCACCTAGGGTTGTTTCAAATGACATACCAGAAGGACAACCTATTGATATTGATGCGGGCTCTTCTAGCAAATTGGGAAGGCAAAAATTATTGTTGGTCTCTTTCACTGGCATCTCTACTATTAGCAAGTGCTCAACTTGTATGAAGTATTCAGTTAAGAAAGGTAAACACATCTTGGTTTCTACTTCTATGAATTGCACTCCATTAGATTTTTCTTTTTCATCTCGCAAAACACATAGGACAACAACTAATTCCTCCCTTGGTGTGTTCCCTACTTATTCCACTAATGACATTGGCCCAATGATAAATTTGGATGATATCATCTCCCTAGCCTTTTCGATGCTGGTGAGGGTGGGTAAATTCATCAACCAGATGAAGAATAAAAAATGACCACCTTCGAGGAGGAGGCCTCCAAGGAGGAGGATGATGACCAAGATTATCTACCAATTCTAGAGCAACTAGGTTTTTTGTGGATGGTCCCCTATGGCTTAGGGATGTTCTCTTTTGATTTGTGCTAGATGTATGGCCACCTCTGGTGGAAGTTTTATGGGTTTTATCCCCTTTCTCTTTGTGGTTTTTTTATCGTAATGGTTTCTTCATTTTGGCTTGTAGTATTTTGGGGTTTTTTATTTCATTTGGGATCTCCCCTATTCGGATTGTAATAAGGTTTTGGAATCATTTCAAAACTCATTATCAATAATAATAATAATAATAGAGTTTAATTTTATAAATAAAATAAGTTTTATTTTAAAATGATAACAAAGTTTCATTTAATAAGTAATAGAAGTCTTATTTTAAATGATAATAAACTTTCATTTAGAAGTAATAAACTTAAAAATATGAAAGTAGAACTTCCTATGATTCTTAGTTTTAAGAGAAAGAGTTATCATTTAATGGTCACATTGTTAGTTGCACGTTCAGGTGAGCGGAAGCCTCTACAAAGGTTGGGAGAGGAGCTCCATTTATGATTTAAAATTGAAATAAGATTATTATAACAAAATATCTACTAACATCATGGGAAGGAACAGATGAAACATCCATTGGGTTGTGGATTGGATAAGGAAGAATTTATGGTGGTATGATGGAAAATTGAATGTAGATAGGACCAAGAAACAAGAACTAATGGACGTGTCCTTCAACTAGGAAAAGAAAAGAGATAAGGGGGGTTTCTTCTTGTTTCTAAAAAAATATATCAAAAAGAGATAGCAAAGGAAAAAGAACAATATGCAAGTATATTCCTAGAGGGACAACACACTATGTATTGACGTTCGGTTGAGCCATGTTCTAGCAATGTAAAAGGAAATAGGCTAGAGGAGAAATCCAATGTCGAAGAAAGGTTGGGTTTCAAAATATAATAACATTATTGCTTAATGAAAGTTTTCCTTTGATGTTTGGTTAACTTAGGATGTTGCCATAATCATTAGCATCTTTCTTGGACTAGTTTTTTTGAGGCACTACCAGTTTTTTTATCCTTCCATTGCACCATCCATTTGACCTTAGATGCATTGAGGAGTTTGAACCATGTACCCTATTCATCACCCTATCATTGTTCATTTGTTTAGTGTACCATTTTCTTATTGTCCTATGGGCATTCTTGGTTGGTTGTGACATGATTATTAGTCGCATCCCCTATGCATTGTGTTGTTTTCACTCTCTAAATGGCTAAGTTGCATAAACCATCATCTATAGTTGTCTTGGTAGAACCATTTCTTGAGAGAAATTGGTAGAATAGGGTGCTCAAATCCTAAGTAAATTCCTTATCCTCTCATCTCTCATGGAATTATTCATATTAAAATATTTGTCATTTTGGATTGTCACCTTGTTCATGTTTACCTGTGTCAGTGGCAGCATCAACTAGGTTGACCAAAGATCATTCTATGCCTTTGTATACAATGTTCGTTGATGGTCGGGTCCACAGGCCTCGAGAACACTATAGGAATGGTGGTCCAATGAAGTTTTTCTTATAGATACTCATTGAATGCCTCATCATCTATTAAACCCTCTGTAACTCATTTGGCTAAGTGACCCTAATTTCTTATTTTTATAGAAGCATGGCTTGTCTTGTTGTACGTTCGTGTTATCTTTCAGGTGATTGCGAGATAGGAACAAATATCTTTTATGTTACCATTGTTATTTATTTATGAATTCATTAACAACCATTTTTGTTAAATAAAAGGAATGTAATGGTTTATGGGTTTAAATAAATATAGTATATTTAAGGAATTAGGCAATGGGGCTTAATTTATAAAATAAAGGAAAAAAATAGTTTAGTTTAAATGATTAAAGATATGAGACTTTGATTGTTTAAATTAAAATAAAATGGTTTAGTTTAAATGATTAAAGATGTGGGACTTTGATTAATTAAATTAAAGGAAAATATTTTTGATTAAATGATTAAAGAGATGAGACTTTGATAATTAAAAGAAAATAATTTAGTTTAAATGATTAAAGAGATGGGATTTTGATTGCTTAAATTGAAAGAAAATAGTTTAGTTTAAATGATTAAAGGTATGGGACTTTGATTGTTCAAATTAAAGGAAAATAGATTTGTTTAAATGATTAAAAGGTTAAGACTTTGATTGTTTAAATTAAAAGAAAATAGTTTAGTTTAAATGATTAAAGAGATGAGACTTTTATTTCTTAAATTAAAAGAAAATAGTTTAGTTTAAATGATTAAAGGTAGGGACATTGATTGTTTAAATTAAATAAAAATAGTTTAGTTTAAATGATTAAAGGTGTGGGACTTTGATTGTTTAAATTAAAGGAAATAGTTTATTTTATAAATGAAAGTAAGTGGATTTTGATTTATAAATATAAATGAACTTAATTATTTAATGATTAAGTTATGAGACTTGATTATGATGGTTAAGGGTTGAAATGTTTTGATTAAAGTAAAACTTGTGATCTAGCTATGTATGTTGAAAAAAAAATATCTATGGAAAAATGAGAGGTGAAAATAAAAGTAGGGATTCTTTTATGATATCAACTATGCATTAGATGGTTAGATACTTTAATTTAGTTTGTATAGTTGCAATTTGGAAAAGTAAATGGTAGATGCATTTAGAGGTATGCCTATCCTGAACCATGAGTGCCCTGATCCCCTACTATCCTCAAATGATCGATGGAAAGCAAAGGAGGACCAAGGAGGCAGTTGGAACCAATGTATCAGTTTGATTCTACTTTATGATTTATTTATGCAAATAGATTAATTGTGGGGATATTTCCCTGATGAAATTGATGTAATATATTATTATTTAAAAGTATGAAGGATTTACCATACTTTCTTATATGTAATAATTATTTAATTGTTGGAAGATGTACTTTTAAATTACTGCTATGAATTATTTATGTTTTGCATTTAAATTCCTTTCAATTAATGTTTACCTTCTTTAAATGTTGCTTCCCTTCTAGTAGCTTTGTATGCTTTATGAATTATGTTTTTGTTAGATTTAGTATCTATTCTTGCTTTCTTGCTAAAACAATAGAAAATTAAGTATTGAGTTCTAGGGTGAACTTAGAGGATGACCTAAGGGAATTAATACCCCCTTAGGCTGAACATAGGTGAGCTAAGGGATTAAGACCCCTTACGGAGAATGAAAACTAAGTTATTGAAAGACTACATTTAAGTTAATATAGCTTATCATGTAGATGAGATGGATAAATTAACTCACAATATGTGTAGCATACCTACACAGACTGACTTGTGTATGGTATGGAGATGGGCGTATACCTTCAATGGACTAAAGGTGATAAGTTTAGCTCATCAAGAATGATGGAAGAGATAAACTTATTTGTAACACATAATACACCTACATAGATGGACTTGTGTGAGGGTATTTGGTGAGGTGTAGCTCTTCAAGAAACTTAGGGGATTTAAACAATAGGTCAATTAAAGGTCGGTTAGGGGTTTATGAATCCCTCTAAAAAAAAATTCTTTTCTTTCTATGTGTTTTTTCTTGTAGTTAGATTTTGGGTCATTACAATTGTGTCCATAGGCCATCCCAATTTTGTCCTCCACCATAGCATCTTCCTATCTGAAATCCTCCATCTCTCTGGTGGTTATTATGACCTTGTCTAGACTCTTCTTGTTTTCCTGTATTAAAAGATTCTCCCCTTGAGGAATCAAATCCACTACACCCCTTAACTGGTGATGATGGACCTTTCTTCTCTTCTCTTCTAAAATCACTCCTCTTAAGTTTATCTTATGCCTTTAATATGAACTGATATGCATTCTCTACACTATGGATCTGAAGCATACTCAACTCATCTTGTATGGCATAATGTAATCCATTCACATACCTTGCAGTTTTCTATTATTCTGACTCTTCAAGCTCTACTCAAATTGATAACTTGTAGAATTCATTGTTGTAGTCCTTGATTCTTTGATCCTTTTGTTAGAGGTTCTATAATTTATAAAATAATGTTTGGGCATAATTTTTAGGCAATAATTTCTCCATTTTTTTTTTCCATTTTTTGCCAAACCCTAATATTTTCTTTTCCTTTCCTCTATCTCTCCTTCTGTAGATGATCCCACCAAATCAATGCATGCCCTTTCAACTTCGTGCATGCAATATTTACTTTCCCTTCCTCTGGAAGTTCTCTCCACTCAAATAAATTTTCCATGCTATTCAATCAATCTATCAAATCTTCTGGTTTCAACCCTCCTGCATACTAGGGGACATAAACCTTGATTCCATATCTATTTTCTTTTAAGGTCCTAATAAACCTATCCTCAAAATGATGCTCCTCTAGATTCCCATCCGGTTCTTCCTCTACATGAATATTTAATATGTTATCTTCTCACATAGTCTAATTATTAGAATCTAGATCTATAAAATCCACTGTATATATTTACCTCATACAGGCCATCATTGTAGTCAAATGAGAAACTTGTGCTTACAACTCCTACATAAGCCTATTAACCTAGGCATAACCTCCTCTTCCTCTCCTCATGCTAATCTAATTAGTGTTATACCAAACATAAAATAAGAATAAAAAAATAATTGTAATAAATAAAAACACCTTCTATTCCGCAACAAGATCCAACTCTCTTTGATACCAGATGATGTAAATCTAGCTGCAAGAGGTCAAAACAAAGGCCTCTCATCACATAAAAACTATGATAAATAGAAAATAAATCGGTAAAACCTCCATCCCATAAAAACTGTAATACATGGAAATAAGCCAATAAATGCTTTATTTTCTCATTCTTAGATTCACCACCATAATGCAATACAAGGGGAATATATATAGATATCCCAAGAGAAACCCTAAAGCTTAAAGACCTAAAGATAAAAAAAAAAAGTACTAGTTTTTGGTAAATTATGTTTTGTTAAAAATTTCCATTATTAGTAATTACTATTTTTGGTAAATTATTTTCATCAAAAATTACCATTTTTAGTAATTACTATTTGTGGTAATTTGTTTACCATTTTTAGTAATTACTATTTTCGGTAAATTGTTTTCTTGTCAAAAAATACCATTTTATTAATTTGCATTAAAAACTTGGATTGACATGCAAATTAACACACAACTTCATAACACCTATTTTATGCATCTTAGAAAACCTCGAAACCTAATCATGCATAAAAAAATATTTAAAAACTTCTAAAAAAAACACCTTATGAAAGATAGGCTCTTGCATCGTTCTCCTTTGGTTGAAAAAAACTATGCTCCTACGAGTTCCTCTAATCAAACTCCTACAAATTTTTGCTATCAATATTTTTTCCAACTATTTGAATCCTGGATCATATCAATATGATGCTTAATATCTCTTTTTGGGGGTAGTCCATCTAGTAACTCCTCTGGTATAACATCTACATACTATTTCAGCAACTCTGCTATTATGGTTGGTATAGTAACATCCACAATATCCACCTTTTGTGTTATCAACATAATAAAAACTAGCTTCATTCATCCCTATGACAAATTTCTTATTTGTCAATATGTTTTTACTCTGCCCTTCCTCATTATGTAGTAAGAAGACCACTTTTACTCCATCCTTACAAGATATGTAAGTATTCCTTCCCCCATCGTGGGTAGCCTTCTTGTCATATTTCCAAGGCCTCCCTAACAATAAGTGACATGCATCCATCAGAATTACATCACACCATACTTCATCCTTATAGGTATTTCCAATTGAGAACTTAACCAGACACCTCTTATCTATAGTTACCTCATTTCCTTTCTTGACCCATGATATATGGTAGGGATTCAGGTTTTCCTCACATTTCAAGTTAATTTTCTCAATCATTTTATTTGAAATCATATTTTTACAATTACTACTCTCAATAATAATCTTACATACCTTTCCTCCAAATGTGCACCTAGTTAGAAATATATTCATATGCAACCAAGAATCACCACCATAATTATCTTGTGCTTTCTTATTTCTTGGTATGATCATCATCCTCTTTATCATGAGATTTTATCCCATATCTGCAAAAACTTCTATCTCAGTTTGCTCTTCTACCTCAACCAGATCGACTCTAGATTTTTATTCTTGCCTTCTTTCTTGTGCAAAATAGTGTGGACACTCAAAAGCTCTATTCCCTTCCTCACCATATATGTAACATAAATTTTACCTCCATGGGCTATCCTAATTTTATCCTACACCATAGCCTCTTCCTCTATGAAATCCCCCACTTCTCTAGTGGTTACTATGACCTTGTCTAGACTCTTCCTATTTTCCTATATTAAAATATTCTATCATTGAGGAATCAAATCCACTACACCCCTTGATTAGTGATGATGGCCCATTCTTCACTTCTCTTCTAAAATTACTCCTCTTATATTTCTCTTCCACCTTTAATGCGAACTGATATTCATCCTCTACACTATGGATTCAAATCATACTCAACTTATCTTATATGACATAACATAATCCACTCACATAACTTATAGCCTTATATTTTATCGACTCTTTAAGATCCACTCAAATTGATAACTCGTAGAATTCATTTGCGTAGTCCTCGATGCTTTGATCCTTTTATCTGAGGTTCTATAATTTATGAAAGAATGTTTGAGCATAATCTTTAGGTAAAATTTATCCTTTAGTTTTTTCATTTTTTGCCAAACCATAATCATTTCCTTTTCTTTCACCCACCTCTCCTTCTGTAGATGATCCCACTAAATCAACGCATTTCCTTTCAACTTCGTGCATGCAAGCTTTGCTTTCCTTTTCTCTGAAAGGTCTCTCCACTCAAAAAACTTCTCCATGCTATTCAACCAATCTATCAACTCTTCTGGTTTCAACCCTCCCACATACTCAGGGACATCAATCTTGATTCAATATCCATTTCCTTCCAAGGTCCTAACAATATTGTCCTAAATATGATGCTCCTCTAGCTTCCCCTCTGGTTCTTCCTCTACATGAACCTCTCATATGTTGTCTTCTCCCATAGTTTTATTATCGAAATATAGATCTACAAAATTTTTTGGATTTCTTTCCCTCATATGGGCCATCATTCTAGTCAAACAAGTAACTTGTGCATGCAACTCCTGCATAATATTGTTAACCTAGGTATAACCTCCTCTTTCTCTCATGCTAATTTGATTAGTGTTATTCTAAAAAAAAAAAAAAGAATAGAAAAATAATTGTAATAAAAAAAAGCACCTTCTATTCCCTAGAAATATCAAACTTGCTATGATACCAGATGATGTAAATCCAGCTGCAAGAGGTCAAAACAAATATCTCTCATCACATAAAAACTGTGATAAATAGAAAAATCGGTAAAACTCCCATTCTCATAAAAAAGCAATAGATATAAATAAGTTGATAAATACTTTATTTTCTCATTCCTAGATTCACCACCATAATGCAATACAAGAGGAATATATATATAGATATCCCAAGAGAAACCCTAAATCTTAAATCCCTAAAGATAAAAAAAATTATTATTTTTCACAAATTATTTTTCTTATCAAAAATTGCCATTTTTTATAATTACTAGTTTTGGCAAATTATTTTTCATCAAAAATTGCTATTTTTAGTAATTATTATTTGAGGCAAATTGTTTTTCATCAAAAATTACTATTTTTAGTAATTACTATTTTCACCAAATTGTCTTCTCATCAAAAATTGCCATTTTTAGTAATTTGAAAAAAAACTTGGATTGACATGCAAATTAACACACAACTTCGTAACACCTATATTAGGCATCCTAGAAAATATTGACACCTAATCATGCATAAAAAATATTTAAAAACTTCTTAAAAAATACCCTCTAAAAGATAGGCTCCTACATCATTCTCCTCTAGTTGAAAAGAACTTTGCTCCTGCGTGTTCCTTTGATCAAACTCCTATAATTTTTTGTTATCAATTTTTTTCCTAACTGTTTGAATCCTGGATCAAATCAATATGATGCTAAATATACTTTTCTGGGGTATTCCATCTGGTAACTCCTATAGTATAACCTCTGCATACTCTTTTAGTAACTTTGTTGTTCCGGGTGGTACATCAGCATCCATAGTATCAACCTTTTGTGCTATCAAAATAATAAAAACCAGCTTCATTCATCCTTGTGATAAATTCCTTAGTTGTCAATAGGTTTTTACTCTACTGTTATTTCTTATGTGGTAACGTGACCACTTTTACTCTATCCTTATAGAATGTGTAAGTATTCCTTCCCCATCATGGGTAGCCTTTCTATCATATTACAAAGGCCTACCCAAAAATAAGTGATATGCATTCATCAAAATTACATAACACTATACATCATCCTTGTAGGTATTTTCAATTGGGAACTTAACGAGACACCTCTTATCTATAGTTACCTCGTTCCCTTTCTTGAACCATGATATGCGATAGAAATTTGGGTTCTCACATTTCAAGTTAAGTTTCTCAACCATTTCATTTGAAACTATATTTTCACAACTACCACTGTCAATAATCATCTTATATACCTTTCCTCCATATGTGCACCTAGTTTGAAAGATATCCGTACACATATAAGAATCACCACCATCATTATCATGTGTTTTCTCCTTTCTTGGTACGATCATCACTAGGATACTGGGTGGAAGGATGGATCGACTGAAGGAACCGTAGCGAAAGGCTAGGATGTTAGGTGGAAGGCTAGATCGATTGAAAGAACTGTAATGGAAGGCTAATATGTTATATGGAAGGATGGATCAATTGAAGGAATGACATCAGAAGGTTGTGATATTGGGTAGAAGGCTATAATAGTTGAAGGAACTATAGTGGAAGGCTGGGATGGTAGGTGGAAGGTTGAACAAGCTAAAGGAAACACAATGAAATATTGGAATTTTGTATGGAAGGCTAGAATGGATGAAGGAACCACAAAAAAAGGCTAGGATGTTGGGTGGAAGGCTAGATCGATTGAAGGAACCACAATAGAAGGCTATGATGTTGGATAGAAAGCTGGGCAGATGGATGAAGGATTTACAATAGAAGATTGTGATGTTGGATGGAATATTGGTGTGGTGCTTTGGCCCTATTTTTATCTTTCATGTGCCAATGTGTTTATAACATAGGGATTGGAGTATTTCTCCTCCTCCTTTTGCAATGGGAGTGAGACTCTTCTTCAGGAAATTATTGACCAGATATTTTTCAGGTTCAATCCTGTGTATCTATTGCTAGAAGGTAAAATCTAAATTTGTTCTAGAAACATGGTTTTTGGGTTGGTTAGGAGTTTGTAGTTGTTGGATTTTTATCTTGAGCTAGGGAGCATTGGAGGCTCCTCTTTTTCAAGATCAATTATTTTATGTTCTATTGGCTTGTGTTTTGATATGATCAACTTTAGGGGTTCTTTTGTAGATCCAAAGCTTTTCCAGTTCTTACAGAGTAGACCTTTCTTTATTAGATTTTTTCTTAGGCTCATATTGGTTGTGTTTTGGGAGAGCTAGATATTAGATAGAGGATCCGTGCTACAGAGGTTTGGGTAGGATTTTTTCAAAATTCCTTTGCTCGTTTGGGTGTTCCCCCCATGGCCTTTATGGGTAAGAATTTGTTTGCTCAAATTTATTTAAATTTTATAGGTACAACTCTAGTTTTCCTAGCTTGCACAAGAATGTGCATTGTAATGTTGAATTTAATTTTTTTTTATGTCGTTGGAAGAGCTGGATCTCAATATTTTTGAGATTGAATCTACTTTTTAGAGATTTGGAAGATATTTTATTATTTCAAAATTCCTTGGCTCAAGTATGGGTCCCCTCCCATGGAAATATTTTTCCTTATGGGCAAGAATTTGTATTTGGAAATTTGTTTGAATTTCTTGGGTGCACATCTACATTTCCTATCTTGGATGGGAAACTATTTTGTAATGTTAATTTTGTAATGTTAATTTGAAGATTTTCTAGGCTAGTGCAGGAAAATTTTGGGGGTTAGATTTGATGGTTTTGTGGATTCTGAGATTTCCTTGGCACTCCTGGTTTGTTTAACCCTCATTTAATATTTGTTCGTATCGAATCCTTGAGATCCAAAATTGATATTTTTTCCTAAATCCTAGTTTTTCAAATCGTGATTCAACTCCATTTTTTAGTTTCTTTGGTAGCCATCTTCTTGAGGCTCTGCCTTGTTGTAAGTGGCTTGGGGTTTCTCTAGTCACCTTTCCTACTTTGTAAAAGGCTAGGGGAGCCTTTCAAAATCCCTTATTATACCTTATATATATTTTTTAAAGAAATAAATGTACATTACAAATAAAGTCTATTGAAAAGAACTTAAATTATTAAAAATATTTAATATATGAATAGAAGTGTTATTATTTACTTAATTTAAAATTATTAAAATTATTCACCTAATATTCATCATGTCACCTAATATTAAAAAATAACACTTTTAATTTAATAAACTTGTTTAAGTGAGTCATTGATATTAATTTAAATAATTTAAAATTATTATAAGGAAGGTTAGATCAATTTCCTAATTTAAAACTATTGTTAAAAAAGTTAGGTCATTTGCACCTTTTTCAATGGCTTTGAAAATTGAAAATTTAAAGTATTATTAAGAGTGACATGTTCAATTTATATTCAAGCAAAGATTTTTTTTTTAATTTAGCAAAAAATACCTTACGGGGCCACCTTGGTCTAAGAAAGCACCACCAGGGAGTTTTACACTGTTAAAATCACCCGGGAGTCACACCCGACCCTAATTGCACCAACATAATCGACTGGATTTTGGGTACCCAATGCATGTTTGGTAGAGTGGATATTCGAACCAAGGACCTCCCTTGGAGGGTTGCCCTGCCTTGTTCAACTCACCTACAACACATGAGTTATTCAATCAAACCATTTAATTTAAATAAAATAATGAGTATTATAAATATATTCTATTGGAAATAACTCAAAAGTATTAATAACATTTAATATTTAAATAGAAGTGTTATTCATCAACATAATTTATTGTTAATAAAGTTATGTCACTCACACCTTTCATCAATGATTTTAAAAAAATTAAAAAGTTAAAATATTGTTAAAATAACTGTCTCAAATTTATATTCAATCAAATATTTTAAAATTAAAAATAAACACATATTACAAAATACATTCTATTAAAAATAAATTAAATTATTAATAATATATAAATATTATATTTAATGCTTTTGAAAAATAAAAATTTGAAATCATTAGTAATCAAACAAATCAAAATCATTAGTCATATTAAATTAACCATTTTAAGCAACATCAAAATTATCTCTAAAAATTAGGGTATGAAGGTCAATTTTTGATGTATTCATTACTTGATAAATACGTAAAAAGGAGAGAATATAGACATTTAATTTTGAGGATATCATCAAGCCTTCAAAATTTGCCAACATCTACATCATCTAGCCAATCAAGAATCACAATAAAATTAATAATCCAAAGATCAAACTTAGGGGTGTTTACTACTCTCAAAACATAAGTTTTCTACATAAGGTGATAACATTAACATCACTACTAATTGGCTAATAGTGGTTTTAACAATATCAAATTTTATCTTTTACTTCCTAGTTAGCTTGACATCATGATGTAACCTGCTCTCAGCATAGGTCATATATCATTTGCCCTACCATACCAAAAATACCTCAATGAGGCTTGCCGTACCCTCTCTAGCTTGTTAGGCCATCTATAGGCCATTGGTGCCTTTATTTTTCCACATATCCTACTTAACTTGAAAAATGAATAATTTATATGTGATCTGAGGCCCACACCTAAAGTATGTACAACATGATAGTCCTCTTCCCCATCTATACACCAATAGATAGAGTGATTAGTATCGTCAGCTAAAAATAATGGTACCCCACGTAAAAATGGTTTGTTGCTCTAGCATATCTATGAAGACCTCTCCCCAAAACTAGCTCATTATCCATCAACTAGTATCCCCAATAAAAATCCCTAACATTAGAGATAATAGTAGGACTACATGTTTATGTAGTTGTTCCTCATCATACATGGCATTGATGTTAATTCCTAACTACATGACTAGCTACATGAATAATAAATGTTTATTATTAGAAGTTGTAGACACCTAAATCGTGTCATGCTTAGGGGAGTTGCTCACATAGACACATTCATAAAATTAGATGACATAATCTTGGACTTTCCAAGCATTAACAGTGGTTCTCACCACGCATTTGGGGCCTTTTGAAGCCATCCAAGCCTAGCCTCTCAAGCCAAAAGCGGCCAGATTCTAGTCAGTCAAGACTAGAATGGCTAGACCTTAGCTGCTACAGATGACAACGACTAGATCTTAGTCATTGTAGATGACAATGACTAAACCCTATAAGTCATTTTATCGACAAACATGCCTAATCATGGGTAGAAGTGGTAGTTTGCATGCAATAAAGGTGAGCGGGAGTAACTTTACATTCGCTTTTATAGCCAATTCACATAGGAGACTTGAGTTTGTATTTAGACTTTAGTTAACTGGACTCCAAACATAGAAAAAGGACAAAAGATTCACATGCTAACAACTAGTTTGCATAGGAGACTCAAGTGGGCAGTTAGATTTAAGTTAACTGGCCTTCAAACATAGACAAAAGACAAAAGCCTCTCATGCTAACTTGCACTATGCATGATAAATTCATTCCTAGGGCTTGGACATAGACCTAGGGTTTCACACTATAAAAGTTGTAAGCCTAAGAGCACCAAAGGGGATCATATATACATATTTTATCGATCTTGGTCATTAAGGAGAGCTTTCAAGACTTGGAGAGTTTCCTTGGAGATCGCGTGTATGACAAAGCCCTGATAGATTGGAGAGCATAGCAACCATTATTTCAACATCAAATACAAGCTTTGATCCATAGCTTTGGAGCAAAGAGGACGAAAGTCACTTTAGTGGATGCTATCTTGGATAGTGGCCCGTAGGCTTAGCTTAGGGTTCTAGACATTAGATTCATTATTTTAGCATATCATTAGCATGGAATCATTTCATTCATTCACATTCATTGTAGTAGTTTAATTTTCACTTGCTTTCATTTGTTATATTCAGTACTAACAACCTCATATGGGGAGGCATTCCTGGACATCTAAGAGTGTGTTGTTGTTTCATTGCTTATAGAGCCACAGTTTCATCGAACGGAGTCTGCAACATATGAGGCCATCAGAGGTCAAAAAACCAACTCTCTGAACTGGATCAAAGGTTGATACAACTTATCTGATATTTTATAGCTTTTATCTGCTTATGTGTGTCTAAAATAGAGAACTTAAAGAACATTTATATTTGGAAATTGAAAGAATAAAAGCAAAATGAATTAAGCATTTTGCATATCTTAGATCTTCTTTTATATTTCCACTAGGCATTCTAGGAACAGTGGCTTATGCCTAAAAATTTCACTCTATAATCCAATGTGCTAGACATTGTATGTTGTTTGATTGCTTTAAGGCCCTGCTAAAGGCCATAGCTACACAAAATAAAGTGCGCTCATACAAATCATAGTAGTTCATGCATCTTTTTGAATAATGAAACATATTTTTGCACTTAGGCATATAGGAAAGACTCATTGCTGCTATATGATGCACTTTATGTTATGCAAGCTTAAAATGAACACCACACATGCAAGTCTCATTTAAATATTGGGGATTTGGATTTCATCACTGACCGTCAATTCAATCCAGTGACGTTGGAATTCATCTCCTTCCACTGGTTTACCCCCTAGAGCTTCATATAAATGGATTGAGAAACTTACTTATAGTGATACTAAGTTACTTTTACTCAAACTATCTCCTACTGTTGGAACAATCATTGGTTTAGAGTGAAAGAGCTAGGTGAACCCCCCATTGGGTCTTCAATGGTGTACCCTAGATTCTTTTGAGAAAACCATATTTGGCATGGGTGTACTTGATTATCACTATGGATGAGTCTTCTCATTATTAATCCAATAATAAGAGCAAGAAATTGAAAGAACAACCCATCAAAACACACCAAACAGTTTAGGGCACACTTAAATCGATAATCAAGATAAACATTTGTTTGGTATTGTGTGTCTATTCCTAAATTAAAAATCAAAATATCAATTCATAGATGATATGGTAAAAATAATAATTAAACACCCTCGATCTGATATCGAGGGAGAGACTAAAGCAACTCATACCCATAGGCAGAGTCATAGTAAAATTGAACGACCTACCCGTAAGACCGTGAGACATAGCTCCATGAGCCTAAGGGGTGATCACTCAACCCTTGTGGAATATCCTCAAGAAACACCAAGTAGGGAACCACATCATGGAACAAAGTCACATAAATAATAAGAGGCTTCACATCCATCCTCATCAAGGAGACACGAGGAGACCTCAAGGGCCTCCTCTAAACACATAGAAGCATCTCACAAACATGAGGAAGCTTCAAGGGCTTTCTCCTCACATGGACATAAAGAAGGTTCTAAAACTCATTCTTCACATAGGGATGACGAGACTACTACATATCCATCCACATGGAGAAAACATGTCACCACAAAGCCATCTTCATCAAGAAGGCAAGCAAGAATTGCAACACCTCAAGATTCATAAGAAATATATGAAACAGGTTTGCCCACTGAAGGGCAGGAAACTAGAGCTACATCTAGTCATGGGAATCAGATATAAGAAACCCTTAACACAAAATGAAATATTCTCATAGACTATGACATCATAGGAGTAAATGGCATCCCATGGGATCAGCCATGGAAAATAAGACATCTAGACGGGTTGGATCAGTTTCCTACACGACCAACTCAAAGAATTGTATCTACTGATAACTCTGCATCCGGAAGCTCACAAACTATGACTTCTAAACACATATCTCAGTTTGGGAGTACCTCAGAGTAAACCCATAGTAGATGCACAAAGTTTGATCATATGGATACTAAAATAGACATTGAACAAGTCACATTAGCTAGCAAGAGTAAAGGTATAGCAAAAACCTCCTCGAGGAATCTATGAGTCAAGACAACAAGAACAGAGTCAGATAAATATGAGTCTTCTGTGATAGTGCAAATTGACTAAATGAGATGAGTAGAAAATATATTACGTAAGGAGAGACAGCTAGTGGAGGCTCTTGAATAGGATAAACAAAGAGAAATACTCTTGCACCAACATGAGAAGTGCTTAAGAGAGAAGGCTAAGCGGCTAGCTCTTAAAAATTTATAGATAAATGGTGGTGACCACCAAATAACTAGATGCACTGACTCACCTGAGATGTGCACTAGACAAGATAGCCCACAATGAAATCCCCACCAAACTAAAAATAAAACCCAACTTGTGAGGAAAGGGTAAACATAACAAACCAAGATCACAATCATGAGTCCCCTTGTAGGAGGGAGGAAAATGAAACAAATCAAATGGATAGAGAGTTACCTCCATTACCACTGCAATTAAACTTACAAGATGCGAAAATCTGTGCATCAAAGGCATTTCAAGAGCTTGCTAAAAAGATGAAAGCCTTTGAGAAACAAGAGACAACCAAGAACTCACCAACATTGAGCAAAATACACAACCAACCATTGTGTCCATCAATCCCTAGCCCTCCATATCCTAAGCACTTTGAGATGCCTAGGTTAGAAAATTTTAAGAGTGAAGAGGATGCACAAGAGCACATCATCAATTTTATCAATGCCTATTTTCATCTTGAATATAATGATGCTCTCATGCTAAGAACATTCATAATGACATTTTTAGGTGCTGCCACTCAATGGTTCAACCAACTACCTAAGCATAGCATAACCAACTTTGAACAACTAGTAAACATATTCTTAAAGTGTTTCTCCTTTGGTGCTAAGAAGAAGGTGAACCTTTTAGACTTGGCAAAATTGAAACAATATGATGGTGATCCAGTAATGGATTATGGGAATCAATGGAGAAAAGTAATGGTGAAATTATCATTCTCCGTTCCCATAGAAGAAATCATTCGCATGTTCACAAAAAGTTGCTCTAAACACATCTCCCACTTACTACAACTTCAGCAGTATCCTTCGTTTGAGGAAGCTTTGGCACATGCCAAGATAATATAAGAAATAAAAGTAGATGAGGGAACCATTAGACTCCAAAATAAAAAGGAGTGGAACAAGAATGGTAAGAATGACAAGTACAAGAAAAAATTGGCCAACCCTGCTCCAGTCAATAAAGTCGTATTGGCTACACCCAAGGATGGGGGTGCACAACAATCCTAGAACTACTAAGCACATCCCACACCAGCAAATTACAACCAAAGGAACAATCAAGGGTGAAACAGGGAATGCAAGACACCTTGCTATTTCAAACCTCTGATAGAATCAATGCAATAAATCTTTAATCAATTGAGCAAGGCAAGGAGGATCAGATTTCTTGATATACCTCTTATATATCCCAACCATCCTAAGCCAAAAGGATATAGGGCAGATCAATTTTTCCCTTATCACAGGATGTCAGGGCATGACATTGAGGCTTGCATTCATTTTAAGCATCAATTACAAAACATGATTGAGGTAGGAGAACTCAAATTTGACAACCCACTGGTTCCCGATAACATAGACATGGGTATATACAAAAACCCATTGCCCAATCATGAGGCCCCTAGAGAGCAAGGGGCCCATTTCAATTAGGTTCAAGCTAATATACTTACCCACAGATGCATTGGGATGGTTGATATTGTTAATATAGAAATAAGGACTAGGTGGTATGGTCAACCACAACCGCTTGTAGCTCCCATGAATGTCCTAGTCACACCTAGACAAAGGCAAGACAACATTCTAGGTCCATCAACATGACCTATGGTAACTATCCGAAGTAGATTGGAGAAAAATGTATAGATGACTCCAGCTAAGCTATCCATCTATGAGATCATATAATAGTCCCCAAAGCATAGGGAAAATTTAATAGAGATTTTAAGGATAATTGAGCTCCAACCACAAGATGCAAATGCATTCACTCACTTTGTGGGAAAAGTACAAGAATACTAGGAACCTGTAATTTGATTCTATGATTATGAGATTAAGACAGTACCTACTACCTTACCAGACCCTATGATGAACACTGTGGCTATAATAAATGACTTACCTTTCAAGAGGGTCTTTGTCAATACAGGTTCATCAATAAACATCATTACAACAATAGCAATAGAGCACCTCAAGATCCCCAAGTCCAATATCATTTCAGGAGCTTACACATTGAGAGATTTTAATGATGCTTTATGCAATACTATGGGAATGATAGTCCTACCCATCAAGGTGGGGCACAAGACCATCCCTATGATGTGTTATATCTTGGAAGGAGCTATGCAGTAAAACATCATCTTAGGGCATCCTTGGATAAGGGCCATGAAGTGTGTGCCTTTGATCTTGCACCGGTGTGTCAAGTATGTGCATGAAAACAAAGTCTATGTGGTTCTGGCTGATGAAGAGCCTTTTAAATACATCCATCAGGTGGACATTCTAGGATAATTTGTAATCCCTTCTACCCACCTATACATAGCACCTTCATCCCCAACCACACAAATGGATAACAAAGACAAAAGGGTAAGAAAATACCCATGCACATCAACACCTCTTGGTGCACTCAAAATAGTCAATGCTTCTAAAGTACCATCAACGTAAAAACCAAAAGACAATAAGAAGCTAAAGGCACCTTTAGTCAAAGAAGAAAGGCCCAAGGAAGTGCTAACCATAGCCATTGATGAAATTCTAAGTCCTATGGAAGAAGATCTTCAAGATCAAGGTGAATATAGCAATTACCACCCCGCTTCACTAGTATCATTCGTAGGGTCATCCACATTGCATGCATCAATAAAACTGGCAAGCATAGGCATAGAGTAGTACCTTGTGCAAAACATTACCTTTAAGCCTATCATCAATTCTGCACAAGACATGATAATACCTAAGTACTTGAGGCCGCCAGTGGAAATAGTGGTTCCACTTGGAATCCCTCCCAACCAAACCAATTTTATCTATGTCAACCTAGACTGCGCCCATAAGTCTATAGACATAGAAGAGGATAGTGACAAATTATTCATGATCAATTTTTGTTACCTCTCTAATCCTAAGTTTGCTCTAAGCTAATTTGAGCATTACCATTGGCATGGCTATGGCCTTGGTATATATGAGTAGGGGTGCAGGTGGCCATACGAGAGACAATATCAGCTTCCCTCCGACAGGTTTGGGTTAGGCTATTATATCAGAGGTCAATATGACTCTCTTATAGAGACATTGGATAGGTTAAACTTAGGGTTGGGAGAACATATCAATTTCATTCCTTATCACCCCCTAAGAATAGGAAATTTTAGCAATAGACAAGTGGCCACGATAAACATACCACCACCAAAATTTTATCATCCAAACATCTCAATTGATTCCACCCCAATAGGATACAACTCATGGGATGAGGATAATTAATATGAAGCAAGTGATGATGAAGTGCAACTTAGCTTAGCCTATCGGGGACCCCATTATTTATAAATATTCACATGGTCCATCCACAATAAGAGTTGGTATACATTACATGAAATTTACTATGAATCAGAATAATCAACAAAAAGAGCCTACTTAGGCCTGAGCCATCAACCCCTAACTTTGGAGCAAGAGACAAATGCAAATGGATTCTTCATAAGTGATGAAGAATATGAATATGAAATAGATATGGCCTACTTAGGGCCAAGACATCAGTCCCTTGTCTTAGGGCCGCATACAAATGCTAATGGTTTCTAGATAAGTGATGAGGAATTTGAGGATGAGACCGAGATGGCTTATCTTGGGCCTCACCACTTGCGGTAAGTCAATGAGCTAGTAGAGAGAGAGGTGGCACTCTGTGCTATAGACCCTCATATATGATTTTTGGGGAGACCTGTTGACCTATCTACCATTAACCAGATGGTCAATCCCCCTTCGCATACATTCAGAGAGCGATTAGAGCCCAATGATCCTATTATCTGTTGGCCATATGATCCTATTATCTGACTTACAAGGACATGCCAGGTATAGATCCCAAGTTAGTCATTCACAACCTTTGATTGGATCCCATGAAGAATTCAGTCAAGCAAAATCTGAGTAAAATGCATCCAACCATCGCTTTTATGGTGAAGAGCAAATTGCAAAAACTACTAGATGTAGTATTCATAGTTCCTATCGACTACCACGAGTGGGTGTCAAAAATGGTACCCATGGGGAAACCTAGTGGAAGAGTCAGTATCTGCATGAAATTTAGAGATTTAAATATGGAACCACCAAAGGATTCATTATCATTGCCAAACATATATGCTCTTATATATGCAACCGTAGGTCATGATATGTTCTCCCTAATGGATGGTTTTTTTAGATACAACCAGATCTGGATTAAGCCCGAAGTTCAACATAAAATTGCTTTCATTACTCCATGGGAGAAATTATGTTACAAAGTGATGCCATTCGGTATCAAAAATTTTGGTTCCACATATCAACGGGCCATGACATACATATTACATGACTATATGCATAATATATTATAAGATTATATGGATGACTTACTGGCAAAGTCCCTATTGCGGCAAGAGCACGCTAAAGTCCTTAGAGAAGTCTTTGATCACCTCATAGAACACGTCTGATTGAATCCTAAGAAGTGTGTATTTATCATAACTTTTGGCAAGCTTTTGGGATTCATTGTATCCAAGAAACGCATCGAAGTTGATCCTACAAAGGTAAAGGCTATATTGGAAATGGTCGCTCCTACCAACATTAGGGAGCTAAGGAGCCTACAAGGCAAGATATCATCCATTAAAATATTCATCATGTAATTATCAAAAAAATGCCAACCTATGAATCAGTTGCTATGCAAGGAAGTCCCATTTCATTGGGACAAAGAATACCATCAAGCCTTTGCAGAGATCAAAACTTATCTGGCAACACTGCCAGTATTTGATTCACCAAATCCAGACATACCATTTTTACTGTATATATCAGCTAGTGATTTCGCATTGGGCACCATATTAGCCCAAAAAAATGCACAAGATAAATAGCAAGCCATATATTACATTAGTCGCACCTTGGTGAGTTATGATATAGGATATACATGTCAAAAAGTTGTGTTTAGCAGTGGTCTTTGCTAATGGAAAGTTGTGACACTACATGTTGAGCCATATGACCTACGTCATATTAAAACAACATCATTTTTAGTACATGATGAGCAAGACATATCATAATACATATACCACAAAGTGGATCATGCTATTGACAAAATTTTATCTAGAGTTCATAAGCCAAAATTCCATCAAGGAATAAGTCATAATAGATCAATTAGAAGAGGCACCTCTTTAGGATAACAAGCCTCTCACTATAGAATTGCCTGATTATGTGGCATTTGCATTATCAGATCCACCAAAACTCCAATAACCTAAGAAATAAAGATACATGTCATTTTTATTCGATGGTTTGAAGTGTGAACAAGGGGGCATAGCAGGGATTGTCTTTATCACACAAGGTGCTCCATTACCCTTATCATTCAAACTAGACTTCCCATGCACAAACAATAATACAAAATATGAAACATTGATCCTAAGACTCCAAACTGTCATAGAAATGGATACTAAAAGACTAAATATCTTTGGTGACTCCTTTCTCATAGTAAACCAGGTCAACTATTCCCCGGACTTTCCGCCCTTGTGCCCTCTATCCTGGCCTTTCCGTTTTTTTTTTATGTGGTAATACACCATGAAGCTTTTGACAATCAAGAATTAGTCAACATGATCAACATTGGGCCAAATTAGGATTGGTCCTTCACAGCTAGATATTTCTTGCAAACAACACCTTGGGGGTATCTTATATTTCAAGGACTTATAGAGTGTGGTGCAACCATACACCATAGATTTGTTCCTCAATCCATGTTCACCAGCTTGTAAATACAGGAAAAGCAAGCCATATTTTCTATAGAAGTTGTGGCTTATCAAGATTGGTTTTCCCAACTATGGGACTTCCTAAAACTTGGAATAGTACCTCAAGGTTTGTCGCATAATGAAATATGAACGTTCAAATAGAAAGTAACAAAATACATCTTGCTAGGAGAAATCCTCTACAAACGAGGATATGATGGAGTATTACTCCGTTGTCTAGAGCCCCAGGAAGCATCCTGGGCAATTTTGCAAGCTCACGATGGCACATGTGGAGGGCATTTTAGTGGCATGGCCATCGTTAAGTGCATATTGAGAATGGGTTACTATTGGCCCACCATAGAAAAGGATTGTTGCAAGTATGTTAAGAAATGCAGTAAGTTCCATCATCATGCAAATCTAACGCACTTACCATCACAAGCCTTGCAACCCATCCAGGTAGCATGGACATTATCATAGTGGGGACTAGACTTGATTAGGAAGATCTCACCCCCATCCTCATGCCGACACACATTCATCATAATGACAAAAAAATACTTCACTAAATGGGTGGAAGCGATCCCCTTAACATCAACAACTAGACCAAGGATTGTGGAGTTTATACTCCACAATATCATAAGTCGTTGTGGGGTCCCTTCTAAGATAATATCGAATAATGGGCCATATTTAAAAAATAAAAATGTGCATGCTTTAATGAATAAATACCATATTCAACATAGTTTTTCAACACCTTATTATCCGCAAGCAAATGGGCAAGTAGAAGCCTCAAACAAAATAATAGTCTCCATATTGAGGAAGATGGTGCAAGACAATCATAAGGATTGGCACATGCAGTTGCCTCTTAAACTATGGGCATACAAGACTAGTATACGGATGCCCACTGGGGCAACACCATTTTCACTAGTATATGGCACTGAGGCCATCATTCCACTAGAGTTGGAAATTCCAACTATATGCATAGCATTAAAGGACTTCATAGACGATGATGCTGTGTGACAAGGCTGCATTGATTAGTTGATGCTTCTTGATGAATGCTTATTCAATGCTTTAGAGCATCTTCACGTTTACCAAGATCACCTTGCATGAGCTTACAATAGTAAAGTCCACTTAATGGAATTCAAGGTTGGAGACCTAGTTATCAAAGAAAACTAGTAGAATTTGAATCTATCGTCGCATCTGTGAGATAAGTTTATCGCAAAACGGATAGGCCTCTACATAATTTAATAGAGAGTTGGACCTAGATCATATCACCTTATATCATTAGATGGTGTTGAGGAGCCTAAGCCTCTCAATATCATTCACTTAAAAGCATTCTAAACATAAAACACAAAAAAAAATTCAAATATGTCAAAAATACAAAACAAATCATAAAAACATAAAATTTCAAAATACAATTAAAGGCTCCAAGGGTAATTCATCTCGCTTGGTCAAAATCAAATAAAAAATGCTCCAAGGGTATTCAAACCGCTTGGTCAACTCCAATCAATTCAAAATACTCCAAGGGTATTCAAACCACTTGGTCAACTCCAATCAATTCAAAATGCTCCAAGGGCATTCAAGCCACTTGGTCAAAATCAATTCAAAAACCTCCAAGGGTACTTCATGCCACTTGGTCAAAATAAAAAGCTCCAAGGGTACTTCATGCTACTTGGTCAAAAAACAAAAATCCCCAAAGGCATAATAATCCCTTTGGTCAAAATTAAACAAAAGTATAAAAACAACATAAAAATAAAAAATACAAAAATAATTGCATCTCACATATTGCATCCACATCATTGCATTGCATTTTCATATCCACTACAATTGCATATGTCATGAGAGCTTTAAAAATGATACCACATTTTGTCGCACAAATCATTCAAATCTGTACCTCCATTAACACAGGTGTGTAATTGTGTTTTTCAACACAACCATTATTTATTGCTATACATAATATACTAAGGTTTTTTGGTTAATCAACCACACCTAGTGATCTTATAAAATTTTGTGGAAAACAACTTTGATTAGTAGAAGGTAAGGTCTAGCTGTGATAATGCCTTGGATATTCAGGATCTAGTCACTAATTGAAACACTAAATTCCTAGCTGGTACAAGGAAAAGATGAAACCTGCAAAGTGGTCTAGGTTACTTTAAGTGAAAAGGATTTTCCTTGCTTATCCCCCTGTGCAACCGGTTTAAAGATGTTGAGAATTGGCAAAAGGACAAGCTTTGCCCTATCCAAATCCCTTGCTTAAATCAAAATAAGAAAAATCCTAAAGAAAAGTACATATTCAAAATGCCAAGCACACAGTCCAATTTTCAAAGCAATAATTTGATACACAAATCAGAAATTACAAAAATCCTCGCTCAAAGAAAAATCAATAAAAAATAAACAGTGATTTTCATCACTACATATGAGCAAAATAAACAGTGATTATCATCACTACAAAATCCTCGCTCAAAGAAAAAATCAATCAAAAATAAAAAATGATTTTCATCACTACATATGAGCAAATATCCAAAGCTAAAAGGAAGCCAAAAAAAAGGAATAAAGATTGAATCCCTGGAATTCTCAACATTGTACAAAACTGGAAGGAGATATCCTTACGCATGACGATATGTCTATCACAATTGCTTCATGCATTTTTGTAGACCAATGTTTGAATGTGGATGGGCTAGCTTAAGTAACCCAATATTGCCTAGTGGTCTAGTCCAACTAAGTACAACTTAAGATGAGAAGAACACTTGAGAATCCCTGATATTAGAAATGGGCTGAAAAATCCTGCTTGACATCGAAGGAAATGCTTGAATTCTATCTCACGATATACAATCACTTGCACACACATAGATCATGAAAAACCAGGTCCATGGTAAAAGCCTTACTTTTCAAAAGTTTAGAGTGGTCAGTAGACAGCTGTTGATAGGGTAACTAGAGTTCGAATTTCTGAAAATCCCTAAAAAAATCTTATATAGCAACAAATCATATCATCATTCACACCATCACTTTCTTTATAAGATTCTATAAATTAGGGGGTATCAACATAGTAGGACAGATACCGCATATATATTAGAAATAGTATATAGACGACCACTGACTACTTTATATATTTTAATTTAAAGAAACTTATCAAGAAAATACATTACACACCATTACATATCATATATGAATACTTAATCAATTATTATGATAAGAGTGATTATTTTATTTTACTTTCTCTGGTATCACCCATTAAGATTGTCAATTTCATATGCATTCCATATGTTTTAAGTGATTAGAGCATACAGGTTTGTTTATACCATCCCATCACATATGTTAGATGCATACAATCAAAGAAAAATTAGACATGCATTTAAAAATAACATCGCATCCACAATATCTATTTGCATACAATCATGAATTCATCATTCATCATCAAAATACATCACGTCACATCATCAAATTATATAAGCATCTACACATCCATATAAGCATCTACAATATCATATATCATCTAACATATACATCAAATCATCATAATGCCATCATCACATCACATCATAAAATAAAATAACAACAAAAACATAAGCAATAAATGATACACATAATGAGTCATAATGCAAATATATCATAAAAGTATGTGTGTCAAGTCCATGGATGTACAAAAATGCCAGTGGGCTACAATCATATAGGTTAGTCGACCTCAAAAATGAATAAAAACCAAGAGCATCATCAATCAAATGTTGGGCCTACACCCCCTGCAACACTACCCCCTATGGCCGGATCTCTAGGAGAATGGTGCGAGTTGGACCCTGCTAGTCTCTTAGTACGATTCCGGGCCCCATGACCATACCAGATGGAATACTACCCTGTTGTAGAGATCCTATTGAGCTGTGACCCACCTGTAGCCCCTCTCTCCCTAGGGATGGCTCCTAGCCTCCTGATCTACCTTGAGAGAGTGGTAATCTGGGCTGCATCCTCAGCAATTTGAACATCACTCTCATATAGAAAACCTTATAGATAATAGATATCAGTCTTGAGAGCTACCCTCAAAGGATACTCAAGAGTAGGAGGAGCAACAACAACCTCCATCCAAGCAGATCCTCCTATAGTAGCCTGCAAAGCCTATATCTGATCTGACAACTACACTATAGTAGTATCCCTATGATCTAATATGGCATCATGCTAATGTATCTATATCTTGGCTGACTAGAGCTCGACCTCCACATCATGTAGTTGTGCCCTGAGAGGAGAATTTCTCTCCTTAGGCTCCATCTCCTCCTTCGCCTCCTTAGGAGCCTCTTGCTCCTCCACTGCTACCTTCTCTGCCTATTGGCCCCACATCATAGTCCTAGCATGAACCCTATGCCCCATTGGTTTTGCACCATCTTTTTAATCATCCTCTTGTCCCAAAATGCCCTCATTGTACCACATTAGGTCACCCCACTATCGTACATTTTCCTTTGTAACTCCACTAGCTACTCAAGGATCGATAGTTGGGGCATCCTCCTCATCAGTCAGCTTTGTAACCTATCAAGAAGGGAGGTCTCTCTCTCCTCCGATGTGCCTATACAAAAATTGTACTAGTGGCACAACCTACTATAAAACATACTGACGAAGAACTTGAGAGTAGAAGAAGTACTCCCGAATGTTAACCTTGGGGCCAATGAACCATCACTCGCACTGCATCCTAGTAGTAAAGCTATCAGGTTCACCCAAGTAGGACACTCATGATACGGGCACCATATGACATCTCCATCTTAGAGTGCAGTGAAAGCATCAGTGTAATGAGTCAACTCCCTTGTAAAAGTGTGGCTCTTGCACTCCTTGCTCTCTCTGGCCCATATAGCACTGTAGCACTGCATCCTCCTATCCACAACTATGATCTCAACAAGAATTCCCTTAGGGAGAAATACCCTAATGTGCTCCCATCCCCAAATTTTTAGAAGCCAACTACAAGTGATGCTGATGTGACCTCTCTAGGGGATGTGGTATAGCTCATCATAACACTGAGCCAATAGAGACCTTCCCCATTCATATATGATAGGCACTTCACTATCCATCAGGTCCTGAACCATCACAAGGATGTTTTAAGGGAACCTCAAACTTGAGTAATCTGGGATAAGGACATTGTTGATGACCATCAGTAACACCACATGCCTCGCTGTGAAAACACACTCCCAATACCAGAGAATGATAGACACTCCCCCAGAATTGTTGTCCTTGAGAGCATCCTCAGAATACCTCCTGAACACCTGAGTGAAGACGACCACCTGAGCATTAGTTGTTGAAGAAACAATAGCCACCCCATAAAAAGGGATCCAAAAGATCTTGTACACATCCTCCGACATAATGGTCATCTCACCGGTCGAGAGGTGGAAGGTATTAGTCCGAGGGTCCTAACAATGGGCCAAAGCCATAAGGTAAGCCTGGTCCGACATAATGTGAGGTAGTCTGGTAACATACTGGAGCCCACAAGCCTTAAGCCACCTCCAATCTATGTCATTCAAAAGAGGTAGGAGGTCACTCATGAGCCTTGGGTCTTGAGCTCGAGTAGTAAGGATCTAAGTAAAGCAAAAGAAAGATGAAACATAACTACATTGCAATACAGGCTAAAGAGTAGTTCAATTTTTTTTTTAAATAAAAAACTATCTAAAAAATCAATTAAAAAGCAAAAAATTTGTGCAAAATTGGCTAAGAATATTAGTCGCTATCACCTACAACAGCCAGAATCTGGCCGCTGGAGACAACAGCGGCCAAATCCCAACGATCAAATTTTTGATCATTGAGGTTCAAACTTAGCCACTTTGAGTGACAACGGCCAAATTGCTTCCAATCGAGTGATAGCGGCTAAAGGGTAACACGACAAACTCATGATCCCTAGGCCATAAAATTCAAAAAAAATGAAAAAGAGTAAAAATGGGGACCAAACCACCACGTACAAACTTAAACTAAGCCTAACTATGGATTTCGTTCGTTACCAATAGGTTTAGTGAGGTTCATTTTCCAATTACGTAGTGAGGTTCAATTTTACCTGGAAAAGGAAAAGAGGTTAGGGTTTTAAAAATAAAATACCCGAGAAGCTTCGACTCCTCCAATAGTTGATGCCTCACCCTATGCAGCCATGTCCTCGATGCAGGTAGCTTCAAAAATCACAACTGTCGCTATCTCACCAGAGCTCTGAAAAGTGAATTGACAGCAAATGAAAGTGATAGGTCAAAACCCTAAAAACACATTTTTTATATTTTCAAATTATGCGTTGGCCACTTCTGACATCAATGGACCAAACATCGTGGCCGCTCAAGGTGACAACGACCACAAGAAGAAACTCAGAGGTCGATGTACTTGACAACGGACTGCTCCACAGATAAAAATAAGAAAATTCCTTCCATGGAGGGATAAAAAAAACATTAAATAATTTCATTTTTATGAATTGAAGTCATCTTAAGGACCAAAATAAAAAAATAAAATCACATAAAAGCATAATGTCAAGTAGACCTCGTACCTAATTACTTTCTCTATCCACTCGGCGATTGCAGCGATTCACACTCCATGCATTTTTATGAGATGGGTAGGTTACCATAAGGCCACTTGGATCAAAAGCATTTTTGGAGTTACAATATGCCACCCTTCAATCCCGAATAAGACCAATATGGTTAGACTGCTCCATGGGTGCAAAAGGATCATCCTAATTTCCCTATGATACCAAAAACATTAAGCCAAAGTGATACAATATGAACATAAATAAAATCACTCATCCTAACTCCCTAAGAAGGCTATTGATGGCCGGACTGCTCCTCGGGATAGGGATAGATGATTATCATAAACAATTGGAATCACACTTGGATGTGAGATTGCCCATTAAAAGCAACAATGTTAGAAAGGAACCAGATTAGTCATATTGGTCAAGCGACTTGTCGCTTCATTCATTGTCATTTCTCCACCAATCCATTGTGTGGGGAATTAGTTTAAAAATTCAACATAATAATAATCAAAATCAACAAAATATCACTCGATCATAACAAAATCATTTTCGTACTACGAATCATTGCATACAACAATCACAAATTCCCCTTGTTTGTTGGGAATGTAAGCATACATGACATATTCAATTGTAACTCTCCTACTAGTCAGAATTATTGTAGCAGCTGAAGCTACTCGATTGAGTTTGAGGAATGAGTGCATTTAACATGCCCAAGCCACTGATCTAAGTCCTCTAAACATTAAGGCAATGATTCAAGGGATGCACACCATATTGCATGATTGGTCCATCTAGCGTTGATCAGACCATTGATCACCATACACCCTACAAATAGATCAGTCTATGTTTTTGCTCAGCATTGTGTTTTCCATACAACACATCATAAAAAGGGGTATCTAGAGACACCTAAATCATGTCATGCTTAGGGGAGCTACTCACATAGACACATTCATAAGATCATATGACATAATATTGGAAATTCTAAGCATTAACAGTGGTTCTCACCACTCATTTGGGGCCTTTTCAAGCCATCCAAGCCTAGCCGCTCAAGCCAAGAACGTCCATATTCTATCCACTCAAGCCTAGAGTAGCTAGACCTTAGCTACTACAGATGACAGTGGCTAGATATTAGTCACTGAAGACAACATAGGCTAAATCCTAGAAGTAGTTTTGCCAATAAACATGCCTAATCATGGGTGAAAGTGGTAGTATGCATGCAATAAAGGTGAGCGGGAGTAACTTTGCATTCCCTTTCATAGCTAGTTCACATAGGAGACTTGAGTTTGCATTTAGAATTTAGTTAACTGGCCTCAAAACATAGATAAAGGATAAAATATTCTCATGCTAACAACTAGTTTGCATAGGAGACTCAAGTGGGAAGTTAGATTTCAGTTAACTGGCCTTCAAACATAAACAAAATACAAAAGCTTCTCATGCTAAATTGCACTACACATAATAAATTCATTCCTAGGGCTTGGACATAGACCTAGGGTTTCACACTATAAAAGTTGCAAGCCTAAGAGCACCAAATAGGATCATATATACATCTTTTATCAATCTTGGTCATTAAGGAGAGCTTTCAAGACTTGGAGAGTTCCCTTGGAGATCATTTGTACGGTGAAGCCCTAACAGATTAGAGAGCATAGAAACCATTATTTCAACATCATATACAAGTTTTGATCTATAGTTTTGGAGCAAAGAGGAAAAAGTTACTTTAGTGGTCGTTGTCTTGGACAATGGCCCGTAGGCTTAGCTTAGGGTTCTAGACATTAGATTCACTATTTTAGCATATCATTAGCATAGCATCGTTTCATTCATTTGCATTCATTGCAATAGTTTAATTTGCACTTGATTTCATTTGTTATATTCAGTACTAACAAAATCATCTAGGGAGGCATTCCCAGACATCTAAGAGTGTGTTGTTATTTCATTGCTTACAGGGCCACAGGTTCATCAGACGGAGTCTGCAACATATGAGAGAAAAAGGGATGCCTTTAGGAAATAGACCTAGATAAGGATGCATCTATAAGATCTCATACATTTTCGTGTGTGAAATCGGGAAACTTTTTGAAAGTGCACCACCTCTTCATGAAAGAGGCACTATTTACCTATTTGTAACCTTATTGTATCAAAATGGGTATCCCTAAGAGGGACCGACATGTAACTAGGTTTCAATACGAATAAAGAGATCCATATTTGTTATTTTTGTGTTATATGCTTTTCATTTTCTTCCATTTCATCTTGGGATCTTAATACATTGCAAGTAGCATAAAAGAGAGCGGTGCGTGCATCCTAGCGTTGCTACAGAATCCATGTAAAATATATTTCAGCATGATTGTAGCCTGATTGTTTGTAATTGATTTTATGTCAGAATATACTAGTTGTAAAGATACTCACCATAGGGTACATATAATAGCAAACGCACCCTAAACAGAGGTCATCTCTTAGGCATTTATAAGACTGGATGTATGTACTCTGAATACAAGCAATAAAATTACACTTCTATTGGATTTTGGTTCACAATGTGCAAGTGTATGTATTAACATTATTTGCTTCTATTCACATTATTGAGTTGTATATTGTATTTGTTCTAAAATCTGGACTTATACATAATATAAATCATATTGCTAGAGTTAGAATTCGATACATATGTGTGTTAGATAAATATCTAAATCACATTTAAAAACTATGATTTTTGTGTGAAGATATAATAAATGCTTGAACAACAAGAGTATATGCATTTGTCTTAGTTGTTTTTTAATCTGTACCATGAGAAAAGCTTTAGCTACAACTATATTTCCATCTCTTTTAGTAATTCTCTTTTCAATTTTCTCATAAAAACCTTTAAGAAACTATCCTCATCTGGATATTAGACAAAAGATCACAAGTTTAAGTCCATCTATACAATGTTGACAAAGTCATAGGCAAAAATAAAAACCATAGGCCAATTTTGTTTCAACAGTTTTTGGTACACCTAGTGGGACCCTAAATCACATAGTATTCTATAAGTTTTGGTGTTTGTCTTTGACCTTTTTAAAATCTAAATAAAATTACCTGGAAACTTTGTCTGAAGGTATAGATCTAAGAGATACCTTATCTATGAACTTATGATTATTTACCTATATGATAACCAAATATAAATCAAGAAACTCTAAAGAACCCATTGATCTCTTCAAGTTACATTTTGGTAGCCTAAGAGTGCATCCAAAATTATCTGCTAGATCAAACCCACCTGCTACCAGTATTACTACCCTTGTACCTACTATTTTGTCTAGCCCTACTATCAATACATATTCAAATATAACTACCAATAGTTCTTTAGTGTACACAAGTACAATCACTACAATGGCCTCTCCTCCACTAGATTATCTTATGTGGAACCACACATGTCCATTGAACTTGGAGGCCCAAAACCTAATTCCAACTGCAACTTTGAAGGCATTGCCTTCATATGATGGAACAGGTAAAATGGTGTATGAACATTGCTTAGATGTTGCATCCTTGGTAGCAATTTACAACATCACTCAAGAAGATGTAATGATCAGGTTGTTGGTCATTTCATTAAAAGGAAAAATGCTCTATTGGTACAAAGCACTTCCTCCTCAATCCATTGCAACTTGGGTAGAACTCATTGGTAGGCTGGTAGATGAGTTTAATTAGAATACACATCCGTTCTCCCTACTTAGCTAGTTCAACATTATCAAAAAATATCCTCAAGAGGAAATTTTTGATTTCAATATTCGATTCAGCCACACCTGGGAAAGAGTGCCCACCGGATTGAAACCAACCATAGAACAAGCGATGTATTATTATTTAAGAGCTTTTGATTCTGATATCAGTATGATAATACGATAATAATGAATATTCACCTTCCTTGCTATTTACCAAGAAGCATCCAAAGAAAAGAGAGAGATATTATTGCCACTGGGAGATATCCACCAAAAGCAATAATGCCAATTTTTCTAGATATTCCCCAAGATCTCAGTACTAGTTCTTTAAACTCTCCCTATTTTTTAAATGTAGATCTTCCAAAATGAAATGAGTAACCATCCATTCCTGCAATACAGATGCCTCAAAAATTCTTTGGCATTACCTCCTATTACCACTATTCCCGCATTACCTACGCCACCTCCTCAGCTAGCCCAAGAGAATCAACTCTCTATTATTTTGGACACAATAAAAACTCTGGTGAATTATTTAATGTCAATAAATAGAAGAGATGCCGATAGAATCTTTCAACCAAGGAGATTTCCTCAAATAACAAGAGATGCAGCTTAGTCAAGCAATATAGGGCAAGAAAGATGAAATGTTGTTTATGCAAATGAAGCCAATGAAGCTTCAAATCCTCCTACAAATTTTGATTACCGGTGTACCACATGTAATGATCCACATGGATAAAGTTTGTGTATGATACATCAGCATTATATACAGAATGTAGTTGTTGAGAAAGCAGATAAAAACATGAAAGGTCATGTAAATATGATTAGAGAAACTGATTACAATTTCATGATGCCAACAATGGAACAAGTTGCAGTTTTAACCAGATCAGGTAAAAAACCTCTAGAAGTGGATCCTCAAGAGCTTCAACCTCTAAGTTTTTCCCAACTCCTAAAGCAATGCCTAAAAGAGATTCTTCCTATGAAAAAGAATCTCAGGTTCCTGCCTAAAGCTCTAGGCTAGAAATACATAAGGATTTCACTCCATGGAAGGAAATTGAGACTCAAGATCAAGCTAAGGAGAGGTTAATATTTCCTTCATTAACTAAGAGATAAAGAACGAAAGCAACTTAGGGATACAAAAATAGGTATCACCCTTTTTCCAAGGAAAGAGAATTTTTTTTTTAATCATCTTCATTAAACATAGTGGAAGAAATGAAAAAGACTCCCTCAAAGGCAAGCATGTATGATGCTCTTCAGTTCCCTAGTCAAATTGATCTCCTACAAGAATATTTAAAGAAAATGAAAATAAAGGTAATAACATATCTTATTCAAATACAGTCCAAGCAAATCTAACATCTACCACTAGAAAAAATAGACCACCTCCCTTCTATTTATCTCTTCAAATGGAAGGGTGGGTTGTATACAACTGCATGATAGATTCATGTGCTACTACTACAGTGATATCCAAAGCAGTGTGTGACATTATGGGGATGGAGTATACTAGGAGCAATCTAGGAGTCCTATAGTTGGATGGTAATCCAGTTAATATTGTAGGAGTAATTAAAGATATTTCCATACAACTCCATAGGATACCTCAAATGGTGGTCATACAAGAAGTGGTAGTGGTATATTTAGCGTTATACTTTGGTATGTGTTTATCTAGAGAGTTCACAACAAAAATAGGAGGATACCTATCTCTGGACTAGTCACATTTAGAAATACCTTTCAAAGGTAGAAGGATAAAGATATTTAATGAGAAACCATCTACTTTTCATGTAGAAAAGATAGAGGAGGCTAACACTATAAATATAAGTATTGAGGAAATTGAAGAAGTAGATTTAATGGAATAAACCTTAGAGGATCTTCAAGTAGAAGACTAGTTTTCTCTGAAGGATTTCAATGCCTTAATAGAAATGGAAACGAGAAGTTATTCCATTGAAAATTTGAAAAAGCAATTGGCACCTGCTCTCAAAGAAAACAACTCTACTAATAAGCTTTGGAAGCTATTCTTCGATGGAGCTAGGTGTAAGAATGGAGTTGGTGCTAGAATAGTTTTGATTTCCCCCATAGGGAAGGAAATAATTTTCTCTTACATATTGATGTGGAGTTGCACCAATAATGCAGTAGAGTATGAAGCACTTTGCTTGGGACTGAGGAAAGTTGAGAAACTAGGGGTTAAATAGCTACTAATTTATGGAGATTCATAACTTATCATGAATCAAGTCATGGGAAAATGTAACAGTAAATAACACTACTTAAAGGCTTACAAAAATAAAGTGTGGGACCTTTTAGAAGCCTTTGAGGCTCTAAATATGAAGTCTATTCCTAGAGAACAGAATACTCACGTAGATTTTTTGGCATCGGTGGGAGTAAATTTTTGTCCCATAAACAATGTTATCCTAAAATCCATGATGGTTAGACTCATATATAGACCCTCTATGCCAAAAAAATATATCTTTTGGCAAGTTTTTAAAAATGACAAGAAAATATTAGATTTTTTAATCTATGAGATGAACTACTCGAGTGACAGAACGCTGCAAGATGAAGAAGAAGAAGAATTGATTCAATTAAAAAATAATCATATCCCCAAGGGAATTATCACCCTTGAGAGTATTTTTGATAATAATTATAGGACAATAGACCATAAAATAAAAGTTGATAAGCACCGGTATAATGAATTTGAGATAGAGAGTGGGGAAGAACTTGTAGAGGAAACACAAATATTTGCCATAGTTCAAAACCTCACACAGATTAAGTCTTGTTTATAGGAGTTGATTTTAAGGAATAATATAGTGTCCCATGACAAAGTGGAAGAATCACAGTATATATATCAATTGTTCATGGATTCTTCAGATCTCAAAGATGAAGATTGAAAATAGGTTTACCTTACTTACAATGAAGTAGTCACTATGATAGAAAAACTAAAGAAATCCAAGCAGGTTAACCAAAAGTAGCTGACATAAGGTGGGACCAGTGGCCAGCAGTAACACAAGTTTGAAGTTATTTTAGGTGCTAATGTAATTTTTGTAAAGTATCCATAAGTTGTAAGAGGTATTTTGGAAAGGTAATGCTTTACTTATTTAAATGCATTTTTCTTGATTATTTTCTTCCATAATATCCTCTTTCATATTGTTTTGACTCCGTTTCCCAATGGATGAAGGTCCTGGATTCTAATATTTTTGCTAGAAAAATTCCCTGGAAGGTGCCAAGAATGTTATTCTAAAAAGACTACCTTGATAGATAGCAAAGTTTTGCAACATGAGACCAGTGTTTCATTTTTGGAGACAAAAAACAAAATTGACTAAGGCATAAGAAAGGTCACGATTTTGTGACATGACAAGTTTTCATCGGATCGGAGAAGAAAAGAAAGTTGTAGCACCAAAACGTTAAGAATTCACAACATTCTTGATTTTTGCGAGGGAACAATCCAAAAAATCCAAAGTGCAATAAGATGTCGTGATTTCATGACACAACAGGTTTTCTCCAGTGAGTAGTTCCAAATAGGCAAAGTGTGAGGAAATATCACAATTTTGTGACATGATGGGTTTTTTCCAAACGAAGATATAAGTAGGAATAAATAAACATACCTCCAAAAGTTTGTGTCAACGACCGATGACAAACGATGAAAAAAAGTATCAAATTCTAGATTTCTACTATCAAATTTTGTTTATTATTAGAAGCCATGCAAAACATATTGAAGCATTATTGTAGCCTGATTGCTTGTAATTGATTTTATGTCAAAATATACTAGTTGTAAAGATACTCACCATAGGGTATATATAATAGTAAACGCACCCTGAAAAGAGGTCGTCTCTTAGGCATTTACAATATTGGATGTATGTACTCTAAATACAAGTAATAAAGTTACGTTTCTATTGGCTTCTGGTTCATAGTGTGCAAGTGTATGTATCAACATTCTTTGCTTCTATTCACATTATTGAGTTGTATAATGTATCTATTCTAAATCTAGACTTATACATAATATAAATCATATTGTTGGAGTTAGAATTCGATATATATGTATGTTAGATAAATATCTAAATCAAATTTAAAAACTATGATTTTTGCATGAAGATATAATAAATGTTTGAACAACAAGAGTTGATGCATTTGACTTAGTTTTTGTTTAATATGTACCGTGAGAAATTTCCTTTGTGACACGAAACTATTATTGTTTGGAAAAAGTGCCAATGCAACAAGGACATTACTACAATGAAGCATTTTCCTTTGCTTTGGATATGCTTTTTGAGACAAAAATGCAAAACTAGTCTAGTTTCAAAGTACATACTTAAGGTTAATCACTTGCTCCTATTGTTTGTGGTATTATATAGTTTACCTGATGTGTAGGTCTCTCTTAGTGGGACATCATAGAAAGTACTAATATTGCATATCCAAAAGCTCTCCAACATGATCATCAATGATAAAAATATTTTTTCTTTACCCAAAACCATTCTACCCTTGTCCCTCCCCAACTAATTCTTATTGTCTTATCACAATATTCTCATCATTAAACCAATGTAATTCATGTTAAAGTCAATATTTCATGGTAAAATATTATATTTCCTCTAAAACTTCAGGGGGCACACTAGGGCATGACAACATTTAATGCTTTCGGAAAAGAAAATTTTAACATAATTAGTAATCAAACAAATAAAAATCATTAGTAATTTTAAATTAAGAATTTTAAGTAACATCAAATATATCTCTAAAATTTAGGATTTGAAGGTCAATTTTTGATGTATTCATTACTTGATAAATACGTAAAAAAGAGCGAATATAGTCATTTAATTTTGAGGACATCATCAAAATTTCAAATTTTACCAATATTTACATCATCTAGTCAATCAGGAATCATAATCAAATTAAGAATCCAAAGACCAAATTGAGGGGTGTTTATTGCCCTCAAAACATAAGTTTTCTACAAAATGTGATAGCATTGACATCACTACTAATTGGCTAGCAGTGGTTTTACAAATATCAAATTTTATCTTTCCTTCCTAGTTAGCTTGACAACAAATATTTTTGCATTTGTGTCAGTATCTTTAGCACTAATGATCCTCATGGGGATAGATTTATTGATATCAAAATATAAAAAATAAAATATAGATAATTTATAAGAACCAACTACCTATTAAATCTTGATCTAATTGTACTAATCATGTCTTCCACCTCATAGCACTCATTGACAATAAAATATAAAAAAAAAAAAAAAATTCTTTAATATAATCCTCCATCCCCTTCCATGTAAATATTTCTTAGCCTTACCCTCAATAAACTTGATTATATCTATCCAAACTCACCATCTCTAAATTTCTAATCTTGGTGGACTTATTAAGAGATCTTCTTAGAGAGACATGGCTTTTTATAAAGTCGTTACATGGGGGAATCCAATACATCATACTTTTGCACACAACAAAGACCTATAAAAATAATATAACTTATCAAGGTAATAAGACTATCTAAATATTAGCTCGTTCTTTTTTTAGATTTATGTATTTGTACATATACCTCATAAAGAATCCATCAACATTCATGCAAAGGGTTGAGGTCAAAACTGATAAAATCTTGAAATATAAGTACCCTCTTTGTCTAGGGTTACTGGTTTATGATCTTTGCTTTCTTAATATTTTTATATTTTAATTTATTGTTGCTTTATCACAATAACTATCTAAATTATCTTGTTATTTAGCTTTTTTTTATTTGAAATAAGATCCTTTTGTAGTTAAGTAATCAACAATCTATCTTTTATCAAATTTTTATAGCTTTTTTAATCACAAACTTTTAGCATATCATGAATTTAAATCTTGAAACCTATTATATTGTGTTTATAGGTAGAAGTGCTATAGAACTACAATGCCAATTGTACTATTATGCTATAGTTATATCATAGTAGAGATTATAGATCTTATAATTGGTATTTCTCCATAAATAATAAAAGCACTACTCCTAGTCAAGAGCACCATTGATACTATCACTTTGCTATGATACTTTTATCTTTATATAAATAGTTAGAAGTTATAGCTTATAGCTTTGTTCTATTCTACCTTTATGAATAGGGGTATGATTTCAACCAAGGGAGTCACAACTCTCCATTAACTTAAGCATGTCCATTTACATTTAAATATTTATATTTATGTATTTTTATAGGTTTTCTATGGAGGGAGTCATGAATAAAATCACCATTAGTCATCAAAGAACCAATGATTCTTCTACTTCAATTAGTGCTACTATCACAAAAATATAATCATGTTAGAGGATTATTTTTCATATCCTTTATCTATTTAAGCTTAACTTATTAATTTATTTTATCTATTAGTTATTTATATGTTTCAACTTTTCTATTCTTTAGTTTTGTAATAAAAACAAAAATAACAAAAAACTTTGCCTTATCATTGTGAGGGGACCAATTGTATTGCTACATTATCATTAAGAATCAAATTACATATAGAAACATAGGTTCATTTACTTGCATCTTCTCTTGTACCATTTATTATAAACCATATTTAGTTCATTGTGTAAAAAAAAAAATACATAGTCAATAAGCATGTTTGTTGTATTATATTTGATTTTATTTGTAGCTAGAATAATGGATGATTAATGTTAGGAAATCATAAAAATCTTTAAGAAAAATTGTATGTGTTTTTAAATTGCATCTACAAAATATTAGAATAGGCTTAGGACTTCCCTAATTCTTGAAGTGAGATGTTATAGATCCAATAACCTATGGGAACAAGGGATCCAATGCATCATATCACAAGAATTATTATTTTCATTCAATAAATAAACCCATTAAAGATGTGGAGAGAAGAAATAATCTCCACATGCTAATCAAAGATAAACAAACCAATTTCCAAATATAATCAAAATTATTATCCCCATAATGTTGGATCAATAGGGCAATAAAATGTACAATGCTTTATTATATTACATATGTTAGAAAATATTTATGAGCCATGTATTACACAAATTTATTTTCAATATTCGTGCTTCTTGCTTTTTAAAAATTTAAAACAAATATAATAAGAAGGTAAATACCTATTACATCTCATTATAAATATTTTGAATATAATATTAGTTTTGTTAACATGTAATAATTATGTATATTTTTAAAGGATATATGTCGAAAAAAAATATTATATAAGTTGAATAGGGAAAAAAATTAAGATGAAAAGATATTAAAAAAGAAGAAGAGAAATATCAACATAAATAAATTTATGGCCAAGCTCTAAAACACTCATCTGTATTGTCTTAAATATAATTTTCTATAAGATATAGTTAAGAATTACATTGTAAGAGTCATGTTGATGTTAGGGTTGCCATTATATATTTCATCATGTCACCTAATTGTTAAAAAACTAGCACTTTCAATTTAATAAACTTGTTTAAGTCATTCATAGTCATTGATATTAATTTAAATAATTTAAAATTATTATAAGGATGATTAGATCAAACCTAATTTAAAACTATTGTTAATAAAGTTAAGTCACTTTCACCTTTCATCAGTGGTTTTAAAAATTAAAAAGTTAAAATATTGTTAAGAACAATGTCCAATTTGGGTTCAATCAAATCATTTAACTTAAAAAAATCAATGTACATCGCTGTATGTAATAACCTTGAACAAGTTCGATGGAATTTCCTATGGTCGGGAGTAGAGAATAAAAGTATATTTCCCCTTGTTGCTTGGGATAAGGTTTGCCTTCCAAAGTGCAGGGGAGGACTTGGTCTGAGGTTCACCAAATGAATATGACTATGATTTCAAAACAGGTCTGGAAGATAGTGTCTAACTACCCAGTTTAAAATATTGTTAAGAACAATGTCCAATTTGGGTTCAATAAAATCATTTAACTTAAAAAAATCAATGTACATCGCTGTATGTAATAACCTTGAACAAGTTCGATGGAATTTCCTATGGTCGGGAGTAGAGAATAAAAGTATATTTCCCCTTGTTGCTTGGGATAAGGTTTGCCTTCCAAAGTGCAGGGGAGGACTTGGTCTGAGGTTCACCAAATGAATATGACTATGATTTCAAAACAGGTCTGGAAGATAGTGTCTAACTACCCAGTCCAATAGGTTGGCATTGTTAAGAAAAAATACGTTAGGGAATGGTCACTGATGGACAATTCCCTCATGTATGTTGGGTCTGCATTCTGGAACTCAGTGTACCAAAATTGATCTATCATTCAAAGATGTGGACACTGGAAACTTGGAGATGGATCATGAATAAGATTCTAGGAAGACTCATATTACAGCCTAGCCCTTGATTTGGGATCAATATGTAAGTATTCTTAAACCTATCATCGATCTAATTTTTGGTCCCAAAGTTGATAATTTCATCAATAATGAAGTTGTGATCCCCTGCTGGGTTAACATCCCTACTGACTTGGATTCCCCTGAGCTTCGCTTAGCTCATATTCATTTAGCCGAGCATCTTTGAACTCACTTGATCCCAAGTACCAGGCCACCTAATACTCTCTTTTGGCAATTTAGCCAGTCTGGGAATTTCTTAGTTAAGACCGCATATATGGCTATGAATGAACCTAAAGATGATTGGTTTCCTTCCAATAGTATCTGGATCAAAAACCTTATTCCCAAAATTACCCTTTTTTTTATGATACCAAAACATAGACTCCTCATCACCGATAACTTGATAACTCGTGGTATGATCCTGCCCAAAAAATGTTACTTATGTAAACCTGCGTGGGAGTTAGTTAATCATTTATTTCTAGAGTACCCCTTTTATGACCTTGTCTTATCCATGATCCTATCAAATGTTTCTATCTCTTGGGTTGCTCCTCGGTCTATCAGTGATCTTATTACCTAGTGACAAAACCTCTTTAAGTCCACCCGCCTGAAGTTTTGATGGTCGATCATTCTTCCTTACTTTATGTGATAAATTTGGTTGGAAAAGAATAATCAAGCTTTTCAAATTTTGTCCCTAGATTCAGAGTTGGTATGTTTGAGAGATGTGACTCTTACCTCCAAAAATACCAATATCATGTCTTCTGAGAATTGTCCTTCATCACTATTTGAAATTCAAGTGGCACATTATGCTAACCTGTATTTTGAGGTTTCTAGTCATTCCCAGGATGTTGTGGATAGATCCCTTGTCTCTTGGATTCCCCCTCCCCCTTAGTGGTTCAAGTTAAATATGGATGGTGCATCAAAAGGCAACCTCGGTGACACGAGTTATGGAGGCATAATGAGGGATGACAAAGGTCGTCTCATCATGGCTTATGCAAAAAACCTTTGAGTCCAATCTAACAATTTTGCATAAGCTCGAGCAATTTTTTGAGGCATCCAAATGGCTATCAAGCTCAATATCTAGTACCTGATAATCGAGGGAGACTCGTTAAACACTATAAATTATTTGAAAAAGGTCTCACATCCACCTTGGAATGTGTAGCCAATCATCGAAGAGTCCATTATCCAATTAAGGGTGATTAACAACAGGTGCATTCAATACATGTATAGGAAAGACAATCAGGCGGCAGATACAATGGTAAACTTTGGGTTAACTATCCAATCCCTGATGACGTGGCAGGGAAACCTCTCCCAATGCATCATTGATTCTTGTAGTGAAATTGCAGTTACTAATGTTGAATAGTGCCACAATGTCAAGGATCACGATGGCTCACAATGCGAGGCTAATTTTGGGACCTTATTACACTGATATGCCAAGGTGGCACATTGGCACTTGTAAAATAAGGACAAGCTGTAGAATCTCACACTTTCTGTTTGTGCCCATAGGTAGTGTTGTAATAATCTAGGCTATTTTTTAGCTTATGGACCATGTGTTTGGCCCAATTTTGGCTTGTTTTGTAGGGAGTCGAATCTTCATGGGATCGTCCTTACAACTTGTATATAAGGTTTTGGGTCCCTTATAAAACCCGTTACTAATAAAAAAATGTACATTACAAATAAATTTTATTGGAAATAACTTAAATTATTAAAAACATTTAATATATAATTAGAAGTGTTATTCATTTAGTTAATTTAAAATTATTAAATTCAATGACATAATATTAAAAAACTAACACTTTCAATTTAATAAACTTATTTAAGTTACTAATAGTCATTAGTATTAATTTAAATAATGTAAAATTATTATAAGGATAGTTAGGTCAAACCTAATTTAAAACTATTGTTAAAACAATTAGGTCATTTACACATTTTTTTAATGGTTTTGAAAACTAAAAATGTAAATTATTATTAAGAGTGATGTGTTCAATTTATATTCAATCAAACCATTTATTCAAATCTCATCATGTTTTTGGGTGAAAGGCTGGATCAATTTGTGGTTGGGTGATTGGAAACCAACTGTAGTTTTCTTCCACTCGAGGGGATGTTGATTTAGTTGATTTGTAATCTGTTTGCAAGGATTCCATTGGATGGGATGTTTTCTCTATTGCTGCAAGGCTCTGCTGGTCGTTATAACACTCTTTACGACTTCGCTTCAGTTTGGTTATTCTCTTTCTCCCGTTGGTCAGGGACATTTATCTTAAGAACTTTGTTTTGGATTTATCTCCAGTTTGGATCAGGCATGAATTTTATCTTTCAATTTAGTGCCTTACAAATTCTTAATTCATCTACCTTGTTATTTAGGGCCCCATTATTCTTAATTCATATACCCTGTTATGTAGGGGCCCATTATTCTCAATTAGCACTCTTGGTGTTCCTTGAAGTTCTAGGAATCTTCTAAAAAACCTTCGGATCTGATTTCAGGACCAGATCCACAGTTGTTATTTCTAGGTGCCTTCTGGTGGAGGGTTCTAGATATTTGGGTACCTGAGGATTTTCTTTCACTGGTCGATGTTTTCATTTGTAGTGGTTGTTCCTCTATGAGGTATTTTTATTCTAGTTTTGGAGGTTGGTTTCAATATGCCGGAAGGCAAGATCTCCTGTTTCAAATTTCTTGTGGAAAATCCTTTAATTTAAATGTGATTCAACTTGAACACTTTAGTTTGAGGAGGATTTTTAAATTTTCAATTTTAAATCAAATTTTATTGCTTTTAGACCAGATTTTAACCCCTACTCGGTCGATTGTTGACTTGGTGGATAGCATTGTAGAGTAGCTGGTACCCGATGGTCTGTTTCAATTCTATTTCTACTTGTTGTAATATGTTTTTGATGGTGTGGTCCATGGTTGGTTGTCTCGTTTAGAAGGGTGTTGTAAAAGGTTGTGGGGATCCTTTCAAAACCCTCAACTTTTTAATTAATAAAAACAAAATCAATGCTTGCTATAAATAGATTTTATTGGAAATAAATCAAAAGCATTAATAATATTTAATATGTAACTAAAAGTGTTATTCATCCACATAATTTATTGTTAAGAAAGTTATGTCACTTGCATCTTTCATGATTGATTTTAAAAATTGAAAAGTTAAAATATTGTCAAACTAACTATATGTCAAATTTATATTCAATCAAATATTTTAAATAAAAAAAACACATATTACAAAATAAATTCTATTAAAAATAACTTAAATTATTGGTAACATTTAATATAAAGTATTATATACATACTTTTATTTAAACATAACCTCTACTTCACCTAACATTTAGTTTTAGCCTCATACTTAAACTTCATTCTTAACACTAGCCACCTACAACCTATAATTAATTCTAACCTCTAATCTACCTAACATTTATTCCTTTTTTAGATACATAGAGGAATGGTAACTACCTTTCCTTGAAAAGTTAAAATATTGTCAATTTTATATTCAATCAAATCTTTTAAATTAAAAAATAACACATTATAAAATAAATTTTATCAAAAATAACTTAAATTATTAATAACATTTGATATAAAGTATTATATATACATACATTTATTTAAACATAACCTCTAATTCACCTAACATTTATTTGTAGCCTCAATACTTAAACTTCATTCTTAACATCACCTATAACCCATAATTAATCCTAACCTCTATTCTACCTGCATTTATTTATCAAATTTTTTTTTTATACATAGAGGAATGGGTAACTACCTTTCCTTTTTAAGGACTGGTCACACAATCAAGTAGCATGCTGGGGTTGATACTACCATTATCAAGTTGGCACACACTCAGTGGACTCAAGTCAAATTACTACTTTGCTGGTAGCACACTCAGCTGTAGCAGACTCAAGTCAGACTACTACCTTATTGGTCATGTACTACCTTTATCCAAATTAAGCATGGAACCAAGATTTGAACCTAAATCTCCTCTTATAAGTACCCAACCTCTTACCAATCCACCTAACCATTGGACATTACCCTTGATGACTACCTAACATCTATTCTTAATCCACATGTAAATCACAATCTTAATCTTAGCCCATAATTTTCTAACCCCAGTATTAACCTTAACTCACCCATAAATTAAGTGGTATACGTTATAAATAGCAGTGAAGCAGACCCGCTTGGTCACAAGATTCTAAGGCTGCGCTGGGATTGTCTACTGTGAGATATGGCAATGGTTCAACCGCTTGATGTTGCAGATCTGCGCTCTAGAAAGCGCAATTTTCATCCCAACTTATGGGACGATGATCTCATACAATCTCTATCTTCACCATATGCGGTATAAAAAGTTAAATATATGTTGTGGAATTGTATATTTGTCCATCACTAATTTTGTGTGAATAGCAGTTAATGCTTGTGGTTGCATTTGATTTGATTGCAGACACCTTTATACACTGAACGCAGAGAAACGCTGATTAAGGAGATCCGAGAAATTCTCAATGCGGTTGTAGATCATGCAGACGTAAATCCTTCTACTCACGAATTGTTCGAAAGGTTTTGGATCGTCGATGTTGTCCGACGATTGGGAATCGATCGTTATTTCCAGCACGAAATCAGACTATCATTGGATTACACTTACAAGTATGTTTGTGTTTTTTTTTTATTTTTTAATAAATTATAGATCGGATTCTTTTCAGCATTTCAGTTGTAAAGGTCACAAGGTCACAACCAGTAGAACACCGTTAGAATTAGTTGCATAATGGTGTTAAATTTTGAAATTTGAACAACAGGTATTGGAAGGAGGAAGAAGGAAATATTAATGGCGATCTCAACGTTACGGCTTTGGGATTTCTATGTCTCCGTCTGAATCGATACGATGTATCTGCAGGTGCTGGATTTGTTTGTTTTTTAAAATTTCAGTTTCTGACTGTAACCATTCTTTTGGTGAGGGATATAATATTTGATTGTCATCTATCAACATCAACAGATGTATTTGAAAATTTCAAAGACGGAGACGGAAAATTCATTGTCTCTCCGGGAGATGAAATTAGAAGTATGCTGCATTTGTATCGAGCTTCGGAGCTTGTTTTTCCCGGAGAGAAGATTATGAAAGAGGCTAAAATCTTTACGTCCTCATATCTGCAACAGTCTCTCCAGAAGCCGAATCTCGAGATCAATGAGATTGTAATGGAGGCAAGTATTTTTTTTCCCAAATTACGCCTTCTATTTTTTAATTTATTTATTTTAATGTTGTTGATGTAAGCACTAAAACAACTTGATACAGGTGGAATACGTTTTAAAATATCCATGGAGATGCAGCCTTCCGCGATGGGAGACCAGAAACTATATTGAAATAATTAGGCAACACACCAATACTTGGCCTCAGATCAAAAATGTCCACAGGTAAGTCTGGACTGAAACCATAAATAAATAAAAGAAAGAAAGAAAGAAATTTACATTTTATTTTCTACCCCCATTTTCAAACCTTTGAAATGAAAGGTGTTACCTTGTGCAGTATTTGTGACAAGTTTTTAGAACTTGCAATATTGGACTTCAACATTTTGCAGTCTCAACACCAGAACGAGGTAAAGGTAGTGTCCAGGTGAGCAACCAAACTAAAGGTGAAATTATCAAAAGAATTTTTCACTGCCAATTTTCGTGGATTTGGTTTTGATGTCTCGTACTGTAGATGGTGGAAAGATTCGGAGGCGATTCAGCTGGATTTTGTACGCCATCGTCATGTTGAGTTCTATTTTTGGGGGCTGTGTGCAATGTTTGAGCCGGAATTCCGTGAAAGCAGAATCGCTTTTGGCGAATGGCTGACTGTTTTATCTCTGACGGATGACACTTACGACACTTATGGAACCTTTGAAGAACTTAAACAGCTCACGGAGGCATTAACAAAGTAATTGCTTCATATTCCATAAATTTCTAAGCATCTAATTTGATTCATGATCAAAATTTTATGAACCTGTTGTTTATAATTTAATTTCAGATGGGATATGTCATTGACGGAAAACCTGCCGGATTACATGAAAATTTTCTGGAAATTTGCACGTGGGGTGTACGAGAAGATTGCAAGGGAAGCCGAGAAGAAACACGGTCCTCACGTGCACAAGCATTTGCAAGACTCTGTAAGCACCTTCTTAGAAGCTTTTTTAATTTGATCAGCAAAATCTAATGTGTGCTTTAATCCTTATCATGAAATCTTTGTAGAATAATTTAAAGCAAGTGCAGAAACTTAATCCCTTCATAAACTAAGAAAAAGATACTATTTAAAAGTAAAAGTATTGTTCAATATTTTTGTTCATAATCGATTTTTTTCTATTTGACCAAATTGAAGGACATCTTCCTGATTTATGATCACAAAATCATTTATCATAGACAAACACATAAGATGCATGTTTTATATGGGATCAAACCTTAAACAAGGAATGGGACATAAATAGAATAGGTAGAAGGCATTTGTTGGATTTCTTGGTAACAGGATAAATTATAAAGATGATGGAGTTTAGATGCAAATAGATGGGAGAGATAAGTTTTAAAGATAGTAATGGGTGACCTTGGACATTTGGTCCATAGAACTGAAATAAACCAAAACCTGCATTGCATAAAAGTTTATGCATATGATTTGAGATCAAGTAACTTGTAATCCATCTTAAGGACGACAACTTATTTATCAAATAATATCTTAGATCTATTCTAGGATTATTGACAAAATCATAGATGATGCCCTTATTATGTGTATGAAAATAATGTGAAATAGTTTTAAAAACTTAATCATTAAGAATACAACAAAGAAATGATGATGGGAATACTTATATGTATAATTTTTTTGAAATTTTAATTTTAATTTTGTAATGTATTCTACATTTTAATAAAATCTATGGTTTGATATAGTTTTATTCCTAAAAGTATTTATATAGAATGTTTATAACATATTCACAAGTTTAATTTTTATTTATATATATTTTATTATATGAAGAGTATAATAATACATTTGAATCTTACATCTTGTTTTACTTTTCAGTGGAAAACGTTCATTTTGTCATACTTAAAAGAAGTTGAATGGATTGCTTTCAAGTACACACCAACCTTTTCTGAATACATCAAGAATGGTGAGATAAGTTCGGGAATGCGTGTTGTAATGATTTTTCCATTAGTTTTAATGGAAACTCATCTTTCTGCTAAGGTTTTGGAGCAACTTGATTTTCCAACATCAAGGTTCCAAACTATTATAGCATTGATTACTCGATTAGTTGATGACATAAATGATTTTCAGGTAATTAAAATTACATCCAACACTTTTTAATGTTTAAATATGTTGTTTGATTTATCATGTCATTGGAATTCAATACAATAATGCTAACATGTGTTTTTAAATTTACAGGATGAGAAAAAGCATGGAGAGTTAGCTTCAACTATAGATTGTTATATGAAAGACAATCCTCAAATATCAATGGAAGATGCCTTGAGTTACATCAATAGTCTTGTTGATGGCTATGCAGAAGAATTAAATTGGGAATTTCTAAAATCATGTCATATTCCAACTTCTTATAAATCTTTTTATTTCAATACTGGAAGAGGTTTGTTCTTCATTTTTAATGATAAAAATGATGGTCTAACTAATTCTCATAAGGAGGTAAAATATGCAATAGAAAAAGTTTTAATATATCCCATCAAACTATAAATATTGGAGATATTTATTAGTACATGTATTGTTGGAATATATTACATTATTTGTTCTTACTAATGTACCATCATGGGTACATATTTAGATTAGGAGTTTATTAGGATTTAAGTAGTTGATTAAAGCAATGTAATAAATGCACAAGTGTTAAAATGTGCAATGATGTAAATGTACATGTAGTCCACATGTACATGAGTCCTTAGAATAGAATAGTGAGGTGTCATAGGAATATGGAAGGCAAATAGGTATGTCTCATTATAAATAGGCCTTCATAAACTAGAAGAATAAGAGAGGATTTTGGATTGCATAGGTATAATAGTAGTAGATATAATGTAGATCATTTTTATAAATTGGACAGGTAGTGACCTCCATTGAATGTTATTGTATGTTTTCATGAGATTTAATTAATGGCTATTTCTTGAGTACTTTCAAAAGTTTCTTAACATATTTTCATGCATATTAGCTAGTAATTATCATAGTTATAACATTGTAAGATTAATTCCATACTTGTGATTGCATTTCCTTTAAGTTTATAACTTCTAAAAGTGGCATTAGACATTAGGTAGATAGATAGAAAATAGACAAAGCCATAAGCGAGATTGAGAGGAGATTATAATTCTTATTTTTTAGAATTTTTGAAATTATATTTGGCTAGAGTTTTTCCATATATTTGAAAAACATTTGTGAAGACTAGAGCTCAACATTGATTTTACTAGATTGATAAATCAACTAATGAATATTATGTTCTATAGATTCATAAAAATTTCTATTATCCTTTCCTAATAATTTGTTGCAGAAAAAAGAGATTTAAATAAAGTTGGTAAGCTTCCTATAAGAGCTAGGAAGAATATCGTCTTTAGAATCAATCCAGTTATTGAAGTAACAAGTTAAATATTAAAAATTTGGAGACCTAACGAGAAATATCCCATTGCATAATTTGCAGATTGAAGATCCCATCGAAGGAAAAAGAGACTCAAGAAGAAGAGTCCTGGTGAAGATTGAATATTGGTGATCTTCATTAAATATTAAAACATTCACATTGAATAAGAGACCCATAGGATGTCTCATTGAAGAACTTGCATATTTGGAATATTGAGGATAGAGAAGGACTAGAAAAGATCATGTTCTATATTTTAGTAGTCAAAAAGTTTAGAGATCCTAGAGGGAGATCTCATTGCAAAACTTCCAAAATAGAAGGTTGAATAAAAGGTCTCATTGGAAAGGCCAGAGGAGTTGCGAGAGTGAAGACCCTAGAGAAGAGGTCTCAAGGAGAAACAAGAAGAATGTTTGGATAGCCTTATTGAAGGAGAATTGAAGAAGTCCATTGGATAAGAGTTGAGGAGAACTTAAGGATAAGTTCCTAATAATGAAGAACAAGTTTTGAGGCAATTATTGCCATCCAAAAAAAAATCCCAAGGGAGAAGGATTTGGTACGAAGGTTTCCAAATTTAGAAGGACAATAGTGAAGACCTCAAGATAGTCATAATATTGAGAAGAAGGTCATTAGATAGGCCAATATTGAAGTAAAAAATTGACAAGGAGGTTGAAGGAGAAAGGATATAGAGAAGCCACCAAATTTGAGAGAATTTGTAATTACCATTGAAGGTAATTTCAAAGATAGGGGTTTATTGAATTTATAGTAAAATACAGAAGTGTTCTTGAAGAAAAAATCCAACTACAATTTGAAGGAGTTTCCTACCAAAATTTTAAGATTTAAGGATAATATTGTAGTGGATATATTAACTACTTTTACAATCTAAAATTTTTATATTTGAGGGCAATAAGAAAACAACAATTTGGGAAGCATTAGTAGCTACTAAGTTTTAGATTTCTAGGATATATCCTGAAGGAACATTAAAGCCACCAAACTATAGTACTAGGTAGCAAGTTAAAAGAGTTTCTAAGCTGCAAATAGGTGAGCTAAATAGTTTTTTTAGACAACCAAAAAGAGCTACAATTTCATAATCACCAACATCATCACCATCTACAAAGGTAAAAAAGGTATCCAACTAAGGTGCAAAAGGTTCATTAGTTGAAATTTTACATTTGGTTCTTTATTGAGTTTATTAAGCACTAATTTTAGGGTTTAGAGGTTGTACAAATAGGTTTCAATTTAAAGTCTTCAAGGTAGTGCAAAAGTTATAGTCTACAAAGTTCAAACCTGCACATAAAAATAGAAGTTAGATATATTTTGAGAGAAAGAAAAATATCAAATTTCTATTATCTATTCAAAGTAAAAGAAGACTCTACATATTTGCATATACTATAGTGCAAAGTATTATTGGAAAGCTTAGAATTATCAGTTAAAAAGTAGCTATGTAAGGACAAAGTTTCCAAGGGTTAGAAGGCAATATTGAATCCAACTTATCTTAGCTTACAAATGAAGTAGAAGCCACCACTTCGAGAAGCAAGGAGAGTTATTTTAGGAGTATTCAGGGTAAACACATATTCTTTTACATTCTACAATTGTAAAACACCTTATTAGAGCCATTTGTGAGAGCTCTAAAAGTGAAGTATCTCCAAGGAAAAGGGAGATAGTTTGGACAACATCAACCTATATTTTATCACCCAAGCATATCAAATATTGCTTATCAAAAGAAGTCAGTAAGAAAGGTGAAAGCAAAAGGTAGGATAAATAACTACACTAAGGACATCAAGTTAGGTATGTCTAGCATCTAAGTAGCCTTTGGTGAAGGCAAGATAAGGTACATCTAGAAGCCTTTGATGAAGGTAAATCAAGGTACCTCTAATAGTCGAAAGCCTTTGGTGAAGGCAACACAAGGAGAATACAACAACATATACCTCTAAGCTACGTAATTGAAAGGTGCATCACAACTATACAAGCATCATAGGACATAGTCTCTATTCTGCCCATGTAACATCATTAGAAGTAGCATCATTGGTGCTAAGACTCATCCTCCATTTTTCCCATGTGGTAATATCAACTTGTACCAAAGCAAGCATCACATTCAATTCAGGTATATATTTTGTAAGTATTTAGAGGTTATAAGGCAAACTCAAAAATGTTTGCTTCATCAAGATGAGGAGGAGATACATTTGATTACAACATAGATCATCAATTTTGACTCAATTTCAAGGAGTTACTCATTGCATGAAGCCACCGTATATACCTGGTTGGCACTCAAGAGAAGAATTGGAATAATCCCAAGAATAACAGTGAATGAGTGTTACGCAATTGATAATAATATATTGAATAACTTAAAGAAAGTTAGGTCACATTGGTGAAGGCTATGCACCATGTGGAAGAAGACGTTTTATGCAAGCAAGAGGGAAGTCACCACATCATTGAAGATAAATTGAAGCACACGGTGAAGAGGACTACTTGAGCATATAACATTATTTGAATAACACTCTCAAGGAAGCAATGATTACAACACCTATCACCAAGTCATTGAATGAAAATGTTAATACTCTTAACACCACTTGGCATAGGCATTAAAATAAGGTGCAACATAGTTTTTTGAAGAAGTTTGAAAAAATATAAGTGCCACTTGGCACTATCCACCTTACACTATAGAGGAGATGCTCATAAAAGAAACACATATATAGCGCATATAGTCAAGAAAAATTTAAACAAAATAAAGGAGTAAATTAAAGCAACACATAGGTAAAAGGAAGTAAGAGCATAAGGATCTCATTGATCAAAGATAAAATAGCATATAATAGCATATTTACGTAGAATAAGAGTACACAAGGTAAGTAAGAAGAGGAATAAGAGGTCTAAGTAGCACCTCAAGTTGATAAGAAGGAATCAACCACCATTAATACATAGGAAACTCGGTTGATTATAGTCAGTTTGCAAGTCAAAATTAAGCACTTGGAAGGTAAGAATTATCCTCATATATATTGCAAGTTCAAAGGTGAAATTAAGGCATATAAATTAAGGTTGATATCGATTAAGTTTTATACTCTAGGGATATTTAAATATAGGAGTAATAAGGTGTTAAAAGAAAACCTAGAAAGCATGTTGATTGCCTTAAGAAAGAAGTAGAAATTATAAGCATTAAAATATTTATTATTATTGCTTCAAACATTTGCAAATTATAAAACAAGGAGACATAAGTTTAATTTGCAAATACATAGTCTAAATTTCTAACTAAATAGATACAAGGAATTCTACATCAAATTGAAATTATAGAAATTTATAAATTTTATTATAAAAATGATATTTGGTATATTGATTCTGGTGCAAGTCATTATATGATAGGAAAATTACAATGATTTGATTACCTTGAACTTACTAACAATTCTAGGTTGAAATTGCAGATGGAAAATTCTATCATATACATGGATATGGATGTGTAACTCCTAGTAAATCATTTCCAAATATTTTGCTACATAATGTAATGTATGTTCCTAGATTATCATCTAATCTTATTTCAGTAGCAAATCTAGTAGAGAGAAAAAGGATAATTGACTTCAGATACTCAAATAGATTCAATAGTTGTCTCATCATAAATCAATATGAGATAAAATCCACTAGATCAATCCATAGAAACATATATATGCACCATATATAATTGGAATCTCATAAGATGTTGTTGTATTCCAAAAAAATGCTAATATATTTTCTAAGAAATATATTGTAGAAAATGAAGAACCAGGAGATTCAAAGAACTAGGAGATTCAAAATTAAAAGGATGAGAGGACAATAAAACTATGCACTACTTGGTCATCTACAAACTAAATAAGAAGAAAAACTTGATCAATATGAATAATACTTGAAGGATGAAGATCTTTATTGAAGACTAAAGTCTTCAATACCTAAATAATGTAATACAGGGGGTGTTGGAATACATTACATTATTTAGTTTTTACTAATGTACCATCATGGGTACACATTTATATTAGGAGTTTATTAGGATTTGAGTAGTTGATTAAAGCAATGTAATAAATACAAAAGTGTTAGAATGTGCAATGATGTAAATTTGCATGTAGTTCACATGTACATGAGTCCTTAGAATAGAATAGTAAGATGTCATAGGAATGTGGAAGGCAAAGAGGTATATCTCATTCTAAATAGGCCTTCATAGAGTAGAAGAATAATAAAGGATTCTGGAGTGCATAAGTAGAATAGTAGTAGATACAATGTAGATTATTTTAATAAAATGGAGAGGTAGTGACCTCCATTGAATAGTATTGGATATTTTTATTATATTTCATTAATGACTATTTCTTGGAGATACCCATTGCTTACTAAAGATATTTTGTGAGTGAGTTAAATATCCTTAGGTGTCGATCACATGAAAAGAGAAAGTGAGAAGATGTTTTTCACAGGACTATCCAAACTTTTGAACTCGTTTCAGTCATATCTCACTCATATGAACTCGGATTGAGCTAAAATTTTGAGGGTAGATGCCTGAAAAACCCTACAACGTCTCCACCAATTTTCATATAATTTGGAGCAACACAGATCCTAACGCATCCCTATGTGTGAATGAGATATTTGGAAAGCGGTTATGCGAGGTTTTCATCTGGGCTAAGTGCAAGCAGCTCCAGAGGTTGGTTTTTAGGGCCTTCGAGTCCTAGCGGATAATATTTTTGTGGTTTATGCTCAATATTTTAGAAGGAAATGTTGCAGGGGATCCAGTATGGGTTAGAAATTTGTATTTCAACAAATCATATTGTGAACTTGAGTGACAACAACTTCCAATTTGCTGCACAAAAAAAAAGTGAAAACCATACCTTTCCATGGCATCTAGGGCAAGGAGTAAAGAGATCACAAAACAATTTTTAAGTAGTTGATCAAAAAATGGCTCATATCTCAAGTGAATTTGGTGCTAAGGTGCACCCACAAAATAATTCTACTATGAAAACCCCTATCAAGGGTAAGAATTTTGAAGACTTAGCCCCAAAAATAAATTTTAGGGATGCCCTTCATGGTGGACAGCCTCAATACAATGCTAATATCAATATTAGGGCTTCCCATAAACCTCTAAGAATGCCTAATATTGATCTAAGGAAAACGGAGGTAGGATTTCTTAAAGTAGCTGATGGAACTCCTATTGTTTAGCTTGATATGGATAACATTCAGAGTAGCATTGAAGATTTGGAAAAAAGAGGACTAATTTTTTGGTTCGTGGGTTTTCGTCTGAGTCTATATGCTTTCAAAGTATGGGCTGCAAAAAGTTGGAAAACTAAAGGTGAGTTACAAATCTCTATTTATCCAAATGGTTATTTTCTTGTTTTATTTGCTAATAATGAAGATAGAGAGAAAAATTTTCAAGGGGTTCCTTGGTTTTTTGGAAGGGCAGGATTTTTCATGAAGCCTTGGCATACTAAATTTAAATTCAAAGAAGAGATGCCTTCTATAACTCCCGTGTGGGTTAGACTCTTTGGCCTCCCTATTGAATTTTGGAATCCTACTATTTTTTCTTCAATTGGAAACTCTTTAGAAGCTTTTATGATGATTGCTGATTGTACTCAAAATTTTGAACATATTATTTATGCTCGAATTTGTGTTTTAATGGATTTTGACAAACCCCTACCTAAAAATATCACATTAAAATTTTGGGAAGACACTTGGGAGCAAGTAGTGGACTATGGGAACATTTCTTTTTGTTGTATAATTTGCCATGAATATGGTCATTTTTCCAGTGATTGCCCAAATAAAATTCCTGATCAAAAGAAAGAATATATAAAATCAGCAGGTTTCCAAATACCTAAGAAGAAGAACACTCATAAAAAACCAATTATGAAGGATCAATCAAATTCACCTGCTAATATGTTTGAAATCCTTTCCACAAATGATGTCCCAAGTGAGGAAGAGGAAATAATGGAAACTAAAATCTTAGAAACACAATTTAAATATGAAGGGAAGAGCTCAGAGACAAACCAAAAAATCAAAGGTTTTCAACATAAAAAAAAAATGGAGAAAATTTACACAAGAAAAACAATCTTTCAAATGTCAAAACTTCAAATAACGCAGGTCCCAATATAGACTGCATTGAACCATCTAGTAAAATTTTGGATGTGTATGAGCATTCTTCAAGGTTAGAAGCCATCTCAGATTCAATTGGAATAAGTCAAGAAACAGGGGAAAAAAATTGAAGATGGATTTTAATCAAAAAGTAGGTTGCAAGACCAATCAATATCATATGGTAAAAGAAGGTGAAAAGCTTGTAGAGGAAGGTAAGATTAATGCCCTTCCCAAATTTTTTAGCCCTGGTATTAATGAAGATCGTCACTTGAAATATTGGAGGACTCAAAGGGAGTATTTCAAAACAAAATGAAATTAGAAGAATGATTCAGATAAATCATCCACATCTTGTTTTCCTTCAAGAAACAAAGATGTCAATGGAGGATATGGAATCAATTGCCAAAAAAATTTGGCCAGCTGGAAAAGTGGTTTTCCGTAGTTCCCAATGGACTTCTGGTGGCATTTCTTGTCTTTGCGACCCAAAAGAGATAGTTATTCACCATATGGTTGGCATTTGGGATTTTTTGGCTATAGCTATTCAAAGTAGACATTCCAACCAAATTATGCTCTGCATTACTATTTATGCTTCGACTTCTTTGGAGGAAAAAAAAAGATAGTGTAAGGATATTACTCATATTATCTCTCATTTTCCTGAAGCTTGGATCTTGATCAGAGGATAATTCAATACCATCCTCTCTCTAGATGAGAAAAGGGGGGGAAATAGAAATTTGGACAAAAGCACTGACCTCAGAGCGAATAAATTGTAAACCTTCATCTTGTGGATATCCAACCATTTAATGGCCTTATGACTTGGTCTAACATAAGGCAAGGATTATCTTGTATAATGGAGAGATTGGATAGGTTTTTGCTCTCTGAAAATTTCTTAATCCATGGTCACATTCGTAAAGTGAATACTCTTAATAATGCTAGTTTGGATCATTGGCGAGTCATGGTGGAAATGTGGAAAACCAATGTGAGTTTCTCTCCTTTTTGTTTTCAATTAATGTGGCTTAGAGGCATTTCCTTCAGACCTCATGTGCAACAATGGTGGAAGGAAGATAAACCTATGCATGGGACTAATATGTTCTATTTTACCAAAATACTGCAATACATTAAATCCAAAATCAAGACTTGGAAATGGAAAGAGTTTGGGGATGTTCATAAAAAAAACATGAAGTTATTGCTCATATTGAAAATTTGAATAATGAAATCCGTTTAGATGGCCTCACAGATAAGAGAAGTGCAAATGAAATTAAACTCACAACTCAGTTAGAGGAATGGGAAAAAAGAGGAGAAATCTTATGGAAGCAAAAATCTAGAATTCAATGGCTCAAAGAAGGAGATTGAAACATAAATTTCTTCCACAAATCTCTTCTAGCTTGAAGATCTCACAACTTTATTTCTTCCTTAAAATTAGATTCTGGATATGTTGTTTATACTTGGGATGGCATGAACTCTATTGTTGTTGATTACTTTTCCAATATTTTTGTTGCTACTCCTCTTGACTCAGCTTCACAACAAAATGTTCTTCAAGCAATACCTTCTCTTATCACTTTTGAGGAGAACTCTATTTTGACTACTCCTGTTACTATTAATGAGCTTAAACAAGTAGTTTTTAAAATGCAAAAAGGGAAAACCCCAGGTCCTGATGGTTTTCCCATTGAGTTCTACCAAGATTTATGGGATATCCTTCATGTTTATTTATTAGAGGTGGTGGATGAAGCCATGAAATCCAAAGAAATTTGAAGTTTATCAATAAAACTTATATTACTCTTGTTCCAAAATCTCAAGAGGTTGATCATATCTCAGCTTTTAGACCTATTGCTTTATGTAATGTTCTTCTCAAAATCATTACTAAAATCATGGCAGAAAGGTTGAAGCCTCTTTTGCATAAGATTATTTCCCCAGAGCAAGGGGGTTATGTGGAAGGATTTCAAATAGTAGATGAGATAGTTCTTGCTCAAGAAGCCATCCATTCCATGGATATGCAAAAATCTCCTTCCATGTTCATTCGGTTAGACTTATCCAAAGCTTATGACAGAGTGGATTGACACTTCCTTATCAAAGTTTTGAGGCAATTTGGTTTCTCTAAGGATTGTATGGATTGGATTATGGGATGTATCTCTTCAATTTCCTACTTAGTTCTTATCAATGGTAGGCCTTCTCAGTCATTCTCAGCTTCTAGAGGTATTAGGCAAGGTGACCTGCTATCCCCTTATTTATTCATCATTCTTGTTGAATGCTTGGGTAGGACTATAACCAAAAAGAGGGAAAACAAAACCCTTGAGGGATTTACCATTGCTCATGGAGCTAGACCTATATCTCATCTTCAATTTGTGGATGACTCTACTCTTTTAGGTAAAGCTACAGTTAAGGAAGCTTCTAATATTAAGCAAATCATTAGATATTTTTCTAAGGCTACTAGGCAGTTGATCAATGAAGACAAGTCTAAAGTTAATTTATTTCATTGTTCTGCTAGATAGGAATCCATGGTCTTGGATAAATTAATATATAATAAGACCTCCCTTCCAATCACTTATTTAGGTATTCCCATTAATATTCAAAGGCAGAAAAATAAATATTGGAATTGGTTTTTGGACAAAGTCAAGAAGAAAATTGGAAAGTGGACCAACAAGTGGCTTTCTTTTGGGGGTAGAATAACCTCGGTAAAATCAGTCCTTCAAGCCATTCATATTTATGTTTCTTCTGTTTTGAATATCCAAAAGGCTATTCTTCGAGAATTGGATCAAATCAGTCATCGTTTCCTTTGGAGTGGTACTAAGGAGAAAATAAAATGGGCCTTGGTGAAATGGGATACTTTATGTCTTCCAAATATTAAAGGGGGGTTAGGATTCCAGTATTCCATTAATAACAACAAAGCTTTAGTTACTAAATTATATTGGAGGATGTTGCATAACCCAAATGCCCTTTGGGAAAATAATCTTCATGCTAAATATACTGAGAACAAAAGTCCTGAAGACCTTGTTCGCTATCAACTTCCTACCAAAGGTTCTACCATTTTAGCAGTTCTTAATACTGGTGAGGATTTGATAAAAAAAATATATTTTGGATCATTCATAATGTTCAACAGGTAAATTTTTGGATAGATTCTTGGGATGGTCACAAGCATTTGATAACTTAGTTTCTCGATTGGAGGCCTTGGATGGAGGAGCTTCACCGAGCTAATTGGATAAAGGTGGCTAATTACTGTCGGTACCATACTAGTAATTCAAAGGTTGGTAGATATTGGATCCCTATTGAGGACTGGCCTATTCAAATCCTAGAAAGGCAAAGACAAGATATCCAATACATCCTTCATATGAGATCCCTCTCTTGGTCCCATGAAAAATATTGTTTTGGATGGAACAACACTACTAAGGGTGAGTATTCAGTTGCTCAAGGTTATTTGACCTTATGCCATAATAATCCCAACCATTCTTCTAACATCTTTTCTCAATTGTGGGCTCAAAATATATGGCCTAAGGTGAGGTTCTTTAATTGGATTTTATTGCATCGTAGGGTGCTTACTGGTGAGTAACTTATGAAGCGTGGTTTTCATGTCCCTTTTATATGTGATATGTGTGAAGAGAATGTAGGAAATCTCAACCATATTTTTATTGAGTGTACTTTAGCCTTTGAGCTATGGAGGAGAATGGCCACTTTACTTGGCTTACAGTGGTCCAATTTTTTTTACTTTTGAACACCTTTGGAGGGATTGGCCTAATCAAGAGGGTGTTGATCATTTTATTAGGCAGTTAGTTTGGATGGGTTCTACCATTCTTCTTTGGAATATTTGGAATGAAAGGAACAACTGAATTTTTAATCAAGATAGGAAGGATATTCACTATATTTGGTAAAATACCATAGCCAACTTAGTTGAATCAGTCCATCAACTCCTTAATCACCCCCAAAACTCCCACCAAAGATGGGATCAAGTGATGCAAATATTGAATGTTAAATATTCTAATGGTAACCAACTTAAAGGGAATGTGAGAATTAGTAATATGGATAGGACAAGAAATTGGCAACCTCCTCCTAAGGATTTTAGAAAAGTCAATACTAATGGAGCCTCTAGAGGGAACCCTAGAAAAGCCAGTGTGGGATGAATTGGTAGACTTTCATATGGCTCCATGGTTTTTACTTTTGTTGAGAATTTGGGTAGTCTTTCCAATAACCTTGCTAAGGGGTATGGTATCCTTAGAAGCCTTTAGGAGACTACTAAGGTTGGATGGGAAAAGGTGTTAGTTGAGTCTGACTCTCAACTTATGATTAATCTCTAGAAGACTCCTTCTAAGAATCATAAGGTGGATTGGAGAATAAAAAGAATTATTGAGAAGATTCAATTAATCCAGATGGGATTTTTGAAAGTTGATTACAATCATGTGGTCAGATATCAAAACAAGAGTGTTGATGCTTTAGCTAATTGGGCTTTGGACAAAGGTGATCTTACTTGTTATGGCCACCCTCCTATATGGTGGGCTTCTCAAATTAGGGAAGCTCTTCTTTCTATCATTTATTTGGATGGCTCCAATTCTGAAGGTACCTAGTTTCTTCTTTCTTTTTTTTTTGTTTCTCTTTGGTTCATTCAGTTTTTTTTTAGTTCCCTGGCTCATTCTATTCTTTATTTTGTTTTCTCTATTTATTCTTGCCTTAATAGTCTTCTGGCCTAGATAGGTCATTATTATGTTCATTTTTTTTTTCTTTTTTTTTTTTGTTTAGTTTTTTAAGGTGGGTGGGTTCTTTTGTTTTGTTTTGTTTTGTTTTTGTGTTCTTTGTAATGTTTTTTGTTGTTCTTGTGTTTTTGTTGTTTTGTGTTTTCTTTTTTTTTATTTTTCTTGTGTGTTTTTCGTTCTTGTTCTTGGGTTTCTCTTTGTTTGTGTTAATTCGTGTTTTTATGTGTGAGTGTTTTCTATGTTTTTTTTTTTTGTTTATTGTCTGATGTTGGTTGTTGTTTTTTTATCATTATTTTTTTTTTTTTTTTTTAGGTTTTGGTTGTGTTTATTTTTCATGTTTTTTTGGGTTATGTCTTTGTAGTGTTCTATTTTTTTTGTCTTGTTTGTGTTTTGTTATGTGGTTCTTGTGTTTTTCTATGTGGTTCATGTTGTGGTTTTTTTTATCTTATTGTGCGTGTTTGGTTGTGCTTTTGTTTTTGACACACTCAAGGAGCATGTTTTTTATTTTATTTTATTATTTTTGTTATTATTTACTTATTTATTTACTTATTTTTAAATTGGTTTTGTGTGTTTGTTTGCTCCTTGAGTATGTCAAAGTTGGTAGGCCAGGTCCGAGTCCTGGGCATTTTTGGCGAAATGGATACCCCTGCCTCCTTGGGTCTTACCCGAAAGTGGCATCACTTTTGGGATGTTTTCCAAAAAAAAAATACTATTTCTTGAGTACTTTAAAAAGTTTTTATCTTATTTTCAGGCATATTAGTTAGCCATAATCATAGTTATAACATTGCATGCTTATTCACATACTTGTAGTTGCATTTCCTTTAAGCTTATAGCTTCAAAAGGTAACATGTATAAGATTTACATAAGAAATAATTATGTATTGTTATACACAAATATATGTAAAATAAAATATGATATTTTCAATATTAATTTAAGATTTTTCTTCAATTGTTAAATATTTATTTAATCTTTGCAAATTGTTGAGTCTTTATTAGAATTCTACACATGAATGTATTTTAAATTTTATTTTAAAGAATTATATTCAATTGGTTATATAGGATTGAAATTACCTCACCCATATTATGTCATCATCATGTAGTGGTATTACAATAGCTTGGATATTATCCATGTATCACTTGGCAAGATTTAGACCTAGAGCTCCTCCTTAAATGTTGAGGAATCTAACTAGTTGAGATAATGCCATTTGAAAAAAGATATTTATTTTTATATTATGAATGTATTTAATTATAAATAAAACTTTGAAACTATTATTATTTTGAAAATTGCATTGTCCTAAATTCACAATGAAAATAAAATTTATAAATACTCATTGATAGTGGAAGCTTATTAAACTCAAAGTATATTTAAATACACACCAGTTTAATTAATGTTAATACCAAGGTGTCTCTACATAGCAATTTTGGTATGGAAAAATAAACTTGTTTTCTCTATGGATATGAAAATAGCTTAGAATTATAAAAATATTTCACAACATAAACTAAGATCCCAAACCCATCCATCAATTGTACTAGTTTTAGCAACTGTGAGTGTGAAAGAGTCTCACATTTAAGTTTCTTGCCTTAGATATTAGGATAAATTCATAGAATTGAGAATTCTAATACAATGAACATGAGTATATAGAAAGACATTTCTTTTAGAGAATATCTAATTTGGAATAAGGATGTCCTACTTAGGGGAAGTAATTCTTTTGCTATTCATAAACACAAAGAGGAATAGGTATAAGAGAATATTGATATATGAAGTAGATGAGTCACCAAAAGAATTATAATAATGACATAATTGAGTATAAACCATAGAGTTAATATATAAATTAAATGGATACCAAACAATTTTTCATAGCTTAAAAAATAGATCAAAAGGAAGTACAAATTGAGTTCACATTATTCAATGACTTTCCTTATGAAATGATTTTTATCATTCCATTTTTTAGTTTAAAAGTTATATATAAGTGATGGACCATGCTTTTTAGACTTGCATAATAATCTATGGAAGTGTACGTTTTGAGAAATATTAATAAAAGTAAGAGACATCATGCAAGATATACTTCTTGAAGAGAAAACAAGCTATGTGTATCTGGACATGTGTTACCATGGATATTTGAAAATCATATGATTAAATACCCTAAATTTTTATGAATATTTTTATACTTGAATAAATAAGTTGTTATTATTAGTATATGACTTCATAGTGAATTTAGAAATGGTTTAAAATTAACCTATCTAATAATCATCCATGTTATTTACTTTTTGGATGATAATTTATGATCCATAATGTTGTGGTTAAGTAAATATGGAGTGGAAATAAATGTTATGAGGTAGTTTGCTTTATTTTTAAGAAATTTTAATAAATATATTTATATTTTAAAAAGATATTTTGAAGAAAATATTCTAACATTTGAAATATTTTTTAACAAAATGTTATATCTTTATAAATATGAAAATAAAGGTTTGAATGTTTTTATGCAATAGAAATAAGTGTTAGCCACCCTAATAATTATGTTGTTTCATTTATTTATGATATTTTTTCTTGGTTAAAGTTGAAAAGGCATAGTATTCTATGGTTTCAAGTAAAGAGCATGCATATTTATGATACAATATGCATCCACAACTTATAATTTTTCTATGGTAATGGATTTTTTAATTGGTTTTTTAATAAAGGGTTCAAATTAGTGGATCTATATATAATACCTAAAACTTAAAGATACTTCCTATACTATATTTCTATAATATTTTGAATAATTGCACACATGATGTTGATTTAATACCTGTGCACATGCTCATATGATCCACTCTAGGATCTACTACTAAATATAATTTATGTACATGGGATATCCTCTAATGGGTATCCTAGAAATATGTTAGAAATCCACTAGTATCATGAACAACTCTACACATGCTACCTAAAATTTATTCACCTCCAAATACCAATACTCTACCAAGGTATTCAAGAGGGTTGGATTGAACCCTACCTTTGGCAGTAGGGCCATATGATACAAACCTACTAGTATCAAGAGTGAACAATCAACATAGTCAATGAAGGTCAAGAAAGCCTCCAACTCATGTGCCCTCTACTCCAAAATATCTAGTGTTTTAATCCTCTAATACAATAATACTTAGGATAGATTATTAATTAACATCCCAATTTCAAATGTAAACCTCGTCTTAACCCAAAAACTAGCCAAAAGATAGACTAAAAAAATACCATCAACAAGAAAAAACACCATCACAAATTGAAAGTTCCACCATACAAAAAATACACTATTAAAGTTTTGAAAGTGATGCTCCATGGAGAAAGTTTCATTGTGATACAAAATATTTATTGATTGGAAAAATTTCTGGTTCAATAGGGACATCACTATATAGAAGCATAACCCTTTGCTTTGGACATGATTTTTGAGACAAAATGCAAAATTGGTCCAGTTTCAAAGTACATACCTAAGGTCAATTTCTTCCTCCTACTATTGGTGTTCTCATGCACTCTACCTAATGTGTAAGTCTCGCTTAGTTGGTCTCATAATGAAATAAATATTTTAAAAAATACAAAAATTAAGGTTTAAATCTTATTAAACTCAAAGTATATTTAAATACATATCATTTTAATTAATGTTAATAGCAATGTGTCTCTAGCAACAACTTTGGTAGGTAGGATATGGAAAAATAAACTTTTTTCTCTATGAATCATCTTTAAAACTATAGAAAATGAAAATAGCTTGGAATTATAACTTTATAACAATATTTTTCACAACCTAAACTAAGATCTCAAATCCATCCATAAATTGTACTAGCTTAAGCAAGTGTGATTGAAAGAGTCTCACCTTTGAGTTTCTTTCTCTAGATATTAGGAGAAATTCTTAGAGTTGAGAATTCTAATAAAATAAAAATAGGATAGAAATGAAGACGTTTCTTTTAAATAAACTCTAATTGGGAATAAGGATGCCTTACTTAGAGGAAGTAATTATTTTGCTAATCATGAACAAAAGGAGGGATAGTTATATACTAATCTTGATCTAGAAAGTAGATGAATCATAAAAAGGATTCTAATTATGAGATAATTGAGCATAGACCATAGAGTTAATATATAAATTCAATAGATACCAACCAATTTTTCATAGCTTAAAAAATGGATCAAAAGTACAAATTGAGCTCACATTATTTGGTGAATATCCCTATGAAATGATATTTTCCATCATATTTTAGTTTAAAACTTATATCTAGGTGATGGACCATTATCTTCAGACTTTCATACTAAGCTATGAAAGTGTAGGTTTTGAGAAATATTTGTAAAACCAAGAGACATCATGCAAGCAATACTTACTTCCTTAAGAGAAATCAATCTATGTGTATGTGGATATGTGTTGCAATGGATATTTTAAAATAATATGATTTAAAACCCTCAATTTTCATGGACCCTTTTATGCTTGAATAAATAATTTCATGTCATTATTAGTATATTATTTTATATTGAATTAAGATGTGGTTTAAAATAAACCTATATAATAATCATATTTGTTATTTACTTCTTGGATGATAATTTATGACCCATAATGTTGTGGTTAAGTAAATATGGAGTGGAATTAAATGTTATGAGCTAGTTTATTTTTTATTTTGACCAATTTTTTTAAAGAAAATATTCTAACATTTAAAATATATTTTAACAAAATATTTTCTCTTTCTAAATATGATAGTCAATATTTGAATATTTTTATGCAATAGAAATAAGTGTTAGCCTCCCTAAGAATTATTTTGTATTTTCATTTATTTATGATACTTTTCTTGGTTAAAGTTTAAAAAGGCATAGTCTTTTTTGGTTTCAAGTAAAGAACATACATATTTATGATATGATTCTTCATGCATACACAACTTATAATATTTCTATAGTAATGTATATTTTAACTGGTTTTTGATAAAGGATCCAAATTGGTGGGTATAAACCCAAAAATTAATGCTTGTTCCTACACTATATTTTTATTATAATCTCAAAATTTTATTTCATTATATTTTAAATTTTACTTACCTACTTTATTATGTTGTACATGTAAGGTAAAAATAATAGAGAAAAATATGCATAATATCTTCCACTAAACTTAAGACATTACCATAATCCCTATGACTCAAAATTATTTAGAAATCTACTTCTACTTGTTTAGAAGCAATTAATAAGGAGAATGAAAGTGAAATGATAAAAAATAATCGATATGTCACATATGAGGATGTTGTAGATCATTGGTAGGTTAAGAGTAATAAGATATACAATGAAATTTGTTGAATACATCATAAAAAATATCAAAATATCATATTTCAAATATCTAATAACTTGAAATAAAACCCAATTTTTTTGCATATATTATTTTGCATTGATAATCCTAACACTAATATAAATAAGAGAAATATTCCTTACAAGTTGTTGGTTAGGTTTACTCAAATGTTGTGAGGAAAATTTTCTATAGATTAATATAGTAGTTGTGCTCAAAATCAATTATAGTAGTTAAATTAGGGTATTCAAATATGTAAATTTTTAAATAAATGTAATATAGGTATTAGGCATTTAACAGGTTTGGATACTTACAAGGATGATACAAGCCTAGTTGATATCTATGTAGCAATCAATCATGGTATGAGAGTTTGTAAAATATCTTTTCTATTCACATGGTGTATGTAGATGAAGGTGAAAACTATTATGCAACAATCACCATTGAGTGAATTGTATTCTAATACAAATTATTTGCATAAGATATATGTAACTAAAGTTATCAAAGATGATTTCATATTATATCAATGTTTGATCCACCTTATTTACTAAAATATGTCAAATTATTCAAGTTTAATGACAAAATAAAATTTCTTTATATGACCTAGTTATTCAAAGCTATAGCCAATTTGATTTAATGATTACATCTATGATATATAATTATTGATGCAGGAGCATCCGACGGTAGCAAGGCAATCTTGCATCAGACAAATTTCTCTAAGTATTTTGTTCTTTTCTTTAGCAAAGGCACAAAGGCAGAAGGTTGTCACGATATCACGAAATCAATTGGAAACTAAGGCAAGGAGGAAGTTTCATAGCGATATCACGACGTCGCAAGAAAGACCAAGGCATGGAGGAAGTTTTTCATGATATCGCGTCGTTGCGATATCGCGACAACCAAAAGGTGAATGCAAAGGCGGAGGTTTTTGTCACGATATCATGACAACGGATGAAAAACCAAGGCCAAGGCAAGAGCTATCGTGATATCGTGACGTCGTGATATCATGACACAAACCAAAACAAAGGGCTCAAAGGTGGGTTGGTCACGATATCGCAACATGTCGCAATATCATGACCTGTTGCGATATCACGACCAGAAGAAGACAAATGTGAAATAAACATGCGGATGGCCATGCGCACGGGAAAAGAGGCAATATTCACAGGTGGGCAGTCTAACAAAATGGCGGTTGTAGGTCAAGGGCCTATTAAATGCATGCTTTCATGGCAGATCAGGGGGTTGGCCAATTACGAAAGGAAAATTTAAGACTCAGCGGGGGAAGCCAATTTTGCAAGTTTTGATTAATACCTTCGTGCAGGTGGGTCATTAATGGCCTAGAGGGTCGAGACCTCGATAAAAAATCAAGCATTGTAATAGAATGGGGTGGTGGATCCGGGGTAAAGGATAGGAGTGAGAAAACCAAGTTGTAGCTACTGATTAATGTAAGCATGTGGGCTATGTTGTAGCTGGAAGTGTTTTTCCAAATTTTAATGAAGAAAAATTCGAGTTGAGAACGTGTCAATTTTTGGTCCACCATCAAGTGGTATCAGAACCTGAAGTTCCTAAGTGTGTAACAAATCGTCGAACGTGAGGCAGCTACACCAGGATCTGTGGAAGGGCTTGTGAGAGAGTGAGCAGAATGCCTCCAAGAAGAAACCCCATTGGCGGGAGAGGCATGGCATTAGCAGAAGATGTCTAAGTTTTGCAGAGGCAAATACAAGCCCTGCAAGAAGAGATGCATAGAAGATCGGAGCCAAGAAGAGATGAAGGCAGTGAAGATGAAGTGGATGAAGAAGAAAACCAGTTTGAAGAAGAAGAAGAAGCTATAGATCCGGCACAAGCCAGACTATACAAAGCCATATCCCAGATTGGGAAGAGGCCGAAGATGGAGGTTTCCACATATTTCGAGAACCTGGATCCAAAGGAATTGATCGACTGGATCAATGATCTAGAAGAATACTTTGAGTATGAAGAAGTTGAAGATCCTGAGAGGGTCAGATTTGCCAAGACCAAGCTAAAGGGTCATGCCAGCATATGGTGGAAGGGAGTGTAGCTAGAGCAAAATAGAAGAGGAAAAGAATGGATAACAAAATGGGCATGAATGGTGGAGAAGCTAAAAAGATAGTTTATTCTTGCAGATTACAAGTTGGATCTACTGATAAAAATGCAGAGTTTGAGACAGATGAACAAAACTGTCCAAGAATACATGGAGGAGTTTTATAAGATCTCCATCAAAACTGGCCATTTAGAAGCAAGCAAGGAGAAGGTGGCCCGTTATATCAATGGGTTGAGACCCAGTATCCAGGAATATTTGAGCTTAGTTAGAGTGAGCACCATTGAAGATGCTTACCAGTTTGCTCTAAAAATTGAAGAAAAACTGAACAGAAGGTTTGAGAGCAAGCAAAGAGGAAGAGGGCATGGAGGAAATATTGGTGGAAGAAAAGAGGAAGGAAAGGAGGAGAAGAAAGAAGAGGTTAGCAGCAGTCGAGATCAAAAGGAAGATGAGGAACCCAAACCCCAAGTTTAGAACAATGGCTACCTAAGAGGAAGAGGTAGATCTGGACGTGGGTATGGAAGAGGAGTGTTTCGGGGAACCTGTTTCCACTGTGGAGAAGAGGGACATCGGGCATATGAGTGTCCCCAGCACCCCAAGAGGGTGAACAAGAAACATGTGGGTCCTGCCAGAGCTACTGTGGTAGAGGAAGATGCTGAATCAAAACATTCTAAGGAGGCTGAGAGAGGAGAATTCATGGTCACAAGGAGAGCCATGTTGATTGATGAAGACAAACCAGAGCAGAGGAGAAGCCTGTTCTACACGCGGTGCAAAAGTTCAAGCAAAGTCTATAATGTTATTATAGACAATGGGAGTACAAATAACTTAGTCTCCGAGGAAATGGTCACTAAGTTGCAGCTGGAGAGGAGGAGACACCCGCATCCATAACAGATTATGTGGTTGCGGAAGGACCATAGAGCATGGGTCCGTGAACAGTGCTTAGTCATGTTCAATATTGGGAAGTACCAGGATGAGGTCCTATGTGATGTTTTCCCCATGGATGCTTGCCATTTTCTGTTAGGGAGTCCATGGCAGTTTGATCGAAGTGCAGTGAATGATGGTCATGCAAATACGTACTCCTTGACAAAATATGGAGTGTGCCACAAGTTAAAGCCATTACAAGCAGTGGACGAGAAGGTGTGCAGTAGTGCCAGAATTTGTCTGGTAGAAGGCAAAAAAAAAAAATTCCAGGAGATGGGGTTTAAGCAGGCTGTAGAGGCAGGTGCACGTTTGGAAATGTTATAAAATACATGGACCGAACAGCATAGAATTGAAGGTCACTTCTCCATTTACCCCGGGTGTCTGATGCAGGAGCATCCGATGATAGCAAGGCAATCTTGCATCAGACAAATTTCTCTAAGTATTTTGTTCTTTTCTTTAGCAAAGGCACAAAGGCAGAAGGTTGTCATGATATCGCGACATCATGATATCATGACATCAATTGGAAACTAAGGCAAGGATGAAGTTTCATAGTGATATCATGACGTCGCAAGAAAGACCAAGGCATGGAGGAAGTTTGTCGCGATATTGCGACAACCAAAAGGCGAAGGCGAAGGCGGAGGTTTTTTGTCACGATATCACGATGTCACAATATCGCGACGTCACGTTATCATGACAACCAAAAGGCGAAGGTGAAGGCGAAGGTTTTTGTCGTGATATTGCGACGTCGCGATATCACGATAACGGACAAAAAACCAAGGCGAAGGCAAGAGCTATCGCAATATCACGACGTCGTGATATCACGACATCGTGATATCATGACACAAACCAAAACAAAGGGCTTGAAGGTAGGTTGGTCATGATATCATGACATGTCACGATATCGTGACCTATTGCGATATCGGAACCAGAAGAAGACAAATGTGAAATAAACACGTAGATGACCATGTGCACGAGAAAAGAGGCAACAGTCACAGGTGGGTAGTCTGACAAAATAGCGGTTGCAGGTCAAGGGCCTATTAAATGCGTGCTTTCATGGCGGATCAGGGAGTTGGCCAATTACAGAAGGAAAATTTAAGACTCGACGGGGGAAGCCGATTTTGTAGGTTTTGATTAATACCTTTGTGCAGGTGGGTCATTAATGGCCTAGAGGGTTGAGACCTCGATAAAAACTCAAGCATTGTAATAGAATGGGGTGGTGGATCAGAGATCGGGGGTAGAGGATAGGAGTGAGAAAACCAAGCCATAGCTGCTGGTTAATGTAAGCCTACGGGCTGTGTTGTAGCTAGAAGTGTTTTTCCAGATTTTAATGAAGAAAAATTCGAGTGGAGAACGTGTCGATTTTTGGTCTGCCATCAATTACGTTTATTATGAGATCATTATTAATATAGTTTTGGATGAATATTTTAAGTTCCAATATATTGTGGAAGATTTAGAACATTTAGTGGTGTTAGATCTACCTCAACATTATATTGCATTATTTTTTTGAAAATATTGGTGGTGTTATTTGTAGAGTTGTTTTTTTCTTATAGGTATCAACCACATTAGTATTTTATGTAGAAAATATATTTTGACATTGATAGAAATGTTCAATAGAATTATTTTTATACTCTATTCCTAATTTATTTTATTTAAGTTTTATATAGTATATATTTTCGATTTTGTGATATATACTTTTTTCTTTCAATTTAGATATTGTTTATATTTTATTTAGGAGGAAATAAATTTAAAAATAGATTCTTAGATTTTGAGATGATGAATCACTCCTTTGTGAATTTATTACTAGAGGTGATGTAAATAATAGTAGCTTCGTGTTTCTCACTATGGAACTCATTGATGCTATAGTTAGTGTAAGGTTATCTACATCTATAAAATATAAAATTTATAGTGAATTACATTCATACATTAAATTTATTTCCAAACTACTTTATGGCATTGTCATAGTATTTAGTTTATATATTATCATGTATTCATTTTATGTGTTAAACCATTATCCACACTAAAAAATATATGGATATTCTTTAGTTTGAATAAATTTCCATGGTGAATGTAGACAACCAATTTTGTGCATAGGTATAATATTCAAGTTTATCAATCACTTCATAAAATCAACCTTTCAATCATAAAAATTAAATCAACCTTTCTTGTGTCTAAATTTAGAGCATTTTTTCTCTAAAAGCTAAAGCATTAGTACATAAGTAATAGCACTAACACCTTTATTTTAAATTAGCAACACTTTTGTAAAACACTTCAATTTTGATTGATTACATACATGGCATTGATGTTAATGCTTGAGTATATGACTAAGAATTTCACATCCCTATATTAGCCACTGAAGGCTTTATTGCTGACTCTAATTCATGTACATGGGATATCCTCTAATGGGTAGCTTCCAAATAAGTTAGATATCCATGAGTGTCATGAATAAATGTGTATATGGTACCTAATATATATTCACCTTTGAACACCAATGATCCACCAAGGTCATTAAAAGGGCTCGATTGAACCATATATTTGGCATTATATCCATATGATACAACCCTACTACTATTGAGAGTGCATGATCAACATAGTCAAGGAAGTCCAAGAAATTTTCTAGCTCATGTGCCCTCTACACATAACAATCTAGTGTTCGAAGCCTCTCCTACAACCATAACCAAGCCAACTTATTAGTTAACATTCCAATTTCAATTGTAAACCTATTCTTAATTCAAAAATTAGCCTAAAAAATTATACTAGAAAAATGCCATCAACAAGAAAAGTGAAAGTGCCACCATAGAATAAAACACACTATTGAGATGATGAATCACTCATTTTTTCAATTTATTACTAGAGGTGATGTAAATAATAGTAGCTTCGTATTTCTTACTATGGAAGTCATCGATGCTATAGTTGGTGCAAGGTTATCTACATCTATAAAATATAAAATATATAGTGAATTACCTTCATATATTAAATAGGTTTCTAAACTACATTTAAGGCATTGTCATAGTATTTAGTTTATATATTATCATGTATTCATTTTACATGTTAAACTATTATCCACACTAAAACATATAGGGAAATTATTTAGTTTGAGTAAATTTCCATGGTGAATGTAGATAACTAATTTTGTGCATAGGGATAATTTTTAAGTTTGTCAATACCTTCATCAAATCAACCTTTCAATCAGTCAAATTAAATCAACCTTCCTTGTGCCTAAATTTAGAGTAATTTTTGTTCTAAAAGATAAAGCATTAGTACATAAGTAATAGCACTAACAATGCTATTTTGACATAGAAACCTTTTTGTAAAATATTTCAATTTTGAATGATTACATATATGACATTGATGTTAATGCTTGACTATATGACTAATAATTGCACATACCCATATCATCCACTCTAGACTTTGTTGTTGACTATAATTCATGTACATGGGAGATCCTCTAATGGGTAGTCTAAAAAAAAATTAGATATCCATAAGTTTCATGAACAACTTTACAGAGTGTACATGCTCGATTGAATCCTACCTTTGGTATTATATCCATATGATACAATCCTACTACTATCGGGAGTGCATGATCAACATAGTCAAGTAATTCCAAGAAATTCTCTAGCTCGTGTGCCCTCTACACCTAATAATCTAGTGTTTTAAGCCTCTCATACCACCATAGCCAAGCCAAATTATTAGTTAACATCCCAATTTCAATTGTAAAACTATTATTAATGCAAAAATTAGCCTAAAAAATATACTAGAAAAATACCATCAACAAGCAAAGTGAAAGTGCCACCATAGAATAAAACACACTATTAAAGTGGTGAAAGTGACACTCGATGGAGAATATGCTATTGTGATTCAAAAGCATTATTGATTAGAATAAATTTATAGTGCAAGAGGGACATCCCTACATAAAAGCATTTCCCTTTCCTTTTGATATTATTTTTTATACAAAGTGTAAAATTGGTCCAATTCTAAAGTACATACCTAAGGTTGATCTCCTCCACCTACTATTGGTGTTTTCATGTGGTCTAGCTAATATGTAAGTATCAGTTAGTTTATTTTATATTTAATAAAAGTTTAAAAATATAAATTTGAGGTTGGAAGCTTATTAAACTCAAAGTATATTTAAATACATATCATTTTAATTAATGTTAATAGTAATGTGTCTCTAGCAAACACTTTGTTTGGTAGGATATCGAAAAATAAAATTTTTTTCTTTATGAATAATATTTAAAACTATAGAAAATGAAAATGGCTTGGAACTATAATGTTATAATAACAATAAGTTTCAAAAGCAATACTAAGTAATGATTTTCACATCATAAACTAAGATTCCAAACCCATCCATAAATTGTACTAGTTTAAACAAGTGTGAGGAGTGAAAGAGTCTCACCTTTAAATTTTTTGCTCTAGATCTTAGGATAAAATCATAGAATTGAGAATCCCAATAAAATGAACATGGGTAGAAAGGAAGACATTTCTTTTAGAGAATTCCTAATTTAGAATAAGGATTCCATACCTAGAGGAAGTAATTCTTTTACTAATCATGAACAAAAGGAGGAATAGGTATTTGAGAATCTTGATCTAGAAAGTAATGACTCACCAAAAGGATTCTAATTATGAGATATTAGATCTTAAACCATAGAGTCAAAATATAAATTCAATGGATACCAACAAATTTTTCATAGCTTTAAAATGGATCAAAAGGAAGTACAAATTTATTTCACATTATTCAATGACTTTTCTTGTGAAATAATATTTCTCAACATATTTTATAGTTTAAAAGTAATATATATATGATGTACCATACTTTTTGTACTTCCATACTAACCTATGGAAGTGTAGGTTTTGATAAATATTAGTAAAACTAGGAGACATCATGCAAGTGATACTTCTTGAAGAGAAATTAAGCTATCTGTATGTGGACATGTGTTGCCATGAATATTTCAAAATCATATGATTTAATACCCTCAGTTTTAATGGATCTTTTTATACTTGAATAATCAAGTTGATGTTATTATTAGGATATGATTACATAGTGAATTTAGGCATGGTATAAAATTAACATATCTAGTAATCATCTATATTATTTATGTTTTGGATGATAATTTATGACCCATAATGTTGTGGTTAAGTCAATATGGAGTGGAATTAAATGTTATGAGCTAGTTTATTTTTATTTTGACCAAATTTTAATAAATATATTTCTAGTTTAAAAAGATATTTTGAAGAAAATATTCTAACATTTGAAATATTCTTTAACAAAATATTTTCTCTTTCTAAATATCATAATCGATCTTTGGATATTTTTATGCAATAGAAATAAGTGTTAGCCTCCCTAAGAATTATTTTGTAGTTTTATTTATTTATTATATTTTTTCTTGGTTAAAGTTGAAAAGGCATAGTCTTATATAGTTTCAAGTAAATAGCATACATATTTATGGTACAATTATTCATGCATCCACAACTTATAATATTTCTATGGTAATGGATCTTTTAATTGTTTTTTTTTAAAGGATTCATTTTGGTGGATCTATAGCCAAATATTAATGTGTGTTCCTATACTATATTTTATTATAATCTTAAACTTTTATTTCATTATATTTTAAATTTTACTTATCTACTTTATTATGTCTTACGTGTAAGCATAAAACCATAGATAAAAATAGGTATAATGTCTTCCAATAAACTTAACCCATTACCATAATCCTTATGACTCAAAATTCTTCCAAAATATACTTCTACTTGTTCAGAAGAAATTAATAAGGGAAATGGAAGTGAAATGTTAAAAAGTGATTGATATGTCACATATGAGGATGTTGTAGATGATTGGTAAGTGAAAAGTAATAAGATATACAATGAAATTTGTTGAATACATCACAAAAATATCAAGATATCAGCCTTAAAATATCTAATAACTTGAGAGAAACACCTAATTTTATGCATATGTTATTTTGCAATGATGATCCTAACATTAGTAGAAATGATAGAAATTTTCCTTGCAATTTATTGGTTACATTTACTTAAATGTTGTGAGGGAAATTTTATATAGATTGATATAGTAGTCATGCTCAAAATCAGTTATAGTAGTTGAATTAGGATATCATATATGTAAAGTTTTAGATATATGTAATATATATTTTAGGGATTTTACAAATTTGGATACTTAAATTATTATCCAAGCCTATTTGATATCTATGTAGCAATGGATCATGGTTTGAGAGTTTTTAGAACCTCTTGTATATTCACATGGTGTATGTGGATGAAGATGTAAACTATTATGCAACAATCACCATTGAGTGAATTGCATGCTAGTAAAGGTTATTTGCATAAGATATATCTAACTAAAGTCATAGAAAGAGGATTTAATATTAGATAAATATTTTTTCCACATAATGTACTAAAATATGGTAATTTCTTCAAGTTTGATAGCAAAATAAAATTCCTTTAGATGACCTAGTTATTTAAAGCTATAACCAATTTGATTTAATTACTACATCCATCATATATATTTATGTTTATTATGAGAATGTTTAATATAGTTGTGGATGACTCTTTTAAGGTTCAATATCTTGTGGAAGATTTAGAACATTTAGTGGTGTTAGATCTACCTCAACATTATATTGTATTATTCTTTTTGAAAATCATCATGGTGTTATTTGTAGAGTTGTATTATTTTAGGTATCAACCACATTAGTATTTTATGTAGATAAATACATTTTGATATCAGTTTTCAATATAATTAGTTTTATACTCCTTTCTTAAAAAATTATATTTAAGTTTTATATGGTATATATTTTCTTTTTTGTAATATATATTTTTTTCTTACATTAAAAATATTGTTGATATTTTATTTATGAGGAAATCAATTTAAAAATAGGGCCTTAGATCTTGATATAATTAATTATTCCTTTTTCACTTTATTACTAGAGGTGATTCAAATAATAAATTTGTATTTCTTACTATGGAATTCATTGATAGTGTATTTAGTGCAAGGTTATCTACATCTACAAAATATAGAATATATAGTAATTTACCTTTATATATTAAATTGACTTCTAAACTACATTGATGCCACTATCATAGTGTTTAGTTTATATATTATCATGTATTATTTTTAAATGTTAAACCATTATCCATACTAAAACATATATGGATGTTATTTAGTTTGAATAAATTTCCATGGTGAATGTAGACAACCAATTTTGTGCATAGGGCTAATCTTCAAGTTTGCCAATCCCATCATCAATCAACATTTTATTAAGCCAAATTTAATCAACATTCCTTGTGTCTAACTTTAGAGCATTAATTGCTTTGAAAGCTAAATAATTAGCGCACAAGAAATAACATTAAAAATTATATTGTGACCTAGTGACCCTTTTGTAAAACCTTTCAATTTGGTTGACTACATACATGACATTGAAGTTAATACCTGACTACATAATTGATAATTACACATCCTCATATGAGCCACTATAGGTTTTATTTCTTATTTTAATTCATTTGCATGTGATATCCTCTAATGGATACCCTCAAAATAAGTTATAAACCCACTAGTGTCATGAACAACTTTGCACATGGTACCTAAAATATATTCACCTATGAATACTAGCTATACACCAAGGTGGTTAAGGGGGTTTGATTTAAACCTACCTTTGGAATTATATCAATATGGTACATCCCTACTATGGTTGGGAGAGCATGATCAACATAGTTAAGAAAGGCCAAGCAAGTTTCCAGCTCATGTGCTCTCTACACCTAACAATATAGTGTTTGAAGCCTCTCCTACAACCATAACCAAGCCAAATTATTAGTTAACATCCCAATTTCAATTTTAAACCTATTCTTAACCTAAAATTAGCCTAAAAAATTAGACTATAAAATACCATCAACACGCAAAAGCACCATCATGAGGTGAAAGTGACGCATGATGGAGAAAGTGACATTTTGATACAAAAGCATTATTGATTAGAAAAAATGGTAGTGTTACAAGGTCATCCCTTCATATAAGCATTTTCCTTTCCTTTGGATATGCTTTTTCAGACAAAGTGTAAAATTGGTCCAAATTTGAAGTACATACCTAAGGTTGGATCTCATTCATCTACTATTGGTGTTCTCATGTGTTCTTCCTTATGTCTCTCAACTACCACTCAATTCTCATTTCATTTTTTTAATTATTTATCATTATATCCTTCTAGACCTTACTTTATGCACACCCATACCTACCCTTAAATAATTCAAGCAATGCAAGAGCACTAGGTGTCTTACACAAATGGTCAACATATCCTTCTCGTGGATCAAATGGGCTAGTGTTAACCATCCCTTCATTCCTTTGAAGGGGTGCATTAATATTCTACTCCACATAAGTTATTTTATGTGGGTGGTAGATGTGCATAAGGCTTTTCTATCCATATCATGTCATTCTGAGCTAAACTTTTCCATAAGCCCCATTCCTATTTTTCATGAATGCCCTCTATCAACTTTTGATATAAAGAACTGATTAATAATTTTAATATTATTACTTAAAAAGTTACTTAATTAAAACCTATCTTATTAAATCCTCATAAAAGCAAGATCCACCTTGGAAGTTGAAAGGCATCCAGTTAATAAGAAACTAATATGATTTACTTTATTTTCCTTTTTTTTTTACTTATACCAAAACACCTGCAACATTCATTGTTTAACTCGCTATTTTTTGAAAGTACTCACCATCTAACCAATCATTTAGGTATAAGTACATAATTTTAATATAATTTCAATTAGTACATTTTTTGAATAAAAATACCTCATTTAAAACATAGCAAGATAGAAGCATAACCATTTAAAATAACTTCATCATTCAAGGATAACATTTAATTACTTTAACTAACATATAGCAAAGGTACATCCAACAAGAGAAACCTATATAAAATCCTAACACAACACATTTCCTTTACCCTGAGATAAACCCTCACATGGGAAAACCTAGCATTAAAATGTGTACTCTTTAATTATCCTCCCAAAATGGTTGAATATGTACAATGAGATAGAGTTACTTTCAATTGCCTCTACTCTCTTTAAAAATATATATTATACATCTCTAGGCTTACCAATATGAAATAATCCTTCATTTCATATACATGGTAGAATTCATATGCTCAAGAACATGTATTTACAACACCTTTCCTATATACCTTTGCACTACAAGAAGAATCAACAATCCATATTATCATTTCATACACTTCTTTCGACTCTAGTTAGTCAATAGAAGGTAGACTAAATTTTATTTCCAATAATTCTAGTTACAAAATGAGAGAAAGCATTCATAAATTCATCTCTAATATTTCTCCTAATATCTAAGAGGTTTACAATATTCTGAATGATTGTTGTTTTGATTCACTCCTGGAGAAAAGTGCAATCCCCATTCATTCTCTACTAATATGGTTACTTCCTTTTGTAAAAATATTTTAGGAGTTTTGGTCTACCATAGGCTAGACTCTCCTTCTCTCTATGGTGACACCAAGGTCCAACCTATTTATTCTGAGTATCTTAGCTCAAATCTAATATAAATGAAGATTATGAATCAACTATGCTCATTCCATATGAGCACAACTGACGAGTCTCGATCATGCTACCTCATGAATATTATTGGTTTAACTCCAAACTAACATAATCTATGACTTGAAACATCAGCTAAAACCATATGAAACTCATTATCAAACATGGCACCTAGAATATCCTTTAGTTGGGACAACATAGAGGTTATCTACATCTAACTCTCCCATAGTGGGTCTTTCTAACACAATTACAACACCAACTATCATTCCAATGAAACAAACATATTAAAATTAAAACACAACCACTAAGATGCTAAAGACATCATTTCCAAACCCAATAAAAGGTGAGAGCATAATAACCTTCCCAAAATAATTTATGCTCACTTACCAACTCCAATGTTACACAGAGTTACAACCATGCTAGCATGCTAGATGCCTGCAATCACAGAAGATAGAATAGGTAACTCCAAGGTAACCTAAGATACGTTAGCTTACAGATATTACTCTGAACATTGCTAAAGTTAACCAATATAGGAGTACTTCAGGCTCTGATAAATGCAAAAGGGTTTAATTATATTCTACCCCATTTTCGTAGCGCTTACTTAACAAGAGATGTCCAACAATTGTCAAATGTGGGTTTTATTTTGAGTCCATATTGAGATGGAAATCCTCTTACCTATCCTTATAGGGAATGCTACTGGATGTAATGGTACACAAATCTATACAACTCCTTCCTCAAACTTCCCCTAGTAACACTATACTTATCTATCACATACAACAATAACAAGAAGTTTCTTCATTCTATGGAACTCTAATATCATTGAGATACATAGAGATTCCTTCACCAAGGAAACCCGACCAACATCGAGCTATCTAAACAACTACATTTAAATGATTACTTTCAAATAACAATATAACGTAAATGAGAGTATCTACTTATTACTTGTAGATAGTAGTTTCTCTTTTCCTTCTGAAACACCAGGTTTCACAATATCATCCATATTTCAATTTTGTCGAGCTCTATCACTTTCTCTTGCATTTCTTCTCCAACCCACCAAACTCGGTTTTCTCTACCACTTCTTCCTTTTCTCCATATTCGCTAATCTCCATCAATGGTCCAAGTCGTTACACCCCCACTCTCATCCACATTTTTTAATTTATTCCTCCTTGCCACTTCATCCTCTTCAATTGAGGTTATCAAATTTGCTTCGATGTGGCAGGTTGAAAAGCTCCAGATCACTCATCCCATTATGGATTAACAACCACCATGGTAATAAAGTTGAGTTAGTCCCTTATTGGAAGTAAATGCATTACCTAAATAACACAAAATTAGGTCTTCACATGATTGTACTTCACTAGCTTTCCTGGTGTACAGGGGGCATAATATTCATCACAAGGAAAACACACATCAAGGCATTAGTCTAGGTATATCTTTAAGTTACACTTGCTTGGAATAAATAACTACAATATTTTGTTAGATACCCCATCACAAGATAACCTATCAAAACCCAAATAGCCACATTAGCCTTCCATGATATAAATGACATGCATACTCAACACATAAAATAATAAGTCATTTCTTCAATAGAATATATCATTTTTTCTACATTACGAATGTTTTGCTCACTAGCCATGAAAGGATCAATCATTCCTTAAATAAAGCAAGCACATCAAAACATAAATTCATCCATATAAAGAGTCTACCAAGGGAGGGTCATGACATCATCCCCCTTAGGTTTAACATAGTCCTCTATGTTTTAATCCTTATAAACATAACATAATATTTAAACAACATTTTCAAATAGAAATGGAAAGTGTTTTTGCATATCCACTACTTTTTCCCAAGTAGCATTCCTTTCAGTGTATCGATCCCACTGAACTTTGCACTGCTCCAAAGTTCCTTTCCTCATCGATTTGGATCGAAACTCAAGGATTCTTATTGGTTGAACCTCTATAGCCTCTGGGTTCACCATCTACAAATTAGAAAAATCCCACACATGCTCTGGATTAGCAACATACTTTTAAAGCAAATAAATATGAAAAGTGTTGTGAATCTTGGATAGATTGGGTGGTAAGGCAAGTCGATATGCCACAGGACTAATCTTCTCTATGATTTCAAAGGGTCCAACAAAGTGAGGATCTAGATTTGTGGACTTAATCATGCTCTTCTTAGGCTTTACCCTTAGAAACACTCTGTCATCCACATAGAAATTATTTTGGTGATATTTTTAGATCGGCATAGCTTTTTTGATAGTCTGCAACTTCCTTCAACATCTCTCTGATCACCCTCAATTGTTGCTCCATTTCTCTAACTATTTTTGGACCAAGCACAATTCGATCTTCTATATTATCCCATATCAATGGTGTCCTACACTTTCTACCATACAAAGCTTTGAATGGAGCCATGCCTATGGTTGAATGGTATTTGTTATTGTAGGTAAATTCTACCAAATGCAAGTAATCCTCCCAACGGGTTTTTTTATCCATATAGTACATGCGAAGCATGTCTTCTAGCACTTGGTTCACTCTTTCAGTTTGTCCATCAATCTCTAGATGGTAAGTAGAACCAATGGCACGATGCAAGGATTACCAAAACTTAGATGTGAATTTTGGGTCCCTATCTGATATGATTACCTCCAAAAAACCATGAAGCCAAAATATTTTCTTGGCAAATCTATTAGCCACAACCATGACATCATCCTTGGTGTTCTTGGGTATAAAGTGTACAACCTTGGTCAATCTATCGACCACTACTAGGATTGCATCATGCTAAAACCTATTATTAGGCATCCCTACTATGAAATCCATAAAAATCACTTGCCATTTTTGCATAGGCACATCATGCGGATACAACAAACCAGCAGGATGTCTATGTTCTACTTTTACCTTTTGGCATTCAAGGTATTGAGCGATAAATTTAGTTATGTCTCTCTTCATTCCTGGCCATAAGAATATCTTTTTCATATTATCCCTCATATTTACTCCTCTTGGATGAGCAAAATATGGAGATCTATGTACTTCATTCATAATCATCCTTCTCAAATTTCTAGTCTCAGGAATTACTACCCTATTCTTAAAACATAAGAAACCATCCTTGATGCCAAAGTCCTTGTTTTCATCAGGTTTCCTTTCCATCCTTTCTTGAATTTGGTTGTAGTATGCATCTTGATTTTGCATTTCCTTGACTTTTTCCATCAATTCGACATGGATGTGAGACAAAAATGCTATATGTCTTCTCCTACTCAATGCATCAATGACTTTATTCTCTTTTCCTTTAATATACTCAATACCAAAATCGTATTCTATGAGGAATTCCATCCACCTCCTCTGCCTAGCATTGAGAAAAGGTTGAGTAAATATGTATTATAGACTCTAATGATCTATCCTTAGCTCAAAGGGTCTACCAACTAGATAATATCACCAACTCTTGAGAGCAAAAACTACAGTTGCCAACTCTAAGTCATGGGTTGCATAATTAACTTCATGTCTTTTCAGTTTTCTATATCCATAAGCTACCACTACTTCTTCCTATGAGAGCACTCCTCCCAAACCTTCTAATGATGCATTAGTAAAAATTGAGAAACTTCCCCAAATATCAGGTACTTTTAGTATAGGAGGAATGGTAATCTTTTTACTTTAGCAAACCAAAGGCTTCCTCACATTTCTCTGTCCACTTGAATTCTTTTCCTTTTCTCTGAAGGTTGGTTATTGGTGAGGTGATCTTGACATAGTCCCTCACATAATGCCTATAGTATCTAATTAAGCCCATGAAACTTCAAACTTCTATCACATTTGTAGGTGGTGGCCAATTCAAAATGGCTTCTATTTTCTTAGGATCCACTATGATCCCTTCATCTGAAATAATGTGTCCTAAGTATTGCACTTATGACACATAAAATTCACACTTGGATAGGTTCCCATATATCTGACTTTTTCTTAATAGTTATAGCACAATCCAGAGATGTTGATCATGCTCTATCTTATTTCTAGAATATATCAAGATATCATCCAAAAAATACCAGTACAAATCTATCCAAGTACTTCTTGAAGATACTATTCATCAAATTCATAAATACCGCTAGAGCATTTTTTAAACCAAAAGGTAAGACAACAAACTCATAATGTCCATAACAAGTTTTAAAGGTTGTCTTATGTGTATCCTCCTCATGGATCCTCAATTGGTGATATCCTGATTTCAAATCAATCTTTGTAAAGATTATGGCATATTTGAGTTGATCGAAGAGATCTTTGATTCTAGGTAGAGGATATCTGTTCTTTATGGTTGCCTTGTTTAACATTCTATAATATATGCATAATCTCAAGGAACCATCATTTTCTTTACAAATAGTACTAGTGCTCCCCAAGGTGATACACTTGGTTTGATCAATCCTTTCTCTAGTAACCCTTGCAATTGCACCTTCAACTCTTGCATTTCTATGGGATTCATTCTGTAAGGAGCTCTATGGATGGGTTCCATTCTAGGTTGAATCTCAATAGTGAAGTCAAATTCCTATTTAGGGGGTAATCCAAGTAAATCCTCTGGAAAGACATCCCTAAATTCCTAAATAATTGGATGCTTCTCAAACATCTCTTCCTTCTTTCCTTCATCCATTTCATTTATCTTAACTACATAGACCATTCCTCATTTTTTTATGGTCTTCTTAAGTTGCATTGTCCAACAATATTTGAGGTTGAAAAGCCCCCTATAGACTATACATCCTATGCACAACACCCCTATCATCTGTGTACTCAATCCATCTATCCTAAAAGTTGAGTACTGCTTTATGTACTTGCAACCAATCCATTCCTAGGATTATGTCAAAAGCATGCAAAGGAGCTACATACAAGCATCCTATAGTTGTTCCACTAGGTAAATTGATTTTTGCCATAGGGTAACATTGATTAATGGAGTAGGTTTATCCTGAACCATACTTGACCTTCCACCCATGAGCCAAGATTCCTAGCCTTTCTAAAATATCTTTAGCTAAACTAGTGGAAATAAAACTATCTGTAGCACCACTATCAATCAATATTTTAACATTCCTACCAAAAATATTACCTTTAATCACTAGTGGTATGGCTTGACCATCAAGATTTTGGTTTCTTGTAGCTACATAAATCTTGTGTGTGGGCTCTCTAGGTGTAGTTTCTTTGTACATTGGTTCCTTTCCTTTGGAATTCATTTCTATTATCCATGGATAATTAGAAGCATAATGTAGTCCTCTACAAATATAACATCCTTATTTTAGTCCTAGATGTTCTTTCCACTTCTATCCCTCTTCTACTTTTTTTATAGATGGAGAATTAGCCTATCCTTGTAACTATTTGTTGTTACCCTTGTTGTTGTTTCGGTTCTTCCCCTAGAACCTTTTCCTAAACTTCCCTTTCTTCCTATCATTTCCTCGGTCCTATTGAGAGAAGTTCTTGCTTGCCTGTTTCTCTTCCCATTTTACAAAACCTACACTATTTCTCTTTCTTAGTGCCTCTCTACCCTCTTCATCTAATATTTCATAATCAAATTAGGGTTTGAGATATGTTTCCACTTTCCTAGCTAGATCATAGGCCTTCTATAGAGTAATAGGTTCCCACATATCCACTTCTTGTCCTATTCTAGGATCTGCTCCCAGTATAAACTTATGGACCTTCATTTTATCATTATAAGTAGGTACATATTTTATTAGTTTGATAAATATTTGATAATACTTTTCCACTATCCTAGTTCCTTGGTGAAGTCTAGTGAATTCCTCAAATTTTTGGGAATAAAAGTGTTCCATGAGAAATCTATCTTTGAAGGCTTTTACAAAATCTTCCCATTTTAGGTCAACTACTGCCTCAAGACCCATTTCATCACTAAATGCTTCCCACCAAGCTAGACCATCACCTTGCAGATGTAGTGTGGCATAAGATGTTCGAGTGCCTAAGGAAAAATTCTTCATAGTGCAATAGGTTTCTATTTCCTTCAACCATACCTTGACCTTATCACCATCTTCCTCTCCATTAAACTTGGAATATTTCAAATATTTCATTTCCTTGCCCAAATCAGCCTCTAATCAGACCCTAGCCTATTGTGCCTCAGTAAGAGGTTCATTTGGATGACTCACTCTAGGGTTACCTACCTATGTTTCTCAACTCAACATGACATCCAACAATTATTTTTGGGTTTCTACATGTTCCTAAAGTAGAGCCACTATCTCAGTGAGACTCTCATTACTAGGATTTTCCCTTTCATCACTAGGGTTCCCTGAACCCACTTTTGGATTCCTATCCTCCACATTAGTCTATCGTGTATGCCTTGTTGATGGGGCAACACTTCCTCTTCTTCTCTTTGGTGGTATTATCCCTAGCCATACACAAAATAGGTAGTAAGAATTCATTAGAAATTAGTCTTTCAAATTGCTCTTCTTACTAATAATCATTTACCCTATCATCTCAAGAAATTCAATAGATTTACTTCTAATAGGTGTTCTATTGGCAGGGGTCATTTCCTTCATAGGTATGCTTCCTATCACATATCAAAACTATTTTCTATGTAGTGAACCTTTCCCACTATGAACCATGCTCTAATACCAAATGTCAACTACCACTCAATTCTCATTCCAATTTTTTTAAAGGGTCTCTATCATTTTATCCTTCTAGACCTTCCTTGAGGCACACCCATCCCTACCCTTACATAATTCAAGCAATGCAAGAGCACTAGGTGTCTTATACAAATGGTCAACCTATCCCTCTCATGGATCAAATGAGCTAGTGTTGACCATCCCTTCATTCCTTTGAAGGGGTATGCTAAGATTCTACTCCACATAAGTCCTTCTATGTGGGTGGTAGATGCGTGTAAGGGTTGTCTATCCATATCATGTCATTCTGAGCTAGACTTCCCCATAAGCCTCATTCCTAGTTTTCATTAATACCCTCTATCAACTTTGATATAAGAACTGATTAACACTTTTAATCTTATTGCTTAAAATGTTACTTAACCAAACCCTATCTGATTAAATCCTCATAAAATCAAGATCCACAATGGAAGTTGATAGGCATCCACTTAATAAGAAAACAATATGAGTTTCTTTATTTTCCCTTTGTTTTTACTTATACCAAAACACCCGCAACATTCATTATTTAACTTACTATTTTTTTCCAAAAGTACTCACCATCTAACCAATCATTTGGGTAGAAGTACATTCTTTTAATATAATTTCCATTAGTACATTTTTCGAATAAAAATCCTTCCTTTAACAAATAGCAAGATAGAAACATAACCATTTAAAAGAACTTCATCATCCATGGACATCATTTAATTACTTTAACTAACATATAGCAAAGGTACATCCAACAAGAGAATCCCATATAAAATCCACACACAACACAATTTCTTTACCCTGGGAGAAACCCCCACATGGGGAAAACCCAACATTAAAATCTGTACTCTTTTATTATTCTCCCAAAATGGTTGAATACGTACAATGAGATAGAGTCACTTTCAATTACCTCTACTCTCTTTAAAGAAAAATATTATACATCTCTAGGCTTACCAATCTAAAATAATCATTCATTTCATACACATGGTAAACTTCATATGCTCAAGCATAGGTATTTACAACACCTTTCCTATCTACCTTTGCACTACAATAAAGAATCAACAATCCACATTATCATTTCATTCATTGCTTCCAACTCTAGTTAGTCAATAGAAGGTAGACTAAATTTTGTTTTCAATAATTCCAGTTACAAAATGAGAGAAAGCATTCATAAATTCATCTCTAATATTTCTCCTAATCTCTAAGAGGTTTAAAATCTTCTGAATGATTGTTGTTTTGTTCCACTCTTAGAGAAAAGTGCAATCCCCATTCATTATCTATTGAGACCGGGGGGGACCGGGGGGGGGGGCCCCCTTTTGGGCCCTTTTGGGGGGGGGGGGGGCCCTGGGGGCCCCCCAACACGGGTGCATACTAAAATGGTTACTCTGATTTATAAAACACTTTTAGGAGTTTCAGTCTACCATAGGCTAGACTCTCTTTCTCTCTATGATGACACCAAGGTCCAACCTATTTAGTCCAAGTATCTTAGCTTAGATCTAATATAAATGAAGACTATAAATCAACTATGCTCATTCCCTTTGAGTGCAACTGATGAGTCTCGATCATGCTACCTCATGAATCTTATTGGCTTAACTCTAAATTGATGTAATCTATGACTTGAAATGATGGCTAAAACCACCTAAAACTCCTTATTGAATATTGCACCTAGAATATCCTTTAGTTGGGATACATAGAGGTTATCTACATCTGACTCTCCCTTAGTGGGGCTTTCTAACACAATGATAACACCAACTATCATTCCAATGAAACAAATATCTTAAAATTAACACACAACCACTAATATTTTGAAGACATCATTCCTAAACTTGATGAAAGGTGAGAGCATAATAACCTTTCCAAAATAATTTATGCTCACTTACCAACTCCAATGTTACATAGAGTTACAACCATGCTAGCATGCTAGACTATCGTGATCATAGAAGATAGAATAGGTAACTCCAAGGTAACTTAAGATACGTTAGCTCATAGAGATTACTCTGACCATTTCTAAAGTTAACCAATACAAGAGTACTTTAGACCCTCCAATAAATTCAAAAGGGTTTAATTAGATTCCACTCTATGCTCATAGAGCTTACTCAACAGGAGATATCCAACGGTTTATCAAACGTGGGTTCTATTCCTAGTCCATCTCGAGATGAGGTTCCTCTTACCTATCCTTATAGGGAATGCTACTGGATGTAATGGTACACAAATCTATATGACAATTCCTTCCTCAAACTTCCCCTAGTAACACTATACTTATCTATCACATACAACAATAACAAGAAGTTTCTTCATTCTATGGAACTCTAATATCGTTGAGATACATAGAGATTCCTTCACCAAGGAAACCCAACCAACATTGAGCTATCTAAACAACTACATTTAAATGATTCCTTTTGAATAACAATGAAATATAAATGAGAGTATCTACCTATTACTTGTAGATAGTAGTTTCTCTTTTCCTTCTAAATCACCCAATTTCACACTATCATCCATATTTTTATTTCACCAAGCTCTATCACTTTCTCCTACGTTTCTTCTCCAACCCATCAAACTCGATTTTCTCTACCACTTTTTCCTTTTCTCTATCTTCGCTGATCTCCACCAGCGGTCAAGGCATTACACCCCCACTCTCAACTACTTTTTTGATCTATTCCTCCTTTCCACTTCATCCTCTTCAATCGAGGTTGTCGAATTTGCTTCAATGTGGTAGGTTGAAAAGCTCCATATCACTCATCCCATTATGGCTTAAAAACCACCATGGTAATAAATTTGAGTTAGTCCCTTATTGGAAGTAAATGCATTACTCATATAACACAAAATTAGGTCTTCACATGATTGTACTTCACTAGCTTATCCTGGTGCACAAGGGGTATAATCTTCATCACAAGGAAAACACACATCAAGGCATTAGTCTAGGTATATCTTTAAGTTACACTTGCTTGGAATAAATAACTACAATATTTCGTTAGATACCCAATCACAAGATAACTTGTCAAAACCCAAATAGCCACATTAGCCTTCCATGATATAAATGATTTGTATACTCAACGCATAAAATAATTAGTCATCTCTTCAATAGAATATATCATTTTTTCTACATTATGAATGTTTTTCTCACTAGCCATGAAAGGATCAATCATTCCTTAAATAAATCAAGCACATCAAAACATAAATCCATCCATATAAAGAGTCTACCAAGGGAGGGTCATGACATCATCCCCCCTTAGGTTTAACATAGTCCTCTGTGTTTTAATCCTTATAAACATAACATAATATTTAAACAATATTTTCAAACAGAAATAGAAAGTGTTTTTGCATATCCGCTACTTTTTCCCAAGTAGCATTCCTTTCAGTGTATCCATACCACTAAACTTTGCACTTCTCCAAAGTTTCTTTTCTCATTTATTTGGATTGGAACTCAATTATTCTTATTGGTTGAACCTCTATAACCTTTGGGTTCACCATATACAAATTATAAAATTCCCATACATGCTCAAGGTTAGCAAAAGACTTTTAAAGTAAAGAAATATGAAAAGTGTTATGAATCTTGGATAGATTTAGTGGTAAGGCAAGTCGGTATGCCACAGGACTAATCTTATCAATGATTTTAAAGGATTCAAAAAAGTTAGGATCTAGCTTTGTGGACTTAATCACGCTCTTCTAAGGCTTTGCCCTTAGAAACACTCTGTCACCCACATCAAACTTTTTTGGCATTATTATTAGATCAACATAGATTTTATGACGATCTACAGCTTCCTTCAACATCTCTCTGATCACCCTCAATTGTTTCTCCATTTCTTTGACCATATATAAACCAAGAAAATTTTGATCTTCTATATTATCCCATGTCAATGATATCCTAAATGTTTTGCAATACAATGCTTTGAACAGAGCCATACCTATTGTTGAATGGTGTCTATTATTGTAGGTAAATTCTACCAAATGCAAGTAATCCTCCCAATAGGCTTTCTGATCCATAAAGTACATGTAAAACATATATTCTAGAACTTGGTTCACTCTTTCAGTTTGTCCATCAGTCTCTAGATGGTAAGTATAACTGATATTCAATCTAGTACCAATGGCACAATGCAAGGATTTCCAAAACTTAGATGTGAATTTTGGATACTTATCTAATATGATTACCTTCAAAAAAGCATGAGGTCAAAATATTTCCTTGGAAAATCTATTAGCCACAACCACAAAATTATATTTGGTGTTCTCAGATATAAAGTGCACAACCTTGGTCATTTTTTCGACCACTACTAGGATTACGTCATGCTAAAACATGTTCTTAGGTAGCCCTAGTATGAAATACATCAAAATCACTTACCATTTTTGCCTAGTCACATGATGCAGATACAACAAACCAACAATATATCTATGTTATACTTTTACCTTTTGAAATTCAAGGTATTGAACGATAAATTTAGTTATGTATATCTTCATTCCTTGCTAGAAGAATGTCTTTTTCATATTCTCCCTCATATTTACTCCTCCTAGATGAGCAAAATATGAAGATTTGTGTACTTCATTCATAATATTTCTTCTCAAATTTCCAGTCTCATGGATTACTCCCCTATTCCTAAAATATAAAAAACCATACTTGATGTCAAATTCCTTGTTTTCATCAAGTTTTATTTCCATCCTTCCCAAATTTGGTTGCAGTATGCATCCTGATTTTGCATTTTCTTGACTTGTTCCATCAAGTCAACATGGATGCAAGATAAAATTTCTATATGTCTTATCCTACTTAATGCATCAATGACTTTATTCTCTTTCCCTTTAATATACTCAATACCAAAATCATATTCTATGAAAACCATCCACCTTCTCTACCTAGCATTAAGAAAAGGTTGAGTAAATATGTATTGTAGACTCTAATTATCTATCCTTAGCTCGAAGGGTCTACCAACTAGATAATTTTTCCAACTCTAAGTCATGGTTTGCATATTTAACTTCATGTATTTTTAGTTTTCTATATTTATAAGCTACAAATGCTTCTTCTTGTGAGAACACTCCTTCCAAACCTTCCAATTATGCATCAATACAAACTGAGAAACTTCCTTTAAGATCAGGTACTTTTAGTATATGAGGCATGGTAAGATTTTGATTTAGTAGACCAAAGGCTTCCTCACATTTCTTTATCCACATTAATTATTTTTCTTTTATTTGAAGGTTTTTTATTGGTGAGGTGATATTGGTATAGTCCTTCACATAACGCTTGTAGTATCTAGTTAAGCCCATGAAACTTCAAAATTTTATCACATTTGTAGGTGGTCGCCAATTCAAAATGGTTTCTATTTTCCTATGATCCATTATGTTCCCTTGATCTAAAACATGTGCCCTAAGTATTGCACTTCTAACAAATAAAATTCACACTTGTATAGGTTCCCATACAATTGGTTTTTCCTTAATAGTTCTAGTACAATTCGGAGATGCTCACCATGCTCTATCTTATTTCTATAATATATCAAGATATCATCTAAAAAATACCAGTTCAAATCTATCCAAGTACTTCCTAAAGATACTATTCATCAAATTCATAAATACCATTGGAGTATTTGTTAAACCAAAAGGAAATACAACAAACTCATAATATCCATAACAAGTTTTAAAGGTTGTCTTATGTGTATCCTCCTCACGGATCCTTAAATGGTGGTAACCTGACTTCAAATCAGTCTTTGTAAATATTATGGCATATTTGATTTGATCAAAGAGATCTTCGATTCTAGGTAGATGATATCTTTTCTTGATGGTTTCCCTATTTAACATACTATAATCTATGCATAATCTCAAGGAACCATCCTTTTTCTTTACAAATAGTATTGGTGCTCCCCAAGGTGATACACTTGGTTTTATCAATCCTTTCTCTAGTAACCCTTGCAATTGCACCTTCAAATCTTGCATTTCTATGGGATTCATTCTATAAGTATCTCTATGGATTATTTCCATTCTAGGTTGAAGCTCAATAGTGAAGTAAAATTCCTATTTAGGAAGTAATCTGAGTAAATTCTCTAGAAATACATCTATAAATTCTTGAAGAATCAGATGCTTCTCAAAAATATCTTCCTTCCTTCATCCATTTTATTTATATTAACTACATAGACCATTCATCCTTTATTTATAGCATTCTTAAGTTGCATTGCTAAATATATTTGAGGTTGAAAAACACCCTACAGACTATACATCCTACACACAACACTCCTATAATTTGTGTAATCAATCCATCTATCCTAAAAGTTGACTACTTTATGTACTTGCAATCAATCCATTCCTAGAAATATATAAAAAGCATGTAGAGGAGCTACATACAAGCATCCCATAATTTTTCCACTAGGTAAATATATTTCTAACATTGGGTAACATTGATTAATGGAGTAGGTTTATTCTGAACCACACTCGACCTTACACCCTTGAGCCAATATTCTTGGCCTTTTTGAAATATCTTTAGCTAAACTAGTGGAAATAAAACTATCTATAGCACCATTATCAATCAATATTTTAACATTACTACAAAAACCCTCATTTTAATTACTAGTGGCATGGCTTGACCATCAAGATTTTGGTTTCTTGTAGCTACATAAATCTTGTGTGTGGGCTCTCTAGGTGTAGTTTCTTCGTACATTGGTTCCTTTCCTTTGGAATTCATTTCTATTATTCAGGGACAATTAGAAGCATAATGTGGTCCTCTAAAAAGATAACATACTTCTTTTGGTCCTAGATGTTATTTCCATTTGTTTCCCCCTTCTACCATTTTTGTAGATGGATAATTAGCTTATCCTTGTAACTATCTATTGTTACCCTTATTGTTCATTCTATTTTTCCCCTAGAACCTTTTTATAAACTTTCCTTTCTTCATATAATTTCATCAATCCTATTGAGAGAATTTCTTGCTTTCCTATTTCTCTTTCTTAGTATATCTCTACCCTCGTCATCTAATCTTTCATAATCAAAGTAGAGTTTGAGATATTTTTTTGCTTTCCTAGCCAGATCATAGGCCTTCTATAGAGTAATAGGTTCTTGCATATCCACTTCTTGTCCTATTCTAGGATCTACTCCCAGTATAAACTTATGGACCTTCATTTTATCATTATAATTAGGTACATATTTCATTAGTTTCACAAATATTTGATAATACTTTTCCACTATCCTAGTTCCTTGGTGAAGTCTAGTGAATACCTCAAATTTTTGGGAATAAAAGTGTTCCGTGAGAAATATATCTTTTAAGGCTTTTACAAACTCTTCCTATTTTAGGTCAATTGCTACCTCTAGACCTATTTCATCACTAAATTCTTCCTACCAAGAAATACCATCACCTTGTAGATGTGTGTGGCATAAGATGTTCAAGTTCTTGAGGAAAAATTATTCATAGTGCAATAGGTTTCTATTTCTTTCAACCAAGCCTCAACCTTATCACCATCTTGCTCTCCATTAAACTTGCAATATTTCAAATGTTTCACTTCCATGTCCAACTTGGCCTCTAATCAAACTCTAGTCTATTGTGCCTTGGTAAGAATTTCATTTGGTTGATTCACTCTAGGGTTACTTGTTTGTGTTTCTTGACTCAACATGACATCCAACAATTATTTTTGGGTTTATACCTATTTCTGAAGTAGAGCCACTATCTCAAAAAGACTCTCATTACTAGGATTTTCCATTTAATCACTAGGGTTACCTAAACCCACTTCTAGATTCCTATCCTCCACATTAGTCTATCGTGTATGCCTTGTCAATGAGATAGCAATTTCTCTTCTTCTCTTTGGTGGAAATATATCTAGCCATACACAAAAGAGGTAGTAAGAATTTATTAGAAATTAGTCTTTCAAATTACTCTTCTTAATAATAATCATTTACCCTATAATCTTAAGCAATTCAACATATTTACTTCTAAAATGTTTTGTATTGGTAGGGATAATTTCCTTCATAGGTATGCTTCCTATCACATACCACAACTATTTTCTACATAGTCAACCTTTCCCACTATGAACCACACTCTGATACCAAATGTCAACTACCACTCTATTCTCTTTCCAATTTGTTTTTAAATTATCTATCATTATATCCTTCTAGACCTTCCTTGAGGCACACCCATCCCTACCCTTACATAATTCAAGAAATGCAAGAGCACTAGGTGTCTTATATAAATGACCAACCTATCCCTGTCATGGATCAAATGAGCTAGTTTTGACCATTCCTTCATTCCTTTGAAGGGGTATGCTAAGATTCTACTCCACATAAGTCCTTTTATGTGGGTGGTAGATGTGTGTCAGGGTTATATATCCATCTCATATCATTCTAAGCTAGACTTCCCCATAAGCCCCATTCCTATTTTTCATTAATGCCCTCTATCAACTTTGATATAAAGAATTGATTAAAAATTTATATATTATTCCTTAAAATGTTACTTAACCAAATCCTATATGATTAAATCCTCATAAAATAAAGATCCACCTTGGAATTTGATAGGCATCCACTTAATAAGAAACAAACTAAGTTTATTTATTTTCCCTTTGTTTTTGCTTATACCAAAACACCCACGACACTCATTATTTGACTTGCTATTTTTTGAAAGTACTCACCATCTAACCAAATATTTGGGTAGAAGTACATTATTTTAATATAATTTCCATTAGTACATTTTTTTAAAATAAATTCTTCATTTAAAAATTAGTAATATAGAAACATAACCATTTAAAAGAACTTCATCATTCATGGATAACATTTAATTACTTTAACTGACATATAGCAAAGGTATATCCAATAAGATAATCCTATATAAAATCTACACACAACACAATTTATTTACCCTAGGAGAAACCTCCTCATGGGGAAAACCCAACATTAAAATTTGTAATATTTTATTACTCTCCTAGAATGGTTGAATACATAAAAAGAGATAGAGTTACTTTCAATTTCCTCTGCTCTTTAAAAATAGATATTATACATCTCTAGGGTTACCAATATGAAATAATATTTTATTTCATATACATGGTAAAATTTATATGCTCAAGAACACGTATTTACAACACCTTTCTTATCTACCTTTGCACTACAAAAAGAATCAGTAATCCATATTATCATTTCATACACTAATTATGACTCTAGTTAGTCAAAAAAAGGTAGACTAAGTTTTGTTTTCATAAAACTAGTTACAAAATGAGAGAAAGCATTCACAAATTCATCTCTAATTTTCTCCTAATATCTAAGAGGTTTACAATATTTTAAACGATTATTGTTTTGATCCACTCCTGGAGAAAAGTGTAATCCCCATTCATTCTCTACTGATATGGTTACTTCTATTTGTAAAACACTTTTAGGAATTTTGGTCTACCACAGGCTAGAATCTCCTTCTCTCTATCGTGACACCAAGGTCCAAGCAAATTAGCTCATATATAATATAAATGAATACTACAAATCAACTGCAATCATTCCCTCTAAGTGCAACTGATTAGTCTTGATCATGCTACCTCATGAATCTTATTGGATTAACTCCAAACCAATGAAATATACGACTTGAAAAAGTGGCTAAAACCACCTAAAAATTCTTACCAAATATTGCATCTAGAATATCCTTTAGTTGGGACAACATAGAGGTTATCTACATCCGACTCTCCCTTAATGGGCATTTCTAACACAATGATAGCACCAATTATCATTCCAATGAAACAAAAATTTTAAGCTTAAAGAACAACCACTAAGATGCTAAAGACGTCATTCCTAAACCTGAATAAATATTAGAGTATAATAACCTTTCAAAATAATTTATGCTTGCTTACCATCTCCAATGTTACACAAAGTTACAACCAAGCTAACATTCCAAACTACCGTGATCACAGAAGATAGATCAGGTAACTCCAAGGTAACTTAAGATACGTTAGCTCACAGATATTACTATAACCATTATTGAAGTTAACCAATACAAGAATATTTTAGAATCTCCAACAAATTCAAAAGGGTTTAATTAGATTCCACCTCGTATTTGTAGCTCTTACTCAATAGGAGATGCCCAACTATTTCTAAATGTGGGTTCTATTCCCAATCCATCTTGATACGAGGTTCCTCTTACCTATACTTATAGGTAATTCTACTGGATGTAATAGTAAAAAAATATATACAACAACATCTTCCTCAAACTTCTCCTAGTAACACTATACTTATTTATCACATACAATAATAATAGGAAGTTTATTCATTCTATGGAACTCTAATATCATTTAGATAGAAAAATATTCCTTCACAAAGGAAACCTAGTCAACATTGAGCTATCTAAACAACTACATTTAAACGATTCCTTATGAATAACAACAAAACATAAAAGAGAGTATCTACCTATTACTTTTAGATAGTAGTTTTTTTTTTCCTTCTGAATCACCAGGTTTCATATTGTCATCCATATTTTGATTCCACTGAGCTCTATCACTTTCTCCTACGTTTCTTCTCCAACCCACCGACTTGATTTTCTCTACCACTTCTTCATTTTCTCCATCTTTACTAAAATCCACGGGTAGTCTAGCTGTTACAACCCCACTATTATCTGCATTTTTTGATATGTTTCTCCTTACCACTTCATCCTCTTTAGTAGAGGTTATCAAATTTACTTCAATATGGTAGGTAAAAAAAATTTAGATCACTCATCCCATTATGGCTTAACAACCATCATGATATTAAATTTGAGTTAGTATCTTATTGGAAGTAAATGCATTACCTGAATAACACAAAATTGGGTCTTCACATGATTGTACTTCACTAGCTTACCCAGTGCACAGCAAGCATAATCTTCATCACAAGGAAAACACACAACAAGGTATTAGTCTATGTATATCTTTAAGTTATACTTGCTTAGAATAAATAACTTCAAAATTTTGTTAGATACCCAATCATAAGATAACCTATCAAAACCCAAATAGCCACATTAGCCTTCCATGATATAAATGATATGTATACTCAACACATAAAATAATAAGTCATTTCTTCAATAGACTATATTATTTTTTCTACATTAATAATGTTTTTCTCACAAGACATGAAAATATCAATTATTCCTTAAATAAAGCAAGCACATCAAAATATAAATTCATCCATATAAACAGTCTACCAAGGGAGGGCGGTTTACTTAAATGGTCCCATAATGAAATAAAATTTTAACAATACAAAATTGAGTTTGGAAGCTTGTTAAACTCAAAGCATATTTAAATACATATCATTTTAATTAATGTTAATAGCAAGGTGTCTCTAGCAACATCTTTGGTAGGGAGGATATGGAAAAGTAAACTTATTTTCTCTATGAATCATATTTAAAACTATAGAAAATTAAAATAGATTAGAATTATAATTTTTTAATAACAATAATTTTTAAAAGCAACATGGAATAAAGATTTTCATAGCATAAACTAAGATCCCAAACCCATCCATAAATTGTACTATTTTAAGAAAGTGTGAGGAGTGAAAGAGTCTCACATTTAAGTTTCTTGGTCTAGGTCTTGGGAGAAATTCATAGAATTGAGCATTCTAATAAAATAAACATTGTTAGAAATGAATAAATTTCTTATAGAGAATCTCTAATTTAGAATAAGGATACCCTACTTAGAGGAAGTAATTCTTTTGCTAATCATGAACAAAATAAGAAACATGTATATGAGAATATTGTTCTAGGAAGTAGATGAGTCATCAAAAGGATTCTAATGATGAGATAATTGAGCATAAACCATAGAGTTAATATATAAATTTATTTGATTCCAACCATTATTTTAGAGATTAAAAAATGGATCAAAAGGAAGTAAAAAATGAGTTCACATTATTCAATGAATTTACTTTTGAAAATATTTTCTCATCATATTTTTTAGTTTAAAAGTAATATATAGGTGATGGACAATGCTTTATGGACTTCTATATTAACATATGGAAGCATAGGCTTTGATAAATATTAATAAAACTAAGAGACATCATGCAAGTGCTACTTACTTCTTGAAGATAAAGCAAGCTATGTGTATGCAGACATGTGTTTCAATGGATATTTCAAAAACATATGATTTAATACCCTCAATCATCATGGACATTTTTATACTTGTATAAATAAGTTGATGTTATTATTAGTATATTATTTAATAGTAAATTTAGATGTGGTTTAAAATTAACCTATCTAACAATAATCTATGTTATTCACTTTTTGGATGATAATTTATAATCCATAGTGTTGTGATTAAGTCAATATGGAGTGGAATTAAATGTTATGAACTAGATTGTTTTTATTTTGACCAAATTCTAAAAAATATATTTCTAGTTTTAAAATATATTTTGAAGAAAATATTCAAACATTTGAAATATCTTTTAACAAAATATTCTCTTTCTAAATATGACAATCAAGATTTAAATTTTTTTATGCAATAAAAATAAGTGTTAGCCTCCCTAAGAATTATTTTGTAGTTTCATTTACCTACGATATTATTTCTTTGTTAAACTTGAAAATGCATAGTCTTCTATGGTTTCAAGTAAAGAGCATACATATTTATGATACAATTTTTCATGCATCCACATATTTTGATATTCTTATGATAACGGATCTTTTAATTTATTTCTGACAAAGGATTCAAATTGGTGGATCTATAATTAATATCGAAAAATTAAATTTTCCTCATACACTATGTATTTTATTATATTTGACTAATTGCATACGTGGCATTCATATTAGTTACTGACAATATGACTAATAATTGGATATACCCTTATGAGCCACTCTAGGCTTTCTTGCTAACTCTAGTTCATGTACATGGGAGATTATCTAATGTGTACCCTCAAAATAAGTTAGACATCCACTAGTATCATGAATAAATCTGCACATGGTACCTTAAATATATTTAACTTTGAATATCAACACTCCACAAAGGTGTTCAAGAGGGCCTGATTGAACCCTACCTATGACATTAGGGCCATATGATACAACCTTGCTATTTTCAAGAGTGCATGATCAACATAGTGAATTAAGGCCAAGAAAATTCCTAGATCATGTGCCCTCTACTAACAATGTAGTGTTTGAAACCTTTCCTACAACCATAAACAATGTAACTTATTAGTTAACATCCCAATTTTAAATGTAAACCTAGTCTTAACCCAAAAATTATCCTAGAAAAATATACTAGAAAAATTTCATGAACAAGCAAAAGCACCATCACAAGGTGAAATTTCTACTATACAAAAAATGAACTATTAAAGTCATGAAATGGGTGCTTAATGGAGAAAGTTTCATTGTGATATAAAAGCATTATTGAATGGAAAAAATGGTAGTGCAATAGGGACATCCCTATATAGAAGCATTGTCCTTTCCTTTAGATATGTTTATTGAGATAAAATATAAAATTGATCCAATTTTAAAATACATACGTAAGATTGATCTCCTCCCACTATTTATGTTCTCATGTAGTCTACTTAATATTTAAGTCTTTCTTAGTGTAGAGGAGAAACATTTCCCTATCACGTATGATTCTTGATTGGATCAGTTGGGAGTCAAGGTGACCATGGTGGTGTGTTATATTCTCTACACTTAGGGGCTTGAGGATTGAAGGTTTCACTAGGAATGGTTTAAGGACTCATTCCAAGTCTAGGATGGATATGTTTAATGTGTATTTTGAACAAACACTTATGTTTGGATTTTATAAAAATCTAAGCTATGGAAATGAAAGAACAATACAAGACACACAAAGATGCAAGAAGACAAGAAACTAACCCTAGTATGATTCTTGATTTTCAATGATGACTAAATCCTAACTTGCAATAATATAAATTATTTCTCTTTCAGTAAGGTTTTAAGAGAATGCACAATCAAAATTAACCTTATAATGCAAACTATATACTTGTACTCTTTCAAATGCCTAGAAATATAACTAAATATTTTTCTTTTATTTATGATCTAGGTTTTAAAAATAATTGGATAGAAAGAAAATGATAAAAAATATAAAATCTTATTTAGGGTACTTATCTAATATAGTGGTTGACCCTAGCTTTAACTTGCATATAGAATATCCAAATAGCTTCAAACCTACAAAACAAGTTGCAAACCCTAGAAAAATTGATCAGCATTTGGAATCCTGCTTAGGCCGCTATATGACTGAGCTTGGAGGTGCAGCAGTCAAGTCCCCTTGGTATTTTTAGTTGACCTTTCAAAAGTTAAAATGTTTTTTGACCTTAGAAAAAAAACATAGTGAGATATGACAACATGAAATAGTGAACTAGATACAAACAAAATGAACACAATGCTAAACTAGTATGCAACTACAAATATAGGGTTTTGGGGGTAAGTGGTTGCCCCCAAGCTAATATGCTTTAAATGCAAATGAAACAAAATGAAAAAATTTAAAATAGAATAATAATAGAAAGGGAAAAGTGCAAAACAAATATGCAAACTAAAACCCTAGGATTTGGGAAAAAAGAATTTTCCCCAAGCTTATCTAGATCGAATCCATGCCTAGTAAATTATTGAGCATAGATTCAGTAACCAAAATAAAATTGAACAACAAAATGTAGCATGGGTGAAAACAAATTTTTTACCGAATCCAAAAGCAAAATGTATTTTTAACACTAAATCAAATGATTTAAAAGTTAATGAATGCAAAGAGACAACCTGATAAACCTATAGAAGAAGCAAGAGCAAAGGGTAGTGCAGACACCTGGAAGTTAGAAATTATTATTTCTAGATATTTTTACATCTGCATACACACTTTTAGATTGACATAGGCCATCATAGGCCATCGTAGACTACTTTAGTCACTCGTAGGCTTCCTTAGTCACTCATAGGCTACCTTAGTCATTTGTAGGCATAAAAACATATAAAATTGTTTAAAAGACCCCAAAACACATTCTAACCACTAGGAGGCCACCTACTACATCCCTAAGGTAACCTAAGCCCTTTCCTATACCTAATTATGACCCCATGGGGCCATTACCTACCAAAAACCCTAATTAGGTCACTTAAGATTATAATTTGCATGTGACTTTCACTAAACATGCACTTTATCACTTAATAAGGTTTTATTAGGGCTAATGAGCTAATTATCCCTAAGAACATCCTCACACATGTGTGCACCCTAATTTAGTTAGGATATTTCCTAGAAATTCTAACTAAACCCAGTCTAATCTAGGACTTAGCTAACCCTAGCTAACCCTAACTCTTTCTCACACATGTGTGAGGATAAGAGATTACTTTAGGGCATGACTAGATTTGATGACTCTCAAAACCCTAACCTAAATTGACTAGAAATTGACTCTAGGGTTTGGTATACATAACCAGCCCCCTGACCTTAGATTTTCCTATAAATAAAGGGCCCCTTCCCTCATTTTATCTCTCTCTCCCATTTTGTCTAACATACATAAACTCTACAAAAATCATACCAAAACTTCATCTAATAACTTTAAACTGTGTAAAAAACATATCATCATCCTTGGAGATCATCCAAATAGAAGATATTAATAAGAGAGTAGCTATAGACCAATTCACCCCCTAACTTGTGAATATGGATTCCAATTTATAGGCCACCCAATAAATTAAGCATACAACAGGTTTGCCTCATCATTTTTAGCAAGTATCATCTATTTCATGCTTTTAAAATATTTTCTCAGGTTTTCAGCAATTTTCCATATGATTTTCATTTCACTTTTTTTTGTATAAATCATGGGTCTTGACTGAGGTAAGCCACCAAACACACTAACACATTCTTGTAGGCCTAAAATGTGTACTAAAAGAATCACACCAGCAGACCACCGGTGGCATGCATGAAAAGAAATCCACCTTCATTAAGGAGCCCTAAAGGAGACCATCATATTATTCCATAGTTGTGAAGAGAATAGAAAACTGATTTTGTAACCTAAAAGCATTCTATCATGAATAAAAAGGAACACTTTTTAGCAATTTATGTTTTATTAAGTTGGTGGATCAAATTGTCACTTTTGGTTAGCCTCATTCTCATTCCTAAATATTTGTAAATATGCATACACACTTTTATATTGACTTAGGTTATCATAGGCCATCATAGGACATCATAGACTACTTTAGTCACTCGTAGGCTGCCTTAGTCACTCATAGGCGACCCTAGTCATTTGTAGGCATAAAAACCTATAAAATTGTGTAAAAAGACCCCAAAAAACCTTCTAACCCTTAGGAGGCCACCTATTAGCTCCCTAAGGTAACCTAAGCCATTTCATATACCTTATTAGGACCCCATGGGACCATTCCCTACCAAAAACCCTAATTAGGCCACTTAAGATTCTAATTTGCAAGTGACTTTCACTAAACATGCAATTTATCACTTAATAGGATTTTATTAGGGCTAATGAGCTAATTATCCCTAAGCACATCCTCACACATGTGTGCACCCTAATTTAGTTAGAATATTTCCTAGAAATCCTAACTAAACCCCAATCTAACCTAGGACTTAGCTAATCCTGGCTAACCCTAACTCTTCGTCACACATGTGTGAGGATAAGAGATTCCTTTAGGGCATGACTAGGTTTGATATCTCTAAAAACCCTAATCTAACTTCACTAGGAATTGAATCTAGGGTCTGGTATACCTAACCAACCCCCCTGACCTTGGATTTTTCTATAAATAGAGGTTCCCTCCCCTCATTTTATCTCTCTCCCTTTTTGGCTAACCTACATAAAATCTACAAAAATCATACCAAAACTTCATCTGGTAATTTTACACTATGCAAAAAACATAGCATCATCCATGGAGACCATCTGAATAGAATATCTCCATAAGAGAGTAGCTCCAAACCAATTCACCTCTTGACTTGTGAATCTGGGTTCCAATTTGTAGACCACCCTACAAATTATGCATACAACAATTTTAACTCATCATTTTTAGCAAGTATAATTTATTTCATGCTTTTACAAAATTTTATTAGGTTTTCAGCACTTTTCCAAATGATTTGCATTTCATTTTTGTTTGTATAAATCATGGGGCTTGACTGATGCATGCCCCCAAACACACTAACATGTTCTTGTAGGCCTAAAACACGTACTTAAAGAAGCACACCAGTAGACCATCGATGGAATGCATGTAAAGAAACCCATCTTCATTGAGGATCCCTAAAGGAGACCATCATATTGTTCCATAATTATGAAGAGAATAAAAAAAATAACCTTGTAACCTAAAAGCATTCTTTCATGAATAAAAAGAAACATTTTTGAGAAATTTATGTTTTATTAAGTTGGTGGATCCAATGGTCACTTTTGGTTAGCTTCATTCTCATTCCTAAACATTTGTACATCTGCAAACATACTTGTAGATTAACATAAGCCATCATAGGTCATCATAGACTACTTTAGTCACTCGTAGGCTGCCTTAGTCACTCATAGGATACCTTAGTCATTTATAGGCATAAAAACCTACAAAATTATGTAAAAAGACCCCAAAACATCTTCTACCCCTTCGAAGGCCACCTACTAGCTCACTAAGACAACCTAAGCCCTTTCTTATACCTAATTAGGACCTTATGGGCCCATTCCCTACTAAAAAACCTAATTAGGCCACTTAAGATTCTAATTTTCAAGTGACTTTAACTAAACATGCAATTTATCACTTAATAGGGTTTTATTAGGTATGATGAGCTAATTATCCCTAAGAACATCCTAAAACATGAGTGCACCCTAAGTTAGTTAGGATATTTTCTAGAAATCCTAACTAAACCCCAATCAAACTTAGAACTTAGCTAACCTCGGATAACCCTAATTCTTCCTCACACATTTGTGAGGATAAGAGATTCCTTTAGGGCATGACCAGGTTTGACACCTCTCAAAACCCTAACCTAACTTCACAAGGAATTAACTCTAGGGTCTGGTATACCTAACCACCCCCCTGACCTTAGTTTTTCCTATAAATTGAGGGCCCCTCCCTATCTCTCTCTCCCATTTTGGCTAACATAAAAAAACTCTTTAAAATCCACCTCCCAGAAGAAGAAGTGATAAATGGATTTGCCAAATTTTGATAGTTTTGACAAGTTTTGTGAATCATATAGGTAGGAGTAAGCCGTATATTTAGGAAGTCAAATTGTACAAGGTAATGGCAAATCATACAAGGCATAATGAAATGAAGTGAAATGCATAGGAAATGTAATTTCATATTGTAATTCCCCTTGTATTTAATTATTATGGTGTTAGACATGGTAAAAGTATTAATTAATGCATTCCATTGTGCATTTGTGGGTGTAAATAAATAATTGTCTTATAAACCACTTTGGAACGGCCTGGGAAATGTTATATAAGGCCCCATTTTCAATTTTGATGGTCTGGACATATACAGGTTATAATCTGATAAAGTTGGATTCTTTTTGTTAATCTAGCAAGTGTTAGGACTTAGACTATGCTCTGAGAGAATGATTGTATGTAATTACTAAATAGTAATGAATAATAATCAGAAATTATGGTTTCTCTAATGTTTTGTATGATTTAGGAATGGTCGAATAGCAATTGATGATTTAGTTCTACATGTACTTATGTTTGAGTGTTTTGGCTAATTTATGCATTGTTGTGAAATAATGGATTGAACCAGCACTGGTGTAGCTTTTTGGAATAATATAGGATGATTATAATCCCAAATAAGATGTATTTAACCCTATTTTATGATTTTTGGGGATCACCATTAGATTTGCAACTCTCTCAAGCTCGTTCATATGTTTTGCATGTTATTGTAAAAGGATTAATTACCACATTAAAACTTTAAAAAACATATCTAAGAGAGATTTATCCATTATAGAATCTAATTTGGAACTTTAATATACCTTTTTTCCATGCAAATTATACACTAGATCTCGTACAAATCATACAGAAGATAGTTACCTGATTTGGCAGTTTATGTGATTGGAAGAAACTTACCTGATTTGGCAGTTTTAGGAAATAGATTTGTTGGGTTACAAAGTTGTGTATGACAGCTTGTAAAACCAAATATTATGGATTGGTTGATATTATTATCATACAAGCTCCATCATTTTATGATTTTGGATTAGACAGTATGTCAATTTGGCTTCCATACAAGCTGTTCATTGGGCACAAACTAGTAGTTTTAGAGACCGTATGGTCATACGATTTGGTAAACAAGTTGGAATTAGTAAATTGACTATATTAAGAATTATAAATCACCTCATCATCATTAATAATTCATACCTATGCTAAATTTGTTAACATTGCCTTATTGAGTATGATATTTTTGTTAAAATGGATCAAATTGACAAAGTAAGAATACTACAAAATTGGAGGTGAATGATAAACACCAATGTACAAATGTGTAGGAGATGGAAATTACAATAGAACATTCTAGTAATAAGGAGCATGAGGATTTATTTAAGATATAATGGAAGTAACTTAGACCATAATACACATGAACCAGAAATAGAGTAAGTTTGGACATCTTAAGGAGAATTTGAGGTCTTGTTGATAGAAATAGAAGAGGAGGTACCAGAACCACCTAGCGTAGAGGTATGAGTTGATGGAGAGGTAGTGCAGGAGTATGGAGAGTGTATGGTGACACTTGAGAAATTTATGGAAGGGTTACAAGGGAGTGCAAAGGATGGGAGTCAGGCACCAAAGTTGTTGGACATTTTGAGTCATTAAGTCAAGTTGTCATTGATGTCAAGAAATGAAGTCATCATTAATGTCAAGGAAATTGTCAAGAAACAAAGTTGTCAAGAGTTGTTATTGATCTCCAAAAATAAGCCACTGATGATGTCAAAGGTCAAGAGGAATAAAGCAAAGGTTAAAGGCAAAAGGGCTCCATAATATTTTTAATATTATGTGGAAGCATAAGTTAAAAGGTTTTTCATAAAAACCCAAGGAAGACTATTGCAAAGCTAAAGGAAGGTTTAATATTTATTTAATAAAATATTTAAATTCAAAGTGAATTTAAATTTTATTAATAAATATTATTTATACCAAGGTGTACAATGGAAGATGGTCTTAATAAAACCAAAGGGTTTTAAAGAATTAATTTATAAAATTTAAATTCAAATGAATTTAAATATTTTATAAATTAATAAGCTCCAAAGGAAATTCGAGCGTCAATGTCTAAATTCATTGAAGGAAATTCGAGCGCCGACGTCATGCATGAAGGAGGGAAATCGATATATATACCAATGCCTAAGAGGTATTTTAATTTATCCTTTTGCTCGAAAAAATAAAGCGTGCAATTGTGTTGATACTCGTGCGAAAAAGAGAAAGTGATTTTTGTGATTAGCACCAGCGAATAGGGTTTAAAGAGGAGCAACGAACAAGACCAAGCACCAACTGGGCAGCATGGCCTAGTGGCAAGAGGATGATGGTTAAAGTGTTGGGCGCTAGGAGACCTACGTTCGAAACTCGACGGCAGCGTTTTGGTGGTTGCATTGGTAATTGAAAGCGCCAAAGGAAGGCGCACATTTTTTTTGTGCTAGGCAAGTGGGGAGACTTTTGGAGCACGTGGTGCTCGTTAGTCCCCAAGCGAGCGCCTAGCTCACGCGGTGGTTGGAGCCACGGCTAGGGCACTGGTTGAGGCTGCACTGTGAGTTCGAATCCCATCCAAGGCAAGGTAATAATTTTTTGTTTAATATTTTGTGAGTTGCCTAAAGTTTGGAGTTAAAAGGGTTTCTTAAAGGATTGGTAGTTGGAAATTAATTTTTGATAAGTTGGAGGAATAAGGTGTTAGTGTATTTTAATAAAGTGGTTGTGTCACATTAAATTGTTTTAAGTTTCAAGAGGATAGAGGGAACTTCTAAGCATTGAGTTATTTTTAAAGAAGAGTGCATTGAATATTATTTTAGTTGGGGAGATCATAAGGTGTAAGTGGTATATTAATTTTTGTAAATGTTGATGAATGATTTCTTAAAGGTGGAGTGATAAGGTGTATATTTGTCTTGATATTTACATTGTATTTTGAGGAAGATTATTATCTAATAATTTCTTTGAGCTTGGCAAAAGAGTGTTTATGGTTGTGGCAGATTTATGAGATTCCTTCATCATCAAGAAAAAGGTATGAGCACATTCTTCCATAGTTAAATTGATTGGTTGGTTTTCTGGAAAATAAGTTTGGAGTGAAAAGGACTTGATTAGGGTTTCCTATTGAATGAGTTGAGTTAATGCTTCAAGGTTTTCTGGAATAAAGAGTTGTTGTTAAAACCTTGTTTTATAAGCATTGTTGTTGAAGTGAGTTGTTGAGCAAAGAACTTGAACTAGAGTTTGAAAAGAACATGAGTATCATTGTTATGTGAGATTTGTTGTTGAGCATTGTTGGAAATATTTTGAGTTGATGTTTACATGCTTGGACTAGGGTTTGTGAGAAAGGGGTGTTTCATTGAGTGATTGGTTGAGTAGAGTTGGTTGAGCCTAGTCAAGTGGATGTGTGAAGTGATTGTTCAAGTTCCATAAAATAAACTATTCTATATTCTGATTTGAGTTGAGAAATTAATTGAGCATTGTGATTAGTATAGAACATATTGAGTCTCTAACAATTCTCTTTATGTTTCTATGAGATTGGACAAGTTCTGTGTGGACTTGTTGAGCAGATTTGAGCAAGTTCTGTGTGGACTTGTTGAGCATATTTGAGCAAGTTCTATGTGGACTTGTTGAGCAGATTTAAGCAAGTTCTATGTGGACTTGTTGAGAATATTTGAGAATAGAGTTTGGTGTAGATTTGAGGATAGGTTTGTGCCAGATCAGAGATAGATATTGAGTAGAATTGTGCTAGACTGAAGGACTATGTTTAGTACATATTTGAGATAGAGCTTTGGAGGTGATAGAGTAGAGAGGATAGTAGTCTCTAGTGGATAGAGATCCATTAGCTAGGGTAGTGAGGATAGGTCTTCTAAGTGGGGATAAGAGTCTTTAGTGGAGAGAGATCCACAAGCCAGTGTAGTGGAGGTAGTAGTCTTCTAGAGGATCACCATCTAGAGTAGAGGAGAAGGAGTTCTCCTGTGGATAGAGATCCATGAATTTGATTTAGGGGATTGGTGTCTCCTTTGGATAGAGGTCCATAAACATTGTAGGGAAAGGATTCCCAAGAGATTTTATTTGAGAAAAATTTATAAGAAATATTTTCTCCGTGGAGTAGCCCTCATTGGGTGAACCATGTAAAATCATGTCTCTCATATGTGTGATGCTTTGTGTGATGTTTACTACTTTAATATTGTTGATGTTATTATTTGGATTAAAAAGAAAAAAGTTTTATTGTATACTGTTCACCCCCCCTCTTAGTATAAGCACATGTTCTTCAATTGGTATCAGAGTGGGTCCCTCCATGAAAAGACTAACAACTTGGAGGAGGATCCATCAGTAGCACACATGACTTTAGAAAATGAAGAAGAGACTATGTTTGACATAAAAGAGGAATTCTTTGCTGCTCTCAGAAATTTGGAAAGACTTAGAGAGAAGAATTCATGCCTGAAGGAACAAGTTCAAGAAGATGAAGAAGCAAGGATGGAACTTGTACAAAATCTCACAGAACTCAAGATTAGGGTGGAAGAAGGAAAGAAAATTGAGCAGGACATGATAGATCTATTGAGATCCAGGGAAACAGAATGTGAAATATTGGAAGCAAAAATTGTCCACCTAAGGAATGAAGTCAAAAGGACCAAGGCACTACAAGATGTAGAATATGAGAAACAAAAAGAGGAATCAATTCTTCAAAAAGCAGAAACTTCAAACAAGGATAAGCAAGCAAAGGATATAAGAAAGGAAGAAATCAAAGGAGAACCCTGGATAAGAGTTAATCACAAGAGGAAGATTACTTCACCACAAACTCCAAGACATCCAAATAGGTTACATAATTTCTTCCATGGTCATTGCTTTTCTTGTAATAAATATGGTCATAGAGTTGTACACTATATTCATCATGCAAGAAACAATGTCAATAGAAATTTCAATTCCTTTGCACCTCTCATGGATGATGATATTATATGTTACAAATACAATAATTTTGGGCACAAGGCTAGATGGTGTAAAATGATGTTTCTTGAGTCTAGAAAAGCAATTTCAACAACTAGGAAAGATGAAAGGAAAATGTTAAGGCTAGATCAATGTTAGTTCAAACAACCCTTCATGCTCAGGATAAAGAAGAACAATGGTATCTTGATAGTGGTTTCTCTAGTCACATGATAGGAGACAAAGACAAATTCATTGTACTAAAAGAAACAAATAGAGGATCAGTTAGTTTCGGTGATAATGGATCAACAAGGATTGGTGGAAGAGGAACTCTAAGTTTAGATAATGGGAAAACAAAAACAGAAAATGTATTGTATGTTAAAGGGTTAAAACACAACCTACTGAGTATAAGTCAACTTTGTGATCAAGGGTACATGGTTACTTTCCATCCAGATAGATGTGAGATAAGAAAATCAGAAACTGGAAAAATCATTGCCAATGCAAGAAGAACCCCAAACAACTTATACATGCTCAATGAGATCAAAGGGGAAAAGTGTTTTCTATCACAAGAAGATGAGAGTTGGCTATGGCATAGAATATTGGGTCACTTGAATTTTGACAACATAGTCAACATAAGCAATAAACAGGCGGTCAGAGATTTACCCAAAATAAGGAGACCTCAAAACACAATTTGTGCACCCTGTCAACATGGAAAGCAAACTAGGACAACCTTTAAGTCAAAAGGATATATGTCATCTGAGCCATTGAGCCTAATACATACTGATCTATGTGGTCCTACCAGAACACAAAGTATTCAGGGTGATAGCTACTTTATACTGTTTATAGATGATTATTCCAGAATGGTTTGGGTAGCCTTCCTAAAAGAAAAGTCAAAGGCCTTTGAAAAATTCAAAGCATTTAAGGAATTGATTGAAAATGAAACTGGCAAAAGGATTAAGTGTCTGAGATCTGATAGAGGAGGAGAATTTACTTCAAATGAATTTGTAGAGTTTTGTGAACAACATGGGATCAAGAGAGAGTACTCAGCAGCAAGAACTCCTCAACAAAATGGGGTAGTTGAAAGGAAAAATAGGACTATTGAAAATATGGCTAGGGCTATGTTAAATGAATCTAAGCTATCAGATGGTTTTTGGAGAGAAGCTATAAATACATATAGTATACATAATCACTAGGGCTCAAATGAGGGTAAATCATCACAAGACTCCATATGAGCTTTGGAAAGGAAGACCTGCCACTATAAAACACTTCAGGATTTTTGGAAGCAAATGTTACATAAGATGGGAAGATCAAAACTTAGGCAAGTTTGATCCAAGATGTGATGAGGGAATTTTTCTTGGTTATTCCACAAGGAGTAAAGCCTACATATGCTTCAACAAAATAACATGCACTATGGTGGAAAGTATGAATGTAACAATTGATGAGAAGATAGATTCAAGAGAACCAGTTCAACAAATTGTGTATCAAGAAGATGGATGTTGTCAAGAAGAATTTTGTGAGGAGTCAGATAAAGAAGAAGAAGAAACACAAAGACTTCTTCCCAAAACTCCATCAAGGTATGTACAGAAGCATCATCCAAAAGAGCAGATCATTGGGAATCCAGATGAAAGATAGACAAGAAGAAGAATAATAAAACCATCTCAACAAGCAAATTTTTCCTTGCTATCTAAGATTGAACCAAAAGACTTCACTCAGGCAAGTGAGGATAAATTTTGGATTAAGGCAATGGATGAAGAATTAGATCAGATAGAGAAAAGCAAAACTTGGGAACTTGTTCCACGACCAAAGGACAAAAATGTGATCGACACAAAATGGGTATTCAGAAACAAATTAAATGAAGATGGACAAGTGGTCAAAAATAAAGCAAGGTTAGTATGCAAAGGTTATGCACAAGTAGAAGGAATTGACTTTGATGAGACATTTGCTCCAGTTGCATGACTTGAAGCTATAAGGATATTTTTAGCTTTCTCAAGTTTCAAGAACTTCAAGGTATATCAGATGGATGTCAAGTCAACATTTTTGAATGGTGTTCTAGAAGAAGAAGTTTATATTGAACAACCAGAGGGATTCATACTAACAGATAAACCAGATTATGTATGCAGATTGAAAAAGGCATTGTATGGTTTAAAGCAGGCTCCTAGAGCATGGTACTCAAGATTGGATAAGTATCTTCAGGAATAGGGATTCAGAAAAGGAATAGCAGACAATAATTTATATATAAAAAATGAAGAGAGTGATCTACTAATAGTGGTTGTTTATGTTGATGACATAATTTTTGGGGGAAACAATGATAAGATGTGTAAAGAATTTCTAAGAACATGCAAAATGAATTTGAGATGTCTATGCTTGGTGAATTGTCCTTCTTTCTTGGACTTCAGATTTCATAATCAGAAAGAGGGGTGTTTCTCTCACAAGCCAAGTATATAAAAGAAATGTTAAAGAAATTCAGGTTAGAATATTGTAAACCGGTAAGTACCCCCATGGTCACAGGATGCAAGTTGAGTAAGGATGATGAATCTCTAGAGGTAGATCAGAGATTATACAGATCTATGATTGGCAGTTTATTGTATGTTACAGCTACAAGACCAGACATTGTACAGTCAGTGGGATTAGTGGCAAGGTTTCAGGCAGCACCTAAGGAAACACATGTGGTAGCAGTAAAAAGAATTTTTAGGTATCTAAAAGGGACTATGGATTTTGGGCTTTGGTATCCCAAAAGTGATAGTTTTACACTGACAGCTTATACAGATGCAGATTGGGCCGGCAACATTGATGATAGAAAAAGCACAAGTGGAGGAGCATTCTTTCTTGGAGACTATTTGGTCTCTTGGCTAAGCAAGAAGCAAGTTTCAGTATCTTTATCTACAACAGAAGTAGAATACATTGCAGCAGTAGCCAGTTGTACACAGGTGTTATGGATGAAGAGAACTCTAGAAGACTTCAAGATAAAGCATGACCATCCTATTCCCATACTATGTGATAATACAAGTGCTATAAGTATCTCAAAAAATCTAGTGATGCACTCCAGGACAAAGCACATTCTGATTAAGTACCACTTTCTGAGAGAACAGGTGACAAATAAATAGGTCAAGCTGGAATATATTTCTACAAAGGAACAGATAGCAGATATTTTCACCAAGCCACTTTCAAAGGAAACCTTTGAGTATCTTCGAGGAAGACTGGGAGTGAGACTCCCACCCCAGAATTAACCACCTCAAGAGGAGGTGGGGGAGGGGCTAAGCTAAGAGGCTCATTCTTAGCCCCGAGCCCCAAAGGTGACCCTTTGCCATTGATGTCAAAGGGGGAGAGATTTGAGTAAGGGGGAGAGATTTGGTATTTGAGAGAGCATTGAGCCAGGGGGAGCAGAACAAAGAAAAAGCCAAGTTTTTAGTAAAAATAATTTGGGTTGCCATCAATGACAAAGGGGGAGATTGTTGGACATTTTGAGTCATTAAGTCAAGTTGTCATTGATGTCAAGAAATGAAGTCATCATTAATATCAAGGAAATTTTCAAGAAACAAAGTTGTCAAGAGTTATTATTGATCTCCAAAAATAAGCCACTGATGATGTCAAAGGTCAAGAGGAATAAAGCAGAGGTTAAAGGCAAAAGGGCTCCATAATATTTTTAATATTATGTGGAAGCATAAGTTAAAAGGTTTTTCATAAAAACCCAAGGAAGACTATTGCAAAGCTAAAGGAAGGTTTAATATTTATTTAATAAAATATTTAAATTCAAAGTGAATTTAAATTTTATTAATAAATATTATTTATACCAAGGTGTACAATGGAAGATGGTCTTAATAAAACCAAAGGGTTTTAAAGAATTAATTTATAAAATTTAAATTCAAATGAATTTAAATATTTTATAAATTAATAAGCTCCAAAGGAAATTTGAGCGCCGACATCTAAATTCGTTGAAGGAAATTCGAGCATCGACATCATGCATGAAGGAGGGAAATCGATATATATACCAATGCCTAAGAGGTATTTTAATTTATCCTTTTTCTTGAAAAAATAAAGCGTGCAATTGTGTTGATACTCGTGCGAAAAAGAGAAAGTGATTTTTGTGATTAGCACCAGTGAATAGGGTTTAAAGAGAAGCAACGAATAAGACCAAGCACCAACTGGGTAGCGTGGCCTAGTGGCAAGAGGACAGTGGTTAAAGTGTTGGGTGCTAGGAGACCTACGTTCGAAACTCGACAACGACAGTGTTTTGGTGGTTGCATTGGTAATTGAAAGCGCCAAAGGAAAGTGCACATTTTTGTTGTGCTAGGCAAGTGGGGAGACTTTTGGAGCATGTGGTGCTCGTTAGTCCCCAAGCGAGCACCTAGCTCACACGACAGTTGGAGTCATGGCTAGGGAACTTCTAAGCATTGAGTTATTTTTAAAGAAGAGTGCATTGAATATTATTTTAGTTGGGGAGATCATAAGGTGTAAGTGGTATATTAATTTTTGTAAATGTTGATGAATGATTTCTTAAAGGTGGAGTGATAAGGTGTATATTTGTCTTGATATTTACATTGTATTTTGAGGAATATTATTATCTAATAATTTCTTTGAGCTTGGCAAAAGAGTGTTTATGGTTGTGGCAGATTTATGAGATTCCTTCATCATCAAGAAAAAGGTATGAGCACATTCTTTCATAGTTAAATTGATTGGTTGGTTTTCTGGAAAATAAGTTTGGAGTGAAAAGGACTTGATTAGGGTTTCCTATTGAATGAGTTGAGTTAATGCTTCAAGGTTTTCTGGAATAAAGAGTTGTTGTTAAAACCTTGTTTTATAAGCATTGTTGTTGAAGTGAGTTGTTGAGCAAAGAACTTGAACTAGAGTTTGAAAAGAACATGAGTATCATTGTTATGTGAGATTTGTTGTTGAGCATTGTTGGAAATATTTTGAGTTGATGTTTATATGCTTGGACTAGGGTTTGTGAGAAAGGGGTGTTTCATTGAGTGATTGGTTGAGTAGAGTTGGTTGAGCCTAGTCAAGTGGATGTGTGAAGTGATTGTTCAAGTTCCATAAAACAAACTATTCTATATTCTGATTTGAGTTGAGAAAGTAATTGAGCATTGTGATTAGTGTAGAACATATTGAGTCTCTAACAATTCTCTTTATGTTTCTATGATATTGGACAAGTTCTGTGTGGACTTGTTGAGCAGATTTGAGCAAGTTCTGTGTGGACTTATTGAGCATATTTGAGCAAGTTATGTGTGGACTTGTTGAGCATATTTGAGCAAGTTCTATGTGGACTTGTTGAGCAGATTTGAGAATAGATTTTGGTGCATATTTGAGGATAGGTTTGTGCCAGATCAGAGATAGATATTGAGCAGATTTGTGCTAGACTGAAAGGGATCGTGTTTAGTACAGATTTGAGATAGAGCTTTGGAGGTGATAGAGTAGAGAGGATAGTAGTCTCTAGTGGATAGAGATCCATTAGCCAGGGTAGTGAGGATAGGTCTTCTGAGTGGGGACAAGAGTCTTCAGTGGAGAGAGATCCACAAGCCAGTGCAGTGGAGGCAGTAGTCTTCTAGAGGATCACCAACCAGAGCAGAGGAGAAGGAGTTCTCCTGTGGATAGAGATCCATGAACTTGATTTAGGGGATTGGTGTCTCCTTTGGACAGAGGTCCATAAACATTGTAGGGAAGGATTCCCAAGAGATTTTATTTGAGAAAAATTTATAAGAAATATTTTCTCCATGGAGTAGCCCACATTGGGTGAACCACGTAAAATCATGTCTCTCATGTGTGTGATGCTTTGTGTGATGTTTACTACTTTAATATTGTTGATGCTATTATTTGGATTAAAAAGCAAAAAGTTTTATTGTATATTGTTCACCCTCCCCTCTCAGTATAAGCACATGTTCTTCAATTGGTATCAGAGCGGGTCCCTCTGTGAAAAGACTAATAGCTTGGAGGAGGATCCATAAGTAGCACACATGACTTCAAAAAATGAGTAAGAGACTATGTTTGACATAAAAGAGGAATTATTTGCTGCTCTCAAAAATTTGGAAAGACTTAGAGAGAAGAATTCATGTCTAAAGGAACAAGTTCAAGAAGATGAAGAAGCAAGGATGGAACTTGTACAAAATCTCACAGAAATCAATATTAGGGTGGAATAAGGAAAGAAAATTGAGCAGGACATGACAGATCTATTGAGAGATAAGGAAACAGAATGTGAAATATTGGAAGCAAAAATTTTCCACCTAAGGAATGAAGTCAAAAGGACCAAGGCACTACAAGATGTAGAATATGCACTACATATTTTGGTGCAGATTTGAGGACAGGTTTGTGCCAGATAAAAGATAAATATTGAGCAGAATTATGTTAGACCAAAGAAATGTGTTTAGTACAGATTTGAAATAGAGCTTTGGAGGTGACAGACCAGATAGGACAGTAGTCTCCAATGTATAGATATCCATTAGCTAGGGCAATGAGGATAGGTCTTCTGAATGGGGATAAGAGTATTTAGTGGAGAGAGATCCACAAGCCAATGTAGTGGAGGTAGTAGTCTTCAAGAGGAACACCAGCCAGAGCAAAGGAGAAGGAATTCTCTTGTGGGTAGAGATTCACAAATTTGATTTAGGGGATTAGTGTCTCCTTTGGATAGATGTTCATAAACATTGTAGAGAAGGATTCCCAAGAGATTTTATTTGAGAAAAAATTATAAGAAATATTTTCTCTGTGGAGTAGCCCACATTGGGTGAACCATGAGAAATCATGTCTCTCATGTGTGTGATGCTTTGTGTGATGTTTACTGCTTTAATATTGTTGATGTTATTTGTATTAAAATGCAAAAAGTTTTATTGTATACTGTTCACCCCCCTCTCAGTATAAGCACATGTTCTTAAGAATCAATAGGGCATGATATCTCAGGAGGAAGGAGTAGGACCATCTCCCTCACATGATAAAATGAGGTCATGGAGTGAAGAAAAACATGAGTTTGGTCAATGATTGGTGGGATAGAATAAGATACCTCAGGTAGAAACTTATAACGACAACTATAGTAAGACACCCCCAAGGAGGAATCAGATAGAGATTCCATGGGAGACCTCAAGTGACAACGATAATTCTCCAAATATGGCTAATAAGGCATCCAAGTAGATATGTCCACATTTTATAGGTAAGAGTAAGGAAGACCCCACAAGACATATCAGAACTTGTATAATAATTTGGAGGGAAAATGGTGTAGATCGACCAAACGACTAGGTAACCTTATTTCCTACTACCTTAAGAGGATTGGTGATCGATTGGTATCTAAAAAGAGGAAATACTATAGATTTTCAAACTTAGACTCAAGTGAAGGAGAAATTCATTGAAGAATTTCACCCTTTAAAGGATGATGGAGATATTGTTACTGATATTTACATGATGAAGCAAAAGCATGATTAATATGTAAAATTATAAAACTGCAAACTAAAGCAATTAGTATATAAGATGTATATGCATTTGGAAAATGTCTTGGTAAAGCGATGGTTTGTAGATGGATTACTACCAAAATATAAGAAAAATATGAAGGTAGTACCATCAAAAATGTATGAAGAAGTTGTAAAGCATGCAAATAATTTTAAAAGTAAATTGAAATAGATGTATACAAGAATTTTGTATCACCCCAAGTCTAATGATTTAGATAGTGGATAATATGACACTATACAGAGGACAGTAGCATCATTTCATTATGATTTTGATAATATCATGAAAGAACAAAAGAGCACGCCTGATAGGAATGATATTTGGTGCAAAAAATGCAAAACTGAAGGATATACAAAAGTAAAGTATCCACAAAATAACTATTGTCACATCTATAATGTGATGGGATACGAGGTAATGTTTTTTCCATATCATGCAAGAGTACATCAACATGTCCTGAAAATCGAGGGGCAGGAAGAGAAACAAAATACCCTAGGAGGTGGGAAATATGTAACAAGTGGTGGTTATAGCAATAGCAGGTGAGGTGGAAGGCTGAACCAGGGCAATCGATAAAGAGCACAGAGTTATTTGTAGTATGACTCGAAATGGAGGTTGATTATACAGTGTCACAATTTCCAAGAATGGGGGTATTTTGTGAAAAAATATCCTTCACCTCAGAGGTAGAAAATATCACAAGCAAGCACTACACATATGTGTAGGTGGTGTGTTCTAGGTAACCACAAGGAAGCAAATTTACCAAAGCATGAAAGTTCAAGTAACTCATAGAATTTCAATTATTTAGACATTGAGGTTTCTCAAGTTAAGGAGAAAAACTAGGAATTTTTAGCCGTGACAAGAAATTAGGTTAAAAAGGATAAGTACTCGTTGTGGTTGATCCACAACACACCCCAAAATTGGGGACCCACCTTTTTGCAGGTTTTCAGGAAGGATCTCAGTGACCCAGATGCCAGAATTGAAGAAAAAGAGAAAATGCACAAGTGTAGAAAGGGGTCACGAAATCGCGACAGGTAGCGAAATCGCGACCAAAGCCGAAAAATTGTCGCGAAATCGCGACATGTCGGAAAATCGCGGTCAACGGCAACAAAACAAAAAAAGTGTCACGAAATCGCGACGTGTCGGTGACCAGGATGAAAAGGATGTCGCGAAATCGCGACATGTCGCTGAGAAGAAAAGAAAAGGTGTCACGAAATCGCGACATGCTGTTGAGAAGAAAATAAATGATGTCGCGAAATCGCGACACGCCGTTGGAAAAGGATGAGAATGGTCACGATTTCGCGACGAGTTTTGCAGAAACGTACGGATGATGAAAGGTGTCACGATTTCGCGATGCATTTTGGCAAAGTTGTACGGTACAAGGAAGATGTCGCGAAATCGCGACGGAAATGAAAATCAGTGAGAGAAGTGTCGCGATTTCGCGACGTGTTTTGGCAAACTGTACGGACGGAGAAAATGGTCACGATTTCGTGACGTGTTTTGGAAAACTGTACGGACGGAGAAAATGGTCGCGATTTCGCGACGTGTTTTGCCAAGGCGTGCGGAACAAAAAAATGGTCACGATTTCGCGACGTGTTTCGGGGAGGCGTACGAAAAGAAAAAGCGGTAGCGATATCGCGACAGAAAGCTGCATGAAGGTCCGAGGGGAAAAAATGTCGTGATATCACGACAAGTTTTGCCAAGGCGTATGGAAGATAAAAGCGGTAGCGATATCGCGACGGTTTGTGGCAAGCAGGTTCGGAAATAAAAGCGGTAGCGATATCGTGACGGTTTGTCGAAGGAAGGCAAGAGAATGATAATGGTCACGATGTCACGACGCAAAGTTGCCCAGGAGGTCCGAGAGAAAAGTGGTAGCGATATCGCTACCATTCGAGGAAGAAGGCTCAAAGGGTTAAAAGGGTAGCGATATCGCTACGAGAAGTTGTCGGAGGTAGACAAATGAAAAACGGTCGCGACATCGCTACGGGGAGCTGATGAAGGCGTACGGCCGGGAAACATGTAGCGATATCGTGACATGTCACGATTTCGCGACATGTCGCCATATCGCGGCTAAGAAGATGAACGGGCAGACTTGCAGTTTTGTCATTTTTTTCGTAGTAAGCGTTACACAGGACGCAGGAAAAGCAGGACACGTGGCGCACAGGTGTCAAACTTGCAGAGGCGTTACATGCAGAGATGAATTTTGAAGCATTTTCAAATTTGAGCGTGAATCAAAGCGGGAAAAGGCAGGAATTTGAGGGGTCATGTGCAGGAAGGTGAAATGAAGCGACAGAGAAGATCGAAGAGCCACGTCAAACATTATAAGACCAGAATTGCAAATCGAAGAGGGGGTTGGAAATTGCCGAATACGGAGTTGCAGAGACGAAAGCTTTGTGCTATTCTGGGCCCGTACTTGGGCAATTTCCTTCTTTTTGTTCTGGGATTTTCTTTTACACCTGGAACATTTTTGAATGTAATCGAGATATCATTTAAATACAAATACAGAGAGTTGGCATCTTATTGGATGAGAAAGAAGGAGTAACTTTTGCATGCATGATTTAATGTTTATATTTCCCTTCCAGATTTCTTAGGTTTTTAGGTGAAGTTAATGCAAGATCTCTTGGTTGCTTCATGCGAATGCCTGTTTTCTGGAATTACCACAGAAACCCTCGAGACTCGCACCTGGCCTATTTGGATTGTGTGGATGTGCAGGTTCATTAGGTTAGGTTGCATGTAGAAAGCCTCAGTATCTTCGGTTTCATCCGATTAATGACAGCTTTCTGACTGTAATCTATTCTTATTGTTACTTTTGTTTACTTTTGTTTTTGCTTTTCAAACCCATATTTTATTTTCAGCAGCTTAATTACTGTGTTTGAATAAATCACTGAAAATCCATCAGAATTAAAGGTTAAAACAGATTTTATTCATTTTGAGTCCATTGAAAGTTCAAAATTAATAAACCACAGTGCCCCTTGTTAACATCCACTTGCAAACCCTAAGGTGTTCTTAGCATTTCATTTTAAGCAAAGATCCTTGATAATCAATAATTAGCATAATAAGAACCTTGGAGAAATCGTTTTTCTTTGCAAGCAGAGGATTTAGGACTCGGATCCTACAGGAGAGTGTGTTTTCACAATCGGGTTAAAACACCACTCAACAGATTGGCGCTAGAAGGAGGGCCCGAATCGGTTTATCTATTTCAATTTTTATATCTGAATATTTTGTTTTTGATTTAATTCTGAAATTATTTACGGCTAAACTGCAACACTATTTTTGTGTTTGTTGCAGGTTTTCTTCGAACTAGCCGAGGGTTTCCTCGAGCAGGTCGGACCCACCACGCCGTATTGCGACCAGGTCTCAAACAACCGGAGAAACCATTTTTCACGACCTTACTGGTACTCCCAAGGGTAAAGTCAAGCAAGTCGTAAGCACTCCAAGTAGCAAAAGGCCTGTTTTCTCCAGGAACGTCGAGTGGACCTACGCCGTAATATCCGTTGCCCCTAGTGTGCCTATAGTTTGTAATATTTCTTCTGCTATTGTAGGCCTGTCTACATCAATTCTGAGTCAAATGGCTCAAGCTCCAGCAGCTCCTTGGTATGGAGCTAACAATACTCCTTTGAATATTGTCGGGGATATCCATGAAATCCCCAAGAACATTGAAATATTTCTGCCTAAATACAAGCCAGATGGCCTAAGAACAGCAGAAGAACATATCCAAGCCTATAGAGATGTTTTAATTAGGTTGCAAGTTCAGCATGAAGATGTAGCCTGCGGACTTTTCCCCATGAGCTTGGATCCAATAGCATATGAATGGTATATATGCTTGTCAACCGGTTCAATCACCTCTTGGACACAAATGGAAAATGCATTTGTCAATCAATTTAGGTCGCCCTTAGATCCCGCAACTATTTACAATCAGCTTTATTACATGCAAACGGGGCCAAGGGGAACCAATCCGAATGTTTAATCAGAGATTCCAAAAGAACTATAACAGAGCAATTAGACATTTTGCCATCGATCCTGCAGTAGCTTTGCAGATATATTTTGGGGCATTGGACCCCATGACAGCCATGTTTGCAAGGCGTAATCCTCAGGTCACCACGCTGGCTTTGGCCTATAATGAAGCCATGACTATTGAGCAACAATTGACACCGCAAGGCTACGGGTTTACCCAGATGCCTATGTTGGGACAAGGTGCTCCATATGGTCAAGTTCCCCATGCAAATCAACTCATGGCACCACAAATGCCAAGTATGAACGCCTTCCCATATCAGCAGTCATATCCACCAAAACCCGCATATGCACCCATTCCAATCCAACCAATCACAGCCATTCCACCTGTTCTTGCATTTTTGCAGAACAGTCAATCAACTACGCAGGAAACTAGTCAAGTCAATCCTCAAGCCATAGTTCCTGTTCCGAATCCAATCCCAATTCAAGGTATCAATCCATATGGGAATCCAATTCCTCATAACCCCACCCAAATGTGGAATCAAGACCCCATCAATTATGCAAATCCAATGGGGGTTAACAACAATGTGGTTCCACCGAAGGATGTCTTTTCGAAAGTCGAAGAGCTCAAGAAACTAGTGCATAAACTAAGTAATGACAGGGTTCAACAGCAGAAGCATGAGTCCCGTGCCCCTCACCCAAGTCAGAATTTTAACAATAGAGGGAGGCACTGGAACACTAAGCCAAACAATGGGGGAGTTCCTGCTCCCATTGCTAATCAATTAGATGCTTCTGCAGGCCCTAGCCAATCCAATTCTCTTTTGAATCTTTCAGATTTGGCATGGGAAAGAGGGTGCAGGTTACATAACACAAAAGAACACAATGAGAGGAATTGCCCTGAGATTGCTAGATACACTCATTGTCTTCAGGCACAAGTTGATGATTTGGAACTGGTATCAAATGAGGATCCATCGTATCAGCAAGATGAAAATATTATGGTGATGGAAACAGTATATCACCAAGAGGGTGAGAGCGAGGAGGAAGAAGACGAAGTTTTGGAACAGGAGGTGCAAGCTTTTCGAGATTTCAGAAAGGGGACTCATGGGTACCATTTGAGGAGTAAGTCTAAAGCCCCTAAAACCTCATCAACACCTCCAAACAGTTCTATTCTTCCTCCAGATACAAAGGCAAGTAACAACCCTCCCCCTCCACTCAGAAGAGAAATGTCTAATGACGTCCAGAAGACAGTCAAATTCGAAAAACCAAATTATGACGTAGTGGAGGATATGAAGAAGTCCAAATCTAGCCTTTCATTCCTGGACGCAGCTAAATTGCCTGGTCAAAAGGAGGCGTTGATAAGAGCTTTGAACTCACCTGATCCGATGTGGAAGGAAAAAAGAGCTGAATCCCATCTGATTTTGTGAAAGGAGAGAAGGGATGTCCCGCCATTCTTATTAACTCTGAGAATTGCGGGTAAGAACTTGCATAACTGTTTGGTAGACACAGGAGCCACGAGCAACCTCATGCCTACGGAGATATGTCAAATGCTGGGTCTACAACCGGTTTCATCCAAATGCACGGTCTTGCAATTGGACCGTTCAGAGGTAAATGTAGTAGGGACCTTATATGATGTCAAGATTCAATTAAATTCTCGAACCCGGGGTCCAACAGAGTTGTAGACATTTTGGTGGTTAACATCCCAAGTAGGTATGGAATGTTACTTGCGAGAGATTGGATGAAAACGCTGAATGGCTATTTTGCAACAGATCGCTCGCATATGTGGCTGCCATGGAAGGGCATTGCTAACCAAATCAGAGTGGAAAACGAACCGAGGCTTAAGGAGATTATAACGGATTTTAACAAGCCGAATGAGGTTCGGCTTTTTCGAGCCGGACCTAGGGGTCTATGCTCTTGATGTTGAGAAAGTTGTTGATGAACTTAAAGAAGAAGTGTGTCATGGTGGTTCTTCCGAGGAAAAGGATTACACGTGGTTGCTCAAGTTTGATGGATCAAAATCTAGACAGGGAGCAGGAGCTGGAGTCGAGCTCACCGGTCCAGGAGGTAAACCATTATTGGCTGCCTACAGACTGCAATTTCCTTGCACAAACAATGTGGCAGAATACGAAGCATTGATCTACGGTTTACGTCTAGCATTGAGCAAACATGTTAAATGCTTGAAGGTTTTGGGAGATTCTGAGTTGGTTGTCAAGCAAATCAAAGGACAGTATACATGCCACGACAAAATACTGAGCCTTTATAGGACTAGGGTTATGGACCTCATGGAGGAGTTTGATGCATTCAACATAGCCCTTATTTCTAGGAGAGGAAATCGAATAGCAGACTCTCTTGCAGTCGCCGCGGGCATGTTAAACCCGGTGGATATAAAAAGATGTAAAAATTTTTCCATTGAGCTGGTTCCTTGTCCATCAATACCTGATAATGTGAAGAATTTCCAGGTTTTTGAGTGTGACAGGCACATCTTCAAGTTTGTCACAAACTCGGGTATTTTTGAAAATCAGGTGATCGATGAGGAACAAAGGTGGCAGGATGAAACAGAAGAAAGTGAAACTGCGTATCAATCCAACAAAATTCCTAAAGACGTGGTTTCATTAGAAAAGATGTTCGACATGGAATGCAAGAACAAGAAAAGAAAAAGAGTCCCGCTCCCCAAAGATGCATGCGATTCAATTAATCTGGGGAGTGCAGACAATCCAAAGGAGGTGTACATAGCAAAGGCATGTACAGAGGAAGAAAGGAGCAATATAATACGAGCTTTGAAGCATTACATAGATTGTATTGCTTGGAACTACAATGAGTCGAAGACTTACAACCAGAACATTATCACGCATACCATCCCTTTGAAGCCAGACTCCAAGCCTTTTAGGCAAAGACAACGAGTTGTTAACCCGCTATTGGAGCCTTTGATCGAAAAGGAGGTTAAAATATTATTGGAGGCGAAAATCATTTTTCCCGTTAGGCACTCAACCTGGGTGGCCAACCTCGTTCCAGTTGAGAAAAAGAGTGGAGAGATTAGGTCGTGCATAGATTTTCGAAATCTTAATAAAGCCTCCCGTAAAGATAATTATCCATTGCCATCAATCGATGAAATCTTGCAAATGGTAAATGGATCAGAAATGATGTCCTTTCTCGATGGATATTCTGGGTACAACCAAGTTCTTATACATCCAGATGACAGGATGAAAACAGCCTTCACTACCAAGTGGGGGACATTTGCATATAAGAGAATGTCGTTCGAACTGTTAAACGTTGGTGCAACTTTTCAACGCGCCATGGATTACGCATTCAAAGGACTAATAGGCAAATGCATCATCGTGTATGTGGATGATATCCCAGTTTTCTCGAAGAAGAGAGAGGATCATGTTAAAGATTTAAAGAAGGTGCTTCAAAGATGCAGGGAACATGGAATTTCATTAAATCCCAAGAAATGCATTTTTGGAGTGACAGAAGGGAAACTGCTAGGTCACATTATTTCAAAGGAGGGAATATCCATCGACCCGTAAAGGATACAAGCTATCCAAGACCTACCTCTCCCGAGCAAAAAAAAGAATTGAGGTCTTTCTTTGGGCAAGTCAATTTTGTGAGGAAGTTCATTTCTAGCTTTGTTGAGATAGCTAAACCTCTAAACCAGATGCTCAAGAAAGATGTGGACGTAAGGTGGAACGAGGAAAGTAGAGTGGCTTTCCAGAATATCAAAGATGCCATTTCCAAAGCCCCGGTCTTGATAAGCCCAGACTATTCCAAGCCTTTTTACATTTATGCTTTTGCATCGGAGCACTCCTTGGCGAGTGTATTAACCCAAAAAGGTGAAGATAATGCCGAAAAACCCATTGCATTTTTAAGTGCCCCCCTAAAAGATGCCCAATTAAGGTATTCAATCCTTGATAAGCAAATGTATGCACTTTTTAAAACTATGAAAAAATTTAGGCACTACATCGTACACAGCAGAATTATTGCCATTGTGCCCGATTCTGGTCGTCAAGACCATGTTTTTTACATAATGAACTAGGTGAAAAGAGAGGAAAGTGGATTGCAACCATCCAAGAATTTGATCTCGAAATCCAACCAATGAAACTAGTTCGAGGACAAGGACTGGCAAAGGCGATCGCAGAAAATGATCCGCAAATAACAGGTCAATGCTCAAATACAGAATACATGGCTAAGGAGGACTGGTATGTTGATATTGTGCAATTTTTATTGACTGGTAAGTGCCCTTCTAATTTGAATTCAACACAGAGGAGAGCTTTAAGGCTTAAATATGTTAACTATCTGATAAAGTCTGGTGTGCTTTACAGGAAAAATCATGAAGGTATCTACCTGAGATGCTTGAGCAAAGATGAAGCCGCCAGGGTGTTGCAAGAATTTCATGGCAAGCATGGAACTGGTCATGGTGCAGCCAATGCTACAGCACATCAAATCCTGAGAGCAGGATATTACTGGCCTCATATATTCAAAGATGCACATGCTCATGTGCGATCTTGTCACATCTGTCAAGTGGCTGCAAATAGAGAAAGAAATGCAGCCATGCCGTTGCAACCTGTAGTTGAAATGAGACCGTTTGCACAGTGGGGACTGGATTTTATCGGGGTTATTAACCCAAATTCTTCTGACTCTCACAAATTTATTTTGACAGCTACAGACTACTGTACAAGGTGGACAGAAGCGATTCCCACTAAACATGCCACCACAGACGTTGTGATTAAATTCCTTGAGGATCAAATTATCACAAGATATGGGATGCCCGATTCTATTGTCAGTGACAATGGTAAAGCTTTCATTTCCACACAATTTGCAGAGTGGGCATATGATAATAAAGTGAGCTTGAAATTTGCATCCAATTACTATCCTCAAGGAAATGGGTTGGCCGAATCTTCAAATAAGAATTTGTTGAATACTATTAAGAAGTTGCTGGAAAAGAATCCTCGGGACTGGCATAGTCAATTAAAGTTTGCCCTTTGGGCGGATAGGACCAGAGTGAAAGAATCCATAGGGAATACTCCCTATCATTTGGTCTATGGGCAAGACCCGATATTTCCAAAAAATTTGAAGTTGCAGACCTTACATTTCATACAAGAGTACATGGGGACAGATGATCAAGTTGAAGCTAGATTGAGCCGGTTATTGCACCTGGATGAAAAGAGAGAAGAAGCCATGAATCACATGAACAAACACCAGGAAGTCATCAAGAGATGGTTTGATAGAAGGGCCAAAGTTAAATCATTCAGAATTTCAGATTTGGTGTTACTATGGGACAAAAGACATGAGGAAAAAGGGAATCATCAAAAGTTTGATTGTCTTTGGTTGGGCCCATATCAGATTTCAAAGATCCTTGGGAAGAACACCTTCAGGCTAAAAACCTTAGAAGGGAAAGATTTCATGCTGCCGGTTAATGGGCAGATTCTAAAACATTATTTTAGCCCTTAGGTTGTGGAAGTTTTCATTTTATTCTTTTGGCTTTAACAAGGGGATTTTCAAACTGTGTTTTTATTTATGATTGCTGGTTTAGCTAGGATTTTGTTTGCTAGATTTTGATATCCTGATTTTGGTGGGGATTTTCAGACTTTGTTTTATTTAGGATTGCTAGTTTAGTTAGGATTTTGATTGTGGATTTGATTTCAATTGACATGTTGTTAATTTAAAAATAAAAATAAAATAAAAATAAAAATAAATAAAAAATAAATAAATAAATTGAGATGCCAACTTATGCTTAGGGTTAGGAGAATATGAAATATTGGAATTATCTTGTAAAGGCTCCACCAAGTAACACAAGCATATTAAGTTATATTGTTTGATTTTGTGATACATGAAAGAATCAGTTTTGCATGACATATCATTTCATTTGCAAAGATAAGGCATTCATATTCCATCTCACCTCACATACATTTCATTTTAGTTACATATGCATCTTATGTACAAGCCATGAAAGTATGTCAAATCCTCTTAGGGTTGTGTTATAACATATATGTAAGTAGCTCCTAAGGTTGGAAACTGAGTCTTGAGATATCTAGAACCAAGCACGTCTCATAAATTAAAAAGGATCTTGAGCAAAATGATCAAAACCTAGCTTGGAGGAAAAGGTTGAGCGAAAGTGGTTTTCATGTCTATCCTATTATGCAACATGATCCTAAAAATAGTGGTTTTGACCACTTCCATAGAACTTAAAGCCCACATGGAGTAGTAAGGATAGGGTGTAAATTCTCATCTCGGTTGGTTGAGAATCTGATTCCCCAAAGCTCCTATGTTTTCATTTCATAATTAGTCTTGGATTGTAAGGATCGTACTATTTGTCCTCCGCAAAGGATGGGTAGTCATCCCCAAGGTCTAAGTAATAAAATTAATATTTTCCATTCTCATCAGTCTTGGATTGTAAGGATCGTACTATTTGTCCTCTGCAAAGGATGGGTAGTCATCCCCAAGGTTTAAGCAACAGAATTAATGATTTATATCTAAGGTTTGGATTGTAAGGATCGTACTACTTGTCCCTAACCAGGATGGGTAGTCATCCCCAAGGTCCAAGAAATAAATAAATAAATAAATTTTTCCCATCTCATCTTTATTTTGGATTGTAAGGATCGTACTACTTGTCCTCTGCAAGGGATGGGTAGTCATCCCCAAGGTCCAAAGAAATGGAGATAAGTTTTGGATTGTGGGGTTAGATATGCCCATGCATGGCATCATGTCTTGCCTAAAAAACAAGACCACTGATTGTCTAGAGGGTTAGACTAGCATGACCATTTCTTCCATAACCGGTTTAATTATTTTGCTTAAAGTGAGGTAATGAACTCTAAATCAGAATAGTAAGGATAAGGTTAAACTCTCATCTCGGTTGGTTGGGAGTCTGATTCCCCAAAGTTCTGATTTCACATTCACTTGCACATGGGTTCTAGATAGTAGGGACTCATAACCAACTTTGGGATACAATAAGATAATGAACTAGTGGATCCTAAGAGGGTTTGGCAATCTTGAATGCTTGTACATAGTATTAGAAGAAGTACCATGCCCTTTATGGAAGCAAAATCTCCTTGCACATTCATTAGGGTACACAAATCATTCACCATCCCATATATGCATTCATGCAAAACTGATAATGGAATGTTGATCAATTTCAAACGATAGGGAATGAAAACACATTGCACACACTGAGCTAATACTTGATGATTCTGATGATTCATGTACTTCTGATCTTTGGGCATTTGTTATTTTGCTTATGTGCTAACATGTATTTACGAGTTTGTGATATGTTTCAGGTTGGGTTCTTACTAAAATGCTCAAGAGCATTTGACAGCAGAGTCGCCATTTGTTGTGGTTGATCCACAACACACCCCACTTGGTGGGGACCCACATTTTTGCAGGTTTTCAGGAAGGATCTCAGTGACCCAGATGCCAGAATTGAAGAAAAAGAGAAAATGCACAAGTGTAGAAAGGGGTCGCGAAATCGCGACAGGTAGCGAAATCGCGACATGTCGCGAAATCGCGACCGAAGCCGAAAAATTGTCGCGAAATCGTGACATGTCGGAAAATCACGGTCAACGGCAACAAAACAGAAAAAGTGTCACGAAATCGCGACGTGTCGGTGACCAGGATGAAAAGGATGTCACGAAATCGCGACATTCAGCTGAGAAGAAAAGAAAAGGTGTCGCGAAATCGCGACATGCTGTTGAGAAGAAAATAAATGATGTCGCGAAATCGCGACACGCCGTTGGAAAAGGATGAGAATGGTCACGATTTCACGACGAGTTTTGCAGAAACGTACGGATGATGAAAGGTGTCGCGATTTCGCGACGTATTTTGGCAAAGTTGTACGGAGGAAGATGTCGAATGTGTCGCGATTTGAGAGAGTTTTGGCAAACTGTACGGACGGAGAAAATGGTCACGATTTCGGAGGAAGAAAATGTTGGATTTGGGAAGGCGTGCGGAATAGAAAAATGGTCACGATTTTGCGACGTGTTTCGGGGAGGCGTACGGAAAGAAAAAGTGGTAGCGATATCGCGACAGAAAGCTGCATGAAGGTCCGAGGGGGAAAAATGTCGCGATATCGTGACAAGTTTTGCCAAGGCGTACGGAAGATAAAAGCGGTAGCGATATCGCGACGGTTTGTGGCAAGCAGGTTCGGAAATAAAAGCGATAGCGATATCACGACGGTTTGTCGAAGGAAGGCAAGAGAATGATAATGGTCACGATGTCGCGACGCAAAGTTGCCCAGGAGGTCCGAGAGAAAAGTGGTAGCGATATCGCTACCATTCGAGGAAGAAGGCTCAAAGGGTTAAAAGGGTAGCGATATCGCTACGAGAAGTTGTCGGAGGTAGACAAACGAAAAACGGTCGCGACATCGCTACGGGGAGCTGATGAAGGCGTACGACCGGGAAACATGTAGCGATATCGCGACATGTCACGATTTCGCGACATGTCGCCATATCGCGGCTAAGAAGATGAACGGGCAGACTTGCAGTTTTGTCATTTTTTTCATAGTAAGCGTTACACAGGACGCAGGAAAAGCAGGACACGTGGCGCACAGGTGTCAAACTTGCAGAGGCGTTACATGCAGAGATGAATTTCGAAGCGTTTTCAAATTTGAGCGTGAATCAAAGCGAGAAAAGGCAGGAATTTGAGGGGTCATGTGCAGGAAGGTGAAATGAAGCGACAGAGAAGATCGAAGAGCCACGTCAAACATTATAAGACCAGAATTGCAAATCGAAGAGGGGGTTGGAAATTGCCGAATACGGAGTTGCAGAGACGAAAGCTTTGTGCTATTCTGGGCCCGTACTTGGGCAATTTCCTTCTTTTTGTTCTGGGATTTTCTTTTACACCTGGAACATTTTTGAATGTAATCGAGATATCATTTAAATACAAATACAGAGAGTTGGCATCTTATTGGATGAGAAAGAAGGAGTAACTTTTGCATGCATGATTTAATGTTTATATTTCCCTTCCAGATTTCTTAGGTTTTTAGGTGAAGTTAATGCAAGATCTCTTGGTTGCTTCATGCGAATGCCTATTTTCTGGAATTACCACAGAAACCCTCGAGACTCGCACCTGGCCTATTTGGATTGTGTGGATGTGCAGGTTCATTAGGTTAGGTTGCATGTAGAAAGCCTCAGTATCTTCGGTTTCATCCGATTAATGACAACTTTCTGATCGTAATCTATTCTTATTGTTACTTTTGTTTACTTTTGTCTTTGCTTTTCAAACCCATATTTTATTTTCAGCAGCTTTAATTACCGTGTTTGAATAAATCACCGAAAATCCATCGAATTAAAGGTTAAAACAGATTTTATTCATTTTGAGTCCATTGAAAGTTCAAAATTAATAAACCACAAGTGCCCCTTGTTAACATCCACTTGCAAACCCTAAGGTGTTCTTAGCATTTCATTTTAAACAACATCCTTGATAATCAATAATTAGCATAATAAGAACCTTGGAGAAATCGTTTTTCTTTGCAAGCAGAGGATTTAGGACTCGGATCCTACAGGAGAGTGTGTTTTCACAATCGGGTTAAAACACCACTCAACAAGTACCTAGAGCCATCAAAGGAAAAGTAGCACTAGAAAGTAGCAAAGAAAATACTACAAGATGAAGCACAAAAAGCTAAACAAGTGAAGTTAGCTGAAGAAAAGGAACCAAAAAATCCATCAGAAGAGAAGGTGATTATGCAAAGTCTGGTAGCACAGGTCTTGGACACCATAGTAGAGATTAAAGTGTCAAACCTGTTGGAAGCTATTCCAGCATTGCAGAAAGCAATGGTGGAAGAAATACAACCGCATAAGGTGATGGAAGTGCAGAGCCAACCAATTTAGGAGAAGGAAAGAAAATATCAATTCATGGATCCGACTATATTGATGATTGATGTGGGAAAGAAACCCACATTAGTTCATATGGAGATCCTAGGGCACAAATTGACACAAGTCATTGTGGATGGAGGATCCAACGTCAATGTGCTACCTAAAAGAACCTGGCTAGAATTAGGCGCTCCATCTCTATGGGCTTCGATATTTCGATTATATGGTGCTGACCAGTATGGTATCGAGACAAAGGGAGTCTTGACAGCACAAGTGGTGATAGCTGACCAAGAGTTTGTCTTGGATTTCATTGTGATTACAATGCAGAAGCCTGCATACGATGCTCTATTGGGAAGAGGGTGGCTACGAGTAGCCAAAGTTAATCACAACTGGGGAAAGAATCAGATCACTTTCAAGAAGGGACAACATAAATATATGATTAATCTAGCTAATCAAAAATTTAGTGAGGATGTAGCTACGATGGATGAATCCAAAAATTTCCTCAGGAGATGAAGGGTATGAACTTGATGGAGAAGGAATGTTGTACCTGGATGAATGTAGTGAAGATGAAGCTAGATCTGATAGCGGACTTCTTCATTGGAAAATGGAGGAGTACAAAATTTTTAGCCCAACTACCTCTGTATTGATTTAGAGGAGATCAAGGAAAAACAAGATGAACCAAAAGTTAGTCAAGAACCTAAGAAGGAGGTAGAAGAGAAATGGACATTCCCAAAAAGTTTTGCAGAGTATACAGTAGGAGATGCGGAGATTGATACAAGACCGACACACCCAAAGAATGTAGAGAAAGTAGCAAGTGAGCCAGAGAATATCAAATATGAAGGACCTCAGATAGTGGACATCAATCTAGGAATGGAGGAGGAACCTAGGATGATTCACTATGGTGATGATTGGAACCCTATACTGAAAGTGATGACTTTTAAGATATTCTTGGAATATAAGGATATCTTTGCATGGATATATAAGGACTTGAAGGGAGTACCACCTGAGTTATGTGTCCACAAGATTACACTAATGCCTGGAGCACAACCCGTAAGGAGGAGACCATATAGAATGAACCCAAAGTATGTTGCATTAGTGAATGTAGAGATAGAAAAGATGTTGGAGGCAGGAATCATCTTCAGGGTGACAACCAATGAATGGGTATCACCTATAGTGATCACCTTGAAGAAGGAAGTGGACAATATCAGAATATGTGTGGACTTTAGAAGTCTAAATGTAGTAACTATTAAGGACCCCTTCCCTATTCCCTTCATAGATTCTATCCTAGAAGAAGTCATAGGACATGAGATCTATTCATTTTTGGATGGGTTTTCGAGTTACAATCATATTAGTATAGCCAAGGAGGATAAGTTGAAGACCACATTTATTATGGAGAATGGCATCTACACATACAATCGAATGCCATTCGAGCTCTGTAATACCCCAACTACATTTCAATGCATCATACTGTATATATTTGACCAATTGGCAACAAGGAACTTCAAAGCATTTTTGGATGATTGGTCCATTTATGGGAAGATCAAGGAGCATCTTCCTACCCTCAGTGAATGTATGAGTAGGTGCAGAAATGCACATATATCATTAAATCTTAGGAAATGCTACCTGATGGTACCATATGGGAAATTGTTAGGACACATAGTGTGTAGTGAAGGATTAAAAATAGACCCTAATAAGATCCGTGTGATATTACACATGGAAGAACCATACGATGTGAGTTCACTTAAAACCTTCTTGGGATCGATGGGATATTATCGAAGGTTTATCAGGAATTATGCACATGTATCCTACCCATTGGATTCATTGACGAAGAAGAATGTTCCTTTCATATGGACAGAGGAGCACCAAGGAGCCTTTGAGGAGCTGAAGGCTAAGCTTGTGAGTAGCCCGATTTTGGTGTTCCTGAACTGGGATAAGGAATTCCATGTCCATATTGATGCTTCAAATTTTGCAATTGGATGTGCTTTGGCACAAGAAGGATAGTTCAAGCTAGATCAACCTATTTTCTTTGCTAGTCACCTATTGTCAAGGCTAGAGAGAAATTATAGTACAATAGAAAGAGAAGCTTTGGGAATGGTATATGCAGTCCAAAAGTTTAGGCATTACCTATTGGTGAATCCCTTTGCTTTCTATGTAGATCACCAAGCTCTATTGTACTTGATAAATAAACCAGTGATACAAGGATGGGTCAGTAGGTGGCTCGTCACCCTACAGGAGTTCGTATTCCGAGTAGTAGTGAGACCTGGTAAGAAGCATGTCATTGCAGACTAGTTGTCTCGGATACGATCAGGAGAGCCTGTAGGAACAGGAGTTCTGGATGAATTCCTTGATGCACAATTATTCACCATCAATGTTGTTCCATCATGGTACAAGTTGATTGGCTAGTACCTATCCATAGGAGAGTTGCCATAGGAAATGATGGCAACTAAGAAAAAGAAAGTGATCATGAAGTCAGCACCCTTCCAGTTGATAGCAGGATTGTTGTATAAGATGGGAAGTGATGGTATCCTAAGAAGATGTGTGATGGAAGAAGAAGTCAAAGTAGCATTGAAAGAAGCTCATGAAGGCTTAGCAGGAGGGCACATGGGACCAGATGCAACAACTAGAAAAATATTACTAGTTGGACTATGGTGGCCCACACTATATAATGATGCGAAAGAGTATGTGAAAGCATGCGATACTTGTCAAAGGGTAGGAAAGCCGATAAAGAGGGACTTTATGCCATTGCATCCATCACAACCCTAAGAACTATTTGAAAGGTGGGGATTAGACTTCGTCGGACCATTGAAGACATCTCGGAGAAGGAAGTGTAGATACATCGTAGTAGCAATGGAATACTTGACAAAATGGGTTGAAGTGAGAGCATTACTTGATAACTCAGCTAAAAGTATAGTGAGATTCTTGTATGAGTAGGTAATCACAAGATTTGGTATTCTACTATAGATAATGAGTGATCGAGGAGGACACTTTATCAATGAAATCATCAAAATGCTAATGACAAAGTTCAGGATTTTGCACTCATTGTCTAGTCCATATTATCCTAGAGCAAATGGGTAGGTGAAAGCAACAAATAAAGTCTTGGTATCTACTTTGTATAAAACCTGTGGAATAGAGGGAGCATATTGGGAGGAAAGGCTACCATCTATTTTGTGGGTATATAGAACAACTTTTAAACCTACAATAGAGCATACACCTTTCCAATTAATGTATGGATAGGAGGTAGTGGTGCCAGTTGAATTCTTGATACCAAGTTTGAGAGTCGTAGTAGAGCATCGCTTGGGTGATCAAGAAATTTTGGAAGAGTGACTGACAACACTGATCAAATTAGATGAAAGAAGAGTCATGGCACAATGGGTGATTGAGGTAGCTCAGAAAATAAGGAAGGCATGGCATGACAAATATTTGAGAAAGTTAGAACTTAGTCCGGGTGACTTGGTTCTAAAGTTTAATGGAAAGAGGGAAATCAAGCCCGATAAGTTGAAGATGTTATGGCTTGGTCCCTATAAAGTAGTTGAAGTAATGAATAATGGAGTAGTCAAGTTACAGAACTTGAATGGGATGGAGGTACTCAACACTGTAAATGACTCAAATTTGAAGCCTTACAAGGTACAGTGCTTATTCATTTCTTCAGAAGAGATTGAATGATGAAGATGAGCAGAAGCTCAATGGAGGACTCAAGATGAGCTAGGTCCATCACAGGAGGAGCCTAACATGGGACTCACACACTTATTTGTAGAAGGGGAGGAGACACGACCAACCATAGAACAACAAGAGTTGGCACCTCGACCCAGAGAAAGAAGAAGATTGTGAGTGCATGTCAGATTTGCGGATGGGACCGAATGAGTAGAAGAGGAAGATGAAGAATGGATTCCTCCAAATGAAAGAGGACATCAAGAGATAGTACTATTACCCAAAAATAGGGGAAGGCAAGAAGAAGCACCCCAAGTAAGTATAAATATGATGTATCCTCAGGTAGAACGGAGGGAACTACCCCAACAAGTTGAAGGATGAAGAAGGATACGGTTAATAGTACAGTATGAGGATAGAGTGGACACCTTTGAAATGGAAGTTTTGGAAGAAGATAGGAATGAGACCATCGATGAAGAATTGGTTGGACTTACTCCATTGGCTCAGATAGGGCTATTACAATAGAGAATGTGATTACAGACTCAACAATTACAAGAAGAATATCAAACATTGCGAGGTCATAATGCAAGGTTGAGAGAACAAACCATCCAAGAATTGGATAGTACAATATGAAGATTGGATGAACAAAGAACAGCTAGGCTACAAGAGCTAGAAGGAGAACCTGAGGATGATGAGGGGATAACTCCAAGAAGTAGTGTAAGAAATGATGGAGCGAGCACAAGTTCGCAAGTACCACCAAGTGATCCACCAATGATGAATGAAGATGCAAAAATGTTGTGGTGAGACATTGAGGAAGCAACCACATCACCTGAATCACAAGGTCATGCACGATTGGATTTGAGTGACTCTAGTAATGAAGGAATGCCTTGGCTAGTAAGGGAACCTAGCATAGAAAGTAGTGATGAGGATGATTGCCCATGGAACCCCTAGAATCCTTGAGATAATCATGATCCCCCAACATGTACAACAACACAACGACAACTAGGGAGATCATAGGAGCATCAAACCAACCTTGATCCATAAGCATATATAATAGCCTATCTAAAATTTGAGAAGATAAAGGAGAGAAGTATGAATATTGGAGAGACTGATGAATTTACCAACAGATTGGGTGGAATAGAGAGAAGAGAATCAGAATAACTCAAGTTCTGAGATAGACTTTTTTGACGCATATAGAGAGGTCTTGGCAACTTCATCTCCACAAAGAAGCTTCGAGGAAAGAATATGGAGATGTCGCTTAGCACATGTAGATCATAGAATCAGAGCACTATGATAATTGTCACCAAGCACAAGAAGAAGTAGAAGTCCACTAGCCAACATTGAGTTGGTAGAGATAACTCTTGATAACCGAGCAATGGGAGGAAGGAATAGAGAAGGACCCCTAAGGCTTCAGCCAAGAAGGGGAGGAGGTATTCGACTATGAAGTGAGCAAGGACAAGGTGATGTTACAATTAGAGGAGGAAGAGGATGAGGAAGGTTCTGACCCCCTACTCCTAGATGGTCGAGAGATACACCTTTAGCTTGTATGAACTAGATAAGGAATCTACGAGGTTTACCATGGATGAGAGGAATCTTACCTAGCCCCACAAGGTAGTATCCATTAGGATGACCACCACTAATCTAATGAGGACCTCAAAGAGTGGTAGGTGGTAGAGGATTACTCCAAGAAAGGGAGGAATCACCATTGGTATAGAGAAACCCGATGTCAAGAGGAATAGGATGGGGAAGACACTCACGTGGGAGAGGCCTTGTTGGTAGAGGAAGAGTACATTTTGTAGATGAAAGGAACTAGGGACAACTAAGGATCTGATCACCAAGTTTAGAGCTATAATTGATTCGAGGGGATAGGTGAAGAAGTCACTTGAATGATAGTAGAGTAGTAAGGACACCACTACCATGGGATCAATCACCTATATGACAAGAGGAAAGGACACCAAGTGAAGATACTCCAGCTTGCAATTGTACAATTCCAAATTGTACACATGGTATTGGAAGGCTAGGGAATTTAGTAACATCACAAGTGGAGATGAATCGACCTAGAGAGCAAGTGGCACTAGGTGACACAACCACTCAGAATATCATAATCAAACCTCCAAGAGAAGAATCTGATGGGATCATACAAGTGAATGTCACTATGCAATTTCCATGATGGTAAGTGTAAATAGGTTAGGAATGAAAAAAAAAATTAAAAATAAAATAAAATACCTTAATTGTGAAAATCCCTCGAGATGCAATTAGGAAGGAAGTGGGTTGAAAACTAGAAATGATGACCTCTTCAAGAGAGAAAATAGACAAAAATTTCTCTAAGTGATAGATCGTACAAGCCAATTTTTGAAGTCAAAAAGCATAAATGAGAGATCGTACAAGTGAAATTGGAAAAAGTACATTGGAAATCATACAAGAAGGCATGTTGTATGATTTAGGTCATACAATGTATGATTTTAGGCATAGTTGTATGATTTTCAACCATCGCATTAAATGTTCGCATGTGTGGATCGATGAGTTGTCGAAAAAGAGTAGGAAAAAGTTAAAAATCGCATGAAAAGTGATGAGTTGTCAATCATCCAGGCAAGGAAGATGAAAAGACATGCAAAATGGTGCAATTTCAAATTTGGAGCGGTTAGGGTTTGGAGATAGTTTAAATATAAGGCTCACCCTAGCAATTTTTTAAACCGTACAAAGAAGAGTTCAAATTTTTTTAGGAGAACGAAGGTGACAAGCATGCAACTGAATGGAGGCAACTACATGGGCATTAAAACTCACCAGTAAGCTACAATAATTTATGACCCATTTTCAAATTCACACTAGGGAGACTTTTCGCATTCGAAGAAATCAAACTAGAGAAGGAAAAAGGAGAAAAAGCAAGGGTTTGACTCCATTGAAGGAAGAATTCGAGTTCAGCTAGAAATAAAGGAGGGTTTGTAGTAGAAGGCATCCAAACATGAACCAAGTCATTGAAAAATGTACATTAGGGTTCAAAGAAGTGGCGTATTGGAGCTAAAGCGAAGAAATTATAGGGAAAAGGAAGTTACAAACCCTAAATCGGATAAAAGCAGCCAAAAATGAAAGGGAGAAGATGGAGGAAAGGAAGGAGAAGATCGTACAACCATATTTGATAGCCAAAAATTTTTGTTTTTGAGGATAAATTGTGCCAAGTGTGGAAAATTTGGAAAATTGCTCCTCAAAAGCATTGAAAAGATAGATCGAGGCATTTCGACAACTAGGTCAAAGAGAAATCATAGAAGGAAAGTGAAAAACATGATTTTTAGGTGGATAAGGGTTTGAAAAGATGTATTGTATGATTTTGTGATAGAGTGTACGGTCTCAGGAGAAATATTGTGCGATTTTAGGCAGTTTTTGGGCTATTTTTAGCCATTTGGAGCAAATCATACGAAATCATACGAATTCGATGAGGGGGAGTAGTTGGAGAGGGATATTGTATGGAGTAGTACATCCTTGTATGATTTCAGGCTATAATTGTATGATTTGTAGAATATTAAATATTTTGAAGATCGAATAGTGATAGATTGAATGATTGTACGATCTGGAGGGGTTGCTCATAAGGAAATCATATAGGAGTAAGAGGGAAAGCATATTGTATGATTTGTAGTAGATTGTATGATTTTTGAGACACTTCTAATTGTAGAATTGGTGATGTTCGAGTAGTAAGATAATTGGAGGTATGGCAAGAAAATGATTTCAGTCGAGGAGTTTCGAATATCGGTTAAGAAGAATTGTAGCCAATAGGGTGGAACGGTCACCAAGACCCCTACACGAGAGAGAGTCATGGCCATGGTAGTACCAAGGGTGATAGTTTTAGTCCCATGATTGGCGTGGTACTCATCCTTGGAGAAGAGGAGGATACAGGTCATGGAGAGGTCAGAGGTACTGGAGGGCTGATAGAAGGAGAACACCACCAAGATATCGAGAGGAGAGGATGGCACAAGAAAGGATCCTGAGGAGGGAATTGAGGAGTGAGGTACATGTTCTAGATCTAGATGAGGATCTGAGTAGTGGACCTAAGGAAGGTCAGGTGGAAATAATAAATATATCATTCATACAACATGGAGGAGAGACATGCAGGAGGTGGTGGAATAATGAATAGAACAAGAACCACCCCTAGAGAAAATAGTTTGAGGAGGTTGGTGTAGCTGTAATAGCACAAGTGCCACCACACCAGAAGACCTTCTTCTACAATTATCTATTGTAGATGGTTTAGGCGTATAATCCTACAACTAGAATTACCTTTGTCAATGTGGGTAAGAGGTCGGTGAGAATAGAAGTTATAGTGGATGCATTCAGGAAGACATTCAGATTGCTAGCATACGACACAGAGATAGTAAAGAATTTGGTTGATCTGATTGAGACATATCGAATCATCACTTCGTTAACCAATGTGAAGTCATCGATTGATGCAAAGATCTCGGGTGCAAGGACTCAAGGAATTAAATAGAGCCAGTTGAAAGGGAATGATTGGCCATGTGCTATGAATACTGTGATGGCTCGACTGTCAGGAGATACACGGGCTACAGAGATGCCAATATGGATGGCTCAGTATGTAGAAGGTATCACCAAAGGGATCAAGTATGATTGGGGTACCTATCTAGAAAGAAATATGCATGAAGTACTAATGAAAAGATCAAAGAACTTTGGAATGACATTCCATGCCATTGGATTATTATTAAATATTATTATAGAAATGGGAATCCACTTTCCAGGTTTGATAGAACCTAGGAATTTGAGGGTAGGATAACCAACCATTTTGAGGTGGGCAAAGTCAGTACCTATTCCAGAAGGAGACTCTAGAGAAGTCTCGAACAAAGGAGCAGAATGCCACTGAGGTACAGGAGGATACTTCTTTGGATGATGAGGATGTACACCCCCAGAGAAAAAGGCCTAGGAAGTTGGAACCTGAACTAGAGCAACAAGCAATTCAACAATGACAGTAGGAGCTACCATCAGTTCAAGAAAGGGAGGAAATTATGGGGAGGCAATCCAACCCAATACAAATAAGGACAAGGAGACAATGAGAAAGAATGGCAAAGAATCCCACTCCAAAAAAACAAATCGAGACTATACAGAAGGATCAACAAGAGGAAAAGAGACAATCAGACTCGAAGAAGTTGGATCTGCATGAGTGGAATTGGGTAGAAGTAGAGAAGATACTAGAATCCCCACAAATATTCTAGCATAATAAATTTGAAATTTTAGACTCTTCAAAATTATGGGAGGATATAGAGGTGGGGTAGATAGCATAGGAAGTGGCAGCCACTACTCAGGAGGAAAATGAGGAAATCGAAGTGAGAGTGGAAGCCTTAGAGGAAGAGTCTAGAAAAAAGAAGAAGCCCCATTTCAAATTCATGATGGGGGGAAGTTCAAAACAAAATAATCCAAGTGATGTACAAGAAGAGGTGAAAGCATCACAAGAACAAGAAGAACCTATTGTTGAAAAATTCATAGTGATGGAGACACAATAGAATCAGGAAGAAGAGCAGGTGATTGAAGAGCAACAGGTGGGCTCCATTGAATAGAAAGAAGCCCAGGAATAGATAGAGCAACAACAATCTCAGTAGGAGATTGTGAATATAGAAGATGATATGGAGGTGGAGAAGATAGTGGAATAGACTCCACCAAGAGAAAAGATAAATATAGAGAGAGCACTACTAGAGCTCGAGGGAAGCTCTAGCCACCACATGGAAGAGGAGGAAGAACAAACTCCTACAGAAGAGGAACTACAGAGAATGCAAACAAGTTACCTTTTGAAGGTACCATAGTTCGACAAGATCGAAACTGAGGAGGCGGTGCAAGGAGTAGAAGATGATGTGGAACATTTCTTCTCTCAGATAGGCAATGCCATAGCTAGCACCAAATTATAGTTTTGTATTGGATGCATGGGAGAATTGAAGTTGTGGGAGGAACAAGTGTCTCTCAAATTGGAGAAGATAATGGAATGGGTGAGCAATGAGGAGCGTACAAGGAGAATTGTAGACATTCATGTACAACACCCATGGAAGTTACCTAGGGAAGAGGTAACCATGATGTTGGGAAGAGACGACTTGCTAGAGGGAGTGAGAACCAACTACATGCAGTATCCGAGGTTGTACCTAGATAGAACCAATCATCTAACTTGTCCCATGAATATAGCAGATTTGGAACACAAGAGGGTCACTACAGGATTGGCTATCACTCTGAGGAAGTTGAACTTCCTAACACATTGGATAGAGTGGTTGAGCATCAGATTGGAGCAGATTTATCAGCTCAAGGAAGCTCAGAAGGAGGAGATAGAAGCCACTCAAAAGGAAATGATTGCAATGGAGGAAGAATTACAAAAGTGTAAGGTTATGGTAGAGGAGAAAATAAAGAAATTGGAAGAAGAATTGCTAAGCACTAGGACTGATTTTGAGGCTAGACTTAGTTCACTTGAAGAAGAGAAGTGATAGGTCTCACAGATGGTAGAAGATAGGATTAAGGAGTTGGAGGCTCAACTCAGAGCAAAGGATGAATAGATGAACACACAGTTGGCCAAAAAATATGAGAAAATGGTGGCACAAGCCAAGAAGATAGAAGAGCTTACGAAGGACAACAAAATATATAATGATATGGTCCTAGAGAAGCAAGCACAATTGAAGGCTAGAGAAGATATTGTTCATGCCTTAGAAGCTGATGTTGACCACCACCTGAAGACCATTATAGAGAAGAATGAGGAGCTTTAGGTGATAACTCGAATAGAAGCTCATTTGTAGGAGAAGTTGAAGAAGAGTGCCACTGATCATGAAAAGAAAATGAGGGAACTCTTGAAGACTACCAAAGAGAAAGCTAATTACCATGGGGTGAAAGTAGTGGAAATGGGGAACTATGCAACCAGGTTGAAGAACGAACATGCAATTCTTCAATCCCAAGTGGATGACTTGAAAGAGGTGGTCATGGATTATGAAGCATGACTAAAACAAAAGGATGAGTCGGTGAGGACACCGACCAAAGTAAAGGGGAGGGCAGATGTAGGCAGCAAATCCTCCTCCTAGAAGAAGAAGTGATAAATGGATTTGCCCAATTTTGATAGTTTTGACAAGTTTTGTAAATCGTACAGGTAGGAGTAAACCATACATTCAGGAAGGAAAACCATACAAGGTAAAGGTAAATCATACAAGGCGCAATGAAATGAAGTGAAATGCATAGGAAATGTAATTTCAGGTTGTAATTGCGCATGTATTTGATTATTAAGGTGTTAGACTTAGTAAAAGTCTTAATTAATGCATTCTGTTATGCATGGGTGGTTGTAAATAACTAATTGCCTCAGGAACCACTTTGGAATGGCCTAGGAAATGTTATATAAGGCCCCATTTTCAATTTTGATGGTCTGGACATATATTGATTATAATCTGATAGAGTTGGATTCTTCTGGTTAATCTAGCAAGTGTTAGGAGTTAGACTATGCTCTGAGAGAATGATTGTATGTCATTACTGAATAGGAATGAATAATAATCAGAACTCATAGCTTCTCTCACATGTGTTGTATGATTCTGGAATGGTTGAATAGCAATTGATGGTTTAGTTCTGTTGCATGTACTTTTGTTTGAGTGTTTTGGCTAATTTATGCATTGTTGTGGAATAATGGATGGAACCGACACTGGTGTAGCTTTGTGGAATGATATGGAATGATGGTAATCTCAAAGAAGATGTATTGAACCCTATTGTATGATTTTTGGGCATCGCCATTGGATTTGCAACTCTCTCAAGCCCCATTGATATGTTTTGCATGTTATTGGAAAATGATTAATTACCACATTAAACCCTTACAAAACCTATCTGAGAGAGATTGGTCCATTAGAGTATCCAATTTGGCACTTGGATGTACCTTCTTTCCATACAAATCGTACACTAGAGTTCGTACAAATCGTACATAAGATAGTTACCCGATTTGGCAGTTTATGCGATTGGAAGAAACTTACCCGATTTGGCAGTTTTGGGAAATTCGACTTGTTGGGTTACAAAACTGTGTACGAAAGCCTGCAAAACCAAATCTGAAGGATTGGTTGAGTGTGGAATCGTACAAGATCCATCACTGTATGATTTTGGATCATACAGTGTGTCGATTTGGCTTCCGTACAAGTTGTTCATTGGGCGCAAACTAGTAGTTTTAGAGACCGTACGGTCGTACGATTTGGTAAACAAGTTGGGATTAGTAAATTGACCATATTAAGCATTAGAAATCACCTCCCCACTAGGAATACTACACCCCTATGCTAAAACAACTTTACCCCATGCAAACAACATAGCATCATCCATGGACACCATCAGGATAGAAGATCTCCATCAAAGAGCAACTACAGACCAATTTGCCTCCTGACCTGCAAATCCAAGTTCCAATTCATAGGACACACTAAAAATTGATCATACAACAATTCTACCTCATCATTTTCAATAGGTATAACTTATTTCATATTTTTACAACATTCCTATAAGTTTTCATCCTTTTATATGCAATTTCTATGTCAATTTTGTCCTTCATCACCATGGGGCTTGATTGAGGTAGGCCCCAAAACACACTAACACATTCTTGAAGGCCTAAAATAGATACTAAGAGAAGCACACCAGTAGGGCACTGGTGGCATGCATGCAAATAATCCTACCTTCATTGAGGTACCTTGAAGGAGACCATCAGATTATTCCATACTTGTGAAGAGAATAGGAAAACTGACTTTGTAACCTAAAAGCATTTTTTCATGAATAAAAATGAATAAATTTGACCAATTTATGTTTTATTAAGTTTTTGGATAAAATGGTTACTTTTGGTTAGCTTCATTCTGGCATGCACAGTGGGACCCCCCACAGAGAGTTGTGTTAGGCTAATTTTTCCATGAATCTAATGCAATTTATGGTGTTCTATTGTTGTTACAGGTGTTTTTAGAGTAGATCAAAACCCCACCAAACCCTGACATATAGCTCAGGTTATCAAAAAAGTATTTTTAGGCTCCTAAATCCAATTTGCCCCCCTATCTATGAATTTGGACTCAATTCGTAGGTCACCCTATGAATTTTTCCAAATTGCCTCAAAGTACCCTAACATAGTAGGGTATCACCATAGAGGCATCACACAACCCATCTACAACACAAGAGTCAGGTATTCCCCTAAGAATATTTTGTTTTTGTCTTTCTTTCATATCAAAATTTCACCTTTAAAAGTGTCACTTCTTTTCATGAAAAATTCTTTTAATACATCAATTAGGATTTTCTTCTTAGTTCAGAATCAAATGTATTGTACTTCCTTAGCTATTCTTTCTATTTTTCCAAATCAAAATTTCATTTCGCAAGTATTTTAAATTTATTTCTCCAATTTGCATTTAGGGTTAGAATTTTAATCTCTTTAATTTCATTTTGCAATTTCATTTCCAAAACATTTCAAATTTCTTTCTCAATCTACATTTTAGGATTAGCCTTACAATTTTTTTCATATAATTTACATTTCCTCTTGTAAATCTCTTTTCAACATCACATCTAGGTTAATCTCTTGTCAAATTTCTTTTAATTCATTAGGGTTTACAAATTTCAAATTTGTTTTCAATATCCTTAGGGTACAATTCCAATTTCCTTTAATTGCAAAATTCATTTCAAATTCTTTTTAAAAATTAAATTCTAAATTTCCCCTATGCAAGTCAAATGTCAAATTACTTTTTGTAAATAATTTTCAATCACTTTTTGTAACTCAATTTCAATTCCTTTTTGCAAATTCAAATTTCAATTCCATTTTACAAAAGTCAAATTTCAAATTCCTTTTTGCCAATCAATTTCCATCTCTTTTATGCTCTTAAGTCTAGGGTTTAAAATATTTTTTTTGCAAATAGAATAGAATTTCAATTTATTTTCTTATAAACATTTGCAAATTTCCTTTCACACTCCTAGCTTATAGTTTTTGTTTTCTTAACTTATGCACTTCATTTCACAACTTTATACACTTTTTGCATGTCCTTGTGTTTGATAGACTAGATTTCATTTCAAAAACCGCATCTAGGATTAGTTTTTAATTTCAAAGCTACATCTAGGACAATTTCAATTTTAAAAGTGCATTTAGTTTTAGCTTTATTTCTGAAAAGGTATATAGCTAGTTATTTCCTACTTTCACCACAATGGTATCAAACATACCTTCACCCACCAATGTGGCATACACAATGGTGAGATTGGACTTCATCCCCAATCCATTGCTCGAGACTAGTGATATTGGAATTCATCTCCTTCCACTATATCACCCCCTAGACACCATAGTAGACCCTAAGAGTTATTTTATGGACTTGATCACTAGAAAAATCCCCACTTTTGAGACTGGTTTTCTACATTTCATCATCGAAAGGGACCTTCAGAGTGTGATGAGGCCTAGAAATACCTCATTTTTACACTATGTTTGACATATAAAAATTGCCATATTACAAAACATGACAAATATAATTTCCAAATAGTTGATTAGAATATATTATTTGTTAAGTATTTACATGATTTTATGTTAGGAACACTATATCTCTGTTTTTTATTATTTTCAACATTTTTTGACTGTTTTTTCTTGATTAAGTAGAAAACATGCATTTCAATTAGCCAAATGTGGTATGCTGATATCCATTAACTTCACAATGATTTTTGAATATTTTTCTACCCTTCAACTTGTTTGAAATCCACATTAAAGCCAAATTTTTAGGACTGTCACAAATCTAAAAATCTGCAGAAAACAACCATATAAAAATCAGCAAGCTGTCACTTTATAGGAGCACATTGAAGTTGTCAAGAAAATCATGAATAAATGGATGGAATGAGTTCATAAGGACTACATAATACATATGACCTATTTAGAAACATTCCCACATGGTCTAAATAGGCAGCAACAGGGTATAACAGAGTAGGGACAATTGTGCAGTACTGTTGCACTATTTTAGCATGGTTACTTGGTGAATGAAGTGTATAAATTCAGTAGCAACTTGATGTACTTCTTCATGTTAATATTTGAATTATTTTCCAATGTTATAATTTGTTTTTCTTTGCAATAAATATCAATAATTTGCAACTATGCAGGAGATCTGAAAAATGCAGTAATTTACCATGTAAATTCTAGCCAACTACCAATGAATGGCAGAGCCTAGAATTTACCAATATAATAAGGTAAAAATGGTTGTAATCACCTCCTGAGAGCTGTATTAAGTGACCTACCTAAATTAATCAACAAAAATAAATAGTTTGAAGATGTTTTGAACTTAAAGGCACATACATCAAGTTATTCTAAAGATCTTCGAAATAATAGGGGAACACGCTTATGTTTGACTTTTTACGGTTTCCAAGTGGTTGAAAAGGTAAATTAAGGTTGAGATGATATAAGAAAAGTCTTCTACAACTGTCCCCACCATTCCTTGTCGACCAGAAGATACAACTCACAAGAAAATATCAATTGATGCAATTGACCTTGTCCTAAAATAGACCTAGATTAATTGCATAATATTCATAAATGATATTTTAAAGTGGAGATAGGTGTGCAACATATTTCTAAGACTCCTCCAACATACTCCTACCACTGAATATACCTTTTAAGGACCAATGAGTGTTGTTGTAGCACAAACTATCCAAAATTACACTTATTTCAGTTGTAGATTATTTGGTAGATCACTAAAAAATAGCAAATAGGCTGATTTGAGCACGATATATATTGTAATATTTTATCATAAATAACATAAATCCCTCATTTATTGATCTAAGTAGGAATTATAATAGAGAGTAGTTAGAAGCAGCAAATAACATAGTATAGCATTTTCTGTAACAGTTTTGATAGAAATAATGTGCAAATTTTTTCTGTTAATTTTTGTTAATGAGAAAGTGTGATTGTTAATTAGTTAAGGAGTTTTTTTCCCACATCCTTCTATATTAGGAAGCATAGGCCCAATTTTAGGCCTATAAGAAGGATTTTTATGACAAGTTTTAATCTGTAATTTTGTTGCACTAGAATTAACAAATTGCTTGTCAGATTTCATTTTCTTGTTTTAAGTTTTTGTGATGTTATTTATGTTTTCCTTTATGTTTATATATAGAATTTATGTGTGTGTCAGCTGAAAAATTAGATTAGGAATTTGTTTCCCATGTTTCCTCTGCTTTCCATGTTCTCTATTTTTATGTTTCAGCAACTTTCAATTTTTAGCATATTTCATTTTGCTTCCAGTCATTGTAGTAGAAGCTTGACGACCTTCTATAGCAGGACACTGACAGGTGTTTTTAGCATAAGTTTTATTTACAATCATCATTTCCATTCTGCAAGAGTAAACTAGGTTTCAATTCTACAAGTATAATTTAGGATTTCATTTTAGCAAAATTTCAATTTAAAAATTTCAATTTTGTTATTTCAATTCTGCAAAAGTAGATTAGATTTCAATTTAGCAATTTCCATTCCTGCACTTGTAGTTAACTTTAAATTTTTGAACATAGAATTAGTTTTCAATTCCTAAAAGTTTTTATTCTATAGATTAGGTTTAGTGTGACACCAAAAGGCTAAACCAAAATCTATTTCACCCAATAAATTTTTGAAATCTAAAAATCTGAATTGTACTCTGCCCTAACCTTCTATTGTAGATAGCCTTGGACACCACCCCGGATTGATAAATCATAAGATTTAATGATGCTATTAATAACACACATTAGAGTGGGATAGGATTAGACACATTTGTTCACAAGGCTCACATAATTAGTGAATAGGTAACTATCATTCTTGATTAAGCCCACCTAAGGGTGAAGTGAAAGCATGGGTTTGTCGGTAGCAGATCTTAGATAGTTTCACCTCTTCTCATGAGAGGATTTTTTGGACTCATTAGAGCATTCGAAGTTACCTCCTATTGTATATCATTTTACTACACCTATACATTAGGTCACCATTTTCCTGTTGTGACACCGTTCTATTTTGTTTACCCTTAGGTGTTGTAGGAGGTTCCATGTTGATGACATTCTTGATATATCTAGAGTTTCACCTCACTTCTCCTTATAATTTATAGAGGTATATTTCAAAATCTAAACACATAAAATAAAAAAACATTTTATACTCTGCATTTAGAACCAATTCTAGTTATACATTATTTGCATTCTCACAAAAATTGGTTTCAGCATATTCATTGATCAGTTAGTCATTTGTTGTCTGTCTACAACCTATCACATTTTTTTTTTGTTTGATTCATAGCTTAAGTCCAATTCTTATATCAACTTGTGAATCAGTTCTCAATTTGTAGGTCAACCTATTAATTTAGCACCTACACACAAAAACAACCCATATTTCATAATTTTTCTTAAAAGCCACACACAAAACATACCTAGAACCTCAGATTTCTATTGTTGAGCAGTTTTGAGCACATATTCACATTACACAGTGTCATACCTATTGTCAGCTACAATCAAGCATGCGAACAAGCACATCTTGAAAAATAGGCAACATGTGCCACTTCCATTCAGTCCATCCCTACCCCTTTATTCATGAAGGGTAAGTCCATGCTCACAAAATATCTCTTTATAGACCTTAATCCATCCCATATGCACTCCATGTCTTAGGTGACATCCATCCCAGGTGACATCTTTACCACATCATCTAGTCAGGACCAACCATTTCTTCCTAGCTCACCTCAACCAAATCCACCTTCCACTTTTTGTGATCATGTTATTTACATTGCTCTAGGACACCTACCTCCCTTCTTCACTATTGAGGAGGAAAATTTGTGTTGAGCAAAGCGCAACAATAGGATTGTCATTGTTCTCAACACAATCAGCTAGATCATTTGATTCAGTGCAGCAACAGGAAGTTTAGATGTGACAAACAGGAAGTTCAAAGATCTCTCAGAATATGTACAGTGTTTTTCCAAAAAGACCTAAGTGGCCCACATGCAAAAATTCAAAGAAAAATACAAGGAAAGTGTCGTGATATCACGACATATTCAAAAAATAGGAAAACTATCACGATTTCGTGACATATTGGAGGAGAGAGAAAGTGCAAAGAAAAATGTTGTGATTTCATGACATATTGGAGGAGAGAGAAACAGCAGAGAAAATTATCACAATTTCACGACATGTTCGAAGCAGAGGCGCAAGCAAGTAAAACTGTCATGATTTCATGACATGTTGGAAGAGAAAGAGGAGAGAGAAAAAGATGTCACGATTTCACATGTTTCATTTTCGTGGTCGAAAAGAGGAGAGAGAAAAATGTGTCGCGATTTTGTGACATGTTTCTTTTTTGTGGTCTAAAGTGAAGAAAAGAGGAGAGAAAAAAAGGTGTCGCGATTTCGTGACATGTTTCATTTTCGCGATCGAAAGCAAAGAGAAAGAGGAGAGAGAAAAATGTGTCATGATTTCGCGACATGTTTCTTTTTCGCGGTCTGAAGCAAAGAGGAAGGCTAAGAAAGAAAGAGTGTCGTGATTTCACGATAGGTTCAAGAGAAATAACTCGCAAATAAAAGTGTTGCAATTTTGCAACAATTTGCAAGAAGGATTGTATGGATGGAAAAGTGTCATGATTTTGCGACAGGTTCGAGAGAAAGAGCTCGCAGAGAAAAAGTGTCACGATATCGCGACATGTCGGGTTTTTGCGACCCGATGAGAAGAAAAGCGCCAAGGAGAAAAAGTGTCACGATATCACAACAAAAGGAAAGAAGGAGAGTACGAAAGCGAAAGTGTCACGATTTCATGACATGTTCTATTTTTGTGAGGTCAAGGCAAGAAAAGGCACAAGGCAGCGAATGTGTCACGATTTTGCGACATGTTGTGTTTTCACGGGCAAAAGACAGAGAAGAGCACAAGGCAGTGAAAGTGTCGCAATTTCACGACATGTCATGTTTTCACAGGTGCAAGCCAAGAAAAGGACAAAGAGGTGGAAAGTGTCATGATTTCGTGACATGTCATGTTTTCATGGGTGCAAGCTGAGAAGAGGACAAGAAGGCAAAAAGTGTCACGATATCATGACATGTCATGTTTTCATGGGTGCAAGTTGAGATGAAGACAAGGAGGCAAAAGTGTCATGATTTCATGACATGCTACGTTTTTACGGGTATAAGCCAAGAAAAGAAGTACAGCGATGAAAGTGTCATGATATCGCGACATGTCATGTTTTTGCGGGGCCAAAGTTAAGAAACAGAGCAAAGAGAAAAAGTTTAGTGATATTGCTACATGTTGTATTCTCGTGGGCCGAAGTTGAGAGAAAGCGTACAGAGGAAAAAGAGTAGCGATATCGCTACATGTTACATTCTCGCAGGCCAAAGCTAAGAGAAAGCGTTTGGAGGTGAAAGTGTCGCGATATCATGACATGTTGTGTTTTCGCAGAAACAACTATAGAAGAGTTATAAAGGCAGTTGAAGCCGACAAAGACTGATGTTAGCCAATGAAGATTAGGGTTTGTAGCCGACAAAGATTAGGGTTTGTAGCCGACTAAGATTAGGGTTATAGCCGACTAAGATTAGGTTTTTGATCTTGAAAATATTGTTATAAAAGGAAGGTTGTTCGAAGAGTTTGAGGTGGTAGAGTGCGATGCTTGGAGACAGTGCGCAGAGTGCAAAGTTAGGTCAAAGATATCGTCGAATAAGTGTCAAAGCGAGAAATATGGTCGTAAGAGCGCAGGAAGCGCAAAAGCAACGAAATTATGGCAAAGTGCAAAAAGTGAGCAAAGAAGTCGAATCGTGCTAAGTGTGAAATTTGCAAAGGAAATAGAGTGCAAAAAATGGGGAAGACGATCGTGAAGCTTGACAGTGAAGCAGTAGATTGTGTGAAGTGATTACACAGAGAGAGCAGAATACATAGAGGATGCAAAGGTGAAACAGACCAGTTAGGGTCTTGTAAAAGCAAAGGTATTTGATCATCAAACTTATAGATTCAAAATTGAAGTCCAGGTTGCAATCTGGCATCAGGGGTTGGTGCTCCTTCCAGTAGGTGCTGGTTAATCAGGGGTTGTTGCTCCTTTCTATTGGTGCAGATAAATAAGGAGTTGGTGCTCCTTCTAGTGGGTGCTGGTAAACTGATTGTAAAGTTGTTGCTTTGCAAAGGCTGGATTTGGATGGTAGTCTAAGCAGTCATTCTTGAGGAGTAGCCAAATTGGTGAACCTCATTAAAATATTGTGTTGTGTGATGTTCTCTTGTTGTACTTGTTGTACTTGTTGTATCTATTTATAAGTTTTTAATTGTTGCTATTTTAAGAGCTATAAATTCATGATTAAAGTACCACACTGATTCACCCCCCCCCACTCAGTGCCATTATAAGACTAAAAATTTTCCTACCTCACCTAACTTTTCACATCCTTTCTTTCAAATTTTATCTCAATCTCTCTTCAATAATTATTCATCTTTGCTTAACTAGACTCACCCTAAGGTTGCATCATTTGCCCCTACCATAGGTATGATCTCATATACCTCATCTTCTACCCAGACTATTCACACACCTTCCTCCCAAATCCCATAAAAAAAAATTCCATCAAAGCAACAATACACACCCCCCATGACATCATGTCAAAACACTCTTCAAGAGTCACAACCATAACTTTCCAAATAACATTTCTTCCCTTATTTTGTGGTCATATCACAACAACCTCCTCACTCACAACAAGCCCAATATCAAAAATATCAACAAGACTCACTCCCCATCATGTGGAAATCCCTTTATCACTCCCTCTTCTCTGGTTACCTCATTTGAGAACCACATTCTTTCCTCGTCATCTCTCCCACATACATCCCTTACTCCTAAATGGTATGGAATGCCATCCTCCATTCCAACTCCATCTACATACACTACCAATTTTTGAATCCCTCCACCTCCTCCATTTTGGGTCTCAATTATGAGTATCATTCCTACATACAACCCATGACACTCATCATATCCCATCGCTCTCCCATGTTATTCTACTCAGTATAGCTTTCCCACCTATATTTCTCCTATTCAAACACATATACCATCCATTGATACCTCATCTAATCCACCACTAGCACCACCTAGTCAAACACCATTACTTCCACCCCTATTCATGGGACATACATTTTTCATGCCACCTCCTTCTTGTTCATTGCCTCCTATAGCCCAACCACTACAGTAGGCTCCCCTCCAAAAGATATCAGTGTAGTAATCATAAACCCTACAACCATAATATTATTACACTCAAAAAATGCCTACTCCATAGCATAATATCCTACCTTACTTTGGAATCTTATGTCATTTAGTAGTCACACCCCTAGTACCAGTAGAAACACCCTCCCTCTCCATACTAGGAAGAAAAAAAACTCCAATATCCACCTCATTCTTAGGCTCTAAATGTCTCAGAACCACCCTTTACATCCTTAGCACCTAAACTTCAACTCCTCCAAGACAAAGTTAAAATGCTAAACATTTGTATAGCTAATTATGGGTCACAAAAACCCACATATGACGAGCTCTACTATGATCTAGTTCACCCTTCCATTCCTATCCCCCCTTATCCTTATCACTTCAATATCTCAAATTTATATAAGTACGAAGGCAAAGAGTATCCCCACAAACATGTCAACAATTACTGATCAACATGCTATCAGCTTCATAATAGCAACCCACTCATTTTACGCAACTTTTCCCTATTGCTTGGGGGACAAGCCCTTGATTGGTACAACATGCTCCCATGCCATAGCCTATATACCTTTGAGCAATTGGTCAATTCATTCCTTGAACATTTCTCTATCAACATCAAGAAGAAAACTAATTTCTCTAATGTCTATGCCCTACACTAGGGTGATAATTTGCCCATTATTGAGTTTGTGTCTCAAAAAATATCGGTAATTCATGACCTCACTCATAGCCCACCCTCCACAAATTTGGTTACACTCTTCTCTAAAATTTTTCATAAACACATCTCCACCTTCCTGTAACTTCATAAAAGTTGCACCTTTGAAGAAGCCATCGCTCAAGCTAAGGGCATCAAGGAAATTAAAGTCCAAAGTGGTAAGATCAAACTTAGACAAAAGCCTTCTTACAACTCTAATTTTTTCTTTAACAAAAATACACCAAATCAACCATTTCCGACAAGCCAATCAAGTGGTAGCAATATTCACAGCTTCGACATTTGTCCCATAGTAATCCCCTCCACAACAGTAATTTTTTGAACTAACCTACTTGTTGGTCCGACTTTCATGCACACCCCGGGAAGGATGAAGCAAGGAAGCTCCGGAGACACCCACGGGACGGATCCCACTCACTTTAGGATCTAGCTGGTTATCCAAGGTGCGAGTTACAGAGTTGGGTCGAATGGCTATTCACTCTTTTCCACTTCTGGAATAGATTTCAATATGGACTGCTCTGTTACCTTACAGGGGGTTCTTGAACTTGTTCAGTAGTTGCAAAAGTTGTTGACATCAGATTTAACTTGAATTCTTGATCTAGCTCTCATGGGTCAGCAGATTTAAATAAAAGACAAACAAAGAAAATAAAAATGGATCATTCATCGAAAACAAAGAGAGGGTAGGGTAGGGCAGAAAGAGAAGTTTATCAAACATCAACTGTAAAACCCTAAACTGTCAATTTTATCTATGCTACTAGCTTCACAACAGAACAAATCAAAGAAGAAAGTGTCCAGTCAGTCTAAGATCACTTTCAACTAAGAGCACAAGGCGAGTGAAACAGATCTAGCAAAAAATTATAAATCCAAGGGCAACTGGTTAAAACTGGTATCTTTCATCGGTAGCCTAGCTCACACGGTGAAGACAGAGCATTTAGAACAAACTTACACCTAAAATCTATAATTTCCCCTAGCAGACAAAAGAACAACTGAAGCCTAACAGCATATTTAAACTTGATAATGTCGATTTACAGACATATATCTAACAAACTTTAAATGGAACGGATAACAAAAGAAGATACACTTATCACACTCTGCAAAATATTAGGCTCCCGGCCATGCTATCACGAGAAAAGCTAAAGCACATCAACTCCAAGTCCAGAAACAAAGGATTTCACAAGATTTGCAAGAAATTGCTTATAAGCCTTTTATTTCTAAGTCTCCGCCTCCCGCAATTACATTGAGAAGAAGTATTTATAGACTCGGGACAGACCCTGATCTTTTCAGAAATATCTTCTTCTCATAACTGCAAATATTATCACATCTAAACCCTAGGACCCGGGTTTTACAATAAAAATCCATTTAAAATCAAAGTCCAGATAGAACTTAACCCTTCGGCAAATCAGGGGAGTCAGCTGCCATAAATGGAGAAGATAAAATCTAAAGCCACTTGCATTCATCCGTAGCTGCAAATAAATGCCTCCATTAATTTTGCTGGTGAGCCGGATGAGTCACCACTTCTCCATCAGATCTGATCTCCGTAAAGCCATCCCTGAGTTGAAAATATCTTCATGCCATCAATTCTACCATAAATTTGCCATTGAATGCATTCATCGGTCTTCTTCTCCTCTAGCATGGCGGTCCTTGATCAAATCTGCACTTTAACTTTGACTTTATGGCCTTTCCCGGTTGTCCCGCAAGTGCCAGATGGAATCCTGCATGAAAGACAAAAAGATTATATTAGTACTTTAAAATCATTAAAATCAAAGCTTAAAGCATTAAAATCAGATTAAAATCAGCTAAAAAGCTTGCATGTCGGCCTTGCTCTGCCTGTTACGCGCTTTGACACGTGTCGCTACCCCAGGATGCCTTCTGTTTCAGCTGAAATGCACTTCTGGTCAACTTTGAGGACTTTCTCTCTCCTACCGCGATTCTGCGACATGTCGCGATTTCGCGACATGTCACGAAATCGCGACGTCCCCAGTGTTGCGCTGCTTCTCCCCCTGTCGGCCACGAAAATGCGACATGTCGCGAAATCGCGCCTCTTGCCGGCGACCGTACAACTTCCTCAAAACGTGCAGCGCGTCGCTACCATTCTTTTACTTTGCCTTCGAAACATGCAGCACATCGCTGCCACTTTTCACCCCCTGACCTTCGAAACATGCAGCGCATCGCTGCAAGCTCCGCCACGATTTTGAGACATGCAGCGCATCGTTGCAACTTTCTCTCGACTTGGAAACATGCAGCGCATCGCTGCACCCTTTAGCCCGCGATTTTGAGAACATGCGCATCGCTGCAACTTTTGGACTTAGCCACTTTTTCATTTATCCTCAGCGAAAATGGGACATGTCACGATTTCGCGACATGTCGCAAATCGCTCTGTCCGTACTGATTCTTCTCTCTCCTCAGCGACGATTTTGCGACACTTTCCAAAAATGGAAATGTCGCGATATCGTGACACTTCCAAAAATGGAAAGTGTCACGATTTCGCTACACATCTGGGACTTAGCCGATTTTATCCTTTCAAGCCCATTTTCTCTCTCCTATCGTGAAAATGCGACATGTCACGATTTCGCGACATGTCGCGAAATCACGCTTCTCCGTACTGCTTCTCCCTGTCGCGATTTCGTGACATTTTTCTCCTCGACTTTCTCTCTCCTCATCCTGCAGCGATTTCGCGACACTTCCAAAAATGGAAATGTCGCGATATCGCGACACTTCCAAAAATGGAAAGTGTCACGATTTCGCTACGTTTTCTGTTGTCGTACTTCTCTCTCCAGATTTGTCGCGATTTCACGACATGTCGCGAAATCGCGCCTGTTTTCTTACTTGGCGGATTTTCATGCATTTTCTCTCTCCTACCGTGAAAATGCGACATGTCACGATTTCGCGCTGATCCGTACAGATTTCTTCTCTCTCCTCCGGCCGGTAGCGATTTCGCGACGGTTTCCATAAATGGAAACGTCGCGATATCGCGACACTTCCAAAAATGGAAAGTGTCACGATTTCGCTACACAAAAATGACTTAGCTGCATTTGTATTTTCCTGTCGCGATATCGCGACATTTCCGAAAATGGAAGTGTCGCGATATCGCGACACTACCAAAAATGGAAAGTTTGATTTTTCATGAATTTATGCAACTGTTTTCTGGATTTTCTCGGTACCGGTGCAAGATTTTCTTTATGCATGAATGATTTCTAGCATGCAAAAGTGAAGTCTGGGATAATCAAAGCTAGAATACAAGAGAAAGCACAACATTAAAAGCAGGCAAGCAAAAACTGGAATTAAACCTGAAAATGATCAAGAGGGTCCCTGTTGCAAAATGGAATTTCGAGTTTTCAAGAGGATGGAATCTCATTTTTCAGTGGGGGTGTGTTGCTTCTCAACAAATGGCGATATCTGCGGGTAAAATAGTAGCACTATTTTAGAACCCAAGACTCTGGTTTCAAAACAAAAAGACCATGCATCATGCCTTGCCACAGACATTCTTCACAATAAATTGACTACTAACTGCCAGCTGTTAAAATTTCCCAAGGACATACTAGGCTGGATTACTTCAAGGAAGATTTCTGATGTGCAATTTCAAAGGGTATAAAACTTTCTTCAAGGATGACTGAATTGAATGATAAACTTGGATTAATCAACTTTTCTAGATTGTAAAAGGGGAAACCGAGTAGAGCTCTGTTTACTAGTTTAGCCTTTTACAGCCTAGACAGAGTTACCCTTTAGATTTACACGACCCAATTTACAACTGTAGGGCAGAATCTATAACTTAGAAGAAAATATTTTTGGAAGTATTGGCTGCCTCTTTTAATATATAACTCTTTTTTTCTTCTTTTTTTTTTTTTTTTATATCTCTCCCTCTGAAATATATCAATATCTGAGATGCTTTTAGGGAAATCACAATTTTCTTTTAACATTTGATCAATCTGGAATTGATCAATCCGAAACTGCTTCAGTCTAGGCAATGATAGCCTCTGTGGATACCCAAATAATTGCATGAATCATAGTCCCCTCTCATAACCAGCTTTTCTTGGATTCCCCGGGAGTTCCTCCAACTAAACAGCATAACGGTTTTTCTATCATTAAAACAACTGTGGCAAGTAAGACACAAGATCCAATCATCTCTCTACCTTTGTCCTGAATAACAAAATAGTTCTATTGTTCGAGTGCAAGCAGACTATCTCAATTGGAATAATGATGACCATGAACACTGGATTGAGGCTGGATTGATCAGCTTAGAATAAACAATTTTTAGCAGGCTGACTTTTCATTGATTGCTCAGGCAAAGGTTAAAAGACAAAATTTTTAGAAGCCAAAGGACTTTGTACAGGCTTCCAAGGACAGGCACAGGCTTTAAAGCAAAACAGAATAAAAACTGCACAGACAATTAAAGAAAACTGAAAAACAAATAAATTAAAACTGCAGAGCATTAAAATTAAACCGAAGCAGTTAAATTGTACGGACAAAGGAATAAAACTAAAAAACTGAAAGCTTACTTACAATGGATGCAAAGCACAGCTGTACAGGCAGACAAAATTAAGCTAAAACAAATAAACTAAGAACTGAAGCAAATAAATTAAAACTGCACAGACAACAAAAGAATCAAAGAACACTACACAAAGAGCAAGGATTAATCTAACAAACAAACCTGCACAGACAACACCCAATTAAAACTAAAAAGAAGCAACTAAAGCAACTGAAAACTAAACTGCAACTGTACAGATAGCAAAGAAAAAGAACTGCAAGGAAGAAAAGACTGTACAGACTAAAATAAAAGCAAGCTAAAATAAAAATACAAAGAAAGGAAATAAAAAGCACTGACAAAAGAAATAAACTGCACAAGCTAAAACTGAAAAACAATTAAAGAAAACTGAAAAACTGCAACTGTACAGACATTTAAAAAAAACTGCACTGACAAAGAAATAAAACTGAAAAACTTCAAAGCTTATTTACAATGTATACATATGTTACAACTTCCCTTCATACTCAAAAAATGCGGCGAGTTGGGAAAGCAGAGAAATGGTGCCTTAAAAAAATTGGACCATGTACAAGTAACTTAGAAAAATTACCTTTCGAGTCCTGTTGACGAAATGCACTCCAGACTGTGCTTCAAAAATTTGCTATCTAGGAAAGACTTGGGTTTACTGTCTTCCCTGTCCCATTTGAAAAACAAATCTGCAACTCCTTCAAATTAAACAAATCATATAATAACAAATCATATGATAACATGTTTATGCTTCTAATTGAAGGGTTTGCAGAGTTCTTTCAAAAGGATTTGAATGTAAAAAACCCCCAGGATCAAATACCTTAAAATCTTGACAGCCCCAGACCACCACATCTTCAAAATTATGTGACAACTGAAAGAAATCATGTTTTATTTGTATGCCCTGGTTCTTAACAACTTGAACATTTTGTGGTTGCTGTACTGCTTCAATATCCAGGACTTCAATTTTTATCCCTCTAGCAGAATGCTTACAATTTTCCTTTTCACCTGAGCCTTGCTTAGATTTAACCTCATCAATGTGCAATGTCCAAACATCATTGTTGTGATGGTTTAGAGTTATGACTTGTTCCCACTTCCTCAGTTGCCAAATTATAAACTCCAATATCTGCATCAACACAGTTTATAGCCTTTTCTTTGACATTATGTTCAGAAGTTGCAGGCTTATGTTGAGACAGTTCATCAATTCCAAGTTGGCTGACCACATTCATTTTTACTATCTTTTCCTCCTTTTCTTGAAATCCAACAGGTGGTCCAGAGTAAGCCTCAATCAAGTTAACCTTTTGTTCAACAATCTAAGGTAGTTCATAGAGGGTGATGTCAGCTTTAAGTTCCCTCATATCCTCAATGATGTTATCCTCCTCAGTTACTTCTGCATAGTGATATTGAATCTCACTTTCATCATCCTCTGATGAGGAAGGATCATTGTTAGGTTCTGGACTCTGACATTTCAAGTCATAACTGTCTCTTTTTAACTGTTGAAAATCTTGCATTTCATCCACAGGAGTCTGTACAAGACTTTCTGTCTCTTCAGGAAAAGTGAAAGAATCTGAAACCCTGGTTGTACTGTTTTTGGGTGAACTAGAAATATCAATATTTCTTTGATCTCTAGGAAAATTTAACTCACCGGGAAAAACTTCAGATTTGGGTGGTGCCAGATCACAACTGTTCGACTTCAAGCACTTCCACTTTGAACTTGTCAGAACTTTTCTCTGTATTTTGCACATGCTGAGTGGATGTCACAGTTAACGGAGTCTCCTTGGGTAGAGCATGACATGTTGGCACTAACTCATGATGTGGAATGGGGTCTGGAATAGGCATGTTCTGTGTAACATAGGATATCAAAGGACTGCTCGAGAATTTGAGGCCCTAGCTGTCTTTCAAGAATTAAGGCTTCTTTATAAGCACCTGCCAGGGTTGTGATATTGATGTCTCTCTTGAGGAAAATAGAGGTCACCGAATCCAATGCATTCTTGTAGATTTCTAAGGCCAGATTTGCATTTGGGATGTAATGGCCAATCATTCTACCGTAAGCTCTTTGGAACCTCATATTGAAAGACCTGACAGTTTCTCCCGACTCTCTCTTGATGCTTTGGAAAATTGTTGGTATAACACACTTGGGGTCTATCACTTCCCCAAATTGTGATATAAAAGCTTTCTCTAGATCATCCCGGCTAGTAATGGAATTCTTTGGTGAGGTTTAAAAACCAGTCATAAGCTCCCTCCTGGAGAGTGAACGGGAACAATCTGCAGGCAACATCTTCATGTTGTATATTCAACAATTTTAAAGCATTTTTGAAAGCTAGCAGATGTTCTTCTGCAGTTCTTGTCCCATCATGTTTGTACCTAGGGAGATATCTTTTCGGATTTCTGGGCAAGTCATGGGCTATACCCGGGATGTTCAAAGCAGTGGGGCCCAACCAATTTGCCATTATTACTTGGCTGACAGTGATATTCTGAGTTGTGATTGGATAACTGCCAGTGGAGATAAAATTGTTCTTAACTTGAGGTCTTCTCTGGCAATTTTAAATCAGCAATCACAAACTTACAATACTTGAACTGAGTTCAAGGCCCTCCTTCTAGCGCCAATTAGGTTGTTGGCTGAGGAGGAGGGAAAAGGATTCAAAAGATAAAATACCAGACTCAGCACATACAATACAGTATTTGTCAAGCACCACATACAGTCAGATTTCTCAACTCAAGTGCACTAAGAACAGATGTTCTCGGCCCTCCTTCTAGCGCCAATTAGGTGTTGGTCCGGCTTTCATGCACACCCCGGGAAGGATGAAGCAAGGAAGCTCCGGAGACACCCACGGGACGGATCCCACTCACTTTAGGATCTAGCTGGTTATCCAAGGTGCGAGTTACAGAGTTGGGTCGAATGGCAATTCACTCTTTTCCACTTCTGGAATAGATTTCAATATGGACTGCTCTATTACCTTACGGGGGTTCTTGAACTTGTTCGAGTAGTTGCAAAAGTTGTTGACAATCGGATTTAACTTGAATTCTTGATCTAGCTCTCATGGGTCAGCGATTTAAATAAAAGACAAACAAAGAAAATAAAAATGGATCATTCACCGAAAACAAAGAGAGGGTAGGGTAGGGCGAGAAAGGAGAAGTTTATCAAACATCAAGCTGTAAAACCCTAAACTGTCAATTTTATCTATGCTACTAGCTTCACAACAGAACAAATCAAAGAAGAAAGTGTCCGGTCAGTCTAAGATCACTTTCAACTAAGAGCACAAGGCGAGTGAAACAGATCTAGCAAAAAATTATAAATCCAAGGGCAGTTGGTTAAAACTGGTATCTTTCACCGGCGGACCTAGCTCACACGGTGAAGACAGAGCAATTAGAACAAACTTACACCTACAAATCTGTAATTTCCCCTAGCGAGACAAGAGAACAAGCTGAAGCCTAACAGACATATTTAAACTTGATAATGTCGGATTTACAGACATATATCTAACAAACTTTAAATGGAACGGATAACAAAAGAAGATACACTTATCACACTCTGCAAAAGATTAGGCTCCTGGCCATGCTATCACTAGAAAAGCTAAAGCACATCAACTCCAAGTCCAGAAACAAAGGATTTCACAAGATTTGCAAGAAATTGCTTATAAGCCTTTTATTTCTAAGTCTCCGCCTCCCGCAATTACATTGAGAAGAAGTATTTATAGACTCAGGACAGACCCTGATCTTTTCAGAAATATCTTCTTCTCATAACTACAAATATTATCACATCTAAACCCTAGGACCCGGGTTTTACAATAAAAATCCATTTAAAATCAAAGTCCGGATAGAACTTAACCCTTCGGCAAATCGAGGGAGTCGACTGCCATAAATGGAGAAGATAAAATCTAAAGCCACTTGCATTCATCCACGACTGCAAATAAATGCCTCCATTAATTCTCGTTGGTGAGCCGGATGAGTCACCACTTCTCCATCGATCTGATCTCCGTAAAGCCATCCCTGAGTTGAAAATATCTTCATGCCATCAATTCTACCATAAATTTGCCATTGAATGCTTTTCATCGGTCTTTTCTCCTCTAGCATGGCGGCCCTTGATCAAATCCGCACTTTAACTTTGCCTTTATGGCCTTTCCGGTTGTCCCGCAAGTGCCAGATGGAATCCTGCATGAAAGACAAAAAGATTATATTAGTACTTTAAAATCATTAAAATCAAAGCTTAAAGCATTAAAATCAGATTAAAATCAGCTAAAAAGCTTGCATGTCGGCCTTGCTCTGCCTGTTACGCGCTTTGACACGTGTCGCTACCCCAGGATGCCTTCTGTTTCAGCTGAAATGCACTTCTGGTCAACTTTGAGGACTTTCTCTCTCCTATCGCGATTCTGCGACATGTCACGATTTCGCGACATGTCACGAAATCGCGACGTCCCTAGCGCTGCGCTGCTTCTCCCCCTGTCGGCCGCGAAAATGCGACATGTCACGAAATCGCGCCTCTTACCGGCGGCCGTACAACTTCCTCAAAACGTGCAGCGCGTCGCTACCATTCTTTTACTTTGCCTTCGAAACATGCAGCGCATCGCTGCAAGCTCCTGCCTATGATTTTGAGACATGCAGCGCATCGCTGCAACTTTTCCTCTCGACTTGGAAACATGCAGCGCATCGCTGCACCCTTTAGCCCGCGATTTTGAGACATGCAGCGCATCGCTGCAACTTTTGGACTTAGCCACTTTTTCATTTATCCTCAGCGAAAATGGGACATGTCGCGATTTCGTGACATGTCGCGAAATCGCGCTGGTCCGTACTGATTTCTTCTCTCTCCTCCGGTAGACAGCGATTTTGTGACACTTTCCAAAAATGGAAATGTCGCGATATCGCGACACTTCCAAAAATGGAAAGTGTCACGATTTCGCTACACATCTGGGACTCAGCCGATTTTATCCTTTCAAGCCCATTTTCTCTCTCCTACCGCGAAAATGCGACATGTCGCGATTTCGCGACATGTCACGAAATCGCGCTTCTCCGTACAGCTTGCTTCTCCCTGTCGCGATTTCGCGACATTTTTCTCCCCGGCTTTCTCTCTCCTCATCCTGCAGCGATTTCGCGACACTTCCAAAAATGGAAATGTCGCGATATCGCGACACTTCCAAAAATGGAAACGATATCGCGACACTTCCAAAAATGGAAAGTGTCGCGATTTCGCTACGTTTTCTGCTGTCGTACTTCTCTCTCCAGATTTGTCGCGATTTCGCGACATGTCGCGAAATCGCGCCTGTTTTCTTACTTGGCGGATTTTCATGCATTTTCTCTCTCCTATCGCGAAAATGCGACATGTCGCGATTTCGCGCTGATCCGTACAGATTTCTTCTCTCTCCTCCGGCCGGTAGCGATTTCGCGACGGTTTCCATAAATGGAAATGTCGCGATATCGCGACACTTCCAAAAATGGAAAGTGTCACGATTTCGCTACACAAAAATGACTTAGCTGCATTTCTATTTTCCTCGTCGCGATATCGCGACATTTCTTCGAAAGGGAAGTGTCGCGATATCGCGACACTACCAAAAATGGAAAGTTTGATTTTTCATGAATTTATGCAACTGTTTTCTGGATTTTCTCGGTACCGGTGCAAGATTTTCTTTATGCATGAATGATTCTAGCATGTAAAAGTGAAGTCTGGGATAATCAAAGCTAGAATACAAGAGAAAGCACAACTTTAAAAGGGAGGCAAGCGAAACTGGAATTAAACCTGAAAATGATCAAGAGGGTCCCTGCTGCAAAATGGAATTTTAGAGTTTTCAAGAGGATGGAATCTCATTTTTTAGTGGGGGTGTGTTGCTTCTCAACACCTACCTTTTACACCTTGACCCCAATAGGCTCATAATATTTACCCTCAACCTTCTCAATGCAACTTGACTCCACTCTCTAAGCCTTTGCTAGATTTATTCTAGAGACTATACAATGCAAGTCATATTACCCTACTAGACATTCGATCCCTCGATCCCAATCAACCCAAGTCTTAAGGATATATCAAGCAAGTATTTTGTGCATACCATCAATATCACGATCACAATATTGAATCATGTTGCTCTTTTCATGGTATTTTTTATAATCTAATTGATAGGGGTACCATACAAGTCTCAAACTTTTTTACATCCAAAACTCAAAATTTGGGGATCTATAAAAATCTATTACCAAAACACTAGCGGATGAATACCCAAGTAACTCAACCACACCCCTCAGGATAACCTAGACAGGTTAAAAATGTCCAATGTGATCATCCTTCATGGGTCGTAGTTTGCATGATCAACCTCACCACTCGCAACCAACATTATCCCTCATGCCATACTACACCAATCACCTCTCCACCAGTGCCATTCATTTTCCCACAAACTCTTATGACTTCCTAAATTCTACCTCATCTACCATAAAATATCATCACCATCCATGGTAGCCTTACACACTAGTTACATAATTCCCCTACTAGGTTATCCATATTCAATCTATTATAGTAGTCTCAACCCCATCATGAGGTGTTGAACAACATCCTTAGATCCATTGACCTAAAGACCCACAACATGAATGCATTCATGGACTTCATGGGAAATATTCCATGCTGCCTCCAGCCATCTATTAGTTTTTATGACCATGAGATTACAGAACTCATGGGCCAAGGATTTGATCCACTCCTTCACATTCAAGCAACAATAAACAATATTACCTATAAGTATGTCCTTTTTGATGTTAGTTCCTCTATCAACATTATTTCTACCACTGCATTACATCATCTACACATCCCATCGGCTCATTTTGCTATCCCATCACTCAATATTCAAGAATTAGATGGTTCCATGTGACCTACAGTAGGCTATTTTGTCCTACCTATTTGATTAGGTGTTCGCACCATCCCCATTCTATTTCATATCATTCAAGGTGATATGAAGTACAATATCTTGATTGAACGTCCATGGATCAAAGATATGCAGTGTGTTCCTTCTACATTACACCAATGTCTTAAATGTGTTTATGATGGACTTTTCCACTGTGTTCCTACCGATGGGGATCCATTCAAGTTTTGCAACATTGTGGATATTCCTCCAAGATCCTCCTCATATTCTACATGGATTCTTCTCCTTCCTTCTCATCACTCCATAGGATCATCCGCACCTCCCCTTACAACAACCTCATCATCACAACGTTCATCAAGAAAATACACACATTCATCCTTACCTATCTCATCATCAGTCACACAACCTCATCCTACCACCATACCTTTTTCACACCTTCCTCATTGCCTCCTCAGCCTTCTTGGCCATCCTCTTCCATAAGTCCTAAACCCATGTCAACACCATCTGCGACACCCTCATCATGGCCTCTTGTTGCATCTAACCCATATTCCTTAACAAAACTACCTCTTATCCCCACACCTCCAACACCCCCAATTCAATTTTACCCATGACCTTTATCATTCACATCTCCTCATAGTTTTATACTTATGCCCATTCCCTCTCCCTCATTATCTCCACAAGTAGATCATATTATCCCATCTAAAATAGTTGAATGCCACACTTAAAAATAATGCACCTCTCACCTTGATGAACAATTACCACATTCATATACTAGTACTATTCGAGATTCTTAGTTGACCTCATCCTCCTCTAGTTTTGATTCACCTCACTGTTACCCAACATGCACGACACCTTGTGTATCTATTTTCATAATGAATTTAGGTCAAATTGACTACCATGTTCATGATGCTCTCATATACCTGATTCCAATCCAATCCACTCAAGAATTTGGTAGCCCCTCAGTTTTGGTACTAACCATTGGTACCATTGTGCACTTGGACCCTCTGGATAATAAAATCAACTTCATTTATGTAGACCTAGATTCATCACTACTAGCCAATGAACCTCCACTCCCACAAACTAGTTTTTTTAGCACTTTAGATTATATGTCTAGCCCTCAATTTGCCTTGCTCCACCTTTGGTGTTTTCATTGAAATGAATTTGGGCTAGGATATTATAATAAAGGGATACACACACTCATCAATCCCCATATTCAATTACCTACTAATAAATCTAGATTAGACTATCACCCCATAGTTGTTCACACGCTCAAGGATGAGCTACAAGACCTCTCTGTACTCTTCATCAATACCTATGCATTCATTAGAGGAATATACTGACATGGATATATTTAATGAGATTTTATCCCCTCACTCCATGGTCACTATCCCATCTAATTTCTTTCATGAGATACATTCTCCTGATATTACATCTGCATATTGTATCGATGAACTAGTCAGTAAACTTGCAACCTTGTCCCTCATAGCTCATGATCTAGAGCATGAAATGGCATCCCCTCCTCCATCACTGATATATTTGGCTAGATCCCTTCCCATGCATTAGTAACTTTGAAGATCCATAATCCCACCTCGTTCTCCACCCATGTTCTTGCATCCACCATTACACCTACTACAACATTCACACCCATACAACTTATCGTCATCAAATTCATCATCTTTAGAAAAATCTATAGCTTCTATCAATGTGGTCGATGTAGACCTATTTTCACCTATTCGATACACAGCCCATGTGAATCATGATGATACACTCAACCATAATTTTATTGATTTTACACACATCTCACATATGCCCTTGCCTCAAGACTTTTTGCTATCACCACATGTCTTGTGTATTCATGTACCATGGGTTCATAACATCGATGTTTACATAGATGATGAATTCAATATACCTGAGGCTATCAATGACCTCCATATTATTCTAATGTCAAAACAACTTTGAGATGGTTTCTACATGCTTGTGGAAGACACCATCGATGTCAATATTGATGATGATCCTAACAATCCACATATTGTTAAGCTAGCCACTGACCTCTTACCAGAATAGTACACCTTGTTTATCATCTTCCTAAAGGAATACATTAGAATCTTTGCTTGTTCTCACAAGGACATGCATGTGCTCGAGCCTTATTTAGTAGTTCATAATCTCACTTTAGATATTCCAAAATCTCCTTGATATTGATTTCATTCAACCCATTGACTATCATGAATGGGTATCCAACATGGTACCAGTACCCAAACTCTTTGGTGAAGTCCATGTATGTACCGAATTTCATGATCTAAACAAATATTATCCCAAGGACAACTTCTCCCTATTAAACATTGACTCACTTATTTATGCCATTGTTGATCACGAGATGATTTCTCGCATGGACGGGTTCTTTGGTTACAACCAGATCAAAATCAACCCTGTCGAACAACACAAGACACCATTCACAACCCCCTGGGGACCTTTTGCTATAAGGTCATGCCTTTTGACATTAAAAACATAGGGGCAACCTATCAGCATGCAATGACTTATATATTTCATTATTGCATGCATTTAATAATGGAATATTACATTGATGACCTCATCATAAAATCCAAGAAAAATTTACAACATTTGGCTGATCTACATAAGATATTTGACTATATTATAGAACACAATGTTTGCCTTAACCCAAATAAATGTGTCTTTGGTGTTACTTTAGGTAAAATCATAGGGTTCATCATCTCTTAACAAGGCATTAACCGCCATTCATTTTATTTCATAACAAAATGTCCCATACCCTTAAATTACAAAATAATCATCTAATTCATTTAAGGGTACAGGATCTTATGTTATGAAATAAAATGATTGATGGTTATTTTTTAATTTAAGGGTATGGGACCTTATGCTATGGAATGAAGAAAAAAGTTTATTGGGAATGAATGTAGTTGTTGAGTAATGAGATGTGTGAACCTAGTTTCTAAAAATTAAGGGTATGGGAATTAATTTTTGAGAAGGTTTGAGTTGAACCTAACAAAGTAAAGGCCATAATCGAGATGCCTTCACCTACCAACCTAAAACAACTATGTAGTATACAAGGCAAAATCTAGTCCATTCATCGCTTTATTATCCAACTATCAAATAAATGCAAGCCATTCAATCACCTCTTACAAAATGTGGTCACCTTCATGTGGAAAAAAAACTATTAACAAGTTTTTTATTCAATAAAAGCCTATCTCACCTCCTCACCAATGATATCTCCTACACAACCACAAATGCCATTCACATTATACATTTCTACTATGGATTTTGCATTGGGCACATTACTAACCCAAAAGAACACACTCAATAAAGAACAAGTGATTTATTATATCATTCATGCACTAGTTAGCTATGAAAATCACTATGTGTATATGGAAAAGCTATGCTTAGCTGTAGTTTTTGTCACTCAAAAACTACACCATTACATGTTAAATCACACCATATTTGTCATCGCTTGTAAAAATCCACTTTGATACATGATGAACAGGAGTTATCACAAACATCATACCACTAAATGAATTATTCTCCTCATCAAATTTGATCTAGAGTTCATTTCACAAAAATACATCAAAGGATAGGTCATCGTACACCAATTGGATGAGGCTCCATTGCTTGATGATTGACCACTTCTCATACAAATTCCAAATGACTCCATATTTCATGTCACAAAAACTAAAGAATATGTAGAACCTGAAACATTGATTGATTTGAAACTTTTCTTTGATAGCTCTCGTTGCATTCATGTTGGAGGTGCATGTATTGTATTCTTCACACCTGATGGGGAATCGCTCCTATTTTCATTCAAGTTAGGATTTCCCTACACAAAAAATAATGCATAGTATGAAGCCTTAATTATAATATTAAAATAGGCCCACTCCATACACATTCGATGCCTTCACATCATAGGTGACTCCCTTCTAGTTGTCATCCAATTTGAAGAGATATGGCAATGTTGCTACCCTATTCTCCAACAATATAAGCATATTGCTCAATAACTCCTTGCTCAATTCTAGTGGTATGCTATTGAAGCTACTTTACGCTCATCAAACCATTTTGCTAACACAATGGTCTCCTTAGGATAATTAATACCACAAAACACCCTTTTTGATACTACACACGTATCCATTCATACCCTAACCCAATATACAATATCATCATCACCTTCCATATACGATGATGGCATTCACAATGTTTATACTGAACCACACAATCCTTGGTTTTCACAAATCAAGAAGTACATTAAACCGGGCTTCTTATCGTGTGATTTACCACATGCTCATAATCACACATTTAAACAAAGGGTGATTCATTATAAACTATTGGAGGACATCCTCTACCATCATAGTTATTATGGCATACTTTTGCATTGCCTAGAACCATATGAATCTAAGTGGGTGGTACAAGAAACCCATTATGGAACTTGTGGTGGTAACTTCAGTGGAATGGCTATCACAAAATGCATCCTATGCATGGGTTACTATTGGCCCAAAATGGATCATGACTATTTTGAGTATGTCAAACGATGTGTTAAGTGCCAACAACACGTTAACCTCACACATTTGCCATCCCAAGTGCTCCAACCTATTTATTCTACATGGCATTTATTCCAATAGGGCCTATGCCTTATCAAAAAAATCTCACTTGCTTCATCAAGCAACCATAAATTTATCATCACTGCTACTAAATGTCTCACAAAGTGGGTTGAAGCCATCCCACTTGTTTAAACCATGAAAGATAAAATTGTGGCATTTATAATAGACTACATCATATGCTACTTCAGAATACCTTCCTAAATCATCTTGGATAATGGTACACCATTTAATAATAAAACCATCCACACTTTATGCTACAAACTCAACATTCACCATAGCTTCTCTACCCCATACTAGCCACAGGGTAACGACCAGGTAGAGGATACTAAAAAAAATTGTACTATTCTTTGTAAGACAGTGGTAGAATCCCATCATTATTGGCACAACTAGATACCATTAGCTTTGTGATCCTACCAAACGAGCATCCATACACCCATTGGGGCAACCCCTTTCTTGTTGGTCTATGGCACTAAAGCCATTATGCCCCTCAAGATCAAGATAACCTCCCTACAAATATCCATAAAATATTTCATTGATGATGACACTACTCATCAAGCACACCTTGATCAACTAATATTATTGTATGAGCAGCACATTCATGCCATCAAACACACACATGTATATCAAGACCATATTATTCATACCTACAATAGTAAGGTATATCATTGTGAGTTCCAAATAGGTGACCTAGTTCTCAAACAGAACCAATAGATCACAAGTCAACCCCAACATCAATGAGAAAAGTTCGCTCCTAAGTGGCTAGTCCCGTTAATTATCATGCATAAATTTTATTCTAATGCATATCAATTGACAAATCTAGAAGGATTCACCGAACCTGAACCTATCAATATCATTTATATTCACACATTTAATGCCTTGTCTATCTAGGTTTGCACCACCACGTATTATACATAAGTGTCATTATATTACTCTCTAGATATACATCACTCCTAGCACACACCATACTACACACACATTGATCTCACTTTCTATTACACAAGAGAAATAATTTTGCTTTTAATGTCATTTATATGCTATTGGTATTTTATATTTTTATAGGTTTCGCATTGTGAGCTATGACATATTTAGTAGGGACACATTATCATAGACCTCCACTATCAACATTTCATTCTCCTACCATGTAGTTTATTCCCACACTACCTCTAGTTTTTATCACCCTAGTCGACCTTGCCAAGTCACCTGATACTGTTCACATCCAATAGTCATTCGTATCTTCTCATTCGGATCACCATACCTCACCTCGATGTCACTCACCTTTCCATAGGGGTTCTTCCTATTCACCCCACTTCATTGATAGCCATATTTATTTATCCTCCTTTGCAAAGGAGGAGCACTCCCATCCTCACATTCAAGGACCTCATCTACCACCTAATGATGAGAGTGACCCTTACTTACCATCCTTCACTGTCTATCACCCTTAAATACCTTACTATTTTAATAGGGGACATACACCTCATCCTACATGTATTTCATGCTTACCATCACCTCTTCCTGATGTGATATCATCCTACATGCAATCCCTTAACCTGCACAACTCCCAACCCACATTTGCATGTATTATTCTATTTCATCTATGACATTACCCACAACCATCTCCCACACAACCTATCCTTAAGACACCACCATCACCACTTCATGGCCTACCGCTTCAACATACCCCATCACCATTGCAGGTATTCCAATCACCAATTTCTCCTTCTCACTCATTCTCCTCTTTACATCTATATCATACTTCCCCCTACATGTTGAAATCTTGATCACCACTATCCTAAATTTTATCACCTCCTCAAATTTACATCCAGTATATCTTTTACCACCTCAATAACCTCGAATTGCACCTCAATCATTGTCATTATTATACCTCCTATCATAATCCTACCATGACCTATGTCCATTCACCTTATTCTATTTCTATACCTCATCCTTGGACCTAACTTTATCTAGGTTCCTGATCCACACCCCAACCACTCATTCCTACTCCACCTTCCTCTAGCTCATCACCATATGAGCCATATGTATATCCTTTATTGGTCTGATCCACACCATTATCCTAAAAATTTTGCCAACTACTTTACCAAGGCCTTCTAGTGCTACCCGATATTTGACCTATCAACCCCTTGCATCCTAAGCCATGAAATTATCATGAAAATAAATTTTGCATCTACCATCATTAGCCAGGGCATGATATCAATGCGTGTCGAACCTTTGAAACCCTGGTACAAGATATGCTATTTGATGAATCTATACCATCACCTACGCAAACTTCTTCATCCACTCAACTTCATATCCCTCTACGTCACCTTGTACTGATCCCTACTCCATCGCATGACTCATCCACATCCACACCTAGTTACTTCTAGAACTTGCAAAATTACACAAATTAAAAAAACCCTAGTCACTTTGTCACTTCACCTAGCCATTCATGACCTGACACTCACCATTTCACATACCTTTAGTTTTTCTCCCCTCTTATTTCTTCTTCCCTTATATCTTTCCATGTTCTTACTATCTAGCATAGTTATATGGTTGTACTTTCGATGACTACATACCTACACTAATTCCACATTTTTCCCTCTCTTTCTCCCATCTTTGATTTCTTCACTATGCACATAATTCCCCTCTAATTGATGTCTGCATTCTTCATATTTATCCCCATACACTTCTTGGTTTCACACTCTTCCTCATTTTCACCATTATCACATGTACTATCTCCATTAGCATACCACTTTCATGCTTGATATACTCCCCGCATGATGGTTTAACCTCATCATGACTCTTTAAATCTCCTTATCATCATATTGTACATTCATCCTTAGATATGGTTGTTTACTCTCATCTAGTTATATTTCACAAGATTTCTCTTGTAGATATTTTTATCTTTAACAAAATATTCATTGCATATATCTATTCTTCTGTTGTCATGACTTCATTCATGTTTGTATATCCCCTCTATATAAATGCACTCATAGCAGGAATAATAGATGCACTTGTTAGCATCACCACTTATATGTCCATCCCCTTTCTCAAGATTATAGAGTATATGGTTTCTTGTATATTTTTGACCATCTATTAGTTAAAACCAATCACACCTCAACTCTACCTGATAAGTTATTACACTTATTATAACTTTATCTTGCTGAATCAACCTCTTTCAGTGATCATTCACATATGTCATACTTTTAAATCATATTTTGAGCCTATGGAAGATAACACCTTGTGAATATATCACCATCTAGTGAACGGTTTCCCATGATCATCCTATCATTTGCATGATCAACATATGATCTAGGGATAAACATAATAATAATTAAAAAGGGGGTAGAAAACAAAATCCAACACCCATATTGTAAAAAGTAAAAAAAAGAAAGAAAGAAAAGAGCACCACAAAAATAAAAACAAGAAATGAGGGGCAGAAAACAAAATTAAAAGCCTCCAAGAAACACGATTGTTATGCTTCATTGCCTTTGGTCCATAGGTTTAACATAACATCATCGAATAATTTTCATCGCCAACTATAGGCCCTATGTGCCTGCCTTCCAGTGGAATAGTCTTACAAGCGGTGACATATATGTCAAATTGGAAACCTTATTTTATATATATCATTGCACGCTTGTGGATGAGCTAGATACTTTAGCTATATTTATAATGGTTTAGTCCTACCTCCCTCAAAATAGATAAATGAACATCATTTTTTGCACACACTGGTCCATGATAGATTATGATTTATTTAGATTAATTACATGTTGTAGATAACCTTGTCCAGTTCCTTATGAGGTTTTATTATTATAACTATAATTGTCAATATTCATTGCATACTCCATATACCATCATAAATCCTAGAAATTATAGAATGGATCACATCCACACCGGTTCATGCTATGATACGAGTGCTTCCTCCATGTATTTCAGTATCCACATACATCCATCATTGCATCTCTCATATATTTATGCATTTACATTACATACATACATCATTACGTTTATCCTACAAACATTCATGTACAATCCATTATGTCCCATCACATTTATTCTATACTCATTCATCGCATATTTACTTAAACAATATTATACATCACACACACATCAATGATCATACACACAAACAAAATACATCATAAACACACACATTTATAAGAGCTACACCAAAATGTGTATCTATATATATAATAATCCTAAATTATCGTAGGCTACAAAATGACTATGTCTAATACCATAGTCACTGTTCATCCTCAAAAATACCCATAGGCTACAAAAATTGACATATCACCATAAGACAACCTCAACCCTAATGGTACCCAAGAGTCTCTCCACTCCCCTCATGCACTTCCCTGGACTACTCCATCCCATGCACCTTGGTCACCATACTAGACTCAACCCCTCCTCCTGATACCTACCTCCCTCTAGGTAGTTTTGCTCTATTCAACTTTGGAGCAATACCTCCTATTTGGGGCATCACTAGTACCTCTATCCCTACCCCTCTAGGCACTATCAATGCCATGCTCTTATGATTATATTAGGACTACATATGTGCTCATGATCATGATCTCGACCTCGATCATGACCTACCATAGTCTAGCAGAAGAATCCCATACATAGCTAAGATAACCTCACAATAATATTGTATCGTTGCCTCATCCCTAAACATCTCCATCATATGCTCACTACCCCTCCACAAATCCTCTATCTTAGCCCTCATAGTAGCTATATTTGGTGACACCTGCTCCACTGCCCTCGCCTACTCTACCTTGTCCCATGTCTAGCACTACCACTTTATCTTTGCATGCAACTTTGCTACCTTTATTACATGCACATCTTGCTCAGATACTACAGTTATCTCCACCTATTGAATCCAGTATACCTCAACCTTGAACCTCTCCCAAACATCCATGGTCTCTACCACAAGGTATTGCAACTCCTCAACCACCTTTGCATGCCTTACCTCCACCACATTATGTCACCCACACAACTTTGCATATCAAAGCTCCCACTACCTCCTTTTTTTAGCACTCACCACCTCAAAAACTATCAATATCTCCTCTAATTCATGCCTTTCTATAACCCTACCTCCATCACTCTCATGTATCTTCCCTTATAGCTACTGTACTCTCTCTTGTAATAACAATAGCTCCTCCTTAACATCCCTCCTCTCCTTATCCTCAATGGTTATATCTCTTATATATATTATATCACCTATATCAATAATGTCATCACCTCCCATACCACCTTCTATATCAATGCCCCCACCACCACCCACAGGCTACTCTACATCACCACCCATATCCTCCATACCCACCACCTCCTCCATAGGTTTCTCTCTACTACTAGCTCATACGTTCGACATCCTCCCCATATGAACATTGAAACTACCACCTTAATGCCATATTGACCATTGTATAGGAATCTCCACCTTATATCCATATCCTCCAGATCCCCTGAGCCTCACTCCTTTCTATGTTCATCTCCTTGGCTGAAGCTAATGATAAATCACCTACCTTCCAACTCTATGTGGTCCACCATGCATTATATTTTAGAGTAGTTCTTGCATCCTCTACATTAGAAATCACCACAAGTGGATCCCTCTCACCACTCCAAGGAAGCACTATAGGGAAACTCCCTCTATCACCCTGTATCCTATAAATCACCATAGGTACCTTCGGTATACCCTCCCATAATTCAAACTACTACATAACCCTACTAAACTGGAAGAACTTCACCTGATGAGTATATCACCCTACTACTCATTGTCCTCAATGGATAGCTCCTAACTACTTCTCATCACTCTCCCATACCACTCTACCTCTCTAGGACCTCCACTTAATATCCTTAGACTCCAACTCCCCAAACTTCATCCTCCAAAAAAAATGATCACCCTCATGTGGCCTCTTCATCCCTTTATCTTCATCATTTTGCCACCTCAACACATAGGGCAAGTCAGTCTTCCCCCCTGCATGAGTATCATAGGGTAACAATAATTTTTGCTCTACCGCTATATGCTCCCATGCCCACACCTATAACAAAGAAGTCCAACTCAATATTGTACACCCTGCATGCACCACATCATGTAACTCCATATACACCTGAGCTAGTAGCATAGGTGCCCATGCAAATACAACATTATACTCTACCATATCACATACCATGTCGAGCATGTTCCATGTAAAATTCACCCCAAAAGTATTTGATAGTGCATATGTAGATATCATCAGCATCGTTGCACATTGGTGATTGGACAACATATCCTTACACCAAATATACTCATAATCCATATTATTGGTATCTACCTCCCTCCATCGTACACCAAATTCCCACTCTAACGCCTCTTCTTGCCTCTCATCTACTATTGCCCTCACTGGAACACCCTCACTAGGCAACTTGTAGATCCTATACATGTCCTCCAGGGTGATAGTCATCTCACCCGTTGGAAATTAAAAAGTGTTCCTATCGAGATCCCACATCTCACACAATGTTAATATGTAAGCTCTACTACCATTAATGCTTATACACTCCTAAACCTCCTTCATCCACACCTTTTTCAACCACTCCCGATCTACATCATTCTTCATAACCTCATCCAACTCAGCATTCATCATTCGCACAGGATGTTGCGACTCAATCATATTCACCTATTTATCCACAAATATCACACAAAATTTTGATTAATATTATATGCATAGTCATTTCAATCATTTTATACAAATAACCATTCCATACAACACTCACACAACACTCCTCATGCATCCAACAAACAAAATATTAATCAAATCAAATTCCACAATCAAAACCAAGGCCATAGGTTATCACATGAATTTGAGCACCCATTGGTCACCCCTCATGACACACATGCCAAAACACACAATAACAAGCTCAAAAAAACACATTCAACATCAACAAAATCACCCATTTCATTCATCATGCACTTTGAGATATGAAAACATACACAATCAACACCACAAATCAAAATGCAAATACAATCACATTTTTGGATACCCATTTTACCATTTTATGGTAAAAGTCTGAAATAATTCAAAAAATAGTACATATTTGGCTCCCAATAGCCACCTTCATACCCATCCACATACATATTGTGGCATGAAATTCAAAAACACATCAAACACAAAAACATGTAAAAATAAAATACATTTTTGGATACCCATTCTTCTCTTTATGGTGAAAGTTTCAACGGATTTCGAAAATAGCACACCAATACTCACAAACATCATGGTCAGATTCAACCAATTTACATCAAAATAGCATCCATCCACATAGCATGCCAAATAAATGCAAAATAAAAAACATTCACATGTTTGGATACACATTTCTCACTTTTGTGGATAAACTTCAATCACTTTTCAAAAACAGTACCCCGTTTACCTCCAACAAGAAAAATTCCAAAAATTCCAACCACACAATCAAAATTGTATAAAAATTGGTCAAACCTAATATCTAAGTACACATTTAGATACCCATTTAGTTTGTTTAACACTGTGTTCAAATTATTCATTGAATATTACATACATTCATAAAAACACACAAAAACTCCCCCTCCTTCAATTCATGCATTTTTAAAAAATAAAATACACTAAAATTATGTAATGAGTACTTATCAGTGGATTCCCACATTGGCCACCAGCATCAATTTGACCTCTCAATATATTCTACAATCCTCAAGCACTTCGTATCACAAATTACCAGTCACTCTTCACTCTCCATCCCCTTCATCATGCAAATGGCACCCTACATGCATCAAAAAGGGTTTAATACACTAAAAACCCTAATTCCTAGGTTACCCTATGAATTAAGATCCAATTAGAATATCACCATGCAAATTTAGTGCCAATTCCTAGGTCACATTGCGAATTGAGACTCCAGGACATAAAATCACAAATTATTGATTCTAGCACCTATTTTACCTCTTCCTCTTCTTATTTGACTAAATTTTCCTCCCTGTTATCATTCATTTTCTTCTATCAATCGCCTCATAACCACTTCATCACATTTAATTTACCTCATTATTGATTCCTCATTTGAGGGGGTATTCATATACAAAATCCACTTTGATTGCAACCAAACAACCAAACATCCAAATCATAGATATCGTATCTATCTACAAAATATTTTGATGAATATAATATTATGATAATAATAACCTTAATCTTAATTAGACATTTTTTAAGTCATGAGAGCCATGCGTAATATCAAAAATGCCTTGCTTTCATTCACATATATCAACAACGACCACATAATGAATGTTAAGTTTGATTCATCCATGCCTCTCATCTCAAAGGGTTTTTACAAGTGTCAGCATGCACTCATAAATCAATCAGAAGCAAAATTTTAAATAAGCATTTGTTCTATTCTTACTTGGACCATCTTGCATTAGTTTCAAAATCAAAGCAGTCATAAGTTGCCCTCACGAACAACCAATACGATATCATGAATATTGTACTAAATTGACAAAATCATCCATTGCATCTATAGTCATTCATTTGCATTCATCACCCCCCATCTTCCTTCTCTATTTTTTTCTTTCTTCTTCAATATATATTTTATCAATGTTGTATGGTCACGCTTCGAGTGACTACATACCTTTGATTAAATTTCATTCTTCTCCTCTCCTTTCTTCTTTCATCTTCTTCTAGATCTTCGATCAATGTTGTATGCTCATGATTTGAGCGGCTACATACCTTTGATTAAATTCCACTCTTCCTTTCCCTTTTCTTCTTTAGGTCACAAACATGTCATCATCCTCTTCCATCATATTTTTGAACTACAGTTGTGTTCCACACAACATAGTATAAAAATGGGTAAATGTAGACACTTGGAAGTCACACATTCTTATTCCTAGATATTTGTACATCTACATACACACTTGTAGATTGACATAGGTCATCATATGCCATCATATACTACTTTAATCACTCGTAGGCCACCTTAGTTACTCATAGCCTATCTTAGTCATTTGTGGGCATAAAAACCTACAAAATTATGTAAAATGATCACAAAACACCTTCTACCCTCTAGGAGGCCACCTACTAGCTCCCTAAGGTAACCTAAGCCCTTTTCTATACCTAATTAGGACCCCATGGGACCATTCCCTACTAAAAACCCTAATTAGGCTAATTAAGATTCTAATTTGCAAGTGAATTTCACTAAACATGCACTTTATCACTTAGTAGGGTTTTATTAGGGCTGATGAGCTAATTATTCCTAAGCACATCCTCACACATGTGTGCACCCTAAGTTAGTTAGGATATTTCCTAGAAATACTAACTAAATCCCAATCTAACCTAGGACTTACCTAACCATGGATAACCCTAACACTTTCTCACACGTGTGAGGATACGATATTCCTTTAGAGCATGACTAGGTTTGACACCTCTCAAAATCCTAACCTAACTTCACTAGAAATTGACTCTAGGGTCTGGTATACCTAACCATAACCCCTGACCTTGGATTTTCCTATAAATAGAGGGCCTGTACCCTCATTTTATCTCTCTCCCATTTTGGCTAACATACAAAAACTCTATATAAATTTTACCAAAAATTCATCTGATAACTTTACACGATGCAAACAATATATCATCATCCCTGGAGACCATCTGAATAGAAAATCTCTATCATAGAGAAGATACATACCAATTCATCCCTTAACCTATGAATTCAAGTTCTAATTCATAGGCCACCCTATGAATTGAGCATACAATAGGTCTACCTCATCATTTTCAGTAGGTATCACTTATTTCATGTTTTTATAGCATTCCTATAAGTTTTTCATCCTTTTTATATGTAATTTATATGATGATTTTGTCTTTCATTACCATGGGCCTTAACTGATGCAGACTCCCAAACACACTAATACATTCTTGCAGGCCTAAAATAGGTACTAAAATAAGCACACTAGCAGATAATCAATTGCATGCATGCAAAGAGGCCCACCTTCATTGAGAAGCCCTGAAGGAGATCATCAAATTATTCCATACTTGTGAAGAGAATAGGAAAACTGACTTTGTAACCTACAAGCATTATTTCATGAATAAAAGAAATATTTCTGAGCAATTTATGTTTTATTAATTTGATGGATCAAATGATCACTTTTGGTTAGCTTCAAGTAGAAGACATCTCCCATTCAAGAAGACAAGTTTGTAGTCAAGGCTTCCTCACTTGCAAATAACAAGAAGTAAACCAAAATTAAAACACTAGAGAATCAAGAGCACCAACAAAATGAATACTGCCAAAAGACTTGCTTGGATCAAGATTGTAAAAAAAAACTTGTCTCTCAAAAATGGATCCAACCCCCCTTATTTATAGAAGGTTTGGAGGGATAAAAATGCAAGAAAGTGAAAATTAACCTTAGAGAAGCTGACACCACAAAATATTGGCCCAAATTTTAGAATTTTTGAAGAAAAGTATAAATTTATCAAATCTATGCCACATAATTTATTGGATATGGATTTGGTCAGGGTTAATAAAAATAAAGCAAAACATAAGAAAAGAGGGTTCAAATTTGTACTTAGAAAATTTAAGAGACTCCTAAGGGATTCTAAGAAAAAGTGATTCATTTGGGTGGGTCAATTTTCTATGTATAATTTTTCCCCCTCTTTGATGTATTTATGGCTTAATAAATGTGCTAAAGAATGATGTAGACATGTATGGACAAAACATGACAAACATGAGGAAAACTGGGTGGTAGGTGTAGAATAAAGGGATGGTGCAAAAATGGTGTCATTTCAAACACTTTAATATTTTGCATGCAAAATGAGGCATTAGGGACATTAATGCCTCTCAGGCCAAGGTGCCCTCTCAAGTTTTAGAAGGAATGCAAAATTCTTGAGGAAACTCAAAATGGCTAATTCAAAATAAAAGAGAGCGAAAAACGATGAAAAAGGAGAAAAGGTGCCAAAAAGGAATAAAGAGGAGAAATAAAAATAAAAAAAGAGAATAAAAAGGTTAATAAGGGGTGAAAACCTAATTCATTTTCACCATGCAAACAAAGAAAAAGAGCTCTAGATAAAATAGAAGAATAACACTTCCCACACACCAAGCAACTGTTGTGAGGGGCGAGGATGGTGCAAAAACACAACGGGTATGGGTAAGATCCAAGACCTAACTTTAGATTAGTTTTACTTGCATTTATTTTATTTTCTTTTATGATATTGATGATTTTTTTTATTTTCATTACAGCATGATGTGTGCATTGTGTGTAAGTTTTTTTGTTTAGTTTATTTTTTGCTATGCATGATGATCACAAACATAAGGAATGCAATGCATGATGAGTCTAACTAAATGAAAGGTATAAATGAATCTAACTAATGCAATATCTAAATGCAATCTAAAATGAATGTAAAATAAAATGCACAAATGAATGTATGAAAAGAAAAGAAAGCAAGAATGAAGCAAGAAAGAAAATAAACAAAGAGACAAAGAAGTTAAGTAGTGGATAAGCAAACAAATAAATCTCCAAAAAATTCAAATAAAAGGAAAAAATGAGCATGACCCTGTAAGGATGCATGCTCACAATTGACTAGGTGTGGAGGCTATCCCTCACAAGTGGCCATGAAGCTATCTCATAAGGGTGTTACATTTGCAAATATGGTCAGATATGGAGTGATATTCACTATGGGTGTAGTGCTAGCTAATGGCTGAATATAAAGAGATACATGCTAGGATGTATGCTCATAAATGGTCAAATGAAGGCTACACCTCACTTGTGACCATGAATCTATCCTATATGGGGTGAGATGTTGATTTATTTGCTAAAATGAGTGCTACCCAATAGGTATGTGGTGTGTGCATGAGATGAGTAAACAAAGCAAAGCAAGGTAGAACAATGTGAGTGTGTGCATGTGCTAGAGGTAAAGAATATAGAAGAAAAATATGAGAAAAGATAAAAAAAATAGTGTGTGTGTGTCCTTATTAAAATTTCAATAGCTAAGAGGTGTGCATAAGGTAACCAATGGTCGTACAAAGACCATAAATGATATTCATTTAGTATCTACCCTATCCTACAAGGACCACTTAACAATCAAAATATCAAGAAGGAAAAGTGTGAGCGAAGGAAAAAATAAGCAAATAGAATAAGGAACATATATCCTTTGTGTTGACAAAAAAATAAAGAAAACATGCAAAGGTCAAGGATATACAAAAGGAAGAACTATATCCATTGACTTGGAGAAAATTTTGATGATCATTTTATACTTTCAAAGATCAAGGAATATAAAATAAAAAGATAAAAATAAGAGATGAGTGAATGAAATCATGAAAATGCATGAATATGGATCCTAAGTTGAGGATTCACTAGGTAGCATAGCCCTAGTATGAGTGCAATGCATAAGAGCTAAGACCTAACTAGGCTTCATCACTTTTTTGGAATTATTCCCTATTGAGTTCTCATTGATATCAAAGACCAACTTGGCATGCTTAGATGATTTATTCAAGGCAGTGTGATGTGTGTATGCACCTTGCAAATTATATCATATGCATTTATTATAAGTGTATAAAATCATATCTTTATTAAGTAAATAAAGAAGAAGTTTCAAATTTAAAAATAAATATTTAATATTAATATTTAAATATTATTGTAAATATTGAAAAAGCCAAATATGGATATATTTAAATTAAATATTTAAATATATTAGCACCTTAATATTAATGTAAGTGGGCTGACCATGGGCACTAAAGACCAAAAGTAGAAAGTGAAAATTGGCATATAAATAAAAGGATCATAGTTTATTTTGAATAGTAATTGGATTGAATGCCTTTGATATAGAGGAGCAGCGGTGGAAAAAAAAAAATTATTTGAAATATTCGATAGATTTGAGCATTAGATAAATGGGTGACGGTGGGTAATGAAAAACCTTCACAAAACAAGAGCGGTAGATCAAACTGATGGAAGTTTTGGGTAGAGCAGCTAGGCACAACAGTGGAGAAGAATTGGAGTAGTGAAGTAGTGAAGGAGACATGATAGTGGTGGTTTCGATCAAAAATTAAGGAATACGATATCCTATCCTATCTGGGTCAATGTTCAAGGTCATTAACCAACATACTATGCATGGCATGGAACTGATGAGATTGTGCGAGCATCTTCAAAGTATATGAGTGGTGTTGGTTACAAAACAAAAGCAGATAGAGTATATGGAGGAGAATGAAGATGTGGTCGACTGGAGGAACAGAGTAGTGATAGTGAAACTACCAAAAATATGCTAAGACATTCATTCAATATAAAATAATCTACAACATTTGTATTAAAATTATAAAAGGGTTACAATGTTGATATCCTTTTACAAATTTTGCCCTGAAGGCTACAATGGGGTCTTCCCTAAGGAAGCCCTCTCAAATGTGGTACAAAGACAACATGATTTGTCCTTTTAGGTTCCTCGATGTAGGTGGGCTTCTTGCTCATGGGCCATTGCTTGTTGGATATTTCCTTGTGCTTTGCTGGACCTATCAACCTGCAAAATCCTATTAGTGCATTAGGGGGTCTACCTCAGTCAAACCCCATGATTATGAAGATAAAAGACTCATAAAATGTGCTCAAAACATGAAACTAATTGCTAAAAACCACATAAAACTATAAATTATGCTATTCTTACCTATCCTGATGATTTCGGTACCTGTAGCAGAGGTTCACACACCTGGTGTGCAAACCAGTTGGTTCGCATGTGTGAAGTGTGAACCTATCCTTTTTTTACCGTATTTCTCATATGGCTTGCTAGGTTGTCTTGGAGTGGTTTCTGCTTTGAATTTTTCTTGGTTCAGCTTTTGAAAATGCACTTTTTTATGAAATTATCAACTTGTCTCACGCACAAAATAGTGTTATGAAATTGGTAAATTGAGATGCTCGTACGATGGTTTTGAGATGGATGTGTGATGGATGCAATGGCAGTAGTGATTTTGGCAGATTTTTGGTATGTAAAATTTGATCCTTTTTTAAAAGGTGAAAATGGCCTTCTATTTATAGAGTGGGCCAAGGTGAGAGAAAGGGGATGAGGTGTCCCCTATGAGGTGGCAATGGTGAGGTGTCCACCAAAGAGGTGTCCCTTGAGGTGTCCTGGTTCATAAATGGGTTTGGGTGAGAGAATCCCTCACCCATCCACAAACAATGATGAACTTTCTAAAAATATCAAATTTTCATTAATGATCACCTTTATTAAAATATCTTAGGATTAAAATTTGCTTTTTAGGTGCAAAATTCTCCATATTTCATTTATGACCCAAGAGGATGTGATGTGGAGAAATATCTAGATGAGAGGTGGTAGGGCTAGGATAGGCTAGCATAGGTGAGGTGGAAGACTAGGCTTTTCAAAGTAGACTAGGTGAGGTGGAGGGCTTAAATAAAATCAAGATTAGATTTAATTAAGCATGTAATTAGCCATAAAGCATATTTTGACCAAAATGTTAACTTTTTGACCATAAAGTGCTTTTTGACCATGGTGAAGGTTTCAACCTTAGTTGAGTTGTCATGAGGTCACATTAGGACCTATGGTTAAGCGTAGAAAGGGTCTTGGCTAGACCAAAGGGGCTGATGATGATGAATAGTGATTTGGATCCAATTTATGCAATTTTTGATAGTTTTGCAAATTAATCGGCCATGATGATGTGAGAAGTGGAAATGTGTGAATTTTGGGTGTCTACAGATAGTAACATCTACAACATGGTGGAGAAGGAAAAATATAGCACAGTTAAGAATATGTGGAACACGTCTAGCTGATAGCCATCAAACCAAGGAACCAATGCAATAAAGGAAAAATATCCATTTGATAGCCATTACTATAATTGTGCATCTAGGAGTAGTTACAATTATTTAGCAGGCATAGTGTTTTGGTAGGCATATTAGCACATAATCGATCACTGAAGGCCAAGCATAAAGAAAGCCCACACATAGATGCCAAAAAAAAAAGAGTATTCGAGCACAATTAGAAGCATTATGTGCATATACAAGCATAATTAAGTCGAATAGAACCAACGAGGATGAAGAGTAATAATGTTGAATAAAAATAGAAGGTTATCAAGCATACCTCAAAGTTTATGGAAACTCTAAACCAGATAGGGTTTTGAATATTTTTTAGGATAGCACCATAGAAAAAGCAAGCCAAAGGAACGTCATCACTGCAAAAGGAGTTTGACCAATGAATATCACAAGGTTTTGTCATGAAAGCAGAGTGGAGAACGAAAATTACAGTGATGACACCAAGGACATATTCTAATGGGAGATCGGCAAAGATAGTGGGACTAGGCGAGAATAAGAGAAGTAGGACAATCATGATGAGAGGAGATGGACTAGCTATATAATTTTATCTTTGGACATAAGGAATAAGTTTAAAAGTTTGAAAAGGAGATATAAGAAAAATTGAGTTGCTAGTTTTGTGTTGGAGTAGAAAAGAGAAGGTAAATTTTGTTTATTTGGGATATATAAGGAGCATTGATATTTAAATATATTGATTTAATTAATATAAATTATTATAAATTAATTAATAGCATCAAAGCTTGGATATTATTCATTTATCATTTGGCAAGGGCATGGCAAGAATAAAAGGTTGAAATTCAGAATTTGAAGGGCTTGAGAAGTGCTTCATAACGTGGAATTATAAAAGAGTGGAAGAAATTTATTAGTGTCTCCAATTCAACACACAAGTAAGTTATCTAGTGCTATACTTGGGCTACCTTTAAAATGTAATAAATGTGAAATATGTGGAAGTGATAAACTTAATGAATGTTAAGAACATATTGGTTGTTTGAAGCTTTCTACACTAATGCATATCATCCTCTATATGTTAATGAAGTTAAAAGAATTATGGTAAAATATGTTTGAATTACCTTTACTTGAAGAAAGCAAACTCAAGAAAAGGGAAGAATTTAAAGAGTAAAATAAAGGTACAATAGGGATTATAATGAACAGATATTGATCAAATTTTTTAGCAGACCTAAGCAGAGTTTTGGACCAGATTTATGAGTAGAAGGATATTGGTGTCTCATGTGGGTTGGTTCCCATGAACTTGCAGAAGGAGATTGGTGTCTCCTATGGGTTGGTGCCCATGAACTTGTAGAAGGGGATTGGTGTCTCTTGTGGGTTGGTGTCCATGAACTGGTATAATGGGATTGGTGTCTCCTATGGGTTGGTGACCTTGAACTTGCAGAAGGGGATTGATGTCTTCTATGGGTTGGTGCCCATGAACTTGAATAATGATATTTGTGTCTCCCGTGGGTTGGTTCCCACAAACTTGTATAAGGGTATTGGTGTATCCTATGGTTTGGTGCCCACAAACTTGTAACAAGGGGATTGGTGTCTCCTATGGTTTGGTGCCCATAAAATTTTACTGAAGGAATTATAAGTAATAGTTTGCTATGGTTTTCTCTCGAAAGGGTTTTTCCACATAAAAATTTTATCTCTTATGTGTATGGAAATTGTGCATTGATTTAGTATTGCATTCACTTTATCACAGTTATTGATTTGAAAGGAAAATTTTTATCTTATAATGTTTAACCCCCTATCAATATAATCATATGTTTCTTCAACTGGTATCAGAGTGGGTTCCTTTGTGAAAGCCTAATAGCTTGAAGATAGATATTATAGGAACACACATGGCTTACCAAGAAGGTTTATCATCAAATAGGGATCCATTATTCGATGGGACTAGTAATACATTCTAGAGCATAAGGATGCAAACCTATTTGATGGCACATGGCTATGATATATGGCAATATGTTGTGGGTGGGTTCAAACCACATACAACCCCTTCCATAGATAAAAATGACAAGAAACCATTTGAATATAATTCCAAGGCAATGAATGCAATACTAAGTAGGTTATGTGAGTCAGAGTTTATGAAATTCATTCAATGAACCTCATTAAAAGAAATTTGGGACAAGTTGCAAAGAACATATGAATGATACAATAAGGTTAAAATGGTAAAACTTCCAAATCACAAGAGGAATTTTGAAGACTTGAAGAATAAATATGAGGAATATATTGCCAAATATCTTCTTCGGGTTGATGAAATTGTCAAAACCATTCACGGACTTGGGTATTGTATTGATGACTATAATTATTTTGAAATTCTTAAGGTCACTTCCCATGAGGTTTGATGCAAAGGTATCTACGATTGAAGAAATGAAGGATATTAAAACCTTAAGCATGGATGAGCTACACAAAATGCTTATAGCCCATGATATGAGGAATCAAAAATATCAAACATCCAAATGGAAGGCCACGTTTAAACTTCAAATAAGACAAAGAATAATAACCAGATTCAAGTAAAGAATCGAGCAGTGGACAAGAATCCAAATTTATGCAAAGAAATAATAAGATACCAAGAAAACACAAAGGTAAGAATATTGTATATTTTAACTGTGGTAACATTGGTCACTATGCAGCTCAATACCTAAAATCTGGAAGTAGTAGAAGTGAATAAGAAGAGGAATACAAGAAAAATAAGGAAAGAAAATTTTATCATGAAAAGAAAAACAAGCATGGTCAAAGAAAGAATGAGAAGATCTTTCAAAGGCATAAGAAGAGACTTTATGTTGAGGAAGCAAGCAGTTCTTCCAACAACAGTGATGAAAGTCTCTCCGATAGTGAAAGATAAGAAAACCTATTTTTGGCCATGGAGGTGAATGAAGATGCTTTTGTTGTTGAAAAACAAGAAGAGAAGAAAGATTCAAAAAATAAAGAGGAAGCCATAGTTGACATAGAAGAGGAACTTGTGTTTTCTCTTGAAGAGTTGAAAAGGCTTAGAAATAAGAACTCAATATTGAAGACTCAAGTACAAGAAGATGAGAATACAAAGGCAAAGCTTTCAAAAGATCTCATTGATGTAAAAGTGAAAATTGAAGAGGTAAAGGAAATTGAAGAAGGTATGGCTGAATAGTTAAAGGCAAAAGAGTTGGAATGTGAAAAACTGGAACATAAGGTTGTCTCTTTGAGGAAGCAAGTGGAAGAATCTAATGATAAGCTACATAAGTTTGAGAAAAGCACAAAAATCATGGATTATATTATCAAAGCATAGATATCTTTGGTTACAAATACTGGACTTGGTTTTAAATAAAGTCAAAAGAAATAAAATGCAAAGTGAAGCTCAAAAGGAACAGAGGCATTAAAAAAATAATTAAAAAAGAGCCTAAGACCTATTCTGATGTGTTGAGAAGTGGAAGCATCAAGAAGGAATAAAAAAAAGCATCATCAAGGACCAAGGACCATCACAAAAATAGCCATGAGAGAACCATGTGGCCATATCCTCCATTGCAATCACATAGGTTTCAATATTTCTTTCATGGTTATTGCTTTTCATGTCACCAATTTGGTCATAAATTTGTAAATTGTAGGGTCCATGCTAAAAATTATTTTGGTTTCACCAAGAGGAATTTCAATTTATTTGCACCTTTCATGGACTACAACATCATTTGTTACAAATGTAATAATTTTGGGCATAAAGCTAAATGGTGTAGAATGGTATTCACTGAAATTCTGAAATATAGTAAGAAGGAGAATGGTCAAAATGTTCAAAAGCATATGCCCTCCAAAGTTTGGAAAAAGAAAATGGAACAAGAAAATGAGCATAGTAGGTTGGGCGTTCCACTCTCATATCATCATTGAATTTCTTAGTAAGAGTAGTGGTAAGGGGGCACTATAAAGTGCCTTATATTTTAATCCCAAGAAGCCTTTGCCATTTATGTCAAAGGGGGATAATTTTAGTAAGGGGGAGTAGCTTTTCATGGGGAGAAACTTTTGATCCAGTTCCAATAAAGGACAGATTCTTTGCAGGGTTGCCATCAATGACAAAGGGGGAGATTGTTGGAATTATTCCCTATTGAGTTGTCATTGATGTCAAAGGATGACTTGGAATGCTTGGGTGATTTATTCAAGGCAGTGTGATGTGTGTATGCACCTTGTAAATATTATCATATGCATTTATTATAAGTGTATAAAATCCAACCTTTATTAAGTAAATAAAGGAGAAGTTTCAAATTTAAAAATAAATATTTAACATTAATATTTAAATATTAATGTAAATATTAAAAAATCCAAAGATGGATATATTTAAATTAAATATTTAAATATATTAGCACCATAATATTAATGTAAGTGGGTTGACCATGGGTTCCAGAGACCAAAAGTAGAAAGTAAAAATTGGCATATAAATAAAAGGACCAAAGATTATTTTGAACAATAATTGGATTGAATGCCTTTGTTATAGAGGAGCAGGAAAAGAAATATTTCATTCGAAGTCTTCGATAGATATGAACATTAGATAAATGGGTGATGTTGAGCAATGAAAAACCTTCATAGAATAAGAGTGGTAAATCAAACATGTGGAAGGTTTGGGTAGAGCAGCTAGGCATGGTGGTGGAGAAGAATTGGAGCAACAGAGTAGTGAAGGAGACATGGTAGTGGTGGTTTCGATTGAAAACTAAGGAAATGATATCCTATCCTCTTTAGGTCAGTTTTCAAGGTCATTAATGAATATACTATGCATGGCATGGTACCAGTGAGATTGTGCAAGCATCTTTGAGGTATATGAGTAGCACCGGATATGAAATAGAAGTATATAGAGCATATGGATGCAGAATGAATATATGGCCATCTAGAGAGGTGAAGTAGTAGTAGAAGCATATATAGAAATACGGAGGATAAGGAAAAATATAGCATGGTTGAGAATACGTGGAACATGTTTGACTAATAGTCATCAAACCAAGGAACCAGTGCAATAAAGGAAAAACATTTGTTTGATAGCCATTACTATAATTGTGCATCTAGGAGCAGTTACTATTCTTTAGTAGGCATAGTGTTTTGGTAGGTAGATTAGCACAGAATCAATCATTGAAGATCGAGCAGGAAGAAAGACCACACATAGATGTCCAACAAAGAGAGTATTCAAGCACCATTAGAAGCATTATGTGCATAGGCAAGCAACACTCAGTTGAAGAGAACCAGTGAGGATGAAGAGTAATAATGCTGAAGGAAAATAGAAGGTTATCAAGCATACCTCAAAGTTTATGAAAAATATAAACTGTAAAAGATTTTAAAGACTGTTGAGGATATTATCATAGACAAAGCAAGCTGAAGGAATTTCATCACTGCCCAAGGAGCTTGACCAGTGAATATCACCAGGTTGTGTCACAAAAGTGGAGTGGAGCACGAGCATTGCATTTATGATGCCAAGGACATCTTCTAATTGGAGTTTGACAGAGATAGTGGGACTGAGCGATAAGAAGAGAAGGAGGATGATAATGATGATAGGATATGGACTATATGTATAAGTTTGAAGACATAAGAAATAATTTTAAAAGTTTGAAAAGGAGATATAAGAAAAATTGAGTTGCTAGTTTTGTGTTGGAGTAGAAAAGAGAAGGTAAAGTTTATTTATTTTGATTAAAGTATTAAGGGAGATATAAGGAGCATTGATATTTAAAAAGTTTGATTTAATTAATCTAAAGCATTATAGATTAATTAATAGCAACAAAACTTGGATATTATTCATGTATCATTTTACAAAGGTATGGTAAGAATAGAAGGTTGAAAAATGAAACATGAATAATATCCAAGTTTTGTTACAATTAATTAATTTATAATGCTTTAGATTAATTAAATCAAACTTCAACCTTTAATGAAATATGCAAGGGCTTGAGAAGTGCCTCATAATGCATATTAATTTATAATGCAAGGGCTTGAGAAGTGTCTCATAACTTACTTTAGGTTGAAATATGCAAGTAACTTATTAGCATCTCCAATTCAATATGCAAGTAAGTTATCTAGTGCTAGACTTGGGCTACCTTTAAAATGCAATAAATGTGAAATATGTGGAAGCAACATACTTAATGAATGTGAAGAACATATTGGCCATTTGAAGCTTTCTACACTAGTGCATATCATCCTCTATATGTTCATGAAATTAAAATAATTGTGGGTATAATTTGTCTAAATTTCCTTTAGTTAAAGAAAGCAAACTCAAGAAAAAGGAAGAATTTAAAGAGTAAAATCAAGGTAGAACAAGGATTATAATGAATAGATATTGATCAAAATTTTAGGTATACCTGAGCAGAGTTTTGGACAATATTTGTGAGCAGAAGGATATTGGTGTCTACTATGGGTTGGTTCCCATGAATTTGTAGAAGGATATTGGTGTCTCCTATTGGTTGGTGCCCATGAACTTGTAGAAGGGGACTGGTATCTCCTATGGGTTGTTTCTCACAAACTAGTATAAGGGGATTGGTGTCTCCTGTGAGTTGCTGACCATGAAATTGTAGAAGAATATTTGATGTGATATCAAAGAGAACTCTCTCTCTGAAATGATCTCTTGTATGTGATTCGGGTCTCTATATGTCATATATCGATCATGTGTCCCTATATGTCATATATCGATCATGTGTCTTTTTTTTTGTGTTCTTAGTTTTATAGTGTGAAACCATAGGTCTATGTCCAAGCCCTAGAAATGAATTTCTCATGCATAGTGCAAGTTAGCATGAGAATCCCTTGTCTATTGTCTATATTTGAAGGCCAGTTAACTAAAATCTAACTGCCCACTTGAGTCTTCCATGTGAACTATTCATTAGCATGAGAAGATTGTGTCCTTTGTTTATGCTTGAAGGTTAGTTAACTTATGTCTAAATGCAAACTCAAGCCTCCTATGTGAAATGGTCATGAAAAGGAATGCAAAGTCACTCCCACTCACATTTATTTTACGCAAACTACCACTTTCACCCAAGATTGGGCCTGTTTGTTAGCAAACCACTTCTTATGGATTAGCCACTATCATCTGCAGTGGCTATGATCTGGTTGCTATCATCTTCGATGGCTAAGGTCTGGCCGCTCTAGGCTTCAACGACTAGAATCTATTTGCTCTTGGCTTGAGCAGCCAAGCTTGGATGGCTTGAAAAGGCCCCAAATGAGTGGTGAGAACCATTTTTGGTGCTTGGAAAGTCTAATATTATGTCCTATGATCTTATGAGTGTGTCTATGTAAGTATCTCCCATAAGGATGACACGATTTAGGTGTCTATAGATGTCCCTTTTTGCGATGCATTGTGTGGAAAACACAATGCTGACAAAAATGTAGACTGATATGTTTGTAGGGTGTATGGTGATAAATGTTGAATGGCCCAATCATGCAAGATGGCACGCATCCCTTGAATCATTACCTCAAATTTATGAGGACTTTTTTTTTGGTAAATAAAATTCTTCATTAATTACCGGGTTTTGCAGGTTAACCCAAAACCTATTACATTATCTAGCCTTCTACTGAGATTGTAGATCCTATTCATCCTTGAAACTTTATTACCAAAACTTGTGTTGAATCCCCTACAAAACTTTACTAACAAGGCACACCCATACCTAAACATAACTGTAAACATTACTTACATTGACAGGAAATTGAAGTTTGGAACTTTGCACTTGTGAAACCTGTTGCTTGCCCATTTCCTATTCTCTATCGGAATCCTCCAAGGCTTACACCCTATTACCTTCATTTCAAATTTGGTAAGATTTATAGGGAAACCCCATAGTTATTACCAGCTCCATGGGGAAAGAACACCCATTCATATTTCTCCTTAACGGGTAGGTTTCTTTTTATGACTAATAATGTTTTCCACTTCATGTGGCACACCTTGTGTCCATGTCACCAAACTACCAACATCAACATCTATGTTGGCTAATTTTCCAACTGACCTGTTGGCCTCATGGTACACGTGACGATCCCTCCTGTTCTATCTTGTCGCAAAAAGGATCCTCACTTCATGGATGACTCCCTCAATTCTCCATGGAGGTTTTTTGCCATTAGTTAACAGGTTGATGATGTTCATCGAATCACCTTCAATCATAAAATTACCTTGAGTTTCTTGGGCTACTTGCAACCCTCTCCAAAGGTCTCTAGCTTCTACTTTGTTATTAGTTTTGATTCCCAATGGTTCAGCAAAGGCCTTGACTAGATTTCCTTGATGATCCCTGATTATTCCTCCAGCTCCAGCTCTTCCCGAGTTCTCCTTGGCTGCACCATAAAAATTTAGTTTAAACCAACCCTGGGGGGTGGCTCCCAAGAAATACCATTTCTAGGATTGGGCAAAGGAATGGAAGGTTTGTCCTCAATACCTAAGGCCCGAGGTAATTGTTTTTCTTGGGGAGTAATTGTGTGGTTCTCATCCACTAAGGTGCTAAGGTTTTCTTTCGCAAAGACATTAATCCTATTGAGGATGGTTTTTGGGTTGTGAATGGTATCCTTAAAGGCTCTATGGTTCCTTTCTAGCCAAATCTGCCAGAGAAAGTGATGCCAATAGATTTTCCATAGGTACTTAAATTTTAGGCTAAAAAAGGGTTGAGGCCATTGATGGAACACTTCGGATATAAGAGTAGGTTTAACCCACGAGATCCTAAAGGCTTGGAAAAGTTCATCTAGGATGTACTCCGCTATCGGACACTCTAGAAAAAAGTTTTGGGTTGTCTCCCATCCTGCCCTACACATGTAGCAATGGTTAGCAATAACCATACCTTTGGATAACATATTGTCCATAGTGAGTATTTTTACTTGAATCACCAGCCATAAAAAAAGGATATTTTAGGAATTAAGCCTTTGATCCAAACCAAACTCGATTGAAATTGTTGACCTTACACATTGAGAAATAAATTATAGGCAGACTTAACTGTGAAGTCACCACTTTCGATCTCAACCCAAACAATGTGATCTTCATCCTCTCCAGAGGGAATAATTTGCTGAGTTAAAATGTTATAAAGCTCTTCAGACTCCGCTTCAAAACCCTGTACTCTGATGTGTTTCCACCTATTGACATTTATATCCTACCATATATAATTTGCAACCTTCTTCCCAATATGTTGCTCCATATGCTCTTGAATCCTAGACAAACGAGGATTATAGAATAACTCCTCAGCTCTCACCCATCGATCCTTCCAAAAGTCTATTGTTTGCCCATTTCCTAGAATCCATCTAAGACCTTTCTTGACAAGATCCTTGCTCATGAGGATTGCCTTCCAAAAAGTAGACCCCCTTCTTGCTAAGTTGTCATTAAGGAAGTTCACACCTTGGAGGTATTTCCTCCTAACTATGGTAGTCCATTAATTATCGACCTTAGTCAATAACCGCCATGCTTGTTTGGCTAACAAAGTTGTATTGAGATGAGCAACTCTCATAAATCCTAACCCCCCATCAGCTTTAGGTTTACAAACCTTGTTCCAACCTACTAAATGGATCCTTTTCTTATCCTCAGTCCTTGACCAGAGAAATTTTTTTGAAGCTGCTCAATTTTGTGATACACCTTGCTGGGAGCTATGAACACTGATAGAAAGTAAATGGGTATACTTTGAAGTGAAGCCATACTTAAAACTACTTTTCCTGCTTGAGATAACAGATGCCCTTTCCAACCTGCTAGATTTTTTTGGATCCTCTCCAGAACTATGTTCCACATTGATCCTTCAGGTTTCCTCATAAATAGGGGAATACCTCAATAAGATGTGGGAAAGGATGCAATCTGACATTCCATGATCCTTGCTATGCTATTTTTCCTAGGAATGGGGTATTGATGAAATAAAGTTTGCTCTTATCAAAATTCACTTTCTGTCCAGCCACTTATTCATACATTATGAGAATATTTTTAATCCTTCTTGCCTCAACCACAAAATCCAAAGTCAGTAGCAATGTATCATCAAAAAGTTTTTGATGTCATCGGGGTAGTCAATGACGTGGCCTTGATACCTGATATGAGTCCAGCTACCGTTGTTGCCTTAATGGTTCTTCCAAAGGCCTCAGCTATGATGATGAACAACATAGGACTTATGGGATCTTCTTGTCTTAGACCACATTTGCTTTGAAAAAACCTGTAGTAGACCCATTAACCAAAACTAAAAAACAAGGCCTAAAAATACACTCTCTTATTAACTTGATCCATTTCATGTTGAATCCAAAATTTAATAAAATTGCCTCTAGGAATTCCCAATTTATCCTGTCATAAGCTTTGTTCATGTCTAAATTTAAAGCCATCACTAATTTTTTGGTCTGAATGGCTGTATGAAGAGCCTCATGAATAGTAATAACTCCATCTAAAATTGATCTTCCTTGTACAAAACTTCCTTGACTTGGATCAATGATAACCAGTAGAACTTTCTTCAAATGGTTGGCTAAAACTTTGGATAGAACTTTATAGGATATATTACACTGGCTAACTAACCTAAAGTAAGCCATAGTCTTGGGGTTGGGGCCTTTAGGGATCAAAGCAATGAAAGTTGAATTGAAACCCCTTGGAATATGATTTGAAATTTGGAACTCCTTGATTGCAGCAATAACTTCTACTCCAACAATATCCCAACAAACTTGGAAAAACCACGGTGAAAACCCATCCGGCCCAGGAGCTTTGTCAGGATCAATTTTAAACAAAGCCTCCTTGATCTCTTCATCTAAAAAAGCTGCTATAAGAGACTCGTTAATCATTTCATCTATGAGTTATGGAATGAATTGAAGGAGATAGTCCTTTGCTTGGGCATTACAGGCTCGTTCTTCACCCAATAATGAACTAAAAAAATTAACAGCCTCGTCCCTGATCTCCTGAATGTTTTGAGTTAAGGATCCATCCACCTTAGTTAAATTTCTAATATTATTGTTGCTTCTATTTCTCAATGTGGTAACGTGGAAAAACTTTGAATTAGAGTCCCCTTCCTTAGCCATAATGCCCTTGATTTCTGCCTCCAATACATCTCCTCACAAGCTAAAATATTATAAAACTCACAAAGGGTTTCCTTCTCTTCAGTCCTTGTCGCCTCATCATAGGTTCCATTTTGGATTTTGCTTTCTATTATTCTCATTTTTTCCCCCACTACTCTCTTATTCTCAAAAATATTTCCAAAGACTTCTTTATTCCATATTCTAAGGTTGTTTTTCACCATCTTAAGTTTTTGAGATAGTTTGAAGGAAGCACTTCCTTGGATAGGCTGCTGCCACCATTCCTCTATTCGTTTCTTGAATTCCAGATGTTTAACCCACATTGACATAAATCTAAATGGATTTTTAAAGGAGTTAGCCTAAAATGCCTCCCATAGAATAATATTATGGTCTGAAGCGCATTTAGGAAGGGCTTGTAACACTGAATCACCAAACATTGTTGTAGCTTCCTTGGATAAAAAAACTTGTCCAACCTTTCTTGAATCAGCTGACTTCCTATCCTCTTGTTAGTCCATGTAAATTTGGCTCCTTTTAGTCTTACATCCATCAATTCATTTGTGTTAATGAATTCATTGAAGTCCTTCATGATCCTTGAGGGTAACCCAGATCCTCCCTTCTTATCAGATGGGTAACGGGGGGTATTGAAATCTCCCCCAATCACCCAAGGAATGTCTTTAAAATCTTGGCTCAAATGCCCCAAAAACTCCCACAGTTCAAACCACCCTTGGACAGAGGTGGGGGTATAAATATTTGACATAATCCAATTCTTATTAGTATCAAAATCATTAAATAATATGCTTAAGACTCTTTCATTTGCCTGAATAATACTTCCTTCTATTTTAATAGGATCCCATAAGATCATGAGGCCCCCAGATGCTCCTCTCACCTATTGAAAGACCCCTTCCCCTTACTTCCAAATCCTTCTAGCTATAAGTGTTGATTGTGCCGCATCTGTTTTGATTTCTTGAAGAAAAATGATAGTAGGATTCCAATCCTTCCTTATAGACTTCACCATCCTTTGTTTTGGTGGGTCGTTTAGGCCTCTCACATTCCATGAGAGAACCTTCATTTAGACTGTTTGATATTTTTTCCCCACCCCCTTCCCTGAGCCAAAGGGGGTTTGTCAATTTTGCTATTATCCTGGCCAGGAATAGCTTATTGTAACAATGCTCTTTGCTTTTTATTTGCAATTTCTTCATTGATTCTCACTCTATAGTGCTCTGTTGTAGATATTCTCCCTTTATTTATTTCACTTCCATAATCTATCGGAGGCTTGGTGGTGCTTCTAGTCTGTTTTGGACTAAAATGAGGGGGCATATACTGTAATAGTCTAGGGCTTGAACCTTCTTCCTCATTTTAGAGGTTTTCAATTCCCTCTTCATCCTTAGCCTTTGTTTTGGTCCACCTCTCCTATCTGGTTCCTAAACAGGGGACTTTCCTTCAAGGAACCTTTTACCGTTGGGCTCGTCTGATAAGGGATAATTTGCTCCACTACCAGATTAGGAGATACATTTATACCTCTTGTTTCCACAACTTCGACTCTTGACTCTATTTTTTCCATGTTTAAACTAAAATGACCTAGAAAATTTTCTTCATTTTGAGCATAGATTTTGGGGCTTTTTTTCATAACTGTGGATGGTCCCGATTTGGATGGGGAGTCTAGGGTTTCAGGAAACTTGACACTGATGGTATCATCCTTACTATTTTCTTTTTCAACTTCTATATTTGCTAGGATATCATACATGTTCGAGCTGGGACCTTTATTACATACCTTATGATTTTTGCCTCCCTTATTATGTTGCTTTCCTTTCTCCTAGATTTTTTCCAGTTCTGTGTTGTCTTGGTCAGCCTGGTTATTCTTAACTTATCTGTATCCTTCCAAGTTAAGACGCAGTCCTTGAAACTTTGGGATCCCTCTCCCATTAGATTTCCCTAGAAAACCTTCGCTCATGGCTTCCTTGTTTGTAGTTATTGTCAAACATTGGGCTTGAAGGTGGCCCTGGGTTTTGCACATGCTACAAAATATTGGCTTGTTCTCATACTCCACAGGCTGAATCCTTAGAAACTCTCCATATGCTATTTCCACCTGAGAAGGTAGATCATAATCCAAGTTTGCATTTACATGGATCCTGGCATGCGTCAATATAGTCCTTGCCCGGGTTTAATGGTCTATTGCCATGAGCTATCCTATCATATTTTCTATGCCACTAAGCCAGTACTCATTAAAAAACTGGGTTGGGAGGTTTGGTAAGCGGACCCAAATGGGTGCTATATTAATGTTATGCTTCTCAGGGTTGAAATCCTCCCCCCACTTCCTTATAAAGAGGCTATGCCTTCCTAGAAACCAGGGTCCTCCTGTCAAGATGTGCTCTGCATCATCTTTGTTGTTGAGTCTTATCATAAAAAACCTCTTGACATGGCTACGATTTCTAAGCTTCCTAAATATTTCCACTTTACCGCAGCCCATGAGTGAATAGTCTCAATGTCCGGCCTTCCTCCCAAAAACTTGCCAACTAAGGATGATGCCTCCATATCCAAGAATATTTCCATAATCTCCATTGGTGTAGTTAACCTATTATTGTTTGGTATTAGGGGTGGTAGTTCACTGACTGGATCCTTCTTTTTCCCTTTCAACATTTCCAAAAAGGTTGGGCCCTTGTTTCCAGCTCCCGAACCCCAGTGGGACCCTTTGTCTAAGGGTTTATCTGGAGGATCAATACCTTTAGCCTTTTCAAACTGAGCTGACAGGGAATCCTTTTCCTTTCCAACTACAGCATTCTACCCTGCCTCTGGATCTCCTTTCGTTGGTTCAAAATTCTTGCCTGCCATTTTTGCTTCTCATCCACCTCCACTTCCTCATCCTCCTCTGCTTCCTCCACTTCCTCCATCGCTCCTCATTCTACCCTAAACCTAGAAAATTGATGGTGTTAAATTTTTGAGGACTTATCCCAGTGGCTTTTGCATTTTAAATTGCACTCATTCCTCAAATTCAATCAGGTAGCTCCAGCTGCTACAACAATTTCGATTGGTAGGAGAACTACAATTGAATATGTCATGTGTACTTATGTTCCCAACAAACAAGGGAAATTTGTGATTGTTGGATGCAATGATTTGAAGGACAAACATGATTTTTCTATGATCGAGTGATATTTTGTTGATTTTGATTATGATTAAGTTGAATTTTTGAACTACCTCCTCACACAATGGATTGGTGAAGAAATGACAATGAATGAAGCAACAAGTCGCTTGACCAATATGACTAATATGGTTCCTTTCTAGCATTTTTTGCTTTTAATGGGTAATCCTACATCCAAGTGTGATTCCAATTGCTTATGATAATCATCCATCCCTATCCCAAGGAGCGGTCCAACTATAAATAGCCTTCTTAGGGAGTTAGGATGAGTGATTCTATTTATGTTTAGATTGTATCACTTTGAATTAATGTTTTTGATGTCATAGGGGAATTAGAATGATACCTTCACATCCATGGAGTAGTTTGACCATCTTGATCTCTTTGGGTTTGAAGGGTGACATATCGTAATTCCAAAATGAGTTGCTTTTTCCCCAAGTGACCTTATGGTTTCCTACTAATCTCACCAAAATACATGGAGTGCAAATCACTACAATCGTCGAGTGGATAGAGTAGGTAACTGGATACGAGGCCTACTTGAGATTGTGATTTTATGTCAATTCTTTTTGTTATTTTGAACATTATGATTATCCTAAACCATTAGAGTGTGATTATTTGTTGTTTTTGTTATTCTGTCATTGAAGGAACTGCTTAATTTTGACCTATGGGCTTAGCCACTGTCAAGTCCAGAGACCTCTAATTTCTTGCCTATGGCTATTGTTGCCTTGAGCGGCCAAGAAGCTCAAGCCATTGATGTCAACAATGGCCAAGGCATAATTAAGGAAATATAAAACTTGTAATTCTAGGGTTTTGACCTATCATTTTTACTATTCAAGATTCCATTTTTAGAGCTCTGGTGCAACGGCGATGGTTGCGACTTCAAAAATTTGTTGGTGTTGAGGACATGGCTGCACGGGATGAGACATCAGCTTCTGGAGGAGCCGGAGCTTCTCGGGTATTTCTCTTCAAAACCCTAGCTCTCTTTTCTTTGTCTAAGTAAAATTTAACTTCACTAAGAAATGAGCAAAATGGACCTCACTAAACCTGCTAGCAATGAACAAACTCCGTAATTAGGCTTAGGTTCCTTTTTGTCGTAGTGGGTTGGTCCCCAAATTTACAATTTGTTAGTGGCTTTAGCCTAGGGTTTTTGAAAATTTTCCATTATTTACCTGTTACTGCCATTTTGGGCATTATCAAACTTAGCTTAGTTTTGATGCTTGGGTAGGGGATTTGTTTTCCAATTTGTTTTCTTTCCCTCCCTTTTGTTGCTTTGCTTAAGTTATTTTGTCAATTGTAATAATTTTTTTTTATTTTATGGCCAAGGGTTCACGGGTATTTCGTGTTGCCCCTTGGTCGTTGTCGCTCAGAGCGGCCAAGATTGAATCCCAATGGTCAAAAATTTGACTATTGGGCCTTGGCCGCTGTTGCCTCCAGTGGCCAGGTTTCAATCATTGTAGGCGACAACGGCTAAAGCTTGAGCCTTGTTTTTGCATTTTTTATATTGATTTTATGATTTCTTTTTACTTTTGAATTTTTTCTTTACTTAGGTGCAATTTATGTTTCTTTTCCTTAGATTTAAAGTAACTCATACCATTTTGCACCATTTTCATGTTTATTGTGAATTATGCCTTAGATGTTTTGTAGTTATGTTTTGTTTTCCTTCTGCTTTGTTTAGATCCTCACTACCCAGGCTTAGGACCCGAAGCTCCTGCTAGACTTGCTTCCTAGCTTTGATGACACTGACTGGGATTGTTTTAAGGCCTATGGGCTATAGTACGTTATCAGGTTGCCCCACATTATGGCCAACCAAGCTTATCTTATGGCTTTAGCCCATCATTGGGACCCACGGACCAACACCTTCCACCTTCCACTCGACGAGATGACTATCATGCCGGAGGATGTGTACAGGATATTTTGGATCCCATTCGATGGGGTGCCCATTGTTTCATCAGCCACTAATGATCAGGTGGTTGTTTATGATAGGGTGTTTGGGGTACGTTCTACATAGGCTTTTCGGGATACTAGGTCTAGTGGAGTATCCATCAAGACTTGGTATGATGTTGATGGTGATCAAAAATGTTCTTATCTTGGACTGCTCAAGTTTGAGGCTCCCTTGGAACATCTTAGCAATGGTGTAGGACCTACTTGATAGTGAGGAGACTATCATCTATGCATGGGGTAGATCGCTATTGGATAAGTGTGATGATGAGTTGTACCACATCCATCGGTGGGGATGCATTAGCATTGCTTGTATTTTGCTCTTACAAGTTTTTGGGTGGGAGCACATTAATATAGATCACCCTAAGAGGCTCCCAGCTAAGATTACATCTATTGAGACTCAGACATAGTGCTATTCTGCTAGATGGGATTGGGAGCATGAGGAGCATAAGAGCCACACTTTTGCAGGGGATTTGTCCCACTACATTGATGCTTTCACCATACTATTGGCCAAAGATGTCATGTGGTGGGTGTATTATGAGTGTCCGATTTGGTATGATCCAACTAGTTTTACTACTAGGACATGATGCAAGTGATGGCTCATTGGCCGTAATATTGCCATCTAGGAGTATTTCTTCTATGCTCAGGTTCTTCATCAGTACAAATTGCAACAATATGTGCCCTTAGTACTATTCTTATATAGGCACCTCACATTAGAGAGGTACCTACCTCCACGATAGGTCACAGATCTTGCAGATGAGGAGGATGCCCCAGCTGTAGACCCTACAATGTCTGGGGTAGTTACAGAGGACTACTCTTAGTGGTGGGGTGATTGGATGTGGCATAGCATCAACATTTTAGGGCATGAGGATGATGGTGGGGGTGATGGTATAGATTTGGTAGGACGTAGGGTTTGAGCCAGGACCAAGGTATGGGGCCAACCGACAAAAGAGGTGGCAGCATAGGATCCTGATTTTCCTGAGGAGGAGTTAGAGCCTAAGGAGAGAGACTCTCCTTTGAAAGCATAGTTGCATGAGGTCGAGGCTGAACTCCAGGATACTAAGATCTAGGTATAGTGGCAAGATGCTATGATTGAGCAGCTCACAACATAGATACAAGCTCTATAGGCTACTATCGGGGGTGGCGATGTCAAGATGCAATTTTTTGTTCCTACTTCTACACCACAGGAGGTTCCAGCAGTAGGCTCAGGGGTAGAGGTGGGTCAACTTCATTCCTTGTTGGATGAGCATGAGGTTCGGATCTGAGGTCTTATGAATCATGTTACCCTCCTTCAGATGTAGCTCAAGAGGCACGGTATTATCCCTAAGGATTCAACAAATGTAGGTGGTTCGTAGGTCAGTGGGTGCTCTACCTCAGGGTAGTCTTCCACTCATCCTAGCCAGTGGACCTAGACTTAGATAGAGATACCTATAGGCTCACATCACTCGACTCGTGACACCACCATAGGGGGAGGTGGTAGTGGAGGAGGTGATGCAGGGGGCTCAGGCCTAGCACTAGATTGATGTTCTACTTGGTTCTTGATCCATTTTTGAGGTCGAATGACCTACATGACTATAGCCCATGGGAATTTTTGTATATCCATTGGACTTGACACACATATTTTTATAATAGATTTACCTTTTGTGACTCATTATATGTATCGTTTATTGCTTATGTTTTTGTTGTTATTTTGTTTTATGATATGATGCGATGATGATATTATGATTATTTTATGGATATGTTAGATGATAGATGATATTTGAAGATTCTTAGATGGATGTGTAGATGCTTATATGATTTGATGATATGATGCAATGTATTTTGATGATGAATGATAAATTTATGATATGCAAATGGATATTGACTATATGTTTTATGATGTGATTTATGGATGATTAATGACTTGTTTTCATGGATGCAAATGTTATTGTTAAATGCATGTTTAATTTTTGATTTAATTATATGCATCTAACTTATGTTATGGAATGGTATAAATGAACCTGTATGCTCTAATCATTAAAAACATACAGAATGCATATGAAATTGACAATATTAATGGGTGATACCACAAAAAGTTAAAAAATAATCATGAATTTAAATAATAACTTATATCATAAGAATTTATTAAGTATTCATATATGAGATGTAATGGTGTGTAATGTATCTTCTTAATAAGTTTCTGTAAATTAAAAGATATAAAGTAGTTAGTAGCCGTCTATATACTATTTCTAATATATGCGGTATCTATAATTTTATGTTGATACCCCCTAATTTATAGAATCTTATAAAGAATATAATGGTGTGAATGATGTTATGATTTGTTTCTATTTAAAAAAAAATGGGGCTTTTCATAGATTCAAACACTTTAGTTCCCCTATCAACAGCTGTCTACTTACCACTTAGACTTTTGAAAGGTAAGGCTTTTATCATGGACCTAGTTTTTCATGATCTTTGTGTGTGCATGTGATTGTATATTTTGAGGTAGAACTCAAGCATTTCCTTCGATGTCAGGCGGGATTATTTCAACCCATTTCTAAGATCAAGGATCCTCAAGTGTTCATCTCATCCTTATGTTGGACTTAGTTGGACTATACCACTAGGAAATATTTGGTTACCTAAGCTATCTCATCGACATTCAAACATTGGTCTACACAAATGTATGAAGTAATTGTAATAGACATATCGTCATGCATAAGGATTTCTCCTTCCAGTTTTTTACAATGATAAGAATTCTAGGGATTCAATATTTATTCCCTTTTTTTGGCTTTTTTTTGGATTTGGATATTTGCTCATATGTAGTGATGAAAATCACTGTTTATTTTGATTTTGATATTTGAGAGGGGATTTTTTTTTGTAGTGATGATAATCACTATTTATTTTTCTTATTTGTAGTGATGAAAATCACTGTTTATTTTTATTTTTTTATTTTTTTAGCTTGATTTTTTTTGTATTTTGAATATATGATTGTATTGGATTTTTGCTTTTGAAATCTAGACTGTATGCTTGGCCTTTTGAATTTGTACTTTTGCTTTGGGATTTTGCTTATTTTGATTTAAGCAAGGGATTTTGATAGGGTAAAGCTTGTCCTTTTGCCAATTCTCAACACCTTTAAACCGGTTGCACAAGGGGATAAGCAAGGATAATCCTTTTCACTTAAGGTAACCTAGACCACTTTGCATCTTTCATATTTTCCTTGTACCAGCTAGGATTTTAGTGTTTCAATTAGTGACGGGATCATGAATATCCAAGGCTTTATCACAACTAGGCCTTTCTTTCTACTAATAAAAGTTGTTTTCCTCAAAATTTGGTAAGATTACTAGATTTTGTTGACTAACCAAAAAGCCTTAGTAATTATGTATAGCAACAAATAATGGTTGTGTTGAAAAACATAATTACACACATGTGAATGGAGGTATAGATATGAATGACTTGTGCGACAAATTGTGGTATCACTTTTAAGACTCTCATGACATATCTTGTAATGTATGTGAAAATGAAATGCAATGATGTGAATGCAAAATGTGAAGTGCAATTGTTTTTGTATATTTTTTATTTTTTTTTGTTTTTGTATTTTTGATTAATTTTACCGAAGGGCTTATTATGCCTTTGGGGATTTTGTTATTTATTTTTACCAAGTGGTTTGAATTACCCTTGGAGCCTTTTTGATTTGATTTTTGACCAAGCGATGTGAATTACCCTTGGAGCCTTTTTTATTTGATTTTTGACCAAGTGGCATGAATTACCCTTGGAGCCTTTGATTTGATTGTTTGACCAAGTGGTATGAATTACCCTTGGAGCCTTTGATTTGATTTTTGACCAAGCGGCTTGAATTACCCTTGGAACCTTTGATTTAAATTGACCAAGAGGCTTGAGTTACCTTTGGAGCCTTTGATTTGATTGTTTGACCAAGCGGTATGAATTACTATTGGAGCCTTGGATTTGAATTTTATGTTTTTATGATTTGTTTTTGTTTTTGACATATTTGAAATTTTTTGTGTTTTTGACATATTTGAATTTTTTTGTGTTTTATGATTTATTTTTGTTTTTGACATATTTGAATTTTTTTGTGTTTTTGACATATTTGAATTTTTTTGATGTTTTATATGTATAATACCTTTAAGTGAATGATATTGAGAGATTTAGGCTCTTCAACACCATATAATGATATAAGGTGATATGCTCTAGGCCCAACTCTCTGTGAAATCATGTATGGACCTATCCAGTTTACCACGAACTTATCTCGCAGATGTAGCGACAAATTTGAATTATGCTAGTTTTCTTTGAGCACTATATCTCCAACCTTGAATTCCCTTAGGTGGACTTTACTATTGTAATCTCACGTAAGGCGATCTTGGTAAACACAAAAATGCTCTAAAGAATTTACTCGACGTTCATCAAGAAGCATCAATTGATCAATGTGGTCTTGTCGTACATCTTCATCATCTATGAAGTCTTTTAGTGCTATGCATAGAGTCAGGATTTCCAACTCTAGAGGTATGATGGCTTTAGTGCCATATACTACTAAAAATGGTGTTGCCCCAGTGGGTGTCCGTATACTAGTCATGTATTCCCATAGGGCAAGAGGCAATTGCATGTGCCAATCCTTGTGATTTTCTTGCACTGTCTTCCTCAAAATGGAGACTATTGTTTTGTTTGTGGATTTTGCTTGCCTTTTTGCTTGCGGATAATAAGGCATTGAAAAACTATGATGAATATGATATTTTTTCATTAAATCACACATATTTTTGTTTTTGAAAGATGGCCCATTATCCAATATTACCTTAGAAGGGACCCCAAAATGACTTATTATATTCTGAAGTATAAACTCCACAATATTTGGTCCAGTTTTTGACATTAAGGGGATCCCTTCTACCCACTTAGTGAAGTATTTTGTGGCTGTTATGATGAATGTATGTTGGTATGAGGATGGGAGTGAGATCTTCCCAATCAAGTCTAGTCCCCATTGCGAGAATGGCCATGCTACCTGGATGGGCTGTAAAGCTTGTGATGGTAAGTGCGTTAGATTTGCATGATGTTGGCACTTACTACATTTCTTGACATACTTGTAGTAGTCCTTTTCCATTATGGGTCAATAGTAACCCATTCCCAAGATGCACTTAACGATGGCCATGCCACTGAAATGGCCTCCACATGTTCTGTCATGAGCTTGTGAAACTACCCAAGATGCTTCCCAGGGCTCAAGACAATGGAGTAATACTCCATCATATTCTCGTCTATAGAGGATTTCTCCTAGAAAAATGTATCTTGTTGCTCTCTATTTGAATGTTCACATTTTAGTATGCAAAAAATCTTGAGATATTATTCCAAGCTTTAGGAAGTCCTGCAGTTTGGAAAGCCAATCCTGATAGGCCACAACTTCTATAGAATAGATAGCTTTCTCTTCCTGCATTTTTGAGGTAGTGAACACGGATTAAGGAACAAATATATGGTATATGTTCGCACCACACTCCATGGGTCCTTGGGAGATCAACAACCCCCAAGGTGTTGTTTGTAAGAAACTCATGGCTGCAAAGGACCAATCCTAATTTGGTTTGATGTTGATCATGTTGACTAATTTTTGATTGTCAAAAGCTTCACAACATATTGCTGAGTGTTAAAGCACTTTCACATGAATGGTTGTAAAATTAGCAGATGAATTTTGAGGGATTAAGGATCCCAAAGAGGCCATATTTTTTGCAAATCTATTTGACGTACGAGGGATTGCCTTGATGTTGTACCATTCCAGCTGGGCTAAGTAATTGTCAACAAGTTCCTTGTAAGTCTTCAAGAGTGGAAACCTGCATTGGAAGAGTCCTTTGACCTAGTTTACTATGAGCAAGGAGTCACCAAAGATATTCAATATTTTAATGCCCATCGCTATGACTGTTTGGAGTCCCAAGATCAATGCTTCATATTTTGTATTGTTGTTTGTGCATAAGAAGTCTAGTTTGAATGATAAGGGCAATGGAGCACCCTGGGGTGTGATAAATACAATCCCTTCTCTACCTCCTTGTTCACACTCTGAACCATCGAAGAACAATGACATCTGTTTTTCTTTCTTAGGTTCTTCGAGCTCTGGTGGATCTGATAATGCAAAGACCACATCATAAGGCAACTCTATGGTGAGAGGCTTGTTATCCTAAAGAGGCACCTCTGCTAATTTATCTGCTATGACTTATCCCTTGATGGACTTTTGGCTTATGAAATCTAGATTAAATTCTATCAATAGCATGATCCACTTTGCGGTACATGTATTATGATGTCTTGCTCATCATGTACTACAAAGGATTTTTTTTTGATATGACGTAATTCGTATGGCTCAACATGTAGTGTCACAACTTTTGAGTTGTAAAGACCACTACTAAACACAAATTTTTGACATACGCATATTCTAGCTCATAGCTCACCAAGGTGCGACTAATGTAATATATGGCTTGCTCTTTGTCTTGTGCATTCTTTTGGGCTAACATGGTACCCAATGCAAAATTAGTAGCCGATATATAGTAAAAATGGTATGTCTGGACTTGGTGGAGCCAATACTGGTGGCATTTCTAGATAAGTCTTGATATCTGCAAAGGCTTGATGGCATTCTTCATCCCAATGAAATGGGACTTCCTTGCATAGCAACTTATTCATAGGTCTGCATTTTTATGATAATTGCGCGATGAATATTTTGATGGATGTTATCTTGCCTTGTAGGCTCCTCAACTCCATAATGTTGGTAGGGGTGACCATTTATAGTATAGCCTTTACCTTTTTAGGATCAACTTTGATGCCTCTCTTGGATACGATGAATCCTAAAAGCTTACCAGAAGTTACGCCAAATACACACTTCTTAGGATTCAATCGGACATTGTGTTCTATGATGTGATCAAAGACTTGTCTAAGGACTTCGACATGATCTTGCCACAATAGGGACTTGGCTAGTAATTCATCCATGTAATCTTCCAAGATCTTATGCATATAGTCATGGAATATGTATGTCATGGCCTTCTAATATGTGGTATCAGCATTTTTGGGACCGAATAGCATCACTTTGTAACAAAATGTTCCCCATGGAGTAATGAAAGCATTTTTATGTTGATCTTCGAGCTTAATCCAAGCAGATATGGACTCTTCCATCAAGTTTCCCTATGGGTACCATGTTTGACACCCACTTAGGGTAGTCAATAGGAACTATGAATACTACATCTAGTAGTTTTTGCAATTCATTCTTTACCATCAAAGTGACGATTGGATGCATTTTCCTCAATTTTTGCTTGACTGGCTTCTTCATGGGATCCAATGAAATGTTGTGAATGACTAACTTTGGATCTATCCCTGACATGTCTTTGTAAGTCCAAGAAAAAATATTTGGCCTCTCCTTGAGGAGAGGAATCAAGATGGCTTGTTCCTGTGGAGATAGATTTTCTTCGAACTTGACTTTCCTTGGTTTGGTAGGATCATTATTTATGTCCACCTTGAAATTTGCTTCTATAGCCATATGTGACCCATCCTCTAGCTGATGAGGCATGGGTATCAAATGAATGTCATTAGCAGGATTCATAGGACCTATTGACTCAGGTTCCAAACCAACATGGAAGACATCATATGCACAACCTGATGCAAAATGGAACAGTTGTAATATCTCTTCATTGGGGATGAGGTCTTCTGGATCTATGGGTGAACTTGCATAATCCAAATCAATAGTATCTATATCAAGATATAATTATTTGGTAGGATCTACTGTATTATGAAGTGGAGTGGTCAAATCGATGGAGATCATGTTGATGGAAGGGATGAAATCTCTAGGACCACATGGGTGCAATCTTGTCTTAGGGGTTTCTCTTCCATACTCGTGATGAGGTTCTAAAGGAATGGGAATTTTTGGATCTAGCTTATGATAAGGGTATACAATAGGATAATTAGGCTCTAACTGCTCTCTGAATGTAGGCAGAGGGGGATTAACCATCCTACAAATGGCATCTAGGTCAACAGATCTCCCAAAAATTGGAGTTGATGGTCTATGGTACGAAGTGTTGCCTCTCTCTCTACTAGCTTGTTGACATAAGATAAGTTGTGAGATCCAAGATAAGCCATCTCGGTCTCATCCTCAAAGTCATCATCACTTATCCAAAAACCATTAGAATTGGTATTCAGCCCTAAGACAAAATTCTCATGTCTTGGCCCTAAGTAGGCCATCTCTATTTCATCTTCATATTCTTCATCACTTATGAAGAACCCATTTGCATTTTTCTCTTGCCCCAAAGTTATGGGTTGATGGCTTAAGCCTAAGTAAGCTCTTTCTATTGAGTCTTCTGATCCATAGTCACTTTCATCTAATGTATATTCAATCTCATCATGGATGGACCATGTGAACCTTTGTAAATAGCAAGGCCCTTGATAGGCTAAGCCAAGTTGCACCTCATCATCACTTGCTTCATATCCATTCTCCTCATCCCATGAGTTGTACCCTATTGGGGTGGAATCAATTGAGGTGTTTGGATGATAAGTTTTTGGAGGTGGTATGTTTACCGTGGCTACTTGTTTATTGCTCAAATTTGTTATTCTCAAGGGGTGATAAGGAATGAAATCAATGTCTTCTCCCAACCCTATGCTTAATATTTCCAATGTCATTGTAAGTGAGTCATCTTGACCTCTGCTATAATAGCCTATGCTTAACATTTTCAAGAATGTGTTTACTAGTTGTTCAAAGTTGGTTATGCTATGATTAGGTAGTTGGTTGAACCATTGAGTGGCAGCACCTAAAAATTTTATTATGAATGTTCTTAGCATGAGAGCATCATTGTATTCAAGATGAAAATAAGCATTGATAAAATTGGTGACATGCTCTTGTGCATCCTATTCACCTTTAAACTTCTCTAACCTAGGCATCTCAAAGTGCTTAGGATATGGAGGGCTAGGGATTGATGGGCACAATGGTTGATTGTGTATCTTTCTCAATGTTGGTGAGTTCCTAGCTGCCTCTTGTTTCTCAAAGGTTTTCATCCTTTCAGCAAGCTCTTGAAATACCTTTGATGCACAGATTTCCTCTTCGTGCAAGCCTATTCGCATTGGCAATGGAGGTAACTCTATCCATTTGATTTGTTCCATTTTACTCCCTCCTACGATGGGAATCAAGATTGTGATCTTGATTTGTTATGTTTGCCCTCCCTCCATTAGTTGAATTTTGTTCATGATTTGGGAGGGGGTTTCATTGTGGGATATCTTTTCTAGTGTGCCTTTCCTTAGGTGAGTTAGTGTGTCTTATTATTTTGTGGTCACCACCATTTATCTATAAATTATTAAGATCTAGCTGCTTAGATTGCTCTCTTAACCACTACTCATGTTGGCGCAAGAGTCTTTATATTTTTTTCTCTTGTTCGAGAGCTTCTACTAAACTCTTGCTCTTTGTGTAATGCATTTTCTAACCACCTCATTCGATCATTTTGTATTGTTGTAGAAGACTCATGTTTATCTGACTCTATTCTTGTAGTCTTGACTTGCAGATTCCTCAAGGGGTTTTTTGTTGTATCTGTACTCTTGCTAGTTAATGTGACTTGTTCAGTGTACTGTTGAATATCCCTATGATCAGACTCCACACGTATTTTATGGGGTCACTTTGAGGCACCCCCAGACTGGGAGGTATATTTACAAGTCATATTTCATGTGCTTCCAGATGCAGAGTTCTCAGTAGCTACAATTATTTGGATTGGTTGAGTAGGAAATTGATCTAACATGTCTAGTTGTCTCATTCTCTATGGTTGGTCCCATGGGATGCCATTTACTCCTATAAGTCCATAGTCTATGGGAATATTTTATTTTGTGTGAAGGGTTTCCTCTATATGATTCCCATAACTAGATGTAGCTCTAGTTTCCTGCCCTTCAGTGGGTAGATCTATTTCATATGTTTCTTGAGAGTCTTGAGGTGTTGCAATTCTTGTTTGCATTATTCACATAGGTCTTAGTGGTGACATGTTTTCTCCATGTGGATGGATATGTGGCAATCTCATCATCCCTATGTGAATAATGGGTCTTAGAACATTCTTTATGTCCATGTGAGGAGGAAGCCCTCGAAGTTTCCTCATGTCTTTGAGATGTTTCTATGTGTTTATAGGAGGCCTTTGAGGTCTCCTCATGTCTCCTTGATGAAGATGGTTGTGAAGCCTCTTTTTTTTATGAGACTATTTTTCATGATGTGGTTCCTTACTTGGGGTTTCTCCAGGATATCCCCCAAGAGTTGAGTTATCACCCCTTAGGCTTGTGGAGCTACATCTCACGGTCTTACAGGTAGGTCATTCAACATTACTATGACTCTGCCTATGGGTATGAATTATTTCTGTCTCTCCCTCGGCATCAGACCGAGGGTGTTTACTTCTTTTTTTGACCATGTTGTTTTATGACTTGATCTTTTGAGTGTGTTATTTAGGAATGACCACACAATTACAAACAAATGTTTATCTTGATTACCAATTTAATGATATTCTCACAATGACACTGAGAGGGGGGGGGGATGAATCAGTGTAACTACTTAAAAACTTAAATCTGCAACTTTTAAAACTAATAATGCAAGCTTGAAACTAGATAATGCAAGTATCACACAAGAGCATCACACAACACAGGATTTTACGAGGTTCACCGATGTGGCTACTCCTCAAATAATGACTGTTTGGACTTCAATCCAAATCCGGTCTTTGCAAGGATTCAATATTTACAATTGTTTACCAAGCACCCACTGGAAGGAGCACCAACCCCTAATTTATCTACTGCAATAGATAGGAGCACCAACCCCTTTATCCAAGAACCAACTTGGATTTCTATTTTGCAAGATAAATGGACATAAATATGCCTTCTCTTATACAAGACCCTCACTTGGTCTATAGCTCATGCAAAATTATCTCACGAAGCATAGAGAGAATTGTTAGAGACTCAATATCTTCCGTTCTAATCTAAAACCTTTCTCTTGAATATTCAAGAACAATATACGGGTTTTAGTTCTATTGCTATTCTTCATGTAGCACACTTACCACACTTTGCCTTTTTATTTTCTCAATACAAGACACGATTGCGGTAACCTTCTCACTATGCCAGTTCGATCCTTATATACTTGATTTCTTCGAACGGCTCAATTTCAAACGGTTTAACTTTCCCTCCAACATTTTCATGCATTCTCGGCTGTAATTGACGTGTCAAATCCTTCTCTGACCTGATCCGCCTTTTAGCCGCTTTCTTACTGACATTCTGACGTTCTGACAGCCTTTTTCTCTGCACATTCTGACATTCTACTCTGCTGGAACTGACACCCCTTTTTGTGTAGACTGACAGCCTTTCTGCGCGTTTCGATGCTCTCTGATTTCGTTCTCTACGTAACTGCTCTTTCAAATTCTTTTGCACTCTATTCTAAACGGTGTCAATCCTTCTATTCTACCCGTTACTTTCTTGTGAGTCAAGCACAACCATCGAGAAAATTTCTTGTTTGCAGTGATTATCTGAAAAACTGCTCTTTACGCCAGCTTGCAGCATCACGGCCCTGCAACAGCCGATCTCTTCTTAAATTCGTTGTCTAGTCACTTTCACTTGTAACTACAGTTAACTGCAGCATGAATTTCTCCTCTGCAATCTCACCACCTGTCACTTGGAACTGCAGATCTGACTCCAGTTAGGTTTATCGTAACTGGCGCCTTTTTGACACCTGTCACTTTGAATGCCTCTTAGACCTTTTTCCCGCCAAAACATTACCTGTCGCGATATCGCGACATTTTTCGCTTTGCTGACGTCATCCTCAACTTAGTCGCGATATCGCGACACTTTCGGCTTCCTGAGGCTTCTCTGGCAACTTGTCGCGATATCGCGACATTTTTAGACTTGCTGACGTCATCTTCAAAGATGTCACGAAATCGTGACACTTTCGGCTTCCAATGGCTTTTCGTCAACTTGTCGCGATATCGCGACATTTTTAGACTTGCTGACGTCATCTTCTAAGATGTCATGAAATCGTGACGTTTCCGACTTGCAATGGCTTTTCGTTCACCCTGTCACGAAATCGTGACACATTTTGGTTTTGCTGACGTCATCTTCTAAGATGTCGCGAAATCGCGACGTTTTTGGTCTTGCTGACGTCATCCTCATTGCCGTCGCGAAATCGCGACGCTTCTGGCCTCCGTACAATTTTTACTCCATGCAGCCGCGAAGACCTTACATGTAGCGAAATCGCTACACCATTGTTGCCTTAGCATTTTTCTTTGCTGCTAGCTAGTGAAACTCCGACGTGTAGCGATATCGCTACACCTTTCCACTTTGCACTTTGAACTCGTAGCAAGATCGCTGCACCTTCCCAACATGTGTTTCTAACCTGTAGCGAAATCGCTACACCTTCGCATTATGCACTTTCAACTTGTAGCGAAATCGCTACACCTTTTTACCTTGCACTTTCAACCTGTAGCGATATCGCTACACCTCCGCACTATGCACTTTCAACCTGTAGCGAAATCGCTACACCTTTTTACCTTGCACTTTCAACCTGTAGCGATATCGCTACACCTCCGCACTATGCACTTTCAACCTGTAGCGATATCGCTACACCTTTTTACCTTGCCTTTTGAAACAGTTAGAAAAATGCTGCACTTTTGTTCTTAGTGTTTCAAGCTTGTAGCGAAATCGCTACATCTTTCATCCTTTGCATTTAGAGCCCGTAGCAAAATCGCTACACTTTCCTTACTTAGTGCCTTTTCTTCGCTTTCACCAGAGAAATTGCAACATGTAGCGAAATCGCTACGCTTTCTTCACTTTGCTGCTTTGCCTTCAGCATGTCGCGAAATCGTGACATTCTCTCATGAATTTTCTCTCTCATCCTTTTTGTGAAATCGCGACAATTTTTCTTGCGCCTTCTCTCTCCTCAGCCATGTCGCGAAATCGCGACAATCTTACTTGCATCTTCTCTCTCCTCAGACATGTCGCGAAATCGTGACATTTTGGCGTGCTTTTTCTCTCTCCTCGGATATGTCGCGAAATCGTGACATTTTCTTATGGACTTTCTCTCTCCTCCGGTATGTCGCGATATCGCGACATTTTCTTATGAACTTTCTCTCTCCTCTGGTATGTCGCGAAATCGCGACATTTTCTTATGAACTTTCTCTCTCCTCCGGTATGTCGCGAAATCGCGACAGGAACCATGTCGCGATATCGCGACAGAAAACATGTCGCGATATCGCGACAGTTTTCTTCCTTGTCTTTTTCTGCAAATTTCTGGATCTGGGTCCCCTCTGTTTTTCTTGAGATTTTCTGCACTTGATCTGACTGACCTCTGAACTGCTTCAACTGCATCACTCTGTCTGTGTTGACAACAATTACAATCCTTTTGCACTGCTTTTGCTGCACCTTGCTCAACAATCTCCCCCTTTGGAATTGTTGGCAACACTTTGTAGCCTTGCTCAAATTCTTCTCCCCCTTTGCCAATAATGCCAAAGGGCTGCTGCAAACTCCCCCTGAGTCTATGCACAACATTCTCAGGCATAAATAACTTGAATGCTCCCCCTGAGAATGTATTTCCCATAGCTAGTCAGTGCTTGGGAAGTGTGACTACTCCCAACTTCTTTCGAAGGTATTCAAATACTTCCTTTGGTAAAGGTTTGGTGAATATGTCTGCTACTTGCTCTGTAGTGGGAACAAACTCCAATCTGACTTCTCCTTCTGCAACCTTATCCTTCAAGAAGTGATACCGGATTGCAATATGTTTGGTGCGGGAATGCATTACCGGATTCTTTGAAATGTTGATTGCACTAGTGTTGTCACATTTGACTGAAATGGGCTCATTGAAGTGAATTCCTAGATCTTTCAATGTTTGTCTCATCCATAGTATTTGTGTGCAGCATGTTGTAGCTGCAATGTATTCTGCCTCAGTTGTGGATAGAGAGACCGATTCTTGCTTCTTACTTGTGCCATGCTACCAATTTGTCTCCAAGGAAGAATGCTCCTCCACTTGTACTTTTTCTGTCATCAATGCATCTCGCCCAATCTGCATCGGAGTATGCAAAGAGAGTGAAGTCTTTTCCTTTTGGATACCACAGCCCATACTCCATAGTACCCTTGAGGTACCTAAAGATCCTTTTCACAATTGTTACATGAGTCTCTTTTGGGCTAGCTTGAAATCTTGCAACCATGCAAACAGCTTGTAAGATATCCGGTCTAGTTGTCGTCAAATACAGCAAGCTCCCAATCATTGATCTGTACATTGTTTGATCAACATCCGGAGATTTATCATCCTTGCTCAACTTGCAGCTTGTTGTCATGGGGGTGCTCACTGGCTTACTATCTTCCATAGTGAACTTTTTCAGCATTTCTTTCACATATTTAATTTGAGAAATAAAAATCCCCTTTTCAGTTTGATTAACTTGTAATCCAAGGAAATATGAAAGTTCACCTATCATAGACATTTCAAACTCTTTCTGCATTTTGTTTGCTATGTCTTTGCATGATTCATCATTGCTACTTCCAAAAATTATATCATCTACATAAACAACAAGGACAATGAAATTGCCATTTTCAGTTTTCACATATAAATTGCTATCCACCATACCTTTCTTGAATCCTTGCTTAGTGAGATAGTTGTCCAACCTTGCATACCAAGCTCTAGGTGCTTGTTTCAAGCCATACAATGCTTTCTTCAGCTTGCAAACAAAGTCAGGATTATCACAAAGTTGAAAACCATCAGGTTGTTCAATATATACTTCTTCTTCAAGATTTCCATTCAGAAATGCTGATTTTACATCCATCTGATAAACCTTGAAGTTCTTATGAACAGCTAAAGCCAAAAATAGTCTTATTGCTTCAAGTCTGGCCACGGGTGCAAAAGTCTCTTCAAAATCAATCCCCTCAACTTGGGCATATCCCTTACAGACTAATCTTGCTTTATTCCTTACAACTTGTCCATCTTCATTCAGTTTGTTTCTAAATATCCATTTAGTACCAATTATGTTTTTATTTTCGGGCCTTGGTACTAATTCCCAGTGTTTTGTTTTTCTCAATTTGATCTAGTTCTTCATTTATTGCCTCCATCCAGACTTTCATCCGTGCTTGCTTCAATAATATTCTTGGGCTCAATACTTGGATAACAGAGAATAGTTATTTACTACTCTTCTTCTTGTCTGAATGCCAACTGTAGGGTCCCCAATAATCTGCTCTTTGGGATGATTTTTCTGCCAACTGCCTGTTCTGTATTTTCTATTTTCATCTCTTTCTAAGTCCTCTGAATCTGATTTTTGTCTCTCTTCTTTTTCTTGATCTTCATCTTCTTCAATAAATTCTTCATAGGTTGGGTAGTTTTCATTATTGCTGATTTCTTGTTTTCTGCCTTCATCAACCTTCACATCCGCACTCTCCACTATTTTCTTAAGTCTTTTGTTGTAGCATGTATAGGCTTTGCTTTTAGTTGAGTACCCAAGGAATATTCCTTCATCAACTCTGTCTTCAAACTTGCCAAGATTGCTTTCAGTTCTCTTAATGTAACACTTGCTGCCAAACACTTTGAAGTATTTTCTTGTAGCCCTTTTGCCAAACCACAGTTCATATGGTGTTTTGCTTTCATGCGGCCTCAACATACATCTATTCCGAATGTAGACTGCAGTATGGACTGCCTCTTTCCAAAACCTGTCAACAATTTTGCTCTCTGTTAACATGGTTCTTGCCATTTCTTGTACGATTCTGTTCTTTCTTTCAACTACTCCATTCTGCTGAGGTGTTCTTGCTGCTGAGAACTGTCTTCTTATTCCATATTTTTCACAAAATTCTGCAAACTCATCTGAGATAAACTCTCCTCCTCTATCAGATCTCAAACACTTTATCCTTTTTCCAGATTGGTTCTCAACCAGATTTTTGAAGGTTTTAAACATCTCAAAGGCTTCTGACTTCTGTTTCAAAAAGAGTACCCATGTCATTCTGGAAAAATCATCTATACACAACATAAAATATTTGTATCCATTTATGCTTTCTGTCCTCATGGGTCCACACAAATCAGTGTGAATCAGTTCTAATGGCTTGCTAGTGAAATATTCTTTTGCTTTGAAGGTAGATCTGGTTTGCTTCCCCTTTTGGCAAGACTCACATATACTTGTTTGATGGTTTACCAATAGTGGGTATGTCTCTTACTGCTCTTTTCGAGCTGATTTTTATCAGATTATCAAAGCTTATGTGACCGAGTCTTTTATGCCACAACCAGTTTTCTTCTTCTTGACCAACCAAGCAGGCTCCTTCTGAAGTCTCCGAGAGAGTATACAAATTTCCAGAAGTTCTCAGTCCAGTGGCTATTAACTTTCCATTTCTTGTCTTCCTTACTTCACAGCCCTCCTTCTTGAAAATTACTTCATGACCTCTGTCACAAATCTGACTTACACTCAACAAGTTATGCTTTAGTCCTACCACAAAAAGAACTTCCTTAGAGTTGATTTTACCGTCACTTAACTTAACTGATCCTTTACCCACTATCTTTGCTCCATCATTGTTTCCAAATTTTACATAACCACCTTCGTATGTATGTAGGTTGTCAAACTTCTGTTTGTCTCCTGTCATATGATTGGAGCATCCACTGTCTAGAATCCAGGGAGCAGATTTATTCCGTGCTTTGAGAGCTGTTTGAACGATCAGGGATTCTTTGTCTTTCTTCGGTTGTCCCTTTTCTTTCCATTGAGTTTTGACAGCAGATCTGGTTACTTTCTTCACCTTCTCCCTTTCATTTGCTTGTGACAGTTTATTGGGAAATTTTCTGTACTGTTTTGATCCAATTGAGTGATATTTTCTTTCCTGATATTTATTTCCTGCAAAAGAGCTACGACAATTTCTTGCAATATGGCCGAAGTTATGGCGAGTTATAACATTCTACAGACATAATCTATCAAAGGAGAAAAAGTATTTCTACTAGTAAAGTTTCTTTGTTCTACATTATATCTACAGCTTAAAATTTTATGACCATATGCATTGCACTTAAAACAATAACCGAGAAAAGGAACGAGTGTACACGGGAAATGGTTGTTGCCATGTGGAGGTAGGAGCCATGGGTCTTCTCCTTCTTTGATGAGAGACTTTGGTGAATCCATCATTTGTAGCACTCCTTTCGAACTTGGACTTGTTGTTTTCTTTTGCACGATACGGTTTATCTTTATCAACCTTGATCTTGTCTTTATTCTTTATTGGTTATACGATTATAGCCTTTGAGTCCATTGAGGATTCTCCTTCATCAAAGCCCAAACCAAACTTGATACCCATGGGCCTTTGATTATTCAACATTTTGTTCAGCTTCTCAGAACTGTCTTCAAATTTATGATGACAACTCAGTTTCTGATTCATTTCTTCTAGCTGCAGCCTTAATCCAACTATGTCTTCTTCTAGCTTGTTGCACTCATTTATTTTCACGATTAGTTGTGCTTCAAAATCTTCAGACTTTTTCTTATGCTCTTCAGTTTGTACTTTCAAACTGATAATTAATTTCCAAGCCTCCTCAAATTTTCTTGTAGTCTTTTTATTTCTTCTCCTTTCCGCACTTAACTCTTCAAGAGCGAGCAACCAACTCACCTTCCAGATCTACCTCGGCCTCATCCTCTAATTTTTCTTCACACTCTTGGGTTTCTTCAGTTCTTTGTTCTTCAAAAGCCATGAACAAGGCTTCACCAGTTTCTTCTTCTGAGTCCTCACAGGAACTGTCTTCAGAAGAGTCAATGTTCTGAGAAAGGAAACTTTTCTTCTTGAAGTTCCTTTTTCTAAAATGTGGTTTCTTTTTCCAGACATTTCTTTCTGGATGTGTTCCTTCATCATTTTTATTTTTCTCCTTCATTGGGCATTTTGCTGCAAAGTGCCCGATGCCTCCACAGTTAAAACATTTGAACGGCAACTTACCTCTGTACTTTCCTTTTCCCTTTACTAATTTCCTAACAAAGTTTGCTTCATTTTCATCTGCAGATTCTTCTTCCTCTGACTCTTGTTTAGATTTTACATTTTTATGTGCTTGGAAGGCTGCTTCTCTGTCAGAGGGCTTAGTTTGTCCAATCCTCATTTCATAAGCTGTTAGAGAACCATGCATTTCATCCATACTAAAAAAATTTAAATCTTTTGCTTCTTCTATGGCAGAAACCTTTGCATCAAACCTTTTGTTGAGAGTTCTCAGTACCTTCTTCACAACAACTGCATCTTCCATTTCTTCCCCCAGTCCTCTTATTGCATTGATGATTCCATTTACTCTCAGCATGTAAGCTTCTATGTTCTCATCATCGGTCATCTTTAATGCTTCAAACTGGGCACGATGTGTTTGCAGCTTAGCTTCCTTGATTTTGCTATCTCCTTCATGAATGCTTTGCAGTTTGTCCCATATGTCTTTAGCAGATTTGCAGTTCATGATGCGTATCAACTCACTGTCGACCAATCCACACATAATAGCATTCTTGGCTTTCGAGTTGTTCTCAAACTTTTTCTTCTCAGCCGCATCTGTTGGAGGAACAGTGGGTATGGTGTATCCATTTTCAACAGATTCCCAAATGTCATAACCCAATGCACATAGATAAGTCTGCATCCTGAGCCTCCAGAAGGAATAATTTGTTCCATCAAACAGAGGAGCTTTGTTAGAAGAAAAACCTTCACCACCGGCCATTGTATATCTCCCAAGAACACCTTAGCTGATTAAGCTTGTGCAGGTGCCTGGCTCTGATACCAATTGATATTCTCACAATGACACTGAGAGGGGGGGTGAATCAGTGTAACTACTTAAAAACTTAAATCTGCAACTTTTAAAACTAATAATGCAAGCTTGAAACTAGATAATGCAAGTATCACACAAGAGCATCACACAACACAGGATTTTACGAGGTTCACCGATGTGGCTACTCCTCAAATAATGACTGTTTGGACTTCAATCCAAATCCAGTCTTTGCAAGGATTCAATATTTACAATTGTTTACCAGCACCCACTGGAAGGAGCACCAACCCCTGATTTATCTGCTGCAATGAGATAGGAGCACCAACCCCTTTATCCAAGCACCAACTTGGATTTCTATTTTGCAAGATAAATGGACATAAAAATGCCTTCTCTTTTGCAAGACCCTCACTGGTCTTTAGCTCATGCAAATTATCTCACGAAAGCATAGAGAGAATTGTTAGAGACTCAATATCTTCCTTTCTAATCTAAAACCTTTCTCTTGAATATTCAATAGCAATATACGGGTTTTGATCTACTTGTTGTTCTTCATGCAAGCACACTTACCACACTTTGACCTTTTAAATTCTTCAATACAGACACGATTGCAGTAACCTTCTCACTATGCCAATTCGATCCTTATATACTTGATTTCTTCGAACGGCTCAATTTCAAACGGTTTAACTTTCCCTCCAACATTTTCATGCATTCTCGGCTGTAATTGACGTGTCAAATCCTTCTCTGACCTGATCCGCCTTTTAGCCGCTTTCTTACTGACATTCTGACGTTCTGACAACCTTTTTCTCTGCACATTCTGACATTCTACTCTGCTGGAACTGACACCCCTTTTTGTGTAGACTGACAGCCTTTCTGCGCGTTTCGATGCTCTCTGATTTCGTTCTCTACGTAACTGCTCTTTCAAATTCTTTTGCACTCTATTCTAAACGGTGTCAATCCTTCTATTCTACCCATTACTTTCTTGTGAGTCAAGCACAACCATCGAGAAAATTTCTTGTTTGCAGTGATTATCTGAAAAACTGCTCTTTACGCCAGCTTGCAGCATCACGGCCCTGCAACAGCCGATCTCTTCTTAAATTCGCTGTCTAGTCACTTTCACTTGTAACTACAGTTAACTGCAGCATGAATTTCTCCTATGCATTCTCACCACCTGTCACTTGGAACTGCAGATCTGACTCAGATTAGGTTTATCGTAACTGCGCCTATTTGACCACCTGTCACTTTGAATGCCTCTTAGACCTTTTTCCCGCCAAAACATTACCTATCGCGATATCGCGACATTTTACGCTTTGGTGACGTCATCCTCAACTTTGTCGCGATATCGCGACACTTTCGGCTTCCTGAGGCTTCTCTGGCAACTTGTCGCGATATCGTGACATTTTTAAACTTGCTGACGTCATCTTCAAAGATGTCACGAAATCGTGACACTTTCGGCTTCCTGAGGCTTCTCTGGCAACTTGTCGCGATATCGCGACATTTTTAGACTTGCTGACGTCATCTTCTAAGATGTCGCGAAATCGTGACGTTTTCGGCTTGCAATGGCTTTTCGTTCACCCTGTCGTGAAATCGCGACACATTTTGGTTTTGCTGACGTCATCTTCTAAGATGTCGCGAAATCATGACGTTTTTGGTCTTGCTGACGTCATCCTCATTGCCGTCGTGAAATCGCGACGCTTCTGCCTCCGTACAATTTTTACTCCATGCAGCCGCGAAGACCTTACATGTAGCGAAATCGCTACACCATTGTTGCCTTAGCATTTTTCTTTGCTGCTAGCTAGTGAAACTCCGACGTGTAGCGATATCGCTACACCTTTCCACTTTGCACTTTGAACTCGTAGCAAGATCGCTGCACCTTCCCAACATGTGTTTCTAACCTGTAGCGAAATCGCTACACCTTCGCATTATGCACTTTCAACCTGTAGCGAAATCGCTACACCTTTTTACCTTGCACTTTCAACCTGTAGCGATATCGCTACACCTCCGCACTATGCACTTTCAACCTGTAGCGAAATCGCTACACCTTTTTACCTTGCACTTTCAACTTGTAGCGATATCGCTACACCTCCGCACTATGCACTTTCAACCTGTAGCGATATCGCTACACCTTTTTACCTTGCCTTTTGAAACAGTTAGAAAAACGCTGCACTTTTGTTCTTAGTGTTTCAAGCTTGTAGCGAAATCGCTACATCTTTCATCCTTTGCATTTAGAGCCTGTAGCAAAATCGCTACACTTTCCTTACTTAGTGCCTTTTCTTCGCTTTCACCAGTGAAATTGCAACATGTAGCGAAATCGCTACGCTTTCTTCACTTTGCTGCTTTGCCTCCAACATGTCGCGAAATCGTGACACTTTCTCATGCACTTTCTCTCTCATCCTTTTTGTCGCGAAATCGTGACAATTTTGCTTGCGCCTTCTCTCTCCTCAGCCATGTCGCGAAATCGCGACAATCTTACTTGCATCTTCTCTCTCCTCAGACATGTCGCGAAATCGTGACATTTTGGCGTGCTTTTTCTCTCTCCTCGGATATGTCGCGAAATCGTGACATTTTCTTATGGACTTTCTCTCTCCTCCGGTATGTCGCGATATCGCGACATTTTCTTATGAACTTTCTCTCTCCTCCGGTATGTCACGAAATCGTGACATTTTCTTATGAACTTTCTCTCTCCTTATGTCGCGAAATCGCGACAGGAACCATGTCGCGATATCGCGACAGAAAACATGTCGCGATATCGCGACAGTTTTCTTCCTTGTCTTTTTTTGCAAATTTTTGGATCTGGGTCCCCTCTGTTTTTCTTGAGATTTTTTGCACTTGATCTGACTGACCTCTGAACTGCTTCAACTGCATCACTCTGTCTGTGTTGACAACAATTACAATCCTTTTGCACTACTTTTGCTGCACCTTGCTCAACATTTAAGTGTGCCCTAAACTATTTATTGTGTTTTGATGTGTTGTCCTCTTGATTTCTTTGCTCTTGTTCTTAGATTAAGATTGAGAAGACTCATCCATAGTGACAATCAAGTACACTCATACCAAACATGATTTTCTCAAAAGAAACTAGGGTACACCACTAAAGACCCAATGGGGGGTTTGCCTAGCTCCTCCACTTTGAACCAATGATTGTTCCAAAAGTGGGAGATAGTTTGAACACAAGTAACTTAGTGTCACTATAAATAAGTTTCTCAATATGTTTCTAGGAAGCTCTAGGTGGAAAACTAGTGGAAGGATATGAATTCCAACGTCATTGGACTGAATTGAATGTTTGTGATGAAATCCAACTCTCCAATGTTTAAATGAGACGTGTGTGTGTGGTTTTCATTTTAAGCTTGCATAACATAAAGTGCATCATATAGCAGCAATGAGTCTTTCCTATATGCCTAAGTGCAAAAATGCATTTCAATATTCAGAAAGATGCATGAACTACTATGATTTGTATGAGCGCACTTTATCTCGTGCAACTATGGCCTCTAGCAGGGCCTTAAAGCAAGCAAACAACATACAATGTCTAGCATGTTGGATTCTAGGGCAAATATTTCAGGCATAAGTCATTGTTCCTAGCAACACCTAGTGGAAAATTTAAAACAAGATCTAAGATATGCGAAATACTTAATTATTTCTTATTTATTATTTCAATTTCCAAACATAAATGTGCTTTAAGTTCTCTATTTTGAACACACAGAAGCAGATAGAAAGTTGTAAAATATCAAAAAAGCTATACCAACCTTTGATCCAGGTTAGAGAGTTGATATTTTGATCTCTACTGCACTCCAGTCCTGGCCATTGTTGACCAGAGCGATTGGTTCTTGGCCATTGTGGCTTAGAGCGGCTAGTTTCTAGCCACTGTAGATCAGAGCGGCTAGTTTTTGGCCACTGTAGCTCAGAGCAACTAGACTTTCACACAAAATTAAGTTATTTTTTTGGCAAAAAATGAAAAATTAGTGGTTTTCCAACCGTGATTACCATCTGTAGCGAACATGGGGTGCACGCGCCACTCTTAACTCTACTTGTGATGTTATTACTATACCAAAAATGAAGCTAAAATATTACGAGAAAACATATAACACAGAAATGATAGAGAATGGATATTTCATTAATATTGAACTTTGGTTACATGTCGGTCCCTCTTAGGGATACCCATCTTGATACAATTATTTACAAGTGGATGAAGATATGTCCCCTTTTGCAAAAGGGTGGCGCACTCTAAAATGCTTCCCGGTTTCACACAAGGAAATGTTTGAGGGCTTACAGATGCCTCCTTCTCTAGGTATAACTCTCATATGGATCCTCTTGCTCTCTCATGTCATGGATTATGTCTCATGAACCTATGGCCCTGTATGCAATTCAAAAAACAATGCACGTTTAGCTTTCCAAGATTGCCTCCTCGGATAAGGTTGTTAGTAATCAGAGAATGTAACATAAATATGATAAAATGATACCATGGAATCAAGTAAATCTAAGCTAATGACATAAGAAAATAAGATAACATATGCTATGTCTATTTAATCTAAGCCTATAGGCCACTATCCAAGATAGCGACCGCTAAAGAAAACCTTGCTCTCCTTGCCCCAAAGCTATGGGTCAAAGACTATGATCTGATGTTGAAAAAAGTGGGTGTTATACCCTTTGATTTGTCAAAGCTCCGTCGCACATGTGATCTTAAAGAGAAATCTCTCTCTAAAATGATCTCCTGTATGTGATTCGGGTCTCTATATGTCATATATCGATCATGTGTCTCTTTTTTTTATGTTTTTAGGCTTGCACATTTTATAGTGTGAAACCCTAGGTCTATGTCCAAGCCCTAGAAATGAATTTCTCATGCATAGTACAAGTTAGCATGAGAATCCCTTGTCTATTGTCTATATTTTAAGGCCAGTTAATTGAAATCTAACTGCCCACTTGAGTCTTCTATACAAATTGTTCATAAGCATGAGAATATTTTGTCCTTTGTTTATGCTTGAAGGTCAGTTAACTTAAGTCTAAATGCAAACTCAAGTCTCCTATGTGAAATAGTAAAGAATGCAAAGTCACTCTCGCTCACCTTTATTGCATGCAGACTGCCACTTCTACCCGAGATTGGGCCTATTTTTCGACAAACCACTTCTTATGGCTTAGCTATTGTCATCTGCAGTGGCTATAATCTGGCCACTGTCGTCTGTAGTGGCTAAGGTTTTTTTGCTCTAGGCTTGAGCGACTAGAATTTGGTTGCTCTTGGCTTGAGCGACCAAGCTTGGATGGCTTGAAAAGGCCCCAAATGAGTGGTGAGAACCACTGTTGGTGCTTGGAAAGTCCAATATTATGTCTTATGATCTTATGAGTGTGTCTATGTAAGTAGCTCCCCAAAGCATGACACGATTTAGGTGTCTACACTAAGAGGGAGATCTTGGTTGGAGTACTAGCTAAATATTGTTGAATATTAAAGAACACTTTAGGTTATGGCTTTAACACTAAAAGTGGATTTTCTACTCTTGTGCTCCTTTTGTGGATACTCCTCAAAACTAAGGGTAGCTTTGAAGGTTGATTTAATGTAGAACTCATATTCTACTGAGAATGTTGAATTGGTTGAGTTTGAGCATGTTGCCTTATTGTTGTTGCTATCATACCAATAATATTATTGTAGGGAAATAACACATTATAATATGACACTTGATTAGTTATCTATTACCCATGATTAGGTAGGGGATCTTGGAAGATCCCCATGTCTTGATTATTTTTGGGTACTTTTTGGGTAGGAAGTGGATTTTTTGTTGGAGGATTAGGTTGATAACCTTCTACAGGAATCATGCATTAATTAGGTCCTAAACCACATGTTTCAACATATTACATGAATTTTTCATGTACCTATCCACCTATGATACTCATAATATTGACCAATCTTGTACCAATTAGTCATGGTATCAATTTGTATTATGGGAGGTAACTAAATCATTTCAGCTTCCAAAAGATACTTTAGGACCAACGAACTAGGTTGGTTGAGTCTTATAAAATTTCTTGGTTGGGATTTTGAGGTTGGTTAAGAACCATATTTTATAAGATGTTAGTGATATTATTTATAAGTCTAATATTCATTACCCCATAATCAACTACATGCTTGTGATTATACAGAGCTTTCATGTTCCTATCTTATTCTTTCCTTGGATTGAATTGACCTCTTCATATAAGGGCTTGCTATACCCTTCTTGCCATATCTATTGCTTGGTCAAAAGAGGTAATTGTTGTTGTTTCCAATTCATAAGTTATTTTATCTTATAAATTTCCAATAAATATCTCAAGCATGTCTCAATGAGGTGAGTTTTATCTTAATCATCCAACCAGACTCCTCCAATGAGAGAAATTTTGAAAATAAACCATATTTACCTTATTTCAACATATAAAAATATTTCATAGTCACATTTTTGTCAACATAAGCTTTGAATTTTTGAACAAACAACTTTGTTGTCTCTTCAAAATTCCTCAAAGAATTATTAGGCAGTTAAAAATACCATTCCAATGCCATACCACCAAGACTCTTAGGGAACATTTTTAGTAACATGTAATCATATATAATATCATGGCATGTTTTCATAAACATCCTTAAATGTTAAATGGGGTCCTATGTTCCCTTATAAATATGTAAAACTAGCATTCAAAAATACTTAGGGTAGGACCTAGAGGTAACGATAGGGTCTAAGGGATTATTGCACATTTTCTTATAGTTGCAGGTGAAACTTGGAGGTTGAATCATATCCAATCTTAATACCAATTTTTTCACCACATTTGTTAAGATTTGTATATTAGGATGGTTATTGTGCAATATCCCTAGGTTCCCTAGGGGAGGGTTATAGGTTGTATGTTAAAGGGAAACTTTATCAATGTTGGAGGTGTTGACAATGTTATGGTATGGGTTATGATATGTGGTATCTGGTTGTGAAGGATAATTGAAATTTTGTGGAACAAAAGCATAAATATTAATATTGGCATAATGAGTAAGAAATTTAGCATAGTCTTGAGATGCACTACTAGTTGAAGGAAATTTTGGAATTCCTCCAACATTGGTGGTTATAGTAGTGATGTATGTTGGTTTATGAAATGGATTAACATGATGTGAATATTCAAATAGAGGATTGGTGTGAATGGTTTGATGATGAGGTGTCCCAACCTCTTCAAATTGGGTTTCTTCATCCATAGCCTTATTCAAGGCATAGCTTTGAATCTTGAAGAAATTCTAGATATGATCAAATGATTTAAAGACAAGGTATCCATTAGACCCCTAAGTAGGATCAAGGTCATTACCAGCATCTTATTTTTCTTCCTTATCTAGATTAGGATTCTCTCTATTAATTTGGTTATCTTCTTGATGAATCTCACTATATTTTGAAATAATTCAATTAATCCTAAGGTGGGGATCCATAGGAGAAAGAGAAAGGATAGAGGAGAAAAGGAAAATCTAAAACTAGCAAAAACATGCAAAATATTATTAAGATGATTTTAATATTTTTTGATTCAAAGAAAAAAAACTTAGTAGTATTGCTTAAAGTTTTCAAAAGGAAAAACAAAAGGAAGAGATTTCCTAATTTGACCACTAAATACATTCCTTCATGTTGGGTTCATCAAAGATGTATATTGAAAAAAATGTCCTATTGTGTATGATTCTTGGTTGGATCCACTGGGAGTTGAGGCGATCGAAGGGATGTGTTATATTCTCTATACTCAGGGGATTGAGGATCAAAGTTTTCATCAATAATGGTTTAAGGACTCACTCCAAGTTTGGTATGGAGATGTTTAATGCATATTTTGAATAAAAATCTATGTTTGGATTTTCTAAAACAATCTAAGCTATGGAAATGAAAGAACAATGCAAGATACACGAAGATGCAAGAAGACAAGAAACTAACCCTAGTATGATTCTTGATTATCAATTATGGCTAAACCATAACTTGCAATAAAATATATCCTTTCTATTTTAGAAAGGGTTAAACAGAATGAAAAAAATTAATCCTATAAAGAAAACTATATGATTTTACTCTTTTAAATGCCTAGAAATATAACCAAATATTTTCCTTTTATTTATGATCTAGGTTTAAAATAAAAATGGATAGAAAGAAAATGATAAATAATCTAAAAGCTTATTTAGGGAAATTATCTGATCTGGTGGTTGACCCTAGCCTTAACTGGCATCTAGAATATCCAAACAACTTCAAACTTGTAAAACAACTTAGAAACCCTAGAAAAATTGAACAATATTTGAGGTCCTACTTAGGCCACTATATGACTGAGCTAGGAGGCACAACAATCAATCCCCATTGGTCCTTTTAGATGACATTTTGAAAGTAAGAATGGTTTTTAGCCTTTGGAAACAAACATAACAATATATGACAACATGAAACAATGAACTAGAGGCAAACATAATGAACATAATTCTAAACTAGTATGCAACTAGAAATCTAGGGTTTTTGGGACAAGTGGTTGCCCCCAAGATAATATGATTTAAATTCAAGTGAAACAGAATTAAATAAAGTTAAAATATAATGATAACAAAAAGGGAACAATGCAACACAAACATGCAAACCAAAATCCTAGGTTTTGGATATAAATGGTTGCCCTCAAGCCTATCTAGATTTAATTTATGCCCTATAATTTATTGAGTGTGGATTCGGTAACCAAAATAAAATGAACAATAAAAAGAAAAATATGAAAAAATAAAGATTTTTTCCAAATTCACACCCTATAATAGGTGGGATGTGGATTCACACAAGGAGAAAAACAAAGAATCCAGATGCAAAATGTAGTTTTAACACTAAATCAATTTATTTAAAAGTTAATAATGCAAAGAGACAACTCGATAAGCGTAAAGAGGAAGAAATGGAAAAGGGTAGAAGACCTATCCTCTTCAAGAAGATAATTTTTTCATCAAGGATTCCTCACTTGAAAATCAGAAGAAGCACACAAAAAGTAGAATACTAGAGCATCAAATTGAAATTAATCAATGTCAATGAAAAATTAAACACAATAGTGAATTGAGTCACTTAGTCAACAAGTTTGTTTTAGAGGATTCCACATTGGGGAGATATAAAAACTTGTCGGCCACACCAGGGAGGTTTAATTAAACCTTTAAATCCTTAATCCCCATTGTGGTAATAATTTAAAACTTGGGCATATATATGGATGCATTCATTAAATTTTATAGTAGCCAAGCATCTACAACCAACAACTGAGGTTAAAAATCTCATAAACACCTCTTGTTGACTTGCTCTCCAATTGTGTAATAGGTAAATTTAACCCAAAATATCCACAAGGGATTATATTTTTAGGATTTATCAATTCCTTTGATGATTAACCTTAGACGTGCAATCTTAAGGTCCATAAAAATAAATAAACCTTTGATTCTTAGAGTGGCCTTTAATAAAAACATCACTATCAAAAGGTTTTATGCCTATAGCAAGTGAGATTAACATAACTATGGTTTGAATTTCAATTGAAAATAAATTTTCCATCCTACAACAAGCCTCCTCTACATTGGCGATCTTCACAGAGCACAATGGAGAGTGAAGTATGAAAACAATGAGGTAAGAGAAATTGATCAACATTTTTTACAAACTCAAATTCACATCTAGTGGTGACTTCTTAACTAAGCCTTAACTCCACTCACTTTGCAAGTGAAAATTCCCTAGCCTATTTCATAGGTTGGTAGATCCAATTTACAAGAGCCACAATAAAAACTAATATCTATACAAGAAGTGAAGATGGTGTGATGTAGAGGAAATAGATTTCTTATTAAGGTAAAAGCTATCAGGATTTTATGGTTTGATTATCTCATAGAAATGAGACCACCTAAGGTTAAAAATAGAGAAGATAATTGTAGAAAACCAATATTCATAAAAGGGATAGAAAACCAAAAATTTCAAGAACATATGAAATAAAATTTAAACACATATTGACCATTTAATCAACATATTCAATTAAATGAAGCTATGCAAATGGAGGAACCAACCTAACACTCCTCCTTAGGTTGCTTCTCTTTCTTCCTTCTCTTTTCCTCATAATAAAGTCTCCAAAATAGATTCCCATCTAGTCTCCCAAATTGCCTACCATTTATCACTAGCCTCCTCATGTCTTCCTCCCTTACCAAACTAAGCCTCACCATGCTTATTTAAAGGGATTTCTCTCCCTTAAAGCAAGATGCCTTCTAATAAACAAATAATTTCTCCCATGCTATGAAGAGACAAGATAGGAGGACTTTAAAATTATCCACTTATGCTAAGTGGAGAAGAAAGAGACAAAGGGGGTAAATTATTAAATTCCCACTAAATCATGATAGAGGTAAGTATGGGATCTCCTATCTCTTTCCCATTTTAATAATTCTTTAATCCCTTTAGAGAGGATAAATATCTATCATCTATTTAATAAAATATTGCTCGCACTAAGTCATAATGGAGGACATTTCCCTACAATCCCTAATTAAAGAATAAGAGATCTATCCATTATGGAATAAATTATAGCCTCCATCCAATTATTACAAGACACCTATGGAGAGCACTATAATTAAAATATTCTCAAATTTCACACCCTAGAGATCAAATGATTAAAATTCCTCTAATCCAATTAGACATAGACAAATTTTGTGAAGACAAAAACTACCTAATTGCATTCCAAAATCTATCAATTCATGCAATTATACTAATTAAGATATGGTTAATTGATTTACTTTTATTTCCAAAATCATATTTACTAAAATACGACTTTTACAAAAGTATAAATTTATTTAAAAAACATTATAAAACTATTCATCGGGTCCTATTCATCATGAAAAAAGGATCGTACCAAGGCTGGTCATGACACTTCTCCAAAAATCCAATCCATAGTTTCTTTGAGAAGTTGTCGATGAAAGTGATGTAATACCTTTTGCCTTTTAATGAGAGAATAAGTATTGCTCCACAATTGTTTGAGTGAACTACTTCCAATTTTTTTGGACTTCCACTGACTCTTTGGAAAAGGCTATCGAGAGGATTTTGCAATGATGCATGCTTCACATTTGATGGGTTTGGAAGAGAAGTGTGGTAGTCCCCTAACAGTGGACTCCATTTGTCTCAGTAAATCAAGTTTGACATGACCCATGTGAGCATGTCATAATGCATCAATATAAATTTTCTTGGGAGTCAGGGTGGCATTAAGTTCCATGTCAACTATGTGCTTATACTAAGAGGTGGGGTGAAAAGTATAAGATACAATTTTTTTATTTTTAATCCAAATAATAGCATCAATAATATTAAAGCAGTAAACATCACATAAATAATCACACACAAGAGACATGATTTTACGTGGTTCACCCAATGTAGGCTACTCCATGGAGAAAATATTTCTTATAAATTTTTCTCAAATAAATTCTCTTGGGAATCCTTTCCCTACAATGTTTATGGAACTTTGTCCAAAGGAGACACCAATCCCCTTGATCAAGTTAGTGGATCTCTATCCATAGGAGACACCAATATCCTATCTCTTCTCTAGCTAGTGATCCTCTAGAAGACCTCTGCCTCCACTGCCATTAGAAAATGGAACTCTATCCATAGAAGACACCTGTACTCCATGATCTAGCTGGAGATCTTTATCTTAAACTCTATCACCTCCAAAGCTCTATCTCAAATCTGTAATAAACACAGTCCTTTGGTCTAGTACAAATTTGTCCTCAATATTTGTCTCTAGTCTGGTACAAACTTGTCCTCAAATATGCACCAAAATATATCCTCGAATCTGTATTATAAGCTTCCACAAAATCTTACCCAAAACTATCCACAAGTCTTTTCAAAGACTTATCTCTAATCTTCTCAACAATTCCACACTTGAACTTGTCCAATATCATAGAAACATAAAGATAATTATTAAAGACTCAATATGCTCTATACTCATCACAATGCTCAATCACTTTATCAAATCAATTCAGAATATAGAATAGTTTTTTATGGAACTTGAAAAATCACTTCACACATACACTTGACTAGGCTCAACCAACTCTACTCAACCAATCACTCAATGAAACAATCCTTTCTTACAAATCCTAGTCCAAGTATATAAAAACTTACTCAAAATATTCCAAAAATGCTTATCAACTAATCTCACATAACAATGATACTCATGTTATTTTCAACCCCTAGTTTAAGTTCTTCACTCAACCAATGGCTTCAACAACAATGCTTATAAAATAAGGTTTTAACAACTCTTTATTCCAAAAAACCTTGAAGCATTAACTCAACACACTCAATAAGGAAACCCTAATTAAGTCCTTTTCACTCCAAAATTATTTTCCAGAAAACCAACCAATCAACTCAACTATGGAAGAATGTGCTCATACCTTATTCTTCATGACAAAGAAACCTCTAACATCTGCCACAACCACAAAAACTTCTTTGCCAAGCTCAAAGAAGTTAGATAACAATACAAAGCATATAATAACTCACAAATACACATTATTACTCCATTCTTAAAATAATATCCAACACCACAATAGTTTAAATACTCACGTCTCAAAACCCTAACTCATCACAATTTCATCTCAACCATTCAAATTTGACATAAGCTACTTCAGAAAAATATCCTAAAAAATTAACCCAATTTCTACTTATAACTCCCTACTTTAATATTGCATTTAAAAATAATTCTTTTGAAAAATAATGCAATAAATAATTTTCCTTTCCTCTAAGGTAAAAATATTTTTACCCACAAATTAATCCTAGCCAACACCTTTCATCAAACTCATAAAAATTCTCTTTAACTTAGGCTAAAATCCAAAAAAGAATATTCCCCTTATTTATCCTAAGACAAACTTTAGCCTAAGCAAGAATCAAATTTAATAATTAAAAAGCTTTACCACTTTGGCATGCATGTAAGTCGAACTGAGCACATCTCTTCCACTAACACTTGACCGTGACTTCCATGCTGTGGATCCACATGCTCCTCTTGGAGCCTCCAAGTGCCTTCAGCGCTTTGACATTCTAAAACACATGAGCCAAAAGATGGCTCCTTCACCCACGCTATGTGAAACGCGTTGCACGAAGTTACTACCGTGATGAATGCGCACCAAATAGCATGTGATAGTCTTTAGTGAATCGGGTGGATAATTTTACCTTTAGAAAGGCTATGGTATATATATGCCATATACCTTCCAATGTGCTCCCACATCAGTAGAGACACCGACAATGCATGCGATGAAGTCGGCACCCAACATTAGACTTTGACCATTATTTATTAAATACAATAAATTAAATTATTTTAATAATTTAATTATTATGATTTAATAATTAAATGGACTTTGGCATTTTAAACCAAACTTTAGGGCCTCGATTTTTAGAAAAAACTTACAACTTGCCCACATGGTTTTAATGAAAAAACCTTTTATTTTTGCCATCATTGGTTTTAAGTAAAACCTTTTATTTTTTCAAAATATGGTTTTAATAAAAACTTTAAAATTATGCTTCCACATAATATTAAAAATATTATGAAGCTCTTTTGCCATTAACCTTTGCATTGTTCTTTTTGACCTTTTGACATCCATGGTAGCTTATTCCTTGACATCAATGACAACTTTGACTCAAAATTTCCAACAAACTTCAACAATGTGAACTTCAGAAGTAGGATGTCCAACAAGTCTAAAAATTTTGGCATCTAAGGAACTAGTCATGACCACTAGTTTAGAGGATGGATGAATGACTCAAATAGTTTTATCTTTGGCAGTGACTGATGAGCACCATAAATGCTCATATTTTGTACATATTTCTTTGATCAATATGCGGCTGTATAATAAAGATTACGTACTTTTATGAATGATTATATAGATATTTGATATAATTATGTGTGTTATATAATTTGTGTGCTTTTAGTATGTTTTGTGGAATTGCAGTTGATTTAGTTAGATTTGGAATGGTCGAGGTCTTTTGATGGACCTAGCACTTTATTTCAATGGGGGTCAATGTAGAGAACATAGGTGCCTCCCTGCAATCGAAAAGTGCCAAACCAAAGATGAGCACCTCCTTGTAGTCGAAAGGCACCAACTGAATGTGAGTGCCTCCCTGCAGTCAGAAGGTTCCAACTGAATGCGAGCGCCTCCCTACAGTAGAAATGTGCCAACTGAAGTTGAGTGCCTCCCTACAGTCGAAAGGCGCAAACCAAAGACAAGCACCTCCCCACAGTCGAAAGGCACCAACAGAAGGCAAGTGCCTCCCCATAGCCGGAAGGTGCTAATAGAATTCAAGCACCTCCCCACAATCGAAAGGCGCTAATAGAAGGCAAGCACCTCCCTACAACTAGAAGGCACCGCGATAACAAGGTACCTTCCTCATAAGGAAGGCGCCACTGATTCTTTGTCCGTTGACCAGATTTGAACGACGTGGACGACAGTGGCTGGTGCAGTTCCAACTCTATGTCATGCAGAGCTAAATTGGAGATAGCACCAAATGTATCAAAACATCTTACTGATTTCAGGAAAAGCACGAACCGAAATGAACACGTCGCCATCAAAATAGAATGTCAGACATCGATTGCATTCGCCAGACTGTTCTAATTTAGTTTGGGAAGAATCAACTATTGTAACCACTTCTGTAACAAAAGTTCTATGGGTGTGTTATATAAACACACGCAGATCGTTCTGAGAGAGATATAGAAATAATTAATAAAGATCCATTTAGAGTTACAGAAGATAGATTGTAATACGTTGATAAATATATTATAGTTCCAGAAGTTCTAAAGCGCATGTTCGATCGGGAAGAAGCTGTTGGAGCCTAGGCCCACTCCAAGCCAGTATTTCTTCCCCATTTCCTTTTTGTTTATTTATTTTAATTAGTTTATTGCTTTCATAATAATGTTCATTAGTTTGCTAGTTCCAGTATTTGCAGTAGGTTTATTTTTAGGAATGTGTACATGATTTATTTTTGTAGATTTAATTATGTTCTTCTTACGTAATTTATTGAGGAGTGTGGGAATGATTGACAACCATTTCAAGAACACCCCCCAAATGTAGGATTAGCAGATTCACCTCCAGTGGTATTGTAGTAACCTAATTCTGACTCTTCGCAAGTTTACGAAGCTCCCTGGGTTGATAATTAAATGCACGGGAATGTGACAAAAATAGGAAACCATTCACCTTGTTTGGCCCGCAACATTTTGGCACCATTTCTAGGGAAGCGTATTAATTAGATTACTTAAAATACCCTAAAACCTTCCATCTGACCTTGTATGAGTTCTTCGAGAAGAAGAGGACCTGATGGTTGCTTTATAAGAACTAATCCATCAGGACCTAAGTCAGCCAAGCATTTTGGATTTGAGTTAGACTTGCCCGACCTACCAGCAGTCCATTGGAGTGAGGAACCGCACTTTGTGCAAAGTGCCGCCTCATCCCATCAACAAGGGGATGAACGAATCATCATAAATACCTTGTTTAATAGGACTCCTCTAGAGGAAGCCCTATTGTGGAAGGCTATGGAGGATCAGACGATCTTGCCAGACAACCTTAGAGCATTGACTCATAAAGTTTTAAACGATCGAAAGGCCATAAACGTTGCATTAGAAACCACATTTCTCAAAAAAATGGCAGATAATGATGAAGTCTCATCTAGCTTTAGTTTCCCAATAGAGGAGGGAGTAGGAGATACCAAAATGAAAAACATATCCCCTGATCACCTTTCGTCCTTCAGAGGACACCTGACTGAGGACCCTAACCTATTTTTATTCAAGTTTGATGTTTTGTGCAAGTATGTGGATTACAAATAAAACACGCAAAAGTTAAAATTATTTCCTTCTACATTAGACGATGCAACTTTGCGATGGTTCATCGGTCTGGGAGACAAACACATCACCACCTGGGACCAAATGAAGAAGCTCTTTCTAGAGCAATATCAAGATTTTGGGAGAGCAAGAGACTCCAGGGAGGAGGTCCTAAGCATGACACAAAGAGAATATGAGTCTCTCGAGGAGTATTTTGAGAGATTCAGCTTTAATCTTCAATGGTCCCCTCACTCGAAGTTATTTGATAAGTCCCTCAAAAGCATCTTCTTGAGGGGACTTACCAATGAGTCACTGGAGGCTCTCAACATGATCTCTGGAGGTGATGTCTATCAGCATGCTATGGAAGACATCCAAAAATTATGTCAGAACTACTTGAGAAGGTGAGGCAAAATCATCGCTAGGACCATGAAGGCGACTACTTCAGTCACCAAAACAAAAATAGGCAACATGTTGGAGGATTTGAAGAGCGAAATGCTCTCATCTCTAGCACTGCATATGGATACGCTGCTGTTAGAAAATAAGAAACAAGAAAATGACACAGCATTAGCCTATTTCTGCCCAAAATGTAGAGGAAGGCATGCAAAGAATGCATGTCTAGAAAACAAGTTCAGAGTATGCGCACTTTGTAGGCTGAATCATAAAACTCGATTGTGCCCACAACTACCCAGTAACCAAGAAGCGGTTGAGAGCATGAAGGCCTACTTCATAGGCAATAGGAAGAGTTGGCCAAAGCCCCCTGTGAGGAATATACCAATCGAAATGCCATCATATGGAGGAAGGACATACATGCACCAAGGACCCCCTCAACCACCTAATATGGGGTGGTGGGGACCATCACCCTGGACTAATGCACCCCCAACAGCATTTCTGAATTAGCAGCCATGGATGCCATATCCATATCCTGGGCAGCAATGGAGAGGCCATAATGCATGGAATCAGACTCCATAGAGTGCAGCGCCTGCTCACATCCAACAAAACTTACCAGCATTGCCAGCAGCGAGACCTATGCAGCTACCAGCACAACCGACAGCAAACCTAAAAAATAGAGTAAATCAATCGACATACAACGTAGAAGGTGAGATGTATCATATGTACAATATTCAGCTTAGATCAGGTAGGCAGCTAGGAGTAGAGATACCACCTCTAGTAGAAGAGGAGGAAGAAATAGTAGAGACACCTCCAATGGTAGAGAGGAGGAAGAAATGGAGGAGACACCTCTGGTAGAAGAGGGAAAAGCACTTGAGAGAGTGAAGGCTCCATTTCCTAGTCGGTTACAAGAAAAAAGAAAAACAACACAGTCAAAATTTGACATCTTGTCGAGCTTGAAGAATATCACAGTGACAATCCCATTATTTCAAGCAATTTGAGATGTCCCCATTTACACCAAGGTAATCAGAGAAATGTGTCTAAGGAGACCGAGACGAAAAGCTACCCAGACTATCAACATTGTGGGTAAACTGGCAGATCTAATGATGGGTAGAACACATCATCCGAAGTATATAGATCCAGGAAGCTCAATGCTGACCATAAAAATTGGAGGACATTCCCTATCCAACACATTGGTTGACCTCGAGGTAGCCATCAACGTGATGCCTCAAGAGACCATGTAGAGGTTGTAGCTCATGAACCTGAAGCCAACCATGACAGTGTTGCAGTTGGTCGATCGATCAACCGTGTCACCAAAAGGGATGTTGGAAGATGTGATTGTAATAGTCAGTGCACAAGAATATCCAACCAATTTTTTAGTTTTGCAAACCAAGACCAAGCTGAGCGGTTACCCGCTCATTTTGGGGAGGCCATAGCTGGCAACAGCTAACACTTACATTAGCTATCAGGATGGGCTAATGACCATTTCCAATGGGAAAAACATCAAAAGCCTGACCATTTCACCGCCAACTCAGTCTATGGACTCGACAGAAGAACCTAGGATCACCGAGCATGGAAATACAGAGTTGTCCATAATCTAGTCGGTAATGACCTTGGAGGAGGTGGCAGAAGAGGATGAGGATGGTGTTATCATGGAGTTTCTCCATGGAGAATCATCCACCCCCACACCTGGATCGTCATTGACTAGCGCTCAAGATCAGCACATCCAACAAATACACGTTGGGCCAGGGAGGATATTAAACGTCAACAGCAGGTTGACACCCACACAGCTAGAAAGATTAGAAGAGCTTTTGGTAAAACACCAATAAGCATTTGCATGGGACTATGCAGATATGCATGGCATCAACCCAGAAATATGTACCCATTAGATTTATTTAGATGACCAGGCAACTCCTAGTCGGCAGCCACAGAGAAGGATGAACCCATCAATGAAAGACATTGTCAGAGAAGAACTACACAAACTTCTAGCTGCCAAACTCATATATCTAATTTCTGATAGTGAATGGGTATCACCATTAGTGGTGGTCCCCAAAAATAACGGGAAATGGCGGATCTATGTGGACTACTGGGCATTGAACAAGGTGACTAATAAAGACCACTTCCCGCTCCCGTTCATCGATCAGGTCTTGGACACACTCTCAGGAGGAAAATACTTCTCCTTTCTGGATGGTTTCAGTGGTTACAACCAGATCTAGATATGGGAAGAAGATCAAGATAAAACAACATTCACCTGTCCATGGGGAACGTTTGCCTATAAGGTATTGCCTTTTGGACTGTGCAATGCATTGACCACCTTTCAAATGGTGGTGCTTAGCATATTATCTGATATGATAGGAGACGGGGTGGAAGTATACATGGATGACTTCACCACCTATGGAGAAACCTTCGAGGAGGCAATGACAAATTTCGAAAGAGTGCTCGATAGGAACAAGGAAAATCATTTGTCCCTAAGTAATGAAAAATGTTTTATGATGATGCAGGAAGGCATCATGTTGGGACACCACCTCTCTGTGGAAGGAATAAAAGTAGACAAGAGGAAGATCGAGGTCATCAAAGACCTACCTAGCCCCAGAATGTAGAAGGAGATAAGAAGTTTTCTTGGATCAGCTGGGTACTACCGATGATTTATCACCAAATTTAGTAAGATTGCCAAACCACTGCACGCCCTACTTTCTAAGGACGTAGAGTTCAATTGGACGGGATATTGCAAAGAAGCGTTCCAATTGCTGAAAGAAAAATTAATATCTGCATCGGTCTTGAGAGGACCGAATTGGGCCATACCGTTCCATATTTACTGTGATGCATCTAATGGTGTGATCGGAGCAGTCCTCAGGAAAAAATACGATGAAGAATTTTATGCCATCTATTATGTCAATAAAAACTTGGTGGGAGTGGAGCTCAACTATACAGTGACAAAAAAAGAATTCCTCATAGTTGTCCATGCAATAAACAAATTCCACCACTATATAACGGGATACAAGGTCTTCATCCATACGGACCATGCGGCTATCAGGTATCTGATGAGCAAGCTGACCATTGGTGGTAGAATTATCAGATGGTTGTTGCTATTGCAGGAATTCGACATCACTATAGTCGATAAACTAGGCAAGGACAACATCATGGCAAATTTTCTATCCAGATTGATACTAGTAGATCATCAAGCAGTGGAAGATCAATTTTTAGACGAACATCTATTTGCTATTAGTGAACAAACTCCATGGTATGCAGACATAGCCAATTACTTGGCCATCGAAAGGACCTCACCTGCTCTCTCCTACCGAGAAAAGCAGGCGGTCATAGAGAAGAGCGCATCATTCCTTTGGATGGATGGTCTCCTATTTAAAATAGGATAGGACCAAATTATAAGAATATGCATAGCATAAAAAGAGTTTTTAGAAGTGCTCAAGGCATGTCATGATGAGCCATGCGGAGGACACTTTGTAGGGAAACGAACTGCCTACAAAATCCTATAGGCTGGGTATTTTTGGCCCACTTTGTTCAACAACGCGGCAACATATACCATCAAGTGTGATGAGTGCCAGAGGATGGGTAGACCAACCCACCGAGATGAAATGCCCCTGCAGCCCCAGGTACACCTGGAACCTTTTGATAAATGGGGCATGGACTTCGTGGGACCATTTAATCCACCTTCAATGGGAAGGAGGTTTATTCTGGTCTGCACGGATTATGTCACCAAATGGGTGGAAGTGCAGGCATTAAGGGACTCAAAGGAAATAACGATCGTTGATTTCTTATTTTCCCATATTTTCACATGATTTGGGGTTCCTCGGGAGATAACAATAGACCAAGGGCCCCAATTCACCTCCAAATTGATTGAGGAGCTGATGGAGCAATATAGAGTTCGGCACAATAAAACCATGCCCTACCATTCGAAGGCGAACGGGCAAGTAGAAGTGACAAATAGGGAGATAGAAAATATCTTGACCAAAATCGTGCAGTAACACAAGAAATATTGGGCCACACGGTTGTCGGAGGTAGTTTGGGCATACAACACCACATGGAAATCCACCATAGGATGCACACCTTTCCAACTAGTCTATGGAAAAAATGCGATGATGCCCATCGAGTTCAAAATCAAAACTCTGAGGACGGATTCAGAATTAAATTTGAGCTTGGATGAAGCTCAAAAATAGAGGATTCACCAGCTAGATCAGCTGGACAAAATTTGACTGGATGTTTTACAGAGGACAAAGATTATACAAAAGTAGAGAAAGAAGTGGCATGATAACCACATCAAGTCGAAGAAGTTCCAGGTAGGGCAATGGGTACTGTTGTACGATTCTCGATTCCAAGAAAGGAAGGGCAAACTTATGCAGAGGTGGATGGGGCCGTATGAGGTGGCAGAGCTCATTAGGAATGGGGTGGTGCACGTTAAGACAATTGACGGTAGCAACACCATGTTCATAGTCAATGGCCACCGACTATGCCCCTATAATACGTCCAAAATGTTACAGGTGGAATCTAGAGTAGGCATGGGAGAGACCCCATCTTACCAGATCTGGACTGAACTCTCACAGGTGAAATGGTGGGCACAAAAGTGTTCACCCAAAATTTTCTAGTTAATATAGTTTATTTTGTAATGTGTGTTTTTGTAGGGACGACGCCCGCATGCAAGCTATAGGCATCCTAATCCAAGGCCTAACAGGCATGGAATGCATCTAATTGCCTTTATTTTCCTTTCTTTTTGGGTTGCTTTTTGCAGGTGGAGGACCTGTTAGCATGAGGGATAGGTATCTAGGAAACCAGGCCTGATTCGGCTCAGCATTCTGACACCGGCTTATAGGTAGAATCTGGGCAGCATGAAAAATTGGGGAGGCTTGATCACCCTTCTTCCAGTCAAATTGCCATCCAGAAGAAGGTGCCTTACTGCATCCAGTAGGCACCAAATCCAGAAGAAGGCGCCAAGTCCACAAGAAGGCGCCTTACTACATCCAGAAGGCACCAAGTCTAGAAGAAGGTGCCTTACTACACCTAAAAGGCACCCATCCAGAGGAAGGCACCTTACTGCATTCGAAAGATGCCAAATCGGAAGACAGCACCTTCCATCCATTTAGAAGTTCTTTAAAAAAAATAATAATACATATGTAGGTGCCTTCCATGGCAGGAAGGCACCAAGACTAGAAAAAAAAAAAAAAAACCCAGTCGAATATGCCTTCCAACATCAAGAAGGCGCATTCATCCAGCCGAGACACCTTCCAACATCAAGAAGGCACATTCATCCAGTCGATATGTCTTCCAACATCAGTAAGGCACATTCATCCAGTCGAATACGCCTTCCAACATCAGGAAGGCACATTCATCAAGACGAACGCCTTCCAACATCGGGAAGGCGCGAACCGAAAGGAGGCACCTCCCACATTGGGAAGACGCATGCAGGAAAAAGTGCCTCCCACCAATCAGAGGCACCTCGTAGCATCGAAAGGCACATTCATTCGAAGAAGAGCACCGACAATGTCAGAAAGGTGCTACAAGGACACCATCCACATGGGAAAGGTACCAAAGAACACCTCTCGCGTGTAACATTTACATCTATCGAACGCCTCGAGCAAAGCAAAGCATCGCACGAATGAGTAGCATCAAAGGACCATACCCCTCCCTCATGTCACAAGTCAGCAAATCAGTGGCTACCACAATGATTGGAATGACGAATCAGGCATGCGCATACTAAATCAAATCATTTATATAATTATTTATAAATACGCAATACCAAAAAAGATATCGTCTTCATAGAGATCGTACCCCCCCATAGCCATAATTGCATGCCAATGATAGGGTGCCTTCCATAACTACTAGGGTTAGGCATATTTTCTATAAGAAGGCACCTTCCTGAAGAAGGAAGGATAGAAAAAAATATACAGTAGCAGAAGGCGCCATGGGAGGAAGGTCCAAGAACCATGCGATCAAGAAGAATGAACCTAGTGATACTGATGGGATCAGAGGGGCAGTGAAGACCCAATTTGAAGCCGAGGGGTGGCTCGAATACTGCACCCTGGTCAGTCAGGGCCAGGACATGGAGGTAGCTAGAGAATTCACTACCTCTTTGAGGGGCAATGCGGCCCAAGTACGAGGGGTGGAAATTTCAGTCACCCCTGAGTTCATCTCACAGGCGACTGGATTGCCTCTCACGAGGGAATGTACATACAAGGGTGGAGTGTTAAAACTATGCACCGAAATACTACTACCAGGAGGAAATATGCAGATAGATAGGGAGGGGTTACTCAAAAATAGTATCCCCATGAATATGCGAAAGATGTTCGAGCAGATTGCTCGATTTTTCACATGCATAGGAAAGTATACCCATCTGCACATTAATCATGTGCACTTCCTCAATCACCTAGTGCATGGAAGGAAATTAAACATACCTTTCTACCTGGTGAGTGCTCTGAAATATGAAGTGGCTCGATACCAGAAGGGGGCACCATCCGCCTTAGCCCACCATGGGTTGATATCGACATTGGTCCGCCATGCAAAAGCACAAGGACAGAACCATGACGTAGAGGTAGATGGCAGACAAATAGAGCAACACAATGCGATTGTCAAATTAGGGAAAGACGAAGCATCCCCTATAGAGGAGATAACAAACATCGGGCAATTGGCATTGCCCTATTTTCTAGGAGGAGCAGAGCAGTCACCGGTGCCCGAAGACATAGAGGACAGAGGGCATTCCCTAGTGCCCGAGTATGAGGAGGAAGGAGCACCACTCACTGGTGGTGAGGACAAACCAATCCCTAGGAGGAAACTTTTGCAATGATTCCTATTGATAGAGGAAGGACAGAGTGACCTGGAGATAGAATTTTTCACCCAAACCCTCTGAGAATTAACAAACTGGAGCCCACGAAATGAAGGAACTTTTGGGAGTAACGACCAGATCGATGTAGCCTTGGAGGAGGCGCTTGAATGGCAAATCGATTATTGGATGGCACAGAAGATTCTAGAAGATTTCCAAAACCAATATAAAAGAGAATTGAAGGAAAGGGATAGACGAATCACTTAGCTCGAGCAGCTGGTCAGGTAGTTGCAGGAGGAAAATCAAATACTTCAAGATAGAGGAACAACAAGACAAGAGGTGTCCACTCATACTGATTGGGCAGAAGAAGTGCCAATGAACTCTCCCACATCCATCGAATGAGTATTCTCTTCGAGGGAGATTCGATCAGATGCTCGACAGAGCAGCCCGGAGGCAGGGGAGGATTCCTCTATTTTTAGGGGTGAAAAGGAAAGAAGTCCTACGATGCCCCCTGTCATTGTCCTGAGTGACACAGAGCAGGACGAAGGTCTCTAGCAACAGATAAGACTAGAGGATAAGGAGGACCTCCATAGGCCTGAAGAAGGAGAAGAGCCTGAGGGGTCGACACCAAGTAGACAGGAGAACGAAGGATCACCCCCAAAGATAGTAGTATAGCTGATCCTTTGAAGTAAAGAGAAGTCCCCAAAGGAGAAAGAAGAGAGCCCGGTACAAGCTGCCATATTTTTTGCAGAGGCCAAGGCAAAGAGGCCTAGGATAGCTTGACAGAAGGCAAAAGTGACCTTTTCCGAGTCAGATGAGGATGAAGGGGACATACAACTATTCATCAAAAGGCAAAAATATTTCGAGCAGCTATGCAACAAAATGAAAGTAGCCAAGGAGGCCAGGAAGGCATCCTCGAGGGTAAAAGGAGATTTTGGCATCTACATAAATTCGGCAGAAGACAGCTAGTTTTGGGACATCTATGGTTCATCCCAAGGACGGCCTTCCATGATGAGGAAGTACTTGGAACGATGGGGAGTATATGGCCCACAATTGGAGGCCACTGCGATTGCAAAGGAGAATGTAGGGCTTACCTCTGAAGCGACTAGATTATACAAGGCCCAAGTAGTGCCTTCCAGAGGGGATAACTCAGATATCCCTCTAGCAGTGGTTAGACCTCCAGACGTCGACCTCTAGCAAGCTGTCAAAGCTGCATTTCAATCGACAAGAACAACGCTGGCTAGACCACCACCAGTAGCGACCATAACAATAAGAGGACAATTGACAACTATAGTTTCCCATAGGCAAAGGCAAACCACACTTGCAAATGCCAGCACAAAAAGATAGACTCAGGCCACAGGGGTAGCAGAATCCTCCAAGATATGGCGACGATGAAAAGTTAGAGGGCTACCTACAACTTGGATGCCACGAGGGTGTGGCATATGTTAGGCGTGGGGGGATGATAAGCACCAAAAATGCTCATATTTTGTACATATTTCTTTGATCAATATGCGGCTGTATAATAAGGATTGCATACTTTTATGAATTATTATATAGATATTTGATATAATTATGTGTGTTATCAAATTTGTGTGCTTTTAGTATGTTTTGTGGAATTGGAGTTGATTTAGTTAGATTTGGAACGATCGAGGTCTTTTTATGGACTTGGCACTTTATTTCATCGAGGGTCAATGTAGAGAACATAGGTGCCTCCCTGCAACTAGAAGGCGCCAAGGGAACAAGCGCCTCCCTGCAATTAGAAGGCACCAAACCAAATATGAGTGCCTCCCTACAGTTGAAAGGCACCAAGGGAAAAAGTGCCTCCCTGCAGTCGAAATGCGCCAACTGAATGCGAGCGCCTCCCTGTAGTCTAAAGGCACCAACTGAAGCTGAGTTCCTCCCTACAGTCGTAAGGTGCCAACCAAATACAAGCGCATCCCCACAGTCAGAAGGTACCAACAGAAGGCAAGCACCTCCCCACATCCGAAAGGTGCTAATAGAAGGCAAGCGCCTCCCCATAGCTTAAAGGCGCTAATAGAATGCAAGCACCTCCCTACAACCAGAAGGCATCGCGATAACAAGGTACCTTCCTCATAAGGAAGGTGCCACTGATTCTTTGCCCGTTGACCATATTTGAACGATGTGGACGGTAGCAGTTGGTGCAGTTCTAGCTCTATGTCATGCAGAGCTAAATTGGAGATAGCACCAAACGTATCAAAATGTCTTACTGATGTCAAGCAAAGCACAAACTGAAATGAACATGCAGCCATCAAAATAGAATGCCATACATCGATTGCATTCGCCAGACTGTTCTAATTTAGTCTGGGAGGAATCGACTGTTGTAACAACTTCTGTAACAAAATTTCTACGGGTGTGTTATATAAACACACGCAGATCATTCTGAGAGAGATATAGAAATAATTAATAAAGATCCATTTAGAGTTACAGAAGATAGATTGTAATACATTGATAAATATATTACAGTTCCATAAGTTCTAAAGCGCGTGTTCGATTGAGAAGAAGCTGCTGGAACCTGGGCCCACTCCAAGCTAGTATTTCTTCCCCATTTCCTTTTTGTTTATTTATTTTAATTAGTTTATTGCTTTCATAAGAATGTTCATTAGTTTGCTAGTTCCAGTATTTGTAGCAGGTTTATTTTCAGGAATGTGTACATGATTTATTTCTGTAGATTTAATTATGTTCTTCTTACATAATTTATTGAGGAGTGCGGGAATGATTGACAACCATTTCAAGAACACCCCCCAAATGTAGGATTAGTAGATTCACCTCTAGTGGTATTGTAGTAACCTAATTCTGACTCTTCGCAAGTTTACAAAGCTCCCTAGGTTGATAATTAAATGCACGTGCATGTGACAAAATAGGAAACCATTCACCTTGTTTGGCCCGCAATAGTGATCGTAGACACAAAATATTTGTGCTCCTTTCTCCCAGGCTAATGGATCCATGCTTGAAATAGGGAGAGAAAATAAAGGATTTGCATCTCATATGAGAAGTGCTTATATTGCACTCTCTTTGGTGTTTATCAATTAATGGAGTGGGGTTCACTAGGAAACACTTGCTATGAAAGTTCCCACGTCTAGGTGAGGTAGTATTTTAATTTGATTATTTTGTCTCAAATACAACCTAGGTTTGGCCAAAATGTAATATTTATCTAACTATATGCAATTCAGATTCAAATGAAGACAAAGCACACAAGTATTATCTAAAATAATTATAAATTTTAACTATGATGTAAGATTTCTAAGTTGGCATGCTTTCTTTTTGTAATTTTTTGTTTTGTAAAAGATGTAATAAATCTATGTTTTTGGGGTTTTTTCTATTTTTTTGATTAACTCTTACAAAGCAGAGAATGTAAATCTGATAGTGAAGGACATTGAGGACGGGTGACCTGTAGTCTTTCGATGGGGTCCTTTGAATGGTCGGATTCAGATAAGAGGTGTCCTAGGGGAGGCCAGACGGGTATTAGATGAGTTGACCATGACATGTATTTGCTTGAGACCCTAGATGGGACACCATGGTTGGTAGGATGATCAATCATAGTTAGCTCATGTGAGGCAACTTTTATGGCTCTGTATGGAGTGAGGGGAAATAGAGCTCCACCACACTGATCGGGTACTACATCAGTTTGGCATGGTACAGGGGATTCTAGAGGTTCAAAATTTTATTTATTCTCGAGTAGTACATGATTCGACCACCACAAGTAGGAGACCAGATCTCACTCATTTTCTTGAGGTGGATGAGGATTATTTTGATGTAGCCCTAGCAGAAGGTGATGATGTAGGGGTCATGGATGGATATTTTGTATGGTATGCTATTATTTTCCCTACAAGACTCACTCAAGAATGGGGTATGGTTGGGCAGTTGTAGGAGGTGTTTCAGGAGGTGCATAGGTATCTCTCTACCAGGTTAGATGGAGCAAGATAGATATAGAGGCTATTGTAGAGGGAGGGGCCTCAAACATAGGGAGGATTCTGATCCCATGGGGTTTAGACTAGAGGAGGGCTATGACCATCAGGATTGCATCAGTAACCTCTTAAGATTGAGGGGAAGAGGAGGCAATGCTCGTAGGAGGGGGGTTCATAGTAGGATGTTCCTCCACCAAATAAAATAGTCTCCTCTCCTCAGCAAGGGACACCTACAACCTCTCATACAAAATTTCCTTGGAAGGTTATTATGACATATAGAGGGAATTCAAGCAACACCAAAGAGGTGATTGCTCTACAGGCGAAGAATAATGATCTAAGAAATTATATCGTCATTTAGGCAACTCACATACAACAGTTAGAGGTGCAAATTTTATAAGCATAGAGCCTTTTGAGCCAGGTTGAGGCTTAGATAGCATAGATATAAGGATATGGTCCATCACAATCATAGTCTCGATAGTTGTAGAGTGTGACTTCAGGCCATACTTCAGGGAGTAGATCAGCAATAGAAGAGCTGGTTACGGCCACATAGCAATCCTTGTTTTATCAACATCTATATTTTTAGCTTGTTCCTGAGGGTTAGAGGGCTTCTTTACCCTCAAATTTGATGCCTTTGAGGCCTATGAGGTCAGAGTATCGAACAAAATCTAGGGCTACTACATTTTGTGAGCCTAGACCACATTCTGTTGATGAGGCCCAGAGTTCTAAAGGTTTTAGGGGATGATGCACTGAGCTAGTTTTTGTAGTGTATCCCTTAGTGATTGAGTATATCGATGTTCATGATTGTGGTATATCAATCGATCGATTGATTATATATTTTGATGACATATATATACATATGCTTATGGTCTATTGATGTGTTTGATGATGTGTGATGTAATTTTAATTTATTTTTGGTAATATACATAATCATGCTTTTAATTCTTGTTTGTATGGTTTTTGATGTTCATTTTCTCATGCTTTAACCAAAATATCATTTTAGTGTAGTAAAGTAGAATTTAAAGTAATTTATGTTTGTGATGTAGTATGATTGAAAAATAAGGGTAATTGTGTGTAGAAATATACCCTTACAATCTTGATCAATTAGCAATAACACCTCGAATATGTGTGCTTGTTTATGACTATTTATGGATGTTGTTTGCTCGCTTTAGTCATGAAGCAGATATTGTGTGAGGTTTTTTTATATTGTTAACCTTGAAGGGTTGTGATACAAAAGTAGTTTGGAATGTAGTTGATGATAAGTAATGTGTGTGAATTTGAAGATTAATTTTATTTTTAATCTTAAAGTAGTTGTTTAAAGAATGATAATAATAATCAAGCATGATAAATTTGGATAAAATACTTTTACTAGGCATAAAAATTCCTAAAGAGATTTTTATTAGGTTTTCTTATGCCATCATCGCAAAGTCAATTTGTAATTGTTATAATATATTATGTATGATCAAACGCATATTTTTGATGACTAATGAGTATTAATGAAATGAAATTTGATGTATTATTGTTAAGTAATAAACAAAATGTAAGGTAATTGTTTTTTAGGATCAATTCCATAGGCCAATAGCTATACAAATCCTTGATGAGATGATGATGTTTGGTAATCAATCTTCAAAGAAAAATTTGATCATTTCAAATATGATTTCAAATTTATCAAGAACTAGTGTGTGATTTGTGTATTCCTTTCCATCTTGACCTTAATTATGATACAAAATCTCTCAAGGATCAAATGTGTGTGCTAATGAAGTTCATTTATCAATTTTGAGTAAGGTAATGATGCAAGCCAGTTTTAAGAACCAATGTGTGTGCAAAAGATGTATTTATTTACCATGATTATATGCATTCAATTAGACTTAAATACTAAGTAATACAAGCTACCAAAAGCTAGCTAATCCACAATCTGACATTGGTTTGTACAAAATAAGGTCACCAATGTGCCAGACACGTCACCATGCATAAGGATAACACCATTGCCAAGCCATCTTGATGCCACCTAACCTGTATTTTTGTTCATTTTTGTTTTTGAATAAGGGGATTTTATTTCTTTGTAGTAAAAGGTAATTTTTCTTTTACTCTTTTTTTTTCAAGGGATACTTGCTCAGATTAAACAAAGAGAAAGGGATTTTATTCGGGTAGGGAGGAGATTTTCCTTTTTCCAATTCTCAGTATTCTAGACCATGCACATAATAGGATAGCAAGGGAAACCTTTCACTTAAGGTGCTAGGACTACTATGTAGTGATATCTTCCCTTGTGCAAAATCATTTTTAATATGTGTAAGTGATTCTTGGTTCAAAAAGTGACAAGATCAGTTCCCAAAACTTCAAAATTTATTTAGTGAAGCAAATAGCGTTTTTGGTTCAAGAGAGATTTATAATCATTATCAAAATCAATATTTTATGAAAAATGCGAGTTTTGTGAGTGGTTCAAGATAATTTTTGAATTCTTCTGAGAGAAGCCAAAATTATATATGAATTTTGACAACATTGGTCAAATAATAATAAATGGATGCAACCATATGACATATGAAATTGAGTTCCCAATTTTTTTTAATTTGGATAAGTAGATGTGATAAATGTAGCTAATTGATATATGATTTGAAAATGATAATTTTAAAGTAGATGTGAAGTATTTACAAATATGTACAGTGATGAGATCATTTGCTATTATGCATAATATCATTTTAGATGCATTATATTCATGGGTTCTTTAAGATCTTTTCCATATAAAGTTGCCAATCGATATGCACCAGATCCAAATTTTGTCATAATAATAAATGGTCCTAACCAATTTGGTTGGAATTTTCCTTTTAAATAATTTTGAGCATTTGTATTTTTTTTATTTTCTTTAAGAACTAAATTACCAGTCTCAAAATATTGAGTGTGGACTTTCTTAGAATATGATCTTTTGAGTTTATCTTGATATGAGCAAATATGCTCTAAGGCATTTATGCATTTTTCATCTAATAATTCCAATTGGCTTAATCGTCCAACATGATATTCATCTCGTACTTCAACATTTTGATGTAAAATACCTAAAGAGGGGACCTCAAGCTCAAATGGAAATATGGCTTCAGTGCCATATACTAAGACAAAGGACGAAGTGGTGAGCAGAAATTATGTCTCGAAAAAAAATTATTTCTCTTCCATAAATTATCAATCCGGTAAGTATGTAAACTTATGAGTGCCACACATAGTATATGCTTGCAGTGTTGGGGAATGAATCTGTATGTACCTTATTTAGTTTGGTGGGGGATGTTCATGCATTTGAATTTCAACCAAACCAAATAAAATAAGTGTAGAAAATTAAATAAATAAATTACAAGTTAAAATTAAACTGTTGAAAATAAAGTGCAAAAATAAAATGCAAGAAAATAAAACACAACTAAATTAATTAAAGTAGGAAATAAAATAATAAATCTAATCTACTAAAAAAAAAAATAGAAATGAAATAGGGGAGGACTACTACAGGGAGTGGGCCCAAGCTCTCATAGATAGTCCACCCGACTAGTTATGTAGAGCTTGCTTTAATTAAATAAGAGGAATTGCACTCTTAAATAATTTAGACAAATAATAAAATGAAATAATCTCTGTGTAAAATTAATTGTTGTCCTCTATTCATCTGGCCTGTGACTTTCTATAAAGCACAACCAGATCTCATTACAATAACAAATCAATCTATTTTAATCACATAACGTGATTAGTTACATTTGGTTCATACACAAGTATTATTTTGCTATTTTAAAGTGTGTCTGTTCACCATAAAGATAAATATAAATATCCTTAGGTGTACGTAACAAACACATCCTTAAATTAATGCATCCTAAAAATAATATGCTTTAAGAGCTTTACAAATTCAACCGACCAATCGGTTAATAATAAAAATACTTTATTCTAAATTAATAATAATGCATTATTAAAATATCCCCCTTTGTCTTCATGTGCAACAACCTTTGTAGCCCCTTGGTCAACCTATTCAATGTTGACTTGGTCATATGACATCTCTAATACGTTTGCTTCTAACATATGGGAGTAAGGCGCCTTCTCATGTATGGGAGTAAGGTGTCAGTAAGGCGCCTCCCATACATGGGATTAAGGCACCAGTAAGGCATCTCCCATGTATGGGAGTAAGGCGTCAGATTAAGGCGCCTACTCCATATACCTTAGACACAATTAAGCAGAAGCATGCCAGGTCCATTTGGGATGTAAATTGGAAAACACCATATTAGTAGCAAAACTTGCATTTATACACAGTTTCCACTAAAAACAACAGTCAACCATAATATCTGATTTTCTATCAATTATATGTATAAGTTAAATAAACATATATCTCACATGCTAATTAAACCAGTAATGATACCTCTTAAGAATGTATATAAAATGAGCATTTTTGGTGCTCATCATCCCCTCATGCCTAAATATTGTCATGTCCTCATGATAACATCCCCCAAAAGAATAAATTCTCTCTCTTTTCTTTTCATTGAGCACTACTTTGTTTTTTCCTTCCTTTGAGTGCGGCTATTTTTTCTATTGAGAATTATTGTCTTTTTTTCCATTGGACATTGATGTTTTTCCTCCATTGAGCATTGTTGTTTTTTTTCATCAAGCACTGTTTTTTGTCTTCCGTTGAGCACTGTTGTTTCATTGAGCACTGGTGTTTCATTGAGTGTTGGTGTTTTTCCTTTAGCACTACTTTATTTTTGCCAATAGATTTTATTCTGCTCTCACTTCTTTGTTTCAGGTAGCAGATTTACATTCCACTCTGGTATTTTTTTTTTTGGTAGATAAGATACTATAGCATTAATATTGGGTGTTACAATTTGACCCAAAACCTTTTACAACAATCAACCTAGGGTTGTTGATGAACATGTCCTTACTAAGGATCCTATATATGTAAAATCTACATGCCACCAAAGCCATTACATCCAGTAAGGCACATAGCCTGTTATCAAAAAGAAACTTCCCATACAAAATTTTGGGTATACCCCGAGAAAACACACCTGCATCATAATTACAAAAAAAAAATAGACACGGATCCCTTCCTTGAAACAATGGAGAAACAAAAAGCTACAGACACATAGCAGAGTACTAAAAAAACTCCCACAAGCTCTGTATTGACAGTTACTCTTAATAATTATTTGGTAATTGCTTTCTACCATATATGACATTCTTTGGGACCACATCTCGTCTTGGCCAATCAGCCTTGGAGAAGTGAACCTACTGGATAGATTTATGGTGGTGGTTATCTGGTGGTCCACGTGGCTCTGGTTTGAAGTCTTATATTGTCGTTTCTTTCATGCCCTGTGATTATCAACCAAACTCAAATTACTAATATGACTAGGAGCCATGTTATCTGACATGTTACTGTCTCCATTAGTCTTTGTGGTATTTCCAAGTAGCATCTACCAAGATTGATAGCTCAGATAATTTTTATTGTGAGTCCATTTCAAAAAAGATACGTGAATACTCATAGCATTTGAACTTACAGTGCCTTACCTGTTGGTAAATTCAACTATCATTCTTAGAATTCTTGTTGAATAAACTCCTCTAATTCACTCGGGACACCGTGTTCCCATTTGAAAAGTTCGTCACCATCGACACCCAAATTGGCCAGCTTATCAACAACTTTGTTAGCTTCCCGAAAGACATGTTGGGCTTTTATGTCATGTCTTCTCTGGAAAAGTATCCTAGCCTCTTCAACAATTGTTTTAATCCTCCAATGAGGTGTTTTCCAATTATTAATAAGATTTATAACATGCATAGAGTCTCCTTCTATGATAAAATTGTCTTCTAAGTCTTGAGTCATTTGAAGGCCTCTCCACATAGCTCTAGCTTCAACTTCATTGTTCGTCCTTGTTCCCAAATATTTAGAAAACACAAGCATCATATTCCCATTATGATCTTGCACAATACCACCAGTGCCTGCTCTACCAAGATTGTCCTTAGCCACTCCATCAAAATTAATCTTAAACCAACCCATAGGATGTGGGGACCACTTAACATTGGCTCTAGGGTTGACTACCCTAGGTATAGACTCATATAACAAGGTTAAGCTTAAATATTGAGCAATCATGGTCTCTTACAGATGAGGTTTACGAATATCAAAAGGGATAAGGTTCACATTCTCATTGGCAAAGGATAGGATCCTGGAAATGATAGTTTGATGATCATGGATAGACTCATTAAAGACTCTATGGTTCCTTTCTAACCACACCTGCCAAAGATAGTGATTGAGACAAATTTTATACATGTATCTAAGTCTTTGGCTTGAAAAGGGGTAAGGCCAATGGATGAAAAAATCAAGTATGGTGGCTGGTTTAACCAAGGAAATATTGAAGGCCTAAAAAACCCCACTTAGGACAGTCAAGGAAAAAGGGAACTCAAGGAAAATGTGATAAATGGTCTCCTAATTTGCCCTGCCAGATAACAACGATTAGTGATACAAATACCTTTACACATCATATTATCAATGGTTAGAATTCTTCTTTGGATAACCAGCCATGAAAATACTACAATTTTTGGAATTAATTTTTTTCTCCAAACTAAGTCCTTTTGGAGGACAAAACCCTCGTCATCAAGCAGAAGCTTGTAAGTTGACTTAACAGTGAACTGCCCATTTTTCGTAGGATCCCAGGTCATTTTATCTTCCTTGGGTCTCATGGGGATAAACTATTGTCCGAGAATGTTACAAATATCATTTGATTCTGCTTAAAATCCCTGAATCCTTATTTGTTTCCACTTCCTTCTGTTTATGTCCTCAACCATATAATCGAAGACTTTTCTGCCAATGAGTTCTTCCATGATATCTCTAATTCGGGCTAAGTTAGGATATTGTGTTAGTGGTTCATCCTTAGCCCACCTATCATTCCAACAATTTATCCTCTCACCATTGCCTAAAACCCATCTTAAACCTTTTTTGATGATTTCCTTACAATTGAGAATTGCTTTCCAAAAAGTAGAACCTCTGATTGGAACTGAGTCACTTAGAAATTCCATATTTTGAAGATACTTTCATTTGATGATAGTTGTCCATTCATTTTCTTCACTAGAAATGAGGTGCCACACTTGATTAGCTAGTAAAGCTAAATTCATATGAACAATTCTCCTCATACTTAAGCCCCAATTTTCCCTGGGTCTGCACACTTTGGTCCATCCTACAAAGTGTATCCTTTTTTCTCCTTTGATCCAGTCCATAAAAATTATTTTTGGAGTTTCTCAATTTTTTGGAAAACCTTCACAAGGGCTTTGAAAATAGAGAGGAAATAGACTGGAATGCTCTGAAGAGAGGCCTTAGTGAGGGTCAACTTTCCTGCTTGAGATAGAAGATGACCTTTCCATCCAACAAGTTTTTTTTGAATTCTTTCAATAACCCTGTCCCACATTGACTCTCTCGGAGAACTAATGAAAAGAGGGATACCAAGATACGAAGTGGGGAGGTTTGCTATATCATACCCTAAAATTTTTGCAATCCTTCCTTGCCTCTGAATGGGGGTGTTCAATAAATATAATTTTCTTTTACTAAAATTAACTTTATGACCAGTTGCATCCTCGTAGATTTGCAGGATGTATTTAATTCTTTTGACCTCAACCATCGATGTCTTAGTCAATATAAGGGTATCATCGATGAATTATTGGTGAGAAACAACCCTAGTGAGAGATGTTGCCTTGATTTCTGATATTAGCCTTGAATTGCAAGAATTTTTTATGGTTCTGCCTAAAGCTTCTGCCACAATTATGAATAACATGGGGTTGATAGGGTCCCCCTACCAAATTCCTCTACAACTTTAAAAGTAACTAGTAGTTGTTCCATTAACCAGAATCGAGAACCATGCTTTATAAATGCATTCTTTGATCAAATTAATTCATTGGTGGTGAAAACCAAACTTAAGGAGGACAGCAATCAAAAAATTCCAATTTAGTCTATCAAATGCTTTGTTCATATCAATCTTGAGGGCAAAAATAGACCTATTAGTCTTATGAGCAGAGTGCAGAGATTCATGAACTGTGATAACTCCATCTAAGATTGACTTGCCTTGGATAGAGCTTCCCTAGAATGGATCTATGATGTGGGGCAAAACATATCTCATTCTATTTGCAATGGCTTTAGTTAAGATCTTGTAAGAAACATTGCACAGACTGATTGGCCTGAAGTTAGTCATAGATTTAGGGGTTTGCTTCTTAGGAATTAGAGAAATAAAAATAGAGTTGAGACATTTTGGGATATGATTGTTTGCTTGGAATTCTTTGACAGCAAAAATTACATCCTCACTTACGATGTCCCAAAAATCTTGATAGAAACCATGAGGAAATCCATCGGGTCTTGGGGCTTTGTTTGGCTCCATGCTAAACAAGGCTTCCTTAATTTCCTCATCAGAAAATGGAGCTAGAATCTTAAGTTTTATATCCTCATTTATTATGCTAGGAATGGATTGCAATATAATATCTTTGGCCTCCTCATTGCATTGCGATTCTTGACCAAGGATATAATTGAAATAAGTTATTGCCTCCTTTCTGATTTCTATTAAGTCCTACGTAATAGAACCATTTGATTTTTTTAAAATTTTTATCTTGTTATTGCTTCTGTTTCTAAGCGTTGTGACGTGAAAAAACTTGAAATTTGAATATCCATATTTCAACCAAAGAGCCTTGATTTTTACCTCCAATATATTTCCTCACAGGCCAAAATGTTATGAAACTCTACTAGTTTTATCCGCTCCTCCTGCCTAGTAGTTTCGTAGTTTCATCAACATCACCATGTTGAATCCTCTGATAAATTATCTTAAAACTTTCAACAACCTATTTTTTATTTTCAAAGAGGTTCCCAAAGACCTCTTTGTTCCAAGTTCAAATCTTTTCTTTAAAAAACTTTAATTTTCTAGCAAGTTTAAAAGTTGCACTACCCCTGACAGGCTACTGCCACCACTAAATTAAGTTATCTCTAAAACTGGAATGTTTGATCCACATAGATTGAAATCTAAAAGGTTTCTTGAAGGACAGAGAGTTAGGGATCTCCAAAAAAATATGATTATGATCAAAGGTAATTTTAGGAAGGGCTTGCAAGGTAGAATCACCGAACAGATTTGTAGCCTCCTTTGATAGAAAAAACCTGTCAAGCCTTTCTTGAATGAGATGACACCCTATCCATCGATTTCTCCAGGTATAATTTGCTCCTCTAAGTTTTACATCCATCAACATGTTGAAGTTCACAAAGTCATTGAACTCATCCATGCTCCTGATAGGTGGTCCATTTCCACCCATTTTGTCTGAAGGGTAAAGAGGAGTGTTAAAATACCTAACCATAATCCAAGGGATATTATGGAATATTTCACTCAGATTGTCTAAGTACTCCCACAATGGAGATCTCCCTTGAATTGAAGTCAGGGCATAAATATTTGAAAGGATCCATGACTTGTTTTTGTTTATTTCCTTAAATAAAACACTAAGAACCATGTCATCTTTCTGGATAATGGTGCCTTCTACTATCCGGGGATACCACAAAGTCATAAGACCTCTAGAAGCTCCTCTGGCTAATTTGTGAACCATCTCCCCTTGATTCCAAATTTGCTACTTTTTTTGACTAAATCTCATAAGTTTTTGTTTCTTGCAACATTATAATAGTTGGATTCACTTGATTTCTTATTGCACTAATTTCCCTATGTTTGGGCAGGCCATTAAGGCCTCTCATGTTCCATGAGAGGAACTTCATTTAGATTGTTTGGTATTTCTTCCTCTCCCCATCCCTTGAGGGGGTTTTCCTAATTTTTTGTCTTCAGAATTCGGAATAACCTGTTAAAAAAAGGTTCTATGTTTTCCATTAGTAATATCATTATCAGTTTTAATTTTTTTATGCTTAGCATTTGATATTCTCCATCTTCTTTTTTCACTGCAAAAATCTATAGGAGACTTCACAGTGCTCCTTGTTTGTTTAGGACTAAACTGGGGTGAGGTAATTTATTGCAGAACTGAACTGCCATATTCCTTGGTCTGAAGAGTTTCACATATCTCCATCCCTACATCCAAATCTTCTTATTTTTCCTGTATTCCCTCGGTCTGCGAGAATACCCCTCAATAGGATTCACCTGGCTCCTAGTGATGATGTTAGGAAGATGAGATTTTTTATTTTCCAATGCCTCAACTTTCTTCTTAAGTTCTTCAACATTAGGGTTTGGCTTTGGGATGCCCACTAGGCTTGAAGTATTTTCAGCATTGGGGTTTAAGGATCCCGACTTGGATGGGGATTCTAGAGATCGAGCATTAGGGTTTGGCTTTGTGATGCCCATGGGGCTTATAGTAATTTCAGCATTAGGGTTTGACGATCCTGACTTAGATGGGTATTCTAGAGAGTTAGAAATGTTAGCCTGAAGGTTCTAGGCTTCCAGGTCTTTTGATAATCCTCCTACTCCCATATTGGATAGAATTGAAAATTTATTTGAAACTAGAGGATTGGAACTTACCTGAGTATTTTGGTTGGCAACAACCTATTATTTTCCTTTGTCTTGTTGGGACATTGCAACCTCTTTTCTTTTTTTGGTAGACATAGTTTACCTGATTGAAATCACCTCTACCAAGGAAACTCCTCAAATTTCCTCTATCTAGCATTTCCTGCTTCTGCTTTTCTCTATTGATTGTCAGGTTAGGGCACTGATTGCATATATGTCCTTGATTTTTGCATTCTACATAGAATTTCAATCTATTCTTGTATTCTACTGGCTATTTTTGATAATATTATCCATAATCTAGCTCCACAAACCTTGGCAATTCATTATCCAAATCAGCATTTATGCAGATTCATGTATAAGTCATCCTTGTCCTAGCCAAGGTCGCATGGTAAATGGAGATCAGGTCCCCTATAGTTATGGCTATGCCTTGCAGCCAATATTCATTGAAGAACTAGGTAGGTAGACTCGAGAGATGAACCCAAATAGGGGCAATGTTAATATTTTGCTTTTCAGGTTCAAAATATTTACCCCATCATCTGATAAAAATGCTCATTTTACCCAAAAACTAAGGACATCTTGTTAAAATGCAGTTAGCATCCTCCATATTGTGAAAATGGATAATGAAGAACCCTCCAGTTAGAGCTACCAACTCCAAGTTGCCTACTGATCACCATTTACCCATCGCCCAAGCCCTCATAGTCTCCATGTCTGGCCTACCTCCCAAAAACTTGCCTACCAGGGAGAATTCTTCCATTGAAAGAAAATGACTCATGGAACTTTCTGGGGCTGAAATTTTATTATTTACTGGAACTAGGGGTGGAAGAGAGATAACCTCATTTCATTTTCCTCTAAGAGTCTCAGCAAAATAAAACTACTTCTTGGGCCCCAAATTGTCCTTCATATCTTTTTTGTCGGGGTCTTTCTGAGTAGGGTTAGCCCCTACATGATGCCCACCTCCAAATTTGTTGTAGCCTGACTACATTCCTATGGATCCTCACTTGATCCTTGCTTGATGTCCCCACCCGCTCCTTCCATACCTGCTCTACCTCTGTCGCCTTGGCTAAGATTCCTGCCTAGAAAATTCAAACCCTCACTCCCGCTGCACCTGCTAAACCTCAGTTCACTCATTCCTGGTTCTTATTCCACTCTGGTATTGAACTCAAAGTGATATAATCAAATCATTTTCCTGATATGTTATCTTCTTTGGCACTTCATATTACTACTTTCTCACAATGCAACAATGAAACAATGCCAAATCTATTCACGTGAATGCCATAGCTAATTTTTTTTTTCAAATTATTTTTAAGTAATGAATTTTTTTACATCCAAGGCATGTCATGCACTTGAATTATAATGGGATATTTTGTTAGAAATAACTTAAGGGGACATCTACTAATATTAGAAGATAAATTATTTTTAAAATTACTGTACACATAATTAACAGAAAAATCAATACATACCTGGGTGAATTTCATAGATTTTGATATGTATAATGTTGATGGTGAAAAATATCTTCATGTTGCTTGTAATCATGGTGCTCTAGAGTTGTTGTGACATTGGTGCCTCTGGAGAATTTTATTCTTATTTTATTTTTTTTATATATTTTTTTGCAGTTGCCTTCATCATCCACACCACTAATTATCTTCGTTGTTCTTCCCCTAAGTGTTGCTACTCTAGCAGTGAATCTAGTCATGATCAGACATTAAATTGTAGGTAAATAACCAAATCACAACTACTATCAAAAATCGCGAGGTCTCTTTCTCCTCTAGGAGTCAATCTCGCAATGCACACCCAAAACATAACCAATAGTGTGTATGCTAAAAACTGTGATGGCAGGGAAATTTTTTCATGAAATTAAGTGCCATATCCTTGATGAAAATAGGCAGGGAACTTTGCTGCACATACATCTACAATGTATTCAATTTTATCCATTGAGGAATTTCTCTACAAGTGTGGACTTTTAAAAATTCCAGCATTGCAGCCATAGTTTACCATTTTTTTCATTTTAAATCTTCAGCCTGAGGCCTCTTCTGTTGGTGTTCCCATACAAGCTCTATTTTTTATTTGTATATCAACTGTGAGTATATCAACAAAATATTTTTATTTGCGAGAGATTTTTGTTCACCCAAATCCTCCCCCACTTAAATTGGTGATGCCCTCGTCACCAGTAATAGGTCATGTTGTGCAACAAGTCTGCAGCCCTCTGAACATAAAGTCCCATACTAATTAATAGGTACCCCAAATATAGGGAGAAGAAGTTTTAAAAATTTTGGGTATACAGTGGGTCTACAACTCTCTTCTCAAGGAAGGGTTGTTGTGCTAAAATTACATGTAACACAAGTTTTAAAGCAAAAATATATAAGATGAATGGATGCTAACATCATGTTGTGTTGTTATCCTCATCATGTTGTGCTAAAATTGCACGTAACACAAGTTCTAAAGCATAAATATATAATATGAATGGGTGCTCTGGTCTAGGTGGAACAAGCACCGGTGGGGTGAGTAAATATGTCTTAAGGGTTTCAAAATATTATTCACACTCCTTATCCCATAAAAAGGCATATCTTTCTTAAGTAGTCTAAGAAAGGGTTTACATTTATTTGCCAATTTATCAATAAAGCATTGGATGGACTGGAGCTTACCTTGTAGACTCCTTAGTTCTGTTAAATTTTTAGGTGGTGGCATATCAATGATAGCCTTAATCTTGGTAGGGTATATTTCTATTCCATACATGGACACTATAAACTCTAACAACTTTCTTGATTTTACTCCAAACATATATTTATCTGGATTCAATAATATTTTGTATTCACGGATTTTATGAAATATTCATCGTAAATCAAGGATATGATCTTCTCATTTTATAGATCAATCTATAATGTCATCCACATAATCATGTAGAATATCATACATCATATCATGAAATATGTATGTCATAGCTTGCTGGTAAGTTTCCCCTGCATTATTTAGACCGAAGAGGATCACTTTCCAACAAAAAGTTCCCCACGATGTTATAAATGTAGTTTTATGTTGATTTTCAAGTGCTATATAGATTTGATTATATCCTAAAAATCCATCCATAAGTGATAAAATTTCACATCCGATTGTGAAATCAATGATTTGATCCATATTAGGAAGGGGAAAGTAATGTTTGGGGCATGTAACATTGATGTCCCTAAAATCAGTACACACTCTGATTTTAATAGCCTCTTTTTTGGTTACAGGCACAAAATTGGATATCCAATCGGAATAATCTATGGCTTGAATAAAAGTTACATCCAAGAGTTTTTGTAATTCATTTTTAACCAACAAGGCTACTTTAGGATGCATTTTCCTAAGATTTTGTTTGACGAGTTTAGAATTAAGGTGAACCACTAAGTGGTGCATAACCACAAAAGGATCTAAGCCTGGCATATCGACGTATGTACAAGCAAATATGTCAGGGTATTCTGTGAGAAGTCTTGTATGTTTGGTTTGTTATTTATTTAAATTAGTCTCAATTTTAACTATACGAGGATTGCTTTCTGTTCTGATATTAATTTTTAATCTGACCTCTACGTCAATGTTTAGATCTCTTTTGAAATGAAGAGGAGTGGGTGAAACACCCATTTCATAAAGTTCTTCTAAAGATGAGTTAGATAATTCTTCCTGTGTAGTTGTTTGAATGTGGGCTATACATGGGATAGACCAATCAAAGCAGAACTCTTTTCTCATAATTTATTTATGAGGAATGTCATGAAAGACATCACCTTCTACACATTAATCTGAATTAACTATCATATCTGGATGTACCACTGATAACATATTGTAAGAAAACTCACAAACTTTCTTACATTCTTTTACTTGTTCTTGTTTTTCTAAGTATTCCTCATATTTTATAAGATGATCATATTAATTAAAAGGAAAAGGTTAGGTTTTTTAGGAGGTGTAGCCCACTGCATAGGGCATTCCATTCCTCTACTTCAATGGGTTCAAGTATCATATTTTCTAGGGAACCTAAACCTTTACCTTTGTATCCCATATTACACATTATTTGTTTAGATTTTATATGATTATTAGAAAAGAAGCATCGAACAAAACCATATTTGTCATAGGTAAAGCTCATTTACCTAATATTAATTTTGTCTAAAGCACATCCAATTCATCTTCATTAAAAGGAAAAGGTTGAGTTCTTGAGGAGGTGTAGCCTACTGCATCGGGCATGTCATTCCTCTACTTCAATGGGTTCAAGTACCCTATTTTCTAGGGAACCTAAACCTTTACCTTTGTATCCCATATTACACATCATTTTTTTAGATTTTATATAATTATTAGAAAAGAAGCATCAAACAAAACCATATTCGTAATAGGTAAAGCTCATTTACCTAATATTAATTTTGTTTAAAGCACATACAATACCAATGAAAGTATAACTTCCAACATGATAGATACTCCTTTGTTTCTGTGGTAACCCAGCTGTATGTGGGGATGGTGGTAGCTGAGACAAAATAATGGAATCTTGTACATAATAATCATCTAGTTTTATGGGCTCCAATACAGTAGATAAATCTTGTAAAACTTCATCTGTTTAACGATATGATGTAGAGGGATTATCCTTATCAAAAGGTTTTGATGATCCATAAGAGGGTGATGGTTTTGATTTAGGTAGAGAAGTTTTAGAGGCTTTAGGTTCTACTGATGAGAGAGCATGACAAAAGGACATATTGATAGGTTCTACCATTGCACACATTTTGAATGGCCTAGGATCACCATGAATGGTGACCAACAAGTTCTTAAATTCAAATTTAACACATTGATGCAAAGTAGAGGGGAATTATCTCATGGAATTGATCCAAGGATATCCCAAAAGTATGTTATATTATGTTGGGCATGATACAACAAATATGGATGTGTCTAAAATACTAGGACCAACTTGTAGTGGAATGGAGATCACACCACAAGCCTCTTGTGTTTCATCATTGAAAGATTTAATAATCATTTCAGTTTATCTCAAATATTCTTTCTTAAATCCAAATATTTGGAAGAAGTCATAGGTGGATATGTTTAGGGATGAACCATTATCAATTAACACTCTTTTGATGCAAACATCCCCAATTAAAGTTTTTATATAAATAGGATTATCTCTAAACATACTTTGGGGAGGAATGTCTTTATCATGGAAATCAATGTAGTTGGTTTCATGAAAAGCTACAACGTCTACAATAGTTGTTGGATCTATATCTTGAGGTACCATAATTTGGCTTAAAGTATTCATTAATTCCTCTCTATGGATGGTTGAAGTTCTAAGAAGGTCTAACAGGGAAATCCTAGTTGTTGTATTAGCTAATTGATCATTGATATAAAATGGATTCTTTTATTGGGATATAATTATGTTATTTCCCTTATGAGGTAATTTTAGAACAACAGATGATGGATCAACTGAAGAACACAAGCTTATACTGAGAGAGAGGGTAAATAGTATAATATCACTTTTTACTTTTCTTTTCCAAATAGTATTATCCAATACAATCAATAGAAATATCAATAGTAGTAACCAAAGCAATGCACAAATCATCACACACAATAGAGATACCAATTTAATGTGGTTCACCCAATGTGGGCTACTCCATAGAGAAAATATTTCACTAATATTTTCTCAAAAAATCTCTTGGGAATCCTTTCCCTATTACAATGTTTATGGACCTTTGTCCAAAGGAGACACCAATCCCTTAATCAAGTTTATGGATCTCTATCCACAGGAGACACCAATCTCCTTAGCTAGTTCATGGATCTCTATCCATAGGAGAACTCCTTTCTCCTCTACTCTGGTTGGTGATCTTCTAGAAGAACTACTACCTCCACTACATTGGCTAATAGATATCTATCCATTGAAGACTCCTCTCCTCACTCAAAATATTCGTTATCACTGGCCTGGCTAATGGACCTCTATCCACTGGATACTGTCATCCTCTATATTTTATCACCTCCAAAGCTTGCTCTCAGATCTATCTCAAATTTACACTAAACATAGTCCTTCGATCAAGCACAAATCTGTACTCAATCTCTGTCCTCAAATATGCACTAAACATAGTCCTTCGGTCTAGCACAAATCTGTCCTCAATCTTTATCCTCAAATATTCACTAAAAATAGTCCTTTGGTCTAGCATAAATATATCCTCAATCTCTGTCCTCAAATATGTACTAAACATATTCCTTCGGTCTAGCACAAGTCTATCCTCGAAATTTTTCCTCAAAAATGTATTGTAAGCTTCCACAAGATCTCACACCAATCTATCCACAAGTCTTCTCAAATAATTACCTCAAATCTACTCAACAAGTTCTCACTAGAACTTGTCCAATCTGCTCAACAAGTTTTCTCAAAGACTTACCACAAATATGCTCAAAAAATCCTCACTAGAACTTGCCCTATCTCATAGAAACATATAGAGAATTTTTAGAGACTCAATATGCTTCACACTCACAACAATGCTCAACCACTTTCACACTCTCTTTTTACCACAGAAACATATAGAGAATTGTTAGAGACTCAATATGCTTCACACTCGCAAAAACTCACTCACTTTCACTGTTTATTTTTACCACAAAAACATATAGAGAATTGTTAGAGACTCAATATGCTTCACACTTGCAAAAACTCAATCACTTTCACTCTTTATTTTTACCACAAAAACATATAGATAATTGTTAGAGACTCAATATGTTTCACACTCATAAACACTCAATCACTTTCAACCTCTTTTTCAAATCAATTTAGGATATAGAACAATTTGTTTCATAGAATTTAAAACTATCACTTCAACACTTCTACTTGACTAGGATCAATCAACTTCACTCAATCAATCACTCAATAAAACACTTATTGCTTACAAACCCTAGTTCAAGCATATGAATCATTCACTCAATTATTTCCAACAATGCTTATCAAACAATCTCACATAACAATGATACTCATGATCTTGCACAAACTCTAGTTCAAGATAGTTCTCAACTTCACATAACAATGATACTCGTGTTCTTTGCATAAATTCTAATTCAATATAGTTTACGATTTCTTACTCAATCTTTCACCAATCAATTATGTAAAGACTCACTCAACAATGCTTATCAAACAAGGTTTTTATCATCAACTCTCACTCAAATAAACCTTTACCAATAAAACTCAAAAATGCTTATCACACAATCCTTTTCACTCCAACTTATCATTCATAACATCCAAAAATCACTCACAAAGATAATGTGCCCTTACCTACTTTTGAAGAATATTTGACTTCAACCACCTGTTTCAATCACAATAAGATTTTTGCCAATTTCAAAGGTTAGAAAACAAAAATCTTTCCTCAATAATTTCTTCAAAATATTTCACCATACATAAATTAGCAAAATTAAATTACACCTTATCTCCTTTAAAATAGATCTCCTTTTTAATTAATTTTTCATTCTATAAATACTTTACATACCCTTATCACTCCAATTTATTCAAAGAAAAAAATAATACCTTTATTATTTTTACTACGCTATGTCTTACAAACCCTTAGACCAAAGACCTTTTAAATTTAAAAAAAAGAAAAACCTTGTAACACCCGAGATCTTATACCAAGGCACATTTTTTGAAAAAAATAATCTCTTTATTATTTTTACTACCCTATGTCTTGCAAACCCTTAGACCAAAGACCTTTTAAATTTTAAAAAGAAAAACCTTATAACTCCCGAGATCTTATACCAAGGCACATTTCAATTAAATTCCAACCAAAGACTCACCTTCATAAATCAAAAGCACTACCCTTTTTAATTAAATTCCAACCAAAGACTCACCTTCATAAATCAAAAGCACTACCCTTTTTAATTAAATTCCAACCAAAGACTCACCTTCATAAATCAAACCTCTTGTCCTTGCAATATTTAGCGCAGCCTCCCAACACCATGTGTAACCACTTCAGATGCCTTATTATATAGAACTAAAAGCACCCATTATGATTAAGTTTCCATCATGATATTTCCAAACCCAAACAAAACTTTACACAAAATGGTGTCGGTAAGATTCGAACCGCGCACCTCCTCCAACACGACCTAGCTCAACTGAAACTGCTACCTCAGCTATCCACGGATTTGAAATAAGACATGTGGCACTTGTTAATTAAAACTTTAGGTATTTTTGTTAGTCATAAAATACGCTATTTCCTTCCAATCTTTGCGAGGTGCATGTTCTACTGTTGCCATGTTGTAGGGTATATGAACTATGAGCTCAAATCGTTAATTTTACCTTTGTCTTTTCGCGTGAAATGAATCATGCTTTTTTGGAATCTTTTTGATCGCATCTGTCACAGTTTTATTACAACATTCACCCGAAAATTAAAACGTGGTCGATTTAATTTTTTTTTTTTGCAAGCCTTATGCTACTTTTTATATAAGGTTGAACTTTTCAATAAATACATCGACGCCTTATGATTTGAGTCATTTCTCCAAGCGCTCGTCAGCTGCCTCTATGCACTCGTTGATGCATTAGATATGTTGGACCATCACCCATTAAACTTTAGGATAAAAATATATTTAAACATTTAATTTTAAATTATTTAAATTTTTAAATAATTTAAGTATTAAATAGTTTAAATCTTTTCATCCCTTTTTTAACCATGGTTTTAACTTTGACCTTAAATTTTCCTATACTTCGAACTCACATAACTTTGGAGAGAACCTTACTTTGTATTTATTTTTGACATCAATGACAAAGGAGGATATTTTCAACAATATCCCCCTTTGTCATTGATGGCAACCCAATTACCTTTTACCATTTCCTTAACCTTTTTCTATTCTGCTCCTCCTGATAAACTGCTCCCCCTGATTGAATGCTCTCCCCCTAACTCAAATATCTTCCCCTTTGACATCAATGGCAACATGCCACCTTTGGGACTTGGGGCTAAAGATAAGTATCTTAGCTTGGCCTCTATCCCGCCTCCTCTTTTGAGGTGGTCAATTTTGGGGTGGGAGTATATATACAACCAACATACACTGCTCTTGATGCAGGAGCATCCGACGACAGTAGAGCAATCTTGCATCTTCCAAAACTTTTTGTTTCAAATTTTTCTAAGTACTTTTCTTCAGTTTTTCCCAAGGGGGAAGTTTTTGTAAAGCAAGGGGGAAGGGGTCGCGAAATCGTGACCTCAAAAGCTGCGACATGGCAAGGGCAAGTTTCGTCGCGATATCGCGACGATATTTCAGAACAAGGCGTAGGGGGGAGTCCTGTCGCGATATCGCGACCAGTTAAAAGCTGCCACGTGGCATGATTTCGAGACAGCTTCAAAAGCTAAAGCAAGGCGGAGAACAAAGCAAAGGACTTCGGCAAAGTGAAGGCAGAGGGGGGGGTCACGAAATCGCGACCCCAAGGGGCTACGGCAAGGCGAAGGCAGGGGGGTCACGAAATCGTGACCCCAAAGGGCTACGACAAAGAGGAGGCGCTTTTGGTCGCGATATCGTGACATGTCACGATTTCGTGACCTGTCGCGATATCGCGGCCAGGTGAAGGCACAACCAAAAGTGAACAAGCGGACGGCCAGGCAAGGCCAAATTTGACACGTGGACAGCCACGTGTATCAAGACAGTTGTGAGGGGCACGTGTATTAAAGATATTGCGACAAGAAGAAGGCATAGCCAAATATGCACGCGGACGGCCAGGGAAAATCGAATTAAACACGCGGACAACTACGTGTATTAAAACAAAGATGAGGGCCACGACCGCGCATATTTTTAATTTTTGGCAAAACAACAGATACAGGCGATGGACATTATGGATGAGACAACGGTGCAGAAGAACAATCTGACCAAGACGGCGGTTGTAGGTCAAGGGAGGTCATTAATGCGAGCTTCATGGTGGATCGGGCAGTTGCCCATTTATGGCAAAAAATTTGAAAACTCGATCGGGGGAAAACAAACTTGAAATTTTGGTTAGGCGGGGGCATTAATTGCCTAGAGGGTCGAGGCCTCGATAAAAACTCGAGAATTGTAAGGGAAAGGGATGGTGAGTTCGGGATTGAGAGGGAAAAGAAATATGCCTGGAAACGGTAATGTAAGACTGTGTTAAGCTATTTGCAAAAAATTAATTTGAAGTTCTGTTGTGTGAATCTCGGCTTGCCATCAAGTGGTATCAGAGCGGGAGCTCCTGAGCGTGTAACAGATCATCGAAAGAGAGGCAGTTACACCAGGATCTATGGAAGGATTTGTAAGGGAAGAAAGAAAAAATGCCTCCACGAAGAAACCATGGTGGAGTAGGAAATGTGGTGCCGGTCGAAGACTTCCGAGCCTTGCAGAGACAAGTTCAAGCCCTGCAAGAGGAGCTACGTAGAAGGCACGAGCCCGAAAGGGATGAGGGAAGTGAAGACGAAGTTGATGAAGAAGAAGACCAGTCTGAGGAAGAAGAAGAGGTTGTGGATCCTGCACAAGCCAGGTTGTACAAGGCCATCTCTCAGATTGGAAAGCAACCAAAAATGGAGGTTTCTACATACTCGAGAAACCTAAATCCAGAAGAGGTGATTGACTGGATAAATGATTTAGAAGAATATTTCGAATATGAGGAGGTTGAAGACCCTAATCGGGTCAGATTTGCTAAGACCAAGTTGAAGGGTCATGCCAACATTTGGTGGAGGGGAATACAGTTGGAGAGGAATAGAAGAGGGAAGGAGAGAATAACAAGATGGGATAGAATGGTGGAAAAGCTGAAAAGACAGTTTATTCCGACAGATTACGAGTTGGATCTGCTAAGGAAAATGCAGAGTTTGAGACAGGACAAACAAAAGCTGTCCAAGAATACACCGAGGAGTTTTACAAGATCTCTATTAGAACTCGGACATTTAGAGGTAAACAAAGAAAAGGTAGCCCGTTATATCAATGGGTTGAGACTCGGTATCCAAGAAGAGCCGAGCCTAGTTCGGGTAAGCACCATTGAGGATGCTTACCAGTTTGCCTTAAAGGTGGAAGAAAAACTGAATAGGCGGTTTGAAGGCAAGCAAAGAGGAAGGGGCCGTGGTGGAAGAACTGGTGGGAGAACCAGTGGAGAAAAATATAAAGATCTGAAGAAGACTGGTGAAGCCAGTAGCAACCAGGATCAAAGGGAAGAGGATGTTTATCAGCCCCGTGATCAGAACAGCTACCCAAGAGGACGGGGTGGATCTGGACGAGGGTTTGGAAGAGGAGTATTTCATGGGACATGTTTCCACTGTGGTGAAGAAGGACATCGGGCATTTGAGTGTCCACAACACCGAGAAAGGATGAACAAGAGGCCTGAGGGTCCAGCCAGGGCTGCTGTGGTAGAGGAAGATGCTGAGTCTGAACATTCTGAAGAAGCGGAGAGAGGGGAAGCAATGATCATAAGGAGAGTCCTGTTGAATGAGGAGAAGGACACAGATCAGAGAAGAAGTTTATTCCGCACAAGGTGTAAATGCACGGGCAAGATTTGCAATATTATTATTGATAATGGTAGCACGGATAACCTGGTTTCAGAAGAAATGGTTACCAAGCTACAGTTAGAGAGGAAGAAGCACCCGCATCCATATCGGGTCGCATGGCTACAGAAGGACCATAGGGCCTTGGTCAATGAGCAGTGCTCCATTAAATTTAATATTGGGAATTATTGTGATGAGGTCCTGTGCGACATCCTGCCTATGGATGCTTGCCATATGTTGCTGGGAAGGCCCTGGCAGTTCGATCGGAGTGCAGTGCATGACGGCCGTGCCAACACCTACTCATTGACGAAGAATGGCGTGCGCCATAAGCTGAAACCCTTAAAGGAAGCGGATGAAAAGGTGTGTAACAGCTCCAAAATCTGTTTAGTTGAAGGGAGAAAGTTTATGGATGGTTTGAAGCATGAACATTTATGTTATGCAATAATTTCGAGAGTTAGGGAGAAGGAATGCCAAGATACCCCAACAGAAGTCCTAGATCTGTTGGAGGAATTTCCAGATATTGTGTCTGATAATGTGCCTGAGGGTTTACCCCGATAAGGAAAATCAGCCACCATATAGATTTGGTGCCAGGATCGAGCTTGCCAAATAAAGTTGCACACAGGATGACGCCTGTAGAGACTGAGGAGTTAAACAGGCAGGTCCAGGAGTTACTGGAGAAGGGATTGATTCGAGAAAGTTTGAGCCCATGCACAGTACCTGCAGTGCTGGCGCCAAAGAAGGATGGAGAATGGAGAATGTGTACAGATTCACGGGCCATCAACAAAATCACTATCAAATACAGATTCCCATTGCCAAGGATGGATGATATCATGGACTATTTAAGTGGAGCTGAGTACTTCACGAAGATTGACCTGAAAAGTGGTTATCATCAGATCCATATCCGAGAAGGAGATGAGTGGAAGACAACCTTCAAGACAAGAGAGGGCTTGTATGAGTGGTTGGTCATGCCATTTGGGCTGTCCAATGCACCAAGTACCTTCATGCGGCTGATGAATGAAGTACTGAAAGAGTTTCTGGGAAAGTTTGTCATTGTTTATTTAGATGATATATTAATATTCAGCAGAACCCTGGAGGAACACCTGATGCATATCAGGAGGGTTTTTGAAAAGCTGCGGGAGGAGCAGTTATTAATAAATCTGAAAAAGTGTAATTTTGTCAAGAAAGAGTTAGTATACCTGGGGTTTGTAATCTCAATAGAAGGTCTGAAAATGGACCCAGAGAAGGTGAGAGCCATCATCGAATGGCCTACCCCAAGAAGCACAACAGAGGTAAGATCATTTCATGGTCTAGCCAGCTTTTACAGGAAGTTCATAAAGAACTTCAGCAACATTTGTGCACCTCTCACAGAAACAATGAGAGGGGATAAAAAAGAGTTCAAGTGGACATTAGGGGCTGAAAGGAGCTTTGATGCATTAAAGAAAAAGGTCACAGAACAACCTGTTTTGGCACTCCCAGACTTTAACAAGGTATTTCAGGTGGACTGTGATGCCAGTGGCAGTGCAATAGGGGCTGTACTGAGTCAAGAAGGCAGACCTGTTGCTTATTTCAGTGAGAAGCTAAATGATGCTCGAAAAAAGTATTCAGTTTATGACCAGGAATTTTATGCTATAGTTCAGGCTCTGAAGAAGTGGAGACACTATTTATTGCCAAAGGAGTTTGTTCTATTTACTGATCATCAGGCTTTACAGTACATTAACAGTCAAACAAAACTGAATCAAAGGCACATGAAGTGGGTGGAGTTCCTCCAAAGCTATACCTTTGTGCTGAAGCACAGAAGCGAGAAATCAAACAGAGTTGCAGATGCCTTAAGTAGAAGGCAGAATTTACTGATTAAAATGACAGTGGAAGTAGTGGGATTTGAAGAACTGAAGGGTTTGTACCCTGAAGATCCGGATTTTGCGAAGCCTGGACGGCTTGCTTGACACCTATTACTGTGGACAGGACAAGATGGTTGGATTTTCTAATCCAAGATGGAATGTTGTTCAGAGGAAGTAAATTATGCATTCCAAGGAGTTCCATGCGGGAAAACTTAGTCAAGGAGAAACACAGCGGGGGACTGGCCGGACATTTTGGCCGGGATAAGACAATTGCCCTGGTGAGTGAAAATTACTATTGGCCGCAGCTACAACAAGATGTGAAAAAGTTTGTACAGAGTTGTAGAATATGCCAGATGGCAAAGGGCAGAAGACAGAACACGGGATTGTATCAGCCGTTACCAGTACCTGAGCGGCCATGGGAGGACGTCAGCATGGACTTCGTCCTCGGATTGCCAAGAACACAGAGGGGAAATGACTCTGTATTTGTAGTAGTTGACAGATTTTCCAAGATGGCACACTTTATCCCATGCCAGAAAACAAGTGATGCAGTTCACATTGCAGGGCTATTTTTCAAGGAAGTGGTACGACTTCACGGTCTACCGAAGAGCATTGTTTCTGACAGAGATACAAAATTTGTTGGTTATTTCTAGAGAACTTTGTGGAAGAAGTTGAAGACAGATCTGAAGTTCAGTTTTGCATACCACCCACAGACTGATGGACAGACAGAGGTGGTAAATAGAAGCCTGGGTAATTTACTGAGATGCTTGATAGCAGATCAACCCAAGGGATGGGATTTAGTTTTATCGTAGGCAAAATTTGCGTATAACAATTCAGTCAATAAGAGCACAAATAAATCTCCATTCCAGATAATATATGGAAACAGCCCGAGAAATGTGTCTGAACTGAGAAAGTTGGATAAGAGAGAAAAGTGCAGTGCCGAGGCAGAAGAATTTGCGAAACATATGAAAAGTCTGCATGAAGAAGTAAGGAAACAAATTATAAAAATGAATACTCAATATAAGACAAGGGCAGACCAGAAGCGGCGGTTCAAAGAGTTCGAAGTAGGAGATGAGGTCATGGTCCATCTCAGGAAGGAGAGATTTCCTGCCAAGACTTATAACAAATTGAAGATGAAGAAGTTTGGGCCATGCAGAATACTGGGAAAACGGGAGTCAGGCAATGCATATGAAGTGGAATTGCCGAGTTGGCTTGACATTTCACCTATTTTTAACATTTCAGATTTAGTGGAATATCATGAGGGAGAAAATACAGAGGTACCAAGTACGGAATTTTGGCAAATTCCAGCATCTAATCCAACCACAGACGAGGTCGAGGAAATATTAGACGCTCGTGAAGGCAGAAGCACCAGAAACAAACAGTATTCTGAATATTTGATAAAGTGGAAGGGCAGACCTGTTGAAGATGCAACTTGGTTGTCAAAAATGGAGGTTGACCGCCTGGGTCTTCCCCTAACAAAACAGAAGTGAGGATCACTTTTAATTTACCCCGGGTGTCTGATGCAGGAGCATCCGGCGACAGTAGAGCAATCTTGCATCTTCCAAAACTTTTTGTTTCAAATTTTTCTAAGTACTTTTCTTCAATTTTTCCCAAGGGGGAAGTTTTTGTAAAGCAAGGGGGAAGGGGTCACGAAATCGTGACCTCAAAAGCTACGACATGGCAAGGGCAAGTTTCATCGCGATATCGCGACGTCGCGATATCGCGACGATATTTCAGAACAAGGCGTAGGGGGGAGTCCTGTCGCGATATCGCGATATCATGACCAGTTAAAAGCTGCCACGTGGCATGATTTCGAGACAGCTTCAAAAGCTAAAGCAAGGTGGAGAACAAAGCAAAGGACTTCGACAAAGTGAAGGCAGAGGGGGGGGTCACGAAATCGTGACATGTCACAAAATCATGACCCCAAGGGGCTACGGCAAGGCGAAGGCAAGGGGGTCACGAAATCGTGACCCCAAAGGGCTACGACAAAGAGGAGGCACTTTTGGTCGCGATATCATGACATGTCACGATTTCGCGGCCAGGTGAAGGCACAGCCAAAAGTGAACAAGCGGACGGCCAGGCAAGGCCAAATTTGACACGTGGACAGCCACGTGTATCAAGACAGTTGTGAGGGGCACGTGTATTAAAGATATTGCGACAAGAAGAAGGCATAGCCAAATATGCACGTGGACGGCCAGGGAAAATCGAATTAAACATGTGGACAGCTACGTGTATTAAAACAAAGATGAGGGCCACGTCCGCGCATATTTTTAATTTTTGGCAAAACAACAGATACAGGCGATGGACATTATGGATGAGACAGTGGTGCAGAAGAACAATCTGACCAAGACGACGGTTGCAGGTCAAGGGAGGTCATTAATGCGAGCTTCATGGTGGATCGGGCAGTTGCCCATTTATGGCAAAAAATTTGAAAACTCGGTCGGGGGGAAAACAAACTTGAAATTTTGGTTAGGCGGGGGCATTAATTGCCTAGAGGGTCGAGGCCTCGATAAAAACTCGAGAATTGTAAGGGAAAGGGATGGTGAGTTCGGGATTGAGAGGGAAAAGAAATATGCCTGGAAATGGTAATGTAAGACTGTGTTAAGCTATTTGCAGAAAATTAATTTGAAGTTCTGTTGTGTGAATCTCGGCTTGCCATCAGCTCTTTATTTTTGTCCATCTTCTTTTTCCATACCTTTGAAGTCATTTTCAACAATTTCCCCCTTTGTCATTGATGGAAACTCAATTACCTTTTACCATTTCCTTAACCTTTTTCTATTCTGCTCCCCTTGATAAACTGCTCCCCCTGATTGAATGCTCTCCCCCTAACTCAAATCTCTTCCCCTTTGACATCAATGGCAACATGCCACCTTTGGGACTTGGGGCTAAATATAAGTATCTTAGCTTGGCCTCTCCCCACCTCCTCTTTTGAGGTGGTCAATTATGGGGTGGGAGTATATATACTCCCAACATACACTGCTCTTTATTTTTGTCCATCTTCTTTTTCCATACCTTTGAATTCATACCCTTTTGAACCTTTTGAGAATCCTCTTTCTTGCCTATCCTTGGAAGATCTAGAAATTTTGTTCTACACCACCTTGCTATATGCCCAATAATATTGCACTTGTAGCACTTAATACTAGAACTCCTTGAAGGTTCAAATATCTTGTAGTTCCTCATGGTGAAGCCATATCCATTCCTATCATGAATCCTATAATTTTCTGCCTTGTGATCAAACTGATTATAAGAGTAACAATGCCCTTGAAAGTGATGCTTGTTTCTAAATTTTCCATATTTCATACTTTCATGTATCCTACAATGTGTAGCCTTGTACCCAAACTTGTGACATGAGAAGCATCGTCCATTCAAGAAACCTTGCCTTGACTCCATTGGTCTCTTAGTCTCTTCTTCCCTATGTTGTTTCCTATTCCATATGTTTCTCATTTGTGCATTGTTCCTTTTCCTGTTGATCTTTCTATTTTCTAACTTATCCTTAGAAGTCTCACTTTCTCTTATACTTTATTTTTTGAGGCTTCTTCTTCTTTGGTGTTTGATCTTGACTCTACTTTTTCTGCTTCTTGTTTCCCTTGTTCTTCTTCAAAACTAAAACCTATTTTTGTTACTAATTATCTTTGTGCATTGATAACCCTGTCTAGAGATTTTGAAATTTTCTAAAACTTGTGTAGCTTATCCTTAGAGTATTTTGCTTCCATCCTTAGTCAAACTATCTCATGTTCTAATATTTCACACTCTATATCTTTTATCTTTAACTTTTTAGCCATACCTTATTCCATTTTCCTTGCCTCTTCAACCTTGATTTTGAAGTTAGTGAGCTCTTGTAGAAAATTTGCTTTTGCTTTCTCATATTCTTGAGCTTGAACCCTTAATCCCGAGTTCTCCCTTTTTAATTCCTCGAGATCAACAATAAGTCTTTCACATTTTAGCTATTTTATCTTTGATTGTTCAACCATACATTTTTCAAATCTCCTTGCATTTTCAACCTTGTCTTTCAAGTCAGAGAGATATTGTAGGAGATTTGTCTTACATTCCTCATCCTCTTGTATTTGAGTGTTTAATTCAAAGTTTTCCGTTTTCAACTCAACAAGTTCCTTAAGATTAGCTTTCTACTTTTATTTTTCTAAATTTCTCTCCTTTATTTGGTCTTCAATAGGGGCATTTTCTTCTATTATTGAAAGTAGAGTTTCTTCTTCATACATGTTTTGATTGTCCTGGTTATCTTTTCTGAACCATCCTATAGGACTTCAGTTATGAAAGTATCATCTTCACATTCACCGCTACTAAACCCATTGCAATAACCTACATCATGACTGAGTTGACCACAAACAAAACATTATTCACCTTCTTGTGGACAATAAGCTACATGGTGACTTGTATTCCTACATTTGGTACAAAACTTTATCAATTTAACCTTTTCTCCACTGCTTGATTCATATCTTGAATCTATTTATATTTTTCCTCTCAAAACAACATCAAATTCATCTTCATTTTCTTTCATGACCATCTATGTTCTTTTATTCTTGTATCTCATGGTTCTACTTTTATCTTTCTTTGCCATTTGTGTTCTTGTAATATATTCCTTCAATATGTTAAACCTTTTTTGAAGGAACCTGATCTTATACTAATTTAAGAACACAAGCTTATACTGAGAGGGGGCGAGGGGTGAACAATATAAGACCACTTTTTTTTTTCTTTTAAAAATAGTATTATCCAATATAATCAATGGCAATATCAATAGTAGTAACCAAAGCAATGCATAAATTATCACATAGAATAGATACATCAATTTAACATGGTTCACCCAACGTGGGCTACTCCACAAAGAAAATATTTCACTAATATTTTCTCAACAAATATCTTGGGAATCCTTTCCCTATTAAAATGTTTATGGACCTCTATCCAAAGGATACACCAATATTATAATCAATTTCATGGATCTCTATCCATAGGAGACACCAATCTCCTTAGTTGGTTTGTGGATCTCTATCCATAGGAGAACTCCTTTCTCCTTTGCTCTAGTTGGTGATCTTCTAGAAGAACTGCTACCTCCACTACATTGGCTAATGGATCTCTATCCACTGCAGACTCTTGTTCTCACTCAAAAGACCTATCCTCACTTCTCTAGATGATGGACCTCTATCCACTGGAGACTGTCATCCTCTATACTCTGTCACCTCCAAAGCTTACTCTTAGCTCTATCTCAAATTTTTACTAAACACAGTCCTTAAGTCTAGCACAAATCTATCATCAATATCTATCCTCAAATCTACACTAAACACAATCCTTCGATCTAGCACAAATCTATCTTCAATATCTATCTTCAAATCTGCACTAAATAAAGTCCTTCGGTCTAGCATAAATTTATCCTCAATCTCTGTCCTCAAATCTGCACTAAACACAGTCCTCCGGTCTAGCACAAATCTATCCTCAATATCTATCCTCAAATATGTATTGTAAGCTTCCATAAAATCTCACATCAATTTGTCCATAATTTTTCTCAAAGACTTACCTCAAATCTGCTCAACAAGTTCTCACTAGAACTTGTTTAATCTGCTCAACAAGTCTTCACAAAGACTTACCACAAATATGCTCAACAAGTCCTCACTAGAACTTGCCCAATATCATAGAAACATATAGATAATTGTTAGATACTCAATATGCTTCACACTCACAACAATGCTCAATCACTTTCACTCTCTCTCTTTTTACCACAAAAACATATAGAGAATTTTTAGAGACTCAATATGCTTCACACTCACAAACACTCAATCACTTTCACTCTTTTTTTTTACCACATAAACATATAAAAAAAATTTAGAGACTCAATATGTTTCACACTCATAAACACTCAATCACTTTCAACCTCTTTCTCAAATCAATTTAGGATATAGAACAATTTGTTTCACAGAATTTAGAACTACCACTTTAACACTTCTACTTGACTAGGCTCAATCAACTTCACTCAATCAATCACTCAATAAAACACTCCTTGCTTACAAACCCTAGTCCAAGCATATGAATCATTCACTCAATTATTTCCAACAATGCTTATCAAACAATCTCACATAAAAATGATACTCATTATCTTGCACAAACTCTAGTTCAAGATAGTTCGCAACTTCACATAACAATGATACTCATGTTCTTTGCATGAACTCTAATTCAAGATAGTTCACAAGTTCTTACTCAAGCTTTAACTAATCAAGTATGTAAAAACTCACTCAAAAATGCTTATCAAACAATCCTTTTCACTTCAACTTAGCATTCATAACATCCAACAATCACTCTGTTGAGTTGTGTTTTCACCCAGTTGTGAAAGCACACTCTCCGGTAGGATCTGAGTCCCAAAATCCTCTGCTTGCAAAGAAAATAACTTTCTCCAAGGTTCCTGTTATGTTTAAATGATGTTGTTCAAATGAAATGCCAGGAATGTCTTAGGGTTTGCAAGTGGATGTTAACAAGGGGCATCGATGGTTTATTTAATTTGAATTTCTAGTGGACTCAAAGTGAACAAACCTATTCTAATCTTCAGTTCGATGGATTTTCAGTTGCTTATTCAAATACAAGTAATTAAACCGCATGAAATAAAGTAAGGGTTTGAAAAATAAAACAAAGTAAAAGGAAATAAAACTAACTACAGTTCGAATGTTGTCATCAACTCGATGAAATCGAAGATATTGAGGTTTTATGCATGCAACCTAACCTAATGAACCTGCAAATTCGCACAATCTAAATAAATTAGGTGCTGGTTTCTAGGGTTTCTCATCGTAATTCCAGATTTAGGCATTCGCATGAAGCAACCAAGCACACTTGCATTAAACTTCACCTAAAAGCCTTAGAAATCTGGAATGAATGATAAAACATTAAATCATGCATGCACAAAATGACTCCTTCTTTCTCATCAATGAGATGCCAATACTCTGTATTTCGTATTAAATGATGTATCAATTACATTTACAGATTGTTCCAGGCATAAATGTTCCAGAACAAAAAGAAGGAAATTGCCCAAGTGCAGGCCCAAAATGGCATAAAGCCTTTGTCTCTGCAACTCTGCAAGCAGCAATTTCCAACCCCCTTTCTTTCAATCTGCGCTTTTGATTTTATACTAACCGAAATGGCTCTTCGATTCCCTTTGTCGCTTCGTTTCACCTTCCTGCAAGTGACCTTTCAAATTCCCGCTTTTTCCTTACTTTCAATTCATGCTGGATGCCCAAACGTGCGAAATCTTCCATTGCATGTAACGTTCCTACAATTTCGACACCTGTACGCCACGTGTCCTACGTTTTCTATGCCTTCTGTAACGTTTTCCTGTGCAAATCATGACAAAAACTGCAAGCGGCCTGTTCACCTTCTTAGCCGTGAAAACGCGACATGTCGCGAAATCGCGACATGTCGCGATATCGCGACGCCTTCCTCGCCCGTGCGCCCTCGGTAGCTACTTGTAGCGATATCGCTACCACTTCTATTCTGAGCCTTCATTCCACAATACCTTATGCGAAATCGCTACCACTTTTGCCTTCGGACCTTCTTTGCAAATGTCGCGGATATCGCTACCGCTTTTGCCATCGGACCTTTATGTCGCTTTTCGATATCGCGACGTTTTTACACTTGGCTCTCTCGCCAAAAACTGTTGCGATATTGCTACTGCTTTTGCCTTCGGACCTTTATGTCGCTTTCGCGATATCCGACGACTTTTTCACCTTCGGCTCTCTCAAAGTCGCGATATCGCTACCCTTCCTTCGACCTTTTCGGATCGCTTCACCTTCCTTCTTCAAGTCGCGAATCGCTACCGCTTCCCTTCGGACCTCTTTGGAAACTTTAAGTCGCGAAATCAGGACCATTATCACTCTCTTGCCTTCTTTCAACAAACTCTCGCGATATCGCTACCGCTTCCCCTTCGGACCTCTTCGACAACTTTACGTCATGAAATCGTGACCATTTCTTCGTCCGTACACTTTAGCTGCAATCGGTCACAAAATCGCGACGCCTTTCCGCTTCGAGTCCCTTCACTGTTTCCTGTCGCGATATCGCGACGTTTTTCCGCTTTCGTACACTTTGCCAAAACACGTCACGAAATCGTGACACTTTTCATCATCCGTACGCTTCGGCAAAACACGTCGCGAAATCGTGACCATTTTCATTCTTTTCCAGCGGCATGTCGCGATTTCGCGACACCTTCTCTTTTCTTCTCATGTTGCGTTTTCCCCCTTTTCTTTTCTTCTCGACATGTCGCGATTTCGCTACACCCTTTCACTCTTTTCCAGCGATATGTCGCGATTTCGCGACAACTTTCAATTTTTCTTTTCTTTCTCCTTTTCGGCAGCGATGGAGCTACATGTCGCGATTTCGCGACACTTTCCTATTTTCGGCAGCGATGGCGCGACAAGTCGCGATTTCGCGACATGTCGCGATTTCGCGACACTTTCAACACTTATGCATTTTTTCTCTTTTCTTCAATTTTAGCATCTGGGTCACCGAGATTCTTCTCTGCAAGCCTGCCAAAAGGTGGGTCCCCAATTTTGGGGTGTGTTGTGGATCAACCACAACAAATGGCGACTCTACTGTCAAATGCTCTTGAGCATTTTAGTAAGAACCCAACCTGAAACATATCACAAACTCGCAAACATATGTTAGCACATAAGCAATATAACAAATGCCCAAAGATCAGAAGTACATGAATCATCAGAATCATCAAGTATTAGCTCAGTGTGTGCAATGAATTTCTTTTCCTATCATTTGACATTGATCCACACTTCATTATCAGTTTTGCATGAATGCATATGTGGGATGGTGAATGATTTGTGTACCCTAATGAATGTGCTGGGAGATTTTTTTTTGCTTTTGTAAAAGGCATAGTCATTCTTCTATTATCAGGTACAAGCCTTCAAGATTGCCAAACCCTCTTAAGATCCTCTAATTCATTACCTTATTATATCCCAAAGTTGGTTATGAGTCCCTACTATCTGGAACCCATGTGCAAGTGAATGTGAAATCAGAACTTTGGGGAATCAGACTCTCAACCAACCGAGATGAGAGTTTAACCCTATCCTTACTATTCTGATTTAGAGTTCATTACCTCACTTTAAGCAAAATAATTAAACCAATTATGTAAGAAATGGTCATGCTAGTCTAACCCTCTGGACAATCAGTGGTCTTGTTTTTAGGCAAGACATGATGCCATGCATGGGCACATCTAACCCCACAATCCAAAACTTATCTTCATTTCTTTGGACCTTGGGGATGACTACCCATCCTTTGCAGAGGACAAGTAGTACAATCCTTACAATCCAATATAAATATGAGATGGGAAAAGTTTATTTATTTTTTACTTCTTGGACCTTGGGGATGACTACCCATACTTTAGGTGTAAATAGAAAATATTAATTTTGTTGCTTAGACCTTGGGGATGACTACTCATCCTTTGCAGAGGACAAGTAGTACGATCCTTACAATCCAAGACCGATTATGAAATGATACACAAGAGCTTTGGGGAATCAGATTCTCAACCTAAGTGAGATGAGAATTTATACCCTATCCTTACTACTCCATGTGGGTCAAATCAAAGCTTTGGGGAATTGGATCCTCAACCTAAGTTTGATGAGGATTTAACCCTATCCTTACTACTATGATTTTAGGCTTTAAGCTCTATGGAAGTGGTCAAAACCATCGTTTTAAGGATCATGTTGCATAATAGGATAGACATGAAAAACTTCTTTCGCCCAACCTTTTCCTCCAAGTTAGGTTTTGATCATTTTGCTCAAGATCCTTTTTAATATATGAGACGTGCTTGGTTCTAGATATCTCAAAACTCAGTTTCCAACCTTAGGATTTACTTACATATATGTTATAACACAACCCTAAGAGGATTTGACATACTTTAATGGCTTGTACCTAAGATGCATATGTAACTAAGATGAGATGTATGTAAGGTGAGATGGAACATGAATGCATTATTTCTTGAATTGCAAATGAAATGATTTGTCATGCAAAACTGACTCTTTCATGTATCACAAAATCAAACAATATAACTTAAAATGTTTTATGTTACTTGTGGAGCTTTTACAAGATAATTCCAATATTTCATATTCTCCTAACCTTAAGCATAAGTTGACACCTCAATTTTTTATTTATATATATATATATATATTTTTTTTTTTTTTTTCAAAACAAAACATGTCAATTGAAATCAAATCCAGAATCAAAATCCTAACTAGACTAACAATCCTAAACAATAAAAACAAAATCTGAAAATCCCCACCAAAACCAAAAGAATAATATCAAAATCTCACAACCTAAGGGCTAAAATAATGCTTTAAAATCTGCCCATTAACCGGTAGCATGAAATCTCTCCCTTCTAAGGTTTTTAGCCCGAAGGTATTCTTCCCAAGAATCTCTCGAAATCTGATATGGGCCCAACCAAAGACAATCAAACTTTTGATGATTTCCTTTTTCCTCATGTCTTTTGTCCCATAGTAATACCAAATCTGAAATTCTGAATGATTTAACTTTGGCCCTTCCGTCAAACCATCTCTTGATAATTTCCTGGTGTTTATTCATGTGATTCATGGCATCTTCTCTCTTTTCATCAAGGTGCAACAACTGGCTCAACCTGGATTCAACTTGATCATCTCGTCCCCAAGTACTCTTGTATGAAATGTAAGGTCTCGCAACTTCAAATTTGTCTGGAAATATCGGGTCTTGCCCATAGACCAAATGATAGGGAGTATTCCCTATGGACTCTTTCACTCTGGTCCTATCTCGCCCAAAGGGCAAACTTTAGTTGGTTGTGCCGATCCCGAGGGTTCTTTTCCAAGCAACTTCTTAATAGTATTCAACAAATTCTTATTTGAAGACTCGGCCAACCCATTTCCTTGAGGATAGTAATTGGATGCAAACTTTAAGCTCACTTTGTTATCATATGCCCAATCTGCAAATTGTGTAGAAATAAAAGCTTTACCATTGTCACTGACAATAGAGTCGGGCATTCCAAATCTTGTTATAATTTGATCCTCAAGAAATTTAATCACAACATCTGTGGTGGCATGTTTAGTAGGAATCGCTCTGTCCACCTTGTACAGTAGTCCGTAGCTGTCAAAATGAATTTATGAGAATCAGAAGAATTTGGGTTAATAACCCCGATGAAATCTAGTCCCCACTGTGCAAATGGTCTCATTTCAACTACAGGTTGCAACGGCATGGCTGCATTTCTCTCTCTATTTGCAGCCACTTGACAGATATGACAAGATCGTACATGGGTATGCGCATCCTTGAAAATATGTGGCCAGTAGTATCCTGGCTCTCAGGATTTGATGTGTTGTAGCGTTGGCCGCACCATGACCAGTTCCATGTTTCCCGTGAAATTCCTGCAACACCCTGGCAGCTTCTTCTTTGTTCAAGCACCTCAGGTAGATACCTTCATGATTCTTCCTGTAAAGCACACCAGATTTTATCAGATAATTGATAGACTTAAGCCTTAAGGCTCTTCTCTGTGTTGAATTCAGATTAGAAGGACACTTACCAGTCAATAAAAATTGCACAATATCAACATACCAGTCATCCTTAGCCATGTATTCTGTATTTGAGCATTGACCTGTTATTTGCGGATTATTTTCTGCGATCGCCTTCGCCAGTCCCTGTCCTCGAACTAGTTTCATTGGTTGGATTTCGAGATCAAATTCTTGGATGGTTGAAATCCATTTTCCTCTCTTCTCACCTAGTTCATTCTGTAAAAACATGGTCTTGACAGCAGAATCGGGCACGATGGCAATAACTCTGCTATGTACGATGTAGTGCCTAAATTTTTTCACAGTTTTGAAAAGTGCGTACATTTGCTTATCAAGGATTGAATACCTTAATTGAGCATCTTTCAGGGGGGCACTTAAAAATGCTATGGGTTTTTCGGCACTATCCTCGCCTTTTTGGGTTAATACACTCGCAAAGGAGTGTTCTGATGCAAAAGCATAAATATAAAAAGGCTTGGAGTAGTCTGGACTTATAAGGACAGGGGCTCGGAAATGGCATCTTTGATGTTCTGGAAGGCCGCTCTGCTTTCCTCGTTCCATTTTACATCCACATCTTTCTTTAGCATCTTGTTCAGAGGCTTGGCTATCTCAGCAAAGCTAGAGATAAACTTCCTCACAAAATTAACCTGCCCAAAGAAAGATCTCAATTCTTTCTTACTACTCGGGAGAGGTAGGTTTTGGATGGCTTGTATCCTTTCTGGGTCGATGGATATGCCCTCTTTCGAAATAATGTGACCCAGCAATTTTCCTTCTGTCACTCCGAAAATGCACTTTTTGGGATTTAAGGAAATTCCATGTTCTCTGCATCTTTGAAGCACTTTCTTTAAATCTTTGACATGATCCTCTCTCTTCTTCGAGAAAACTGGGATATCATCCACATACACGATGATGCATTTGCCTATGAGCCCTTTGAATGCGTAATCCATGGCGCGTTGAAAAGTTGCACCAGCATTTAACAGTCCGAACGACATTCTCTTATATGCAAATGTCCCCCACTTGGTAGTGAAGGCTGTTTTCATCCTGTCATCTGGATGTATAAGAATTTGGTTGTACCCAGAATATCCATCGAGAAAGGACATCATTTCAGATCCATTTACCATTTGTAGAATTTCATCGATTGATGGCAGTGGATAATTATCTTTTTGAGAGGCTTTATTAAGATTTCGAAAATCTATGCACAGCCTAATCTCTCCACTCTTTTTTCTCACTGGAACGAGGTTAGCCACCCAGGTTGAGTGCCTAACAGGAAAAATGATTTTCGCTTCCAATAATATTTTAACCTCCTTTTCGATCAACGGCTCCAATAGCGGGTTAACAACTCGTTGTCTTTGCCTAAAAGGCTTGGAGTCTGGCTTCAAAGGGATGGTATGTGTGATAATGTTTTGGTTGTAAGTCTTCAGCTCATTGTAGTTCCAAGCAATACAATCTATGTAATGCTTCAATGCCTGTATTATATTGCTCCTTTCTTCCTCTGTACATGCCTTTGCTATGTACACCTCCTTTGGATTGTCTGCACTCCCTAGATTAATTGAATCACACGCATCTTTGGGGAGTGGGACTCTTTTTCTTTTCTTGTTCTTGCATTCCATGTCGAACATCTTCTCCAATGAAACCACGTCTTTAGGAATTTTGTTGGATTGATACGCAGTTTCACTTTCATCTTCTGTTCCATCCTGCCACCTTTGCTCCTCATCAATCACCTGATTTTCAAAAATACCCGAGTTCGTGACAAATTTGAAAATATGTCTGTCACTTTCAAAAACTTGGAAATTCTTTACGTTATCAGGTATTGATGGACAAGGAACCAGTTCAATGGAAAACTTTTTACATCTTCTTATATCAACCGGGTTCAACATGCCCGCGGCGAATGCAAGAGAGTCTGCTATTCGATTTCCTTTCCTAGAAATAAGGGCTATGTTGAATGCGTCGAACTCTTCCATGAGGTCCATAACCCTAGTTCTATAAAGGCTCAGTCTTCTGTCGTGGCATGTATACTGTCCTTTGATTTGCTTGACTACCAACTCAGAATCTCCCAAAACCTTCAAGCATTTAACATGTTTGCTCAATGCTAGACGTAAACCATAGATCAATGCTTCGTACTCTGCCACATTGTTTGTGCAAGGAAATTGCAGTCTGTAAGCAGCTAGCAATGGTTTGCCTCCTGGACCAGTGAGCTCGACTCCAACTCCTTCTCCTTGTCTAGACTTTGATCCATCGAACTTGAGCAACCACGTGTAATAATTTTCTTCAAAAGAATGACCATGACACATTTCTTCTTTCAACTCTTCAGCAGCTTCCTCAACATCAAGTGCATATACTCCTAAGTCCGGCTCGAAAACCGAACTTCATTCGGCTTGTTAAAATCTGTTATAATCTCTTTAAGCCTCGGTTCGTTTTCCACTCTTATTTGATTTGCAATTCCCTTCCATGGTAGCCACATATGCGAGCGATCTGTTGCAAAATAGCCATTCAGAGTTTTCATCCAATCCCTAGCAAGTAACATTCCATACCTGCTTGGGATATTAACCACCAAAATGTCTACAACCTGCTGAACCCTGGGTTCAGAATTCAATTGGATCTTGACATCATATAGAGTTCCTATCACATTTACCTCCGATCTGTCCAGTTGCAGGACTGTACATTTGGATGAAACAGGCGTAGACCTAGCATTTTACATATTTCTGTAGGCATGAGGTTGCTCGTGGCACCTGTGTCCACCAAACAGTTATGCAAATTCTTACCCGCAATTCTCAGAGTCAGTAAGAATGGCGGGACATCCCTTCTCTCCTTTCGCAAAATAAGATGGGATTCAACTCTTTTTTCCTTCCACATCGGATCAGGTGAGTTCAAAGCTCTTATCAACGCCTCCTTTTGACCAGGCAATCTATCTGCGTCCAGGAATGAAAGGCTAGATTTGGACTTCTTCATATCCTCCACTACGTCATAGTTTGGTTTTTCGAATTTGACTGTCTTCCGGACGTCATTAGACATTTCTCTTCTGAGTGGAGGGGGAGGGTTGTTACTTGCCTTTGTATCTGGAGGAAGAATAGAATTGTTTGGAGGTGTTGATGAGGTTTTAGGGGCTTTAGACTTACTTCTCAAATGGTATCCATGGTTCCCCTTTCTGAAATCTCGAAAAGCTTGCACCTCCTGTTCCAGAATTTCGTCTTCTTCTTCCTCACTCTCACCTTCTTGATGATATACGCTTTCCATCACCATAATATTATCATCTTGGTGTTGTGATGGACTCTCATTTGATACCAATTCCAAATCATCAACTTGTGCTTGAAGACAATGAGTGTATCTAGCAATCTCAGGACAATTCCTCTCATTGTGTTCTTTTGTGTTATGTAACCTGCACCCCCTTTCCCATGCCAAATCTGAAAGATTCAAAAGAGAATTGGATTGGCTAGGGCCTGCAGAAGCATCTAATTGATTAGCAATGGGAGCAGGAACTCCCCCATTGTTTGGCTTGGTGTTCCAGTGCCTCCCTCTATTGTTAAAATTCTGATTTGGGTGAGGGGCATGGGACTCATACTTCTGCTGTTGAACCCTGTCATTGCTCAGTTTATGCACTAGTTTCTTGAGCTCCTCGACTTCTGAATAAACATCTTTTGGTGGAATCATATTGTTGTTAACCCCCGTTGGATTCGCATAATTAATGGGGTCTTGATTCAACACTGGGGTCGGGTTCTGAGGAATTGGATTCCCGTATGGGTTGACACTTTGAATCGGGGTTGGATTTGGAAATGGAACTATGGCCTGAGGATTGGCTTGACTAGTTCCTTGCATCGTCGGTTGACTGCTCTGCAAAAATGCAGGGACAGGTGGAATGGCTGTGAGTGGTTGGATTGGAATGGGTGCATATGCGGGTGCTGTTGGATACGACTGTTGATATGAAAAGGCGTTCATGCTTGGCATTTGTGGTGCCATGAGTTGATTTGCCTGGGGAGCTTGGCCATATGGAGCATACTGTCCCACCATAGGCATCTGGGTAAACCCGTAGCCTTGTGGTGTCATTTGCTGCTCGATAATCATGGCTTCATTATAGGCCAAAGCCAACGTGGTAACCTGAGGATTGCGCCTTGCAAACATGGCTGTCATGGGGTCCAATGCCCCAAAATATATCTGCAAAGCCACTGCGGGATCAATAGCAAAGTGCCTGATTGCTCTGTTATAGCACTTCTGGAATTTCTGATTAAACATTCTGATTGGTTCCCCTTGGCCCCTTTTGCATGTAATAAACTGATTGTAAATAGTTGCAGGGTCTAAGGGTGATCTAAATTGATTAACAAAGGCATTTTCCATTTGAATCCAAGAAGTGATTGAACCAGTTGGCAAGCATATATACCACTCATATGCTATTGGATCTAAACTCATAGGGAAAAGTCTGCAGGCCACATCTTCATATTGAACTTGCAACCTAATTAAAACATCCTTATAAGCTTGGATATGTTCTTCTGTTGTTCTTGGGCCATCTGGTTTGTATTTAGGCAGAAATATTTCAATGTTCTTGGGGATTTCATGGATATCCCCAACAATGTTCAAAGGAGTATTATTAGCTCCATACCAAGGAGCTGCTGGAGCTTGAGCCATTTGACTCAGAATTGATGAAGACAGACCTACAATAGCAGTAGAAATATTACTTACTATAGGCACACTAGGTGCAACGGATATTACTGGCGTAGGTCCACTCGATGTTCCTGGAGAAAATAGGTCTTTTGCGACTGGTGAACTTACGACTTGCTTGGTTTTACTCTTGGGAGTACCAGTAAGGTCGTGGAAAATGGTTTCCCCGGTTGTTTGGGACCTGGTTGCAATACGCCGTGGTGGGTCCAGCCTGCCCGATGAAACCCTCGGCTATTTCGAAGAAAACCTGCAATAAAAATAGTGTTGCAGTTTAGCCGTAAATGATTTCAAAATTAAGTCAAAAACAAAATATTCAGATATGAAAATCAAAATCAAATAAACCAGTTCGGGCCCTCCTTCTAGCGCCAATCTGTTGAGTGGTGTTTTCACCCAGTTGTGAAAGCACACTCTCCGGTAGGATCCGAGTCCCAAAATCCTCTGCTTGCAAAGAAAATAACTTTCTCCAAGGTTCCCGTTATGTTTAAATGATGCTGTTCAAATGAAATGCCAGGAATGTCTTAGGGTTTGCAAGTGGATGTTAACAAGGGGCACTGATGGTTTATTTAATTTGAATTTCTAGTGGACTCAAAGTGAACAAACCTATTCTAATCTTCAGTTCTGATGGATTTTCGGTTGCTTATTCAAATACAAGTAATTAAACCGCATGAAATAAAGTAAGGGTTTGAAAAATAAAACAAAGTAAATGGAAATAAAACTAACTACAGTCATAATGCTGTCATCAACTCGATGAAACCGAAGATATTGAGGTTTTATGCATGCAACCTAACCTAATGAACCTGCAAATTCGCACAATCCAAATAAATTAGGTGCTGGTTTCTAGGGTTTCTACTGTAATTCCAGATTTAGGCATTCGCATGAAGCAACCAAGCACACTTGCATTAAACTTCACCTAAAAGCCTTAGAAATCTGGAATGAATGATAAAACATTAAATCATGCATGCACAAAATGACTCCTTCTTTCTCATCAATGAGATGCCAATACTCTGTATTTCTGTATTAAATGATGTATCAATTACATTTACTGATTGTTCCAGGCATAAATGTTCCAGAACAAAAAGAAGGAAATTGCCCAAGTGCAGGCCCAGAATGGCATAAAGCCTTTGTCTCTGCAACTCTGCAAGCAGCAATTTCCAACCCCCTTTCTTTCAATCTGCGCTTTTGATTTTATACTAACCGAAATGGCTCTTCGATTCCCTTTGTCGCTTCGTTTCACCTTCCCGCAAGTGACCTTTCAAATTCCCGCTTTTTCCTTACTTTCAATTCATGCTGGATGCCCAAACGTGCGAAATCTTCCATTGCATGTAACGTTCCTGCAATTCCGACACCTGTACGCCACGTGTCCTACGTTTTCTGTGCCTTCTGTAACGTTTTCCTATGCAAATCATGACAAAAACTGCAAGCGGCCTGTTCACCTTCTTAGCCGCGAAAATGCGACATGTCGCGAAATCGTGACATGTCGCGATATCGCGACGCCTTCCTCGCCCGTGCGCCCTCGATAGCTACTTGTAGCGATATCGCTACCGCTTCTATTCTGAGCCTTCCTTCCACAAACTGTAGCGAAATCGCTACGTTTTCTATTTTGAGCTTCCTTCCCACAGCGAAATCGCTACCACTTTTGCCTTCGGACCTTCTTGCCGCAAATTGTCGCGATATCGCTACCGCTTTTGCCTTCGGACCTTTATGTCGCGATATCGCGACGTTTTCACCTTCGGGCTCTCTCCCCAATCGATATCGCTACCGCTTTTGCCTTCGAACCTTTATGTCGCTTTTCGTGATATCGCGACGTTTTCACCTTCGGGCTCTCTCGCCACAAACTGTCGCGATATCGCTACCGCTTCCCCTTCGAACCTCTTTGGCAACTTTACGTCGTGAAATCGTGACCATTATCACTCTCTTGCCTTCTTTCAACAAACTGTCGCGATATCGCTACCGCTTCCCCTTCGAACCTCTTCGGCAACTTTACGTCGCGAAATCGCGACCATTTCTTCGTCCGTACACTTTAGCTGCAATCGGTCGCGAAATCGCGACGCCTTTCCGCTTCGAGTCCCTTCGTTGTTTCCTGTCGCGATATCGCGACGTTTTTCCGCTTCCGTACACTTTGCCAAAACACGTCGCGAAATCGTGACACTTTTCATCATCCGTACGCTTCGGCAAAACACGTCGTGAAATCGCGACCATTTTCATTCTTTTCCAGCGGCATGTCGCGATTTCGCGACACCTTCTCTTTTCTTCTCCATGTTGCGATTTCGCGACACCTTTTCTTTTCTTCTCAGCGACATGTCGCGATTTCGCTACACCCTTTCACTCTTTTCCAGCGATATGTCGCGATTTCGCGACAACTTTCAATTTTTCTTTTCTTTCTCCTTTTCGGCAGCGATGGAGCTACATGTCGCGATTTCGCGACACTTTCAACACTTATGCATTTTTTCTCTTTTCTTCAATTTTAGCATCTGGGTCACCGAGATTCTTCTCTGCAAGCCTGCCAAAAGGTGGGTCCCCAATTTTGGGGTGTGTTGTGGATCAACCAAAACACACTCACAAGGATAATGTGCCCTTACCTCCTTTTGAAGAAGATTTAACTTCAACCACCTGTCTCAATCACAATCAATTTTTTTCCAATTTCAAAGATTAGTGTGTTTTAACCTCTTGTCCTTGCAAGACTTAACGTTGCCTCCCAACACCATGCGTAACCACTTGATATGCCTTATTAGATAGAACGAAGGGCACCCATTATAATTAAGATTCCATCGTGATATTTCCAAGCTCAAATAAAACTTTCCAAAATGGCATCGGTAAGCTTCAAACCATGCACCTCCTCCAACATGACCTAGCTCAACTGTAACTGCCACCTCGGCTATCCACAGGTTTGAAACAAGACACATGACACTTGTTAATTAAAACTTGGGGTGTTGTCATTAGTCATAAAATACATGATTTTATTTCAATCATTGTGAGGTGCATGTTCTACCATTGCCACGTTGTAGGGTATACAAACTACGAGCTCAAATCATCAATTTTGCCTTTGTCTTGTCATGTGAAATGAATCAAAGCTTTTTCAAAATATTTTTGATTGCATCTTTCACAATTTTATTACAACATTCACCCAAAAATTAAAATGTGGTCGATTTCATTTTTTTTTGTTGCAAGCCTTATGCTACCTTTTATATAAGGTTGACCTTTTCAATAAAGGCGTCGATGCCTTGTTATTTAAGCCATTTCTCTAAGCGCTCGTCGGCTCCCTCTATGCACTCGTTGACACATTATATATGTTGGCCCATGGCCCATTAACCTTTAGGATAAAAACATATTTAAACATTTAATTTTAAATTATTTAAAACTTTAAATAATTTAAATATTAAATAGTTTAAATCTTTTCACCCCTTCTTTAACCATGGTCTTAACCTTGACCTTCAATTTTCCTATACTTCAAACTCAAATAACTTTGGATCCTTGTATTTATTTTTGATATCAATGACAACAAAACTAGCTCATATTTCCAACATCAACATCATTTGTTTGAGTGGGAGGTTGAGAATTTTGAGTTTGGGCTTGCTGTTGAGTGACAGCTCCAATTGTACCTACAATATTGTTTGATTGCACAACCTGTATTCTTATAGTTGAATTTTATTCGATATGAAGAATTTATTGTGATGAAGGACGAGTGGTTATTATTCTTGGAAATGGTTCTTTCAATGTTAGTGAATCAGTAATGGTCAAGATTGGCCCTGACTCATCTTCTGAACTATTATCATGTTGTGAGCTAATCTCTATTTCAAATTCTGATTCACTTTCTGTTTTATCCAAGGATGATGGTTGTGGTCTTATTCTTTGAAGTTGTTTGATTGTCATGTTGGATTGAGCAGGCATAAAAATATTGGTGGAGGTTGATATGGTAAATAATTTCTGATTGTCCCCACATATCTTGTTGGATGAGGTGTAGTTTTGTAATCTAATTGATTTACAACTTCCTTACCACAATTTGGCAATGGATTTTGAAAGATATCCAGATTTTGGTTTACATTTTGTGCATTTTGTGGTTGAGTATTTGCTTGAGGATTTTTATTTGGTGGAGGAATTTCCACTTCTAATTTTCCTTCATCAATTAGATCTTATACTATATATTTTAATCTTCTACAGGTATTTTTTGGGTGTCCATCAACTTGGTGGTAGTCACAATGTTGATTAGTTATGTACCACAGTTGAGAAGAATCAGGTTGTCGTATCTCTAGAAATTTTATTAGACCTCTTTCTACTAGTTGTGGTGAAACCGTTGTCAATGATTGATTTAATCTTGTAAAATTCCACAATGGAGGTTTTTGGGGTGCTTTCAACACAAATTTTTTTGTAGTATCTTTGGTATTAACATTTTGAGGAGGTCTATTATCCATGACCCCATATCCTACCATATGTTTTTTTTTTTTATTGTATTTTAGACGATTTATCCTCATATTTCTTTTTAATTTATCCCCTTCTAATTAGGGCTTCCTCTATCCTTCTAGATAAATCTATAGCTTGGTCAAAGGAAGTCATGGTAGCTGTGGCTAACTTGTAAGACAATTGTTCTTGCAAATTTCCAATAATATGTCTAACATTTCTCTTGAAGGTAAAGCAAAATGTAATTTTCCTAAAATTTTCCTCCATCGGGCTAAGAATTCTCTAAAACTTTCTTCTTTTCCTTGTTTAAGGTTGTATAAATATTTTATTGTAACATGCCTTTCTATGTAAGAACCAAATTGATGTACAAACATTTTTGTGGTTTCTTAGAAATTTCTTAAAGAATGTGTTTGCAACTGATAATACCATTCTAATGCCATTCCTCCTAAACATTTTGGAAATATTTTTAGCAATAGCATATCATCATAAGTGATGTCATGATATGTTGTCCTAAACATACGAATATGTTCTATGGGATATTCTGTTCCTTTATAGATCAGAAGAATAGGCATAGGGAACCGTTTAGGGTATGGCTTAGTAGTGACCACTGGATCTAATGGTTGATTACACATCTCTTTATAGTTATACGTAGGATGATATGAGTCGATTTGGTCTAAGCGTGAAGCCAATTGCTTTACTCTAGCTTTGAGATGATGTGATGAATCATTGCTTTTATTTTGGTTTATAATGTTGCCATGTGGCGGATAATAAGTCTATTGTGTTATTGTATAAGGAGTTGTGATGGGAACACTATTATGCATACGATTCAAAGTATGAGAAGGATATTGAAGTTTATAAGGAATTGTATTTTGTTGAACATTTGGTCAAGGTGAACTTGGAACTTATGTATTTTTATTTTTTTGGAAGAAGAATTTAGGGCAAATACATGTTCAAAATATTGAGAAAGTAAAGTAGGGTTTTTAGAAGAAGATGGTTGTTTTTTATTGGAAGTAGTTGTAGCATTTGCACCAATGGTTTGTTGTGGTGGTGGTTTAGGTATTTGTTCTTGGGAATTGTATTCTGGAGGATGCATATCCTTAGAATTATCTGAAGGATAATCATTGTCAATGGCATGTTGTAATGAAGTTTTCATATATATTTCATGTTGTGGGTGATGTTGAAAGGTTGCTTCTAAGACTGCCTCCATCGAAAAGTCACCATTTTCAAGTTGGTCTTCTATTTACAACACATTAGTGATGGCTACTCAATTTTGATTTAGAAAATCACATTAATATTGTATGTATTGAAAATGAACACTTTCTAGAGGTCCTACTTTTGGATCTATATCATTAACGGTTTCATCTTCTTCACCTTGGACTATTTGGTGCTCTTGCTCTTTTAAAACTTCTTCTATTTTTAATTCTGAATTAGGGTCAATTTCTAGCTCATCTTCGGAGCTAGTTGATACTTTTTTACCACTTCTTAGGCTTTTAGGCATATTTCCTAGCGATGCTAAAAATAATATTTTTTTTTTTTTTTTGTTTTTGTTGTTTTAAGCAAACAATTTACTGTGCTTTAATTCAAATATTTACAAGATTTTAGAAAATGACATTAAATATTTTCAATCTTCTCCAAAGAGCCTCATTAATAGGTTCCAAATCCTCTGGGCTCATTTAATGTTCTTCCTCAAAAGAGAAATCATATACTAAGAGTTGAATGAAATGAAAAATGTAAATCCTTTAATTTCTGAGTTAACAAGTTGAATTTATAACTCGTAATAATACTCTCAAAACAAGATCACCCTAGGTGCCTTTTGAAATATTCTTCTTTGTTCTAGGGTCACTTCATTGTTTTCCAATTATGCCAAGAATTTGTGGTCATTTAAGGCTTCTTCCAGATAATTGTCCCAAGGATAAATATCTGTGTGGACACTATCTTGTTTGTTTTCAAGCCAATGCTCACACCCTCTTTTGATTTCAAAGTAAGAAGAATAATAACTAGGTCCTAATCAATTCTCCTAATTTCTTTAATTTCTTGGGATTTGTTTTCAAGGATACCAAAGTGTTTCCACAAATCTACTTGGCATTATGTTTCATCACGTTCATAGGAGATATTAATTTCTTGTTCAATAAGTGTTCTCCTAAGATCTATATAGAAGGATTCATCAAGTCCGTTTTCTACCATTTAATAAGATTTTGTTTTTTTTTGTTTTGATTTTAAAAAGTAAAATATAAAAAAGTTGATAATGAAGGTATGGTTCACATCGGGTTCACCAAAGAATGTAGACCCAATTTTTTTGCGCTCCTTTCTCCCAGGCTAATGGATCTGTGCCTGAAAGGGGGAGGGAAAATGAAGAATATGCATCTCAGATGAAAAGTGCTTATGTTGCACTCTTTTTGGTGTTTATTTATGAATGGGGTGGAGTTCACCAGGAAATACTTTCTATGGTGGTTTCCATGCCTAGGTGAGGTAGTGTTTTGATTTGATTGTTTTATCTCACATACAACCTAGGTTTAGCCAGAATGCAATATCTATCTAGTTATATGCAATTCAGCTTGAAATGAAGATAAATCACACAAGTAATATCTAAAAAGAGTTATAAATTTTAACTATAGTGCAAGGTTTCTAAGTTGGAATGCTTTCTTTTTTTAATTTTATGTTTTGTAAAAGATGTAATAAATCTATGTTTTTGGTGTTTTTCTTTTTTTTTGATTAACTACAGATGCTTATAGCATATAGAATGTAAATCTAACAGTGAAGGCATAAATTTTGATCACTTACCTGACCCAGAAGTCTGATTTTTATGAAATTGACTACATTGTAAGAATTTGAATGTAGACAGAACAAAATCGAATATACGATTTCCTCTAACAAAATTGGATACATATGATTGTGTTCAAAACCTACAATTTCATAGCATAACATTAGATTTTAGATTTAGGGAAGGGGAATTTGTATAGGTCATAGTAGATCGTGCTCTGTGATAATCAAATCCCCTTGATTATTTTAGCAAATCATAAAGAAAATAAAAATATGATTACTCTAATCATAAAATGAAAAAAATGCTAGATCTAGCACTAACAAAAATTTATAATATGAAATTGTAGAAATTAACATTGCTATGATGCTAGTAATATAAAATGAGAGATCTAGGATGTAGAGTTTTACCCCCATAGGGACACAGGTATGAAACCATACACTAAGCATGTATGCAAAGCACAAAATCGTACGCAGCCATATTTTTCCAATGACTAGTTCTATAAGGTAGAGAATAAAAATAGACATAACAGTTATGAAATTGGACATAATCAATTTCATATAAATAGTGAGAAAATGCAGTAGAAATTAATTAAAAGCTATATCTGAGTATACTGAAAGTGATGACATGGGTGTATTATCCTTGGATGATGATTTAACTGCAATATCTCCTGCTGCAACTTACAAAAAAGCTCCAAAACTCCTTCTCTTTTCCAAGATTCTCTACAAAAATAATTAACTAGGATGATTACTATGGATCTGAGGGATTAAAATGGTTGTTTTTGTTCAAGGGATCAGGTGAGTGGCAAAACAAATTAGGTTCTTGGGCCAAATTAGGATTTTGGCTTGATTTAGATGAAACTAATTGTATTCGATTTTATCGGATCATTCAATTTCTTTGGGTGGTTGGTGATGCCCATATTAGGTTCAAAATCTAGTCTGGGCACCTAAATTAGGTGCACATAGGATTTGGACAAAATAGGATGCATCCGATTTTGTCGCATACATCTGATTTTTTGGGATCATTCAATTTTATTGAAGAAAGTGCAATTAGGCTATTTTTTATATTTTTTGGCATGAATATCAAGGTAGGGGGTTTTGAGGTTGATTTAATCATTATTAGGAAAATTATGATGTTTTAATATCCTTAGTAATTTGGAGGTGTGTCCAAATTTAACGTCTACAATGACACTTTGATCAAATCCATGACAAATAAGTGTTGATAGTTATAATAGATTTTACTTCAAAGAAGGGATGCAGAGAATATCATGTAGCCAAAAATTAGGCAATATAGGAAGTTTCAATCGAATAGTTCCAGATTCTTCAACTAGATGAGAGGATTTGTTAGCCATGTGAACTACACCAAGTACTATTGAGTTGAATTATTCAAAGCAATTCTTGTTATAAGTTGTGTTGGGTGGCTCCAGTATCCATGATCCATGAACTACTGGTGGATGCTACACAATGGGTAACTCAAATGGGTTGCGATATGGAATGAGAAATATCATAGCTAACATATCTTAAATGTGCCTCAATGAATATTTTCGGATGGTCAATAGATGGTGATATATGTGCTTGTGTGTTGATGATCTGGGTATGCACAAATTGAACACATCAGAAGATGTCTGTATTAGAGTCATATTCATTTACATTATATGCACTATGCTTTTAAAATTGCTTGATCCTATGTGTGGTAGTTCCGTAATCAATGGCATAAGGCCATTTTTTAAAAAAATTTGCACTTGATATTTGAGTTTCCAATTCCTTGATACATACTAGGCTATTTTATTTTTCCTTGACTAGTTGGATGTTGTGAGTGTTAATGTTGACCATTGTTAAAAACTTATCCTTGTCCTTTACCTTTGCTTTGACCACGACCTTAGCAATGACTTTTGTTACCTTGACTATTTGAAAAATTTGCATCTTCATCCTCCTAAAAAGCTAAGTGACTAGGGTAAGAACTGGTGAATTTTATGTCAAAGGTTCTATTAAGTTCAACGAATGTTTTTGTTAAGGCTTTAAAGTTGAGAGTTTTTAAGGTTCCACTAGCTGATAAAATAACAAGCAAGTTCTTATAGTCTGGAATGTGAAGACATGACTGAATGAGGAAAGCCCATGTGATACATTGATTTTTGAAGTATTTATTAGTGACCTATTTAATAGGGTGAAGGAGGTCAATGGTTGAACTGGAGTGTCTTTTTTACATATTTATTTGATTTATGTTAAGGATAATATTAAAAAATTCTAGATCAGATTTGGTGTCAAAGTTTTTCTTGAAGACTTGAAAGTTTGATCATGTTGTGTCATGCTTACCTTCATCAATAAAGTTATGAAGGTGATATATTATGGCAAGTAGGATGTCGACATGAATTCGATCATCATATATCTACCATTTTTCTAGGGGAACAACATTTGTTGGTGGTGTGGGATTTGCATCTAGATGATTGTGTCATAGGTTCTCAAATTTTGTAGCTATCCTAAGGCCTATGAACCATTGATCTCAATTATCCTTGACTACATGACTAAGAACTATGTATCCTCGTATATTACTCTAGGATTTATTGCTAATTTTGAATCAATGCCTATGAACCATTGATCTCAATTATCCTTACCTTTAAGGGTACATCCAACATTTTATTTGAAGTTGAAAGTCATTATGACCTATGAAACTACAAATACCTAAAATAGGTGTTTCAAGGTGTGAACAAAGAAGAGATGAATAAGTGAGTCAAAATGTGTCAATAAATAATAAGCCAAGTTATGACAATAAATGAATGCAATCCATTAGACCTTTCTCACAATCCAAGTAGAATCTCTTTTATAAATAATGAAATGTACAAGTAGCTAGCTATGAGTCCTGATGCAACAAAATGATGATGTGTCTAAATATTAAGTACTAAAAAAAATGTGTGTAGCCCAAACTGAAATACTATAAATGAATGTAAAAGCTAATATCTCCAATAGATGAATGTGAAAGCCAATATCTCCAACACTAGATTAAACAACTGAATACCAAAGTGTGGGATGTGCAAAACTAGCGACCTCAATATTATGATGACAAGTAGGTGAGGTGTTAAAATTTGGAGAGGTATAATGAGCTTGTATCAGATTAAGGTCTTCACCTATATTCCCACATACATATGCTCGATGATGAAATCTAAGATATGATGGATCCCAAGTCCTACCAATCCTCACCCAGTTTACTGTGGTCAATGATATACTCTCTGTAGAGAAGTACATGCTCTATTACATAACTATGATGGATATTGGATCAACTTAATCTTAATCTTGATTAAAAGTGTTTAATTTTTTAAGCACAGGAAAAAGGATGATCCCTTTCCAAAGGTTCATGGGTATCACTAACCCCCTTTATTGTGTATTCTCATTAAGACCATTCTATATTTGACTCACATGACCTTTAATATAAATTTTCCACCACCAAGGTAGTGGTGCCCTATCATGAGGCTAGGCTTCGAAATGAGCCATTGGATGCATTCCTTTTAGGTATGATGAAAATATGTGAATCGATTTGTAATAAAAAAAAGCAAATGAAAACTAAAAATGGACTTGGAGTGTAAATGGAGTGTTACTACAGTGCTAATGTAATAGTATGTATGTTAGGAGTGATCCATTGGACCTTGCTCATCATTCAGGTAGAATCACTTTTAAAAATGAGAGCTATATGTTAGTCTAAAGCAATGTGGAAAATTTTGTAAGACACTTATACAAGTACAATGGAGAGGCTAGAAGCCTATTGTGCTATAAAAAAAAACATGATCAGTTTACATAGAGGTTGATCTGACTATATGGCTATGTAAAAAAAACACGATCAGTTTAAACAGAGGCCATCAAAATCTATCAGATCCAAATTCTAGATAGTGTACGGTTGTGTAAAATAACAAACACGGTTAGTTTACATAGAGGACACCAAACTTAGTTAGATCTAGATTTTGGATACTATATGGCTGTGTAAAAATAAACATTATCAGTTACAAAGAGACCATTGAACTCAATTAGATTCAAATTTTGGATACTATATGGTTGTGTAAAAATAAACACAATAATTTTACACAAAGGCCACCAAACTCAATCAAATATAGATTTTGGATACCTGTAAATAGAGATACAAGCTAATATTTGCAACAAAAATAAAATATATTAGAGATTTTATGAAACTTCATGCAATATCCTCATGTTCTCCTTTGACTCAACACATAAATTTATAGAGGAGGAGAGAAATGGAATGCAATTCTTCTCCAATCTTGGTTGTGGGATAAGAAAGCATACAAGCTCTAATAAAACTTGTAGCAAGGATCAATGCTATGTGTCCAAGCTCAACCACATGAAACAAGAAAAAAAGAGAATAATTTTGACAACAGAGAATGAAAAATCACATCTCTCCCTTTGTGTTATGGAATTATATATTGAGAAAAATGAGATTAGTGTTAGGGTTCCCAAATCCATGTTACATGAAATTCAAATCAACATCAAATGACATTACACTTTAAAATAACCTATTCTAATAAGGTCTTATTAAAGCCTCATAACAATTAATTACGAACCTAACCAATAAACATGACCTTATAGAATTAACATGTCTTCAATATTTGCTTACAATCCTGAATCAAAAAGTTCATCTACTTTGGTCTTTTGATGTGAATTTTGATTTAATTTTTTTTGTTCTTTTTACTTCAAAAGTTTTATTTGCACTAGCTACATTTATAGTCTTCTGCACTATAGAATACGCAAGCTTCTCATCAACAATACAATTTCAACTTCCTTATCTTTCATAGAAGGTATGACATTCATCTTGGACTTTTCTTTATTTCTATTCCTAGGATGTAGATTCTGATATTTTTCTTTGGTATGACCATCAATATCACAATGGTTACGATGAATCTTAGATTATTTTTCTTTTTGAATAGAGGGTACAATTGTTTTGCCTTTCCCCTTACTTTTTCCATTCCCTTTCTCTTGAGGTATACCTTATTGATGTATATTAGTAGTACTACTCTCCTTTCCTTTTCTCCCGTCTTCATCAATATATTGAGCTTGGACACTAACCTAGTCAATTATTATAGGAGTTAAAGAAAATACTTGCATCTTGATATAGCTATGTAATCCTTCACTCTTTCATCAACACATACAAGTTCTCAAGTAAAATTCCCAAGACTATTACTTATTTAAAAAAAATATATGGTGTATTCATACACACTCTAGCCCTTACCCTTTTTATAAAAATACCATCTCATGAGTTACTTGGGTTCATGTTCTAGAGGATAATTTTTTTCTCTAAATTCTCTTGTAAAATATTTCCACTTTTTTATGGGAGTTTCTTTAACCAATTTTGAGGATTTAGCATGGCTCTCCCACCATACGAGAGTATGTCCATCCATTTTCATCATTTCCAAAGAAATTTTATACTCGTCTATGACTATTCATGGATGTTGAAGTAGACATCAAGTTGTTTTAGTTAACCAATAATTCAAATTATCAACATTACCATCTCCTTTAAATTAAGATATTTCAATCTTGGATTCCATATTAAATGGTGCTTTTCTTGAACTCTCTCCTAACTTAAATAAACTCTTGTTCTTCTAAGACTCTCCTCGGTTTGGTTTTTTCTATTTCTTGAACTCTTTCTTTAAACCAAACTTATCATCATGGACAACAATATACGAATAGACACATGTAAGGCTCAATAATTTATGACCAAACTTGTTATATTTTCTTCCAACTATGTAAACCTAGATTTTACATCATATATCCTATTAGCCATTGTAAATGCTCTATGTTCATTCTCCCACTTATTAATACTAATTTTAGGTTGGTATTCTTCTAATTCTCATTTTTTTTTTTATGAGAATGCATTAGTGGTATATAATAAAATATACAAATATGTTCTAGGAATATTTAAAATAATGAAGATTGTAAATGCCCCAATACCATGATTTGTAATCCCCCATTAGCTATGTTGTTTATGATTTTTAAATATAGATTCTATTTGTTAACTAGGAATTGTATAGAAGTAAAAATGCAATGTTGTAAATAAAAGTACTAGCATACACACATGACACAAGATTTATCCTGGAGAAAACCCCTTCTCAAGGTAAAAACTCTAGTGTGAAAATGGTTTGCAACCTCTTATTTCAGTAAATATGAAGTACAATTAGTGCAACAAGTGGTTCATTTGCTTAGAACTCTACTAAGTAATTTTATCTACTACTGTGTTTAGTGAACTCCACTTCCTCCTTCTATTGTACTCTTTTTAGATATGTTCTCCATGAAAAAAATTCATCTACGATGGTATTTCACCTTCCCATAGTTCCCTCAACTTCAAATTGTTATTTAAACTTTTCACAAAAAATCAACTTTTTTTAGCTTGTATTATTATTATAATCAAATCAAAGGGACTAAAATGTTGCTCCTAAGTCAAATGATTGTACTGGTCCACATATAATGGGATTTACTACTACAAGTTGAACTATTAAACCATGCAATCAAAATAGAAGATATCCTACTTTCGTTATGGTCCCACTACCCATCTCCTTTCCCTAATACTTTCAAATTGATACATGTTCTTTACCTAGCCAATACGACTCCTATGGGGATCATGATGTGACCTACTCTCAATATAGGTCATATAAGTCACCTTACCCTACCTAAAATAACTCTATGATACTTTCCCTACCTCTTCTGGTTAGTGAACCCATTTGTAGACCATCAATGCATTTGTGTTCACCACCCATTTTGATAGCCTCAATAGATGAATGTTTATTATATGATCTACCACATATTCTAATATCCTCAATAGATGATTGCTTGATATGTGCTCCTAAGCCCATACTTAAAGCAATGTACAACATGATAGTTCTCTTTTTTTTTTTTGTGTGGAAAACATCCCAAAAGGGATGCCACTTTCGGGTAAGACCCAAGGAGGTAGGGGTATCCATTCCGCCAAAAATACCCAGGACTCGGACCTGGCCTACCACTTTTGACATACTCAAGGAGCAAACAAACACACAAAACCAATTTAAAAATAAGTAAATAACAACAAAAATAATAAAATAAAATAAAAAACATGCTCCTTGAGTGTGTCAAAAACAAAAGCACAACCAAACATGCACAATAAGATAAAAGAAACCACAACACAAACAACATAGAAAAACACAAGAACCACATAACAAAACACAAACAAGACAAAAACAACAGAACACTACAAAGACATAACCCAAAAAAACATGAAAAATAAACACAACCAAAACCTAAAAAATTTAAAAAATTAAATAAAAATAAAAATAAAAAACAACCAACAACAAAAAATAAACAAAAACAAAATACATAGAAAACACTCACACATAAAAACACAAAATAACACAAACAAAGAGAAACCCAAGAACAAGAAAGAAAAAAACACAAGAACAATAACAAAAAACATTAAAAAAAAAAAAAAACAACAAAAATACAAGAACAAAAAAAAACAACACAAAGAACACAAAAAAAAAACAAAACAAAAGAACCCACCCACCTTAAAAAACTAAACAAAAAAAACAAAAAATAAAAAAGAAAAAAAAATGAACAAAACAATGACCTATCTAAACCAGCAGACTATTAAGGCAAGAATCAACAAAGGAAACAAAATAAAGAAGAGAATGAGGTAGGGAACTAAAAAAAAATTGAATGAACCAAAGAGAAGCAAAAAAAAAAAAGAAGAAACTAGGTACCTTCAGAACTGGAGCCATCCAAAGAAATGATAGAAAGAAGAGCTTCCCTAATTTGAGAAGCCCACCATATAGGAGGGTGGCCATAACAAGTAAGATCACCTTTGTCCAAAGCCCAATTAGCTAAAGCATCAACACTCTTGTTTTGATCTCTAACCACATGATTGTAATCAACTTTCAAAAATCCCATATGGATTAACTGAATCTTCTCAATAATTCTTTTTATTCTCCAATCCACCTTATGATTCTTAGAAGGAGTCTTCAAGAGATTAATCATAAGTTGAGAGTTAGACTCAACTAACACCTTTTCCCATCCAACCTTAGTAGCCTCTTGAAGACCTCTGAGGTTACCATACCCCTCAACAAGGTTATTGGAAAGAATACCTAAATTCTCAGCAAAAGTAAAAACCAGGGAGCCATCTGAAAGTCTACCAATTCCTCCCACACTAGCTTTTCCAAGGTTCCCTCTAGAGGCTCCATAAGTATTGAATTTTCCAAAATCCTTAAGAGGAGGTTACCACTTTCTAGTCCTATCCATCTTACTAATGCTCACATTCCCTTTAAGTTGGTTGTCCTTAGAAGGTTTAATCTTCAATATTTGCATCACTTGATCCCATATTTGGTGGGAGTTTTGGGGGTGATTAAGGAGTTGATGGACTGATTCAACTAAGTTGGCTATGGTCTTTTGCCAAATATAGTGAATATCCTTCCTATCTTCATTAAAAATTTGGTTGTTCCTTTCATTCCAAATATTCCAAAGAAGAATGGTAGAACCCATCCAAACTAACTGCCTAATAAAATGATCAACACCCTCTTGATTAGGCCAATCCCTCCAAAGCTGATCAAAAGTAAAAAAAATTGGACCACTATAAGCCAAGTAAAGTGACCATTCTCCTCCATAGCTCAGAGGCTAAAGTACACTCAATAAAAATATGGTTGATATTTTCTACATTCTCTTCACACATTTCACATCTAAAAGGGCCATGAAAACCACGCTTCATAAGTTGCTCACCAGTAAGCACCCTACGATGCAATAAAATCCAATTAAAGAACCTCACCTTAGGCCAGAGCTTTTGAGCCCAAAATCAAGAAAATATGTCAAAATAATGGTTGGGATTATTATGGCATAAGGTCAAATAACCTTGAGCAACTGAATACTCACCCTTAGTAGTGTTGTTCCATCTAAACCAATATTTTTCATGTGACCAAGAGAGGGATATCATATGAAGGATGCCTTGGATATCTTGTATTTGCCTTTCTAGGATTTTAATAGGCCAGTCCTCAATAGGGATCAAATATCTACCAACATTTGAATTACCAGTATGGCACCGACAGTAATTAGCCACATTTATCCAATTAGCTCGATGAAGCTTCTCCATCCAAGGCCTCCAATCAGGAAACTGAGTTATCAAAGGCTTGTGACCATCCCAAGAATCTATCCAAAAATTTACATGTTGACCATTATGAATGATCCAAAATAATTTATTCTTTATAAAATCTTCACCAATCTTAAGAACTGCTAAAATGGGAGAACCTTTGGTAGGAAGTTGATAGCGAACAAGGTCTTCAAGACTTTTGTTCTCAACATATTTAGCATGGATATTATTGGCCCAAAGAGCATTGGGGTTATGCAACATCCTCCAATATAATTTAGCAGCTAAAGCTTTGTTTTTATTAATTGAAGACCGGAATCCTAACCCCCTTTCACTCTTAGGAAGACATAAAGTATCCCATTTCACCAAGGCCCATTTTCTTTTCTCCTTAGTACCACTCCAAAGGAAATGATGACTGATTTGATCCAATTCTCAAAGAAAAACCTTTGGGATATTCAAAATGAAAGAAACATAAATAGGAATAGCTTGAAGGACTGATTTTACCAAGGTGATTCTACCCCCAGAAGAAAGCCACTTGTTGGTCCACTTTCCAATTTTCTTCTTGACTTTGTCCAAAAACCAATTCCAATATTTATTTTTATGCCTTTGAATATTTATAGGAATACCTAAATAAGTGATTGGAAGAGAGGTCTTCTTATATCTTAATTTATCCAAGACCATGGATTCCTGTCTAGCAGAGTAGTGAAATAAAATAACTTTAGATTTGTTTTCATTGATCAACTTCCCAGTAGCCTTAGAAAAAGAGCTAATGATTTGCTTAATATTAGAAGATTCTTTAATTGTAGCTTTACCTAAAAGAGTAGAGTCATCCACAAATTGAAGATGAGAGATAGGTCTAGCTCCATGAGCAATGGTAACTCCCTCAAGGGTTTTGTTTTCCCTCTTTTTGGTTATAGTCCTACCCAAGAATTCAGCAAGAATGATAAATAAATAAGGGGATAGTGGGTCACCTTGCCTAATACCTCTAGAAGTTGGGAAAGACTAAGAAGGCCTGCCATTGATAAGAACTAAGTAGGAAACTGAAGAGATACATCCCATAATCCAATCCATCCAATCCTTAGAGAAACCAAATTGCCTCAAAACTTTGATAAGGAAGTGCCAATCCACTCTATCATAAGATTTGGATAAGTCTAACCGAATGAACATGGAAGGAGAATTTTGCATATCCATGGAATGGATGGCTTCCTGAGCAAGAACTATCTCATCTACTATTTGACATCCTTCCACATAACCCCCTTGCTCTGGGGAAATAATCTTATGCAAAAGAGGCTTCAACCTTTCTACCATGATTTTAGTAATTATTTTGAGAACATTACATAAAACAATAGGTCTAAAAGCTTAGATATGATCAACCTCTTGAGTTTGGAACAAGAGTAATATAAGTTTTATTGATAACCTTCAAAATTTCTTTGGATTTCCTGGCTTCTTATAGTTCTCTTCTTGTTTTATACACCATTTTATGGATTAAGTGGTATAGTCAACTCAAAATCATGGGATCCCATGCAAAAATTCTTTGTTGCTCTACCATACCTATGACAACCTCTCCTCAACCCTAGTGCATTAACCATCAAATATCATCCCCAATCAAAATTCCTAACACTAGAGATGATAGGAGGACCACCTATTTATCTACATGTTCGTTAGCATACATGGAATTGATGTTAATGCTTGACTAAATGACTAAGAACTATGTATCCCCCTATGTTGCTTTAGGCTTTGTTGCTAATTTTGAATCAAGTACATGAGATATCCTTTAATTGGTGCCCTAAAAATAAGCTATACATACACTAGTATCTCATCCAACTTTGCACATGATAGCTAAAATATATTCACCTCCAAATACCATTGCTCAACCAATATAGTCAAGATGGTCTGATTGAACTCTACATTTGGCATTAGGGCCACATAATAGAAACTTAGTACTATCAATAGTATATGATCAACATAGTCAATGAAGGTAAAAATAGTATATAGATCATGTGACCTATACTCTTGACAATATAGTGTCTAAAGTATCTCCTATAATTGTAATGACGCCAACTAATTAATTAACATCCCAATCTCAAATGCAAAACTAGTGCTAACCCAAAAATTACCCTAAATAAATTTATTGGAAAAATACCTTTTACAAGAAAAGAACCATCAAGAGGTGAAAGTTCCACCATTGAACAAAACATGATATTAAATTGGTGAAGGATTTGCTCAATGGAAAAAGTTACATTGAAATAAGAAAGTGCTATTGCTTGAAAAAGTACCAATGCAATAGGGACAACGCTACATTGAAGAATTATCCATTACATTGGATATGCATTTTGAGACAAAATGTAGAAGTAGTCCAATTTCAAAGCACATACCTAAGGTTTATCCCCTACAACTATTGGTGGTATCATGCAGTCTACCTAGTGTGTAAGTCTCACTTAGTGGGTCATCATAGCAAGTGTTTATATTACATGCCTAGAGCTCTCTAACATGATCATAAATTATAAATATATATTACACAAAATCTTTCTACCCCTATGCCTCCCTAGCCAATTCGTATTATTTTATACTAATATTTTCATCAGTAAACTAGTGTATCTCATGGTCAAGTCAAGTTTTCTTGGTCAAACATGATTTTTCCTCTAAAACTCTAGGGGGAACAATAGGGCATGATAACAACTAATGCTTTTAAAAAGAAAAAATAACATCATTAATAATCAAATAAATTAAAAGTATCAATAATTTTAAATCAAGAATTTTAAGTAGCATCAAATATATATATCTTAAAATTAGAACATGAAGGTGAGTTCTTAACACATTCATATCTCAATAAATACATAGAAAAGGAACAAGTGTAGATATCTAATTTTAAACACATCATAAAGTCTTCAAAATTTATCAACATTTGAATCATCTATCCAATCAAACATATCAATCAAATTAAGAATGCAAAGACCAAACTTAAGAGAATTTACGACCCTCAAAGATAAAGTGCTTTACCTAACGTAATAGTGTTGATATCACTAGTAACTAGCTGGTAGTGATTTTACCAATATCAAATTTTACCTTTTCCTACCTAGTTAGCTTGACAATGGTCATTTTGGTATTTGAATCAATATCTTTATCACCAATGACATTCATGATGCCAACAATAATGATTCTTAGAATAAAAAAAATGGAAAGGAAATCAACTTATAAGAACCAACTACCTACCAAATCTAGATCTAACTATTCCAATAATGCCTTCTATCTCACAATATCGATTGACAGTAAAATATCAAAGCTTTTCCCTTTGTCTCTCATATAATCCTCCATCCCCTTATATACCAAACTTCCTCAATCTTATCCTCATCCAACTTGATATCATCTATCCAAATTCACCACCTCTCCAACTTGCCAATGTTGGTAGACTTTCCATAGGATCATTTACGAGATCTAGGGATTTTTATAAAGCCAGTATTTTGGGATGACTAACCCAATCCTTTTGCACATAGTAAATACCTATCAAAGTGATAAGACTGTAATTGAATATTTACTCATTTATTCTTTGGATTTCTACATCTACACATATGCCTCATCAAGACTCCATCAACATTTGTACAAAGTGTGGAGGTCAAAATTGGTAAAATTTTAAAATTTAGGTGGCTTCTCTACTAGGACTATTGGTCATGATATTTTCTTTGGTGGTGATCTTTTTTTGCTTTATCACTATAATTATTTTTATTTATATTGTTATTTAGATTTTTATTCTATTTGAAATAACACCTTTTTGTAGTCAAGTAATCAATAATGTATCCTTTGTTAAATTTATATACACATGCTCATCAAAATATTTTAGCCTATCATGGGTTTGAATCTTGAAACATATTCTACTATGTGTATAGGTAGAAGGGCTATAGAACTATAGTGACAATTTCACTATTGTGTTGTAGTTATATCATAGTAGAGACTATAGATATTATAGTTGGTATTCTACCATACATAACAAAAGACCATGTCTAGTCAAAAGCACCATTGACACTATCACTCAGGTGTGACACTTTTGTCTTTATGTAAATAGTTAAAAGTTTTAGCTTATAGGTTTGTGTCATTCTACCTTTGTGAACAGGGATCTAATGTCAACCAAAAAAGTGATAACTTTCCAATAGCTTAGGCAAATCCTTCTACATTTAACTCTATTTTTTTTATTTTATGTTTAAAGGGTTTTTATGAAGGTAGGAGTCATAAGTAAAAGTGCCATCAGTAGCTAAAAAATTCCTAATTAATATTATGCAATCATAAGAATCTTAAAAAATATATAGGTATTTTTAAACTAAATCCATAAAATATTAGACCAGGCTCAAAAATTCCCCTATTCTGAAGTGGGATGTTGTGGATCCAATATCCCATAGGAATGGAGGACCCAATGGACCATGTCATAAGATTCATTCTTTTCATTCAATAAACAAACCTATAAGGATGAGGAAAATAAATTAACCAAATCCCACGTACAATCAAAATCATCATTCCCATAATGTAAGATCAATAGAACAATAAAATTTCCAACACTTTATTATATTACACAAGTTTAAACATTTTTTTTATTAAGATAATACTTTGTATATATATATTGGATAATACAAGTGGTGTCCTTACCAATAAACCACATCGCTTAATTCATTCATTGGAGTTCGCGGGGGTTAGCGACGAACCGCTGCGTGGCTTTTTCAATACTTGCGCCTGGTCATCGATACGTTTAAACATCTTTACGAACCATACATTACACAAATTTTTAATATTCTTGCGTCTTGCTTTCAATAAATTTAAAACAAATATTATAAGAAAATTTATAATATTCTTGCTTTTTGATTTAAAACAAATACTATAAGAAAGTGCTTATTATATTTCATTTGAATGCAAAAAATTTAAGATATAATAATTATGTATGCTTTTGAAGCATATATGTCCCCATATATATAAAAGTTAAATAAAAATAAAATCATCTAAGATCAATTTTTTTTTTTAAATATAAAAAAAATAAAATATCAAAACAAACTCTTAAACACTTGTTTATATTACCAACAAATTCAATTTATTTTTTTTATATAAAATATAATTATTATTTATACTTTAAAAATCATATTATTATTATTTTTTGGTTACATAGGAGAATTGGTCAAAACCACACTATTTCTAATATCTCGCAAAGGAAACCACGTGTTGCTCAAAATTTGTACTATCAATAAATTCATATCATACTACCTTTTTGTAAATAGACTAAGCTCATGTTTGAACCTAAATGTCTTCTTAATAAATGTCTAACCAAATAAACACTTACCAATCCACTTTAAAAATTATATTAAAGTAATAATTATTTACCATCTAACCTTCTAACCCTTCTATTATGAATGACCCATAACCCTATGAATGCAATGAAATTTTTACCATAACCCCATCCTTTTTATTATAAACCACCCATAACTTCTATGCGTTGAATTAAATGCATACTTTTTTGAGATTTCAAAGTTAATTTCCAACAATTCGTGTGGGTAGTTGGTCATCTTGCTTTCTAATAGATTTTTGTGACGTTATTGTTTAAGTAATTTATTTCGAGTAGCATATTCTTACGATGGAATTTCATTCCACATTAATATCTCTTCTACTTATGTGGAATTATGATTTTTTCAGCAAAAAAGAAGCAACAACTTGAATTTCAGTTTGCAGGAGAACCGCTTGATGTAGTAGTAGAATACAAATACCTAGGCATATAATTTCATGATAAACTTAATTGGAATACATATAGGATGAAAAGAACTCAAAGTGGATGGAGAGCACTATATGCACTTCAAAACAGGTGTAGAAATACCGAGTTGTGAGACTGGAAGACCACCAAGGTCTTATTGGGCCTACTTTTTACACGGGTTCTGTTGTATGGTTGCGAGGTGTGGGCTAGTGGCACAACAAATGCAAAATGGAGGCAAATAGAAAGGATTCAAAAATATCTAGTCAATTTTTTTTTTAAACTTAAGGCCACAACCCCTTATGAAATTATTCTAGCTGAAACTTGAATGTTCCCTTTAGAAGCAATTGCTATGACCAAGTTGTTATGTTACTTGAAAAAATAGAAAACATGAAATATGATAGATGGCCTAGGGCAGCTAGGGATGAAGAGTTGCATAGGCGAAAGAATACGTGGATGAAACAAAATCAGAAATGGATGAAACGTTGGGAAATCAACATAAATGAATGCCCAAATGTCAACAAAGACAAAAAATTATGTGAATGAAAAGTTCAGAAGTGGAATGTGGAAAAATGCAAGCAGGAAAAGACAATATTATATTGCAAATTTTAATCCAACGTATGACCACAAGGAAAAAACATATATAGGCGCTAAAATAAAGTGGAAGGAAAAAATACTCATTGCTCAGATAAGGACTAGCTCTCATAGACTTAGATGTGAAACAGGGAGATGGACAACGCCCAAAGAATAATGGGAAGAAAGGATATGTACTCTATGCAGCACAGGGGCAGTAGAGACAGAGGAACACTTCATCTATAAATGCCCGAGTTTTTTAGATATCCATGACAAATACAAAGAAACACTTGGAAACGGGTTTATGGAAGATTTATTTGAGGACAGTAAAATAAATGAAGTTGGGGAATTGCTAACACAAATCGGCAAGAGAAGGAACAACCTTCTCAAAGATATTAAAGATCATATGATATGATTTGAGTAATTGTACTTCCATATTTGAGGTCCCATTGACCATATTTGGGTCCATTGACCATATTTGGGTCTCCCGGATGTAATTAAAATCATTCATTCATTCACTTAGTTAGTTAGTGGAGTGTGTGCGTGTGTTAATAATACCGCATTGCCAATGGGCTAGCAGCCTTAAAGGTGCAAGCCCTTGGTCCCTGTTTATGTGGAATTCTTCACCCCTATTAATACTTCTTTTACTTAGTGGAGTGTGTGCGTTAATAATCCCACATTGACACCATTGTGGGATTTAAGTGGTTTATGAGCCTCAACACTTGCTAAGCTTTTTTCCAATGGGGTAGTAATTTTAAAAGATGCAAATCTTTGATCTATTGGTCCCACTTATATGATAGTTGGTCCTCTTGCTTTCTAACAAGTTCATGTTATGTTGTTCTTACTTTAATAAATAGCAAAAGCTAAATTTTTTTAATTGGTTTGTGAGCCCAACACTTGACAAGTTATATGCCAATGAAATACCAGCCTTAAAAATGGTTTGTGAATCCCAAATTTTTCTTAATCTTGGTAAGAGAATGTCGATGGAATTTCGTAGTGGATGGCAAAGGCCATTTTTTCTCTGAAAGGATCGTTTAGGGAAGGATCATTTAATGTGATTCGTATACTTTCAGTAATTGGTAAGAGAATGTCGACATAAACGTCAACCTTTAACATCAACTTTTTTTAATATAACAATTCCTAATTTCGTTTCATTTTTATTATTAGATTTGAACTTATAATTCAAATACTTTCAATTTTGGTAGGAGAGTCTTGACATAAACGTCCAACCTTTCTTTTATTGATTGGTACAAGAATGTTGATGTGATACTAAATTCAAATACTTTCAATTTTGGTAGGAGAGTCTTGACATAAACGTCCAACCTTTCTTTTATTGATTGGTACAAGAATGTTGATGTGATACTAAAGGCTAACTTTTTCTTTTGGTTTATTTATTTATTTTTATATAGAGGATAATTAGTAATAGATTGGGTTAAATTTTTTAGAATCGTTTTTATAACTTTTATTTTACCTAGGTTTGAGGAAAATTATCAGTGGCTTAAATAGCAGTGAAGCAGACTTGCTCGATCACAAGATTCCAAGGCTGCGCTCGATGTTGCAGATCTGAGCTCTAGAAAGCCCGACTTTACTCCCAACTTATGGGACGATGATCTCATACAATCTCTATCTTCACCATATGCGGTATGAAAAGTTTAAATATATGTTGTGGAATTGTATATTTGTCCTTCCCTAAATTTGTGTAAATATCAGTTAATGCTTGTGGTTTCATTTGATTTGATTGCAGCCACGTTTATACGTTGAACGCAGAGAAACGCTAATTAAGGAGATCCGAGAAATTTTCAATGCCCTTGTAGATCATGAAGACGTAAATCCTTCTGCTCACGAATTGTTCGAAAGGTTTTGGATCGTCGATGTTGTCCGACGATTGGGAATCGATCGTTATTTCCAGCACGAAATAAGAATGTCATTGGATTACACTTACAAGTATGTTTATGCTACTGTTGACTAGCGAAAATCCGTTTTCGCGCGACGTCTAGCGAAACTGCTGTTTCGCGTTATATATTTAAAGAGCAGCCGATAGTATAATTTCGGCTGCGCTGTTCTTCAAAGGTCACAAAGTCACATCAGTTGTATAATGGTGTTAAATTTTGAAATGTTCGTATTGGAAGGAGGAAGAAGGAAAGACTAATGACGATCCCAACGTTACGGCTTTGGGATTTTTATGTCTCCGTCTGAATCGATACGATGTGTCTGCAGGTAATGGATTTGTTTGTTTTTGAAAATTTCAGTTTCTGACTTTAACCGTTCTTTTGGTTTTGGTGAGAATATGATATTTGATTTTCATGTATGAACAGATGTATTTGAAAATTTCAAAGACGGAGACGGAAAATTCATTGTCCCAGCCGGAGATGAATTAAGAAGTATGCTGAATCTATATCGAGCGTCGGAGCTTGTTTTTCCCGAGAGAAGATTATGAAAGAGGCTCAAATCTTTACGTCCTCGTATCAAGAATATCCACAGGTAAGTCTGAACTGAAACCATAAATTAATAAATGAAAGCAAGAATTTTACAATTTATTTTATCCCCTTTTTTCGAACCTTTGAAATTAAAGGTGTTACCATATGCAGCATATGTGACAAGCTTATAGAACTTGCAATACTGGATTTCAATATTTTGCAGTCTCAACAGCAGAACGAGTTAAAAGAAGTGTCGAGGTGAGCAACCAAACTGAAGGTGAAATTCTTATCAAAATAAATTTTCACTGCCAATTTTCATGGATTTGGTTTTGATGTCTCGTACTGTAGATGGTGGAAAGATTCGGAGGCGATTCAGCTGGATTTTGTACGCCATCGTCATGTGGAGTTCTATTTTTGGGAACTGTGTGCAATGTTTGAGCCCGAATGGGTGACTGTTCTATGTCTGATAGATGACACTTATGACACTTATGGAACCTTTGAAGAACTTAAACAGCTCACAGAGGCATTAACAAAGTAAGTGCTTCATATTCCATTAATTTCTAAGTTTTTAATTTGATTCTTGATGAAAAATTTATGAAGCTGATGTTTATAATTTAATTTCAGGTGGGAAATGTCATTGACGGAAGGCCTGCTGGATTACATGAAAATTGTCTGGAAATTTGCGCGTGGAGTGTACGAGAAGATTGCAAGAGAAGCCAAGAAGAAGCACGGCCCTCACGTGCACCAGCATTTGCGAGAGTATGTAAGCACCTTCTTTGAAGTTATTTTCCTTAAATAATTATTATATATAGAACGATGCTTAGTTAGGGTCGAGCATTGACACATTCACCAAGTCTAGTTGTTGACAGCATATAGTCTTTTGAATTTAATTTTTATTTATGTTGTTGTGAGTCTAACTTAACAAAACATGGTTTCTACAAAGTTTTAATTGAGTTATTTTGATATATAAAATTAAGTTTATGCAAAGATTTATTTTTCATTTTTTCTAAATGTGTTGTGTGATTATATTTAATCTAATTGAAAATTTTGATAATTTATTGTTTAGATTAGAAACTAAATTGTTATCTTTTTTTTAAACTAGTTTTTCTTGCACTCAAGGTTTTTCACCCATGACTTTTAAAAGTCTCTCATAATTGAGGTTTGTAGGTGGTTTCTATCTAAGATGGATAATGATAGAGTTCATAGAAAACTCATTTCTCCTTGTCTTAGATTTTTTGTCTATGGCTTTCTTGATTTAATTGTAAATGTTTAATTTGTTGTTGAGAGTAAACATTGAATTGGTATACCCCATATAAATTAGTTTTCTCTTGCTCCAAGATTCTTCATCAAAGACTTTTAAAGTTTTAATGATTCATTTTTGTAGGCCCCTTCCATCTCAGATAGATAATAATAGAAAGATACTTATTAATAAAATTTCCTATATAAGGTTTTGATAAACCTACCTTAAAAATTACATATATTGTCTCTCCAAATCTACAATATCTAAGAAATATGAGTCATATCTATGTCTCAGTTCAAAATAACTCAATTAAAACTTTGTAGAAACTATGTTTTGTCTCTCCAAATCGTTAGAGGATTTTTTTACCCATGAGGGTATACGACATTCATATGGTCAACATTTTTCCATCCCTTTAGGTTTAAATATAAATAAAAAATGGTCATTTGATAACTTTTATATATAAAGAGATTTATCACAATTAAAGAATTGACATAAAAAATCTCTTACTAATTTATTCATGTAATCTAACATCTCATTCATGTCTATGATTATTGTGGAAAAGGATGCCACATCAAAACTAACTTAGTAAAAGAGTATCACTCTTTTCTATTATATTATCATTTATGAATTTTAAAATTGTAAGAATCATTGGTAAAAAAATCATTTTACCTATTAAAGTGTTCAATTATTTGTTAGGAATCTTGCAAAAAATAAGTTAATAAACTAATATTATCAGTAATTGGCTTGAGAGGAGCTTCACTCTATGAAATTTGGATAAGTTCTAGATATTTATAATAACCTCTTTCTTTGGGTTAAGATTCTTTTCGTGGCATCATTGAGCAAGGTGACCTTTATCATTTTGAATAACTTTTCAACAATATTATTGGTTGATTTAGCATTAAGTGTTTAGCAACTTCCACTCTCAACTAGGTTCATAATCATCTCATTTGTAGATATTTTTATTTTTTTCCTTTATGATAACAATATTCTCATTCTAGTTGAGAAGGCAGTGGGGCAGAAAGTCAATTTTAGGAAAAGTGTGTTTTTTTTTAATACTCTAGTTGATAGGCAACGAAGGATTGCAAGAATTATAGGATGTTCGATTGGTTCTCTCCCGGTGCCTTACCTACGTATGCCTATGTTCAAAGGTGCTTCAAAGCCTTTTCTATGGGATGCAATGGTGGAGAAGCTTAAAAAGAAGCTCACAGGATGGAAAGGTGCCATGTTGAGTCAGGACAAGACAATTTAGTTGGTTAAGGTGTCTCTATAGAGTATTTCAATTTATTTTCTATCTATTTTCATAATTCTAGGGAAAGTCTTGGAAAAAGTGGAGTAAACTTAATGCATAATTTTTTGGTCAAGGGATGAGACCAAAAAGAGGTTTCACCTGGTCTCGTGGGACCAAGTTTGTAGCTCTAAAGAGGAAGGAGGTTTGGGCCTGCAGAGGATGAAAACTCTCAACAAGGCTCTTCATGCTAAGCAAGCTTGGCGGTTAGTTAAAAATGAAGACACCAGCTTGGTAAAAATTGTTAAGGTAAAATACCTAAGAGATAATAATTTCTTAAATTTGAATGCTTTTTCGATGACGTCCGCCTTCTAGGCTAGTATTATTGATAGTCGATCGGATCTTCATAAAGGCATAAGGTGGCTAGTGGGTGATGGCACCTCTATTGATTTATGGTGAGACACTTGGGTGTCCAATGGTCTGTTGGCCCTTCGCCAAGAATATGTATCTATGAAACCCATAACTGATAATTTTTTTGTCATAAAGTTTGTGATTTCATTTAAGTTTGTAATGGAAGACGTAGGTGGAAGTCTTTTGAAATTTAGAACATTTCTCAGGTGGTCAAAAGGACTCTCATATATTTTTATGATGAAACAAAGTGGTTGACTATCCCATGTATAGATCTTAATGATAGATTAATCTGAGGTCCAGTGAAAGATGGAAAATTCTCAATCAAATCAGCTTATCAGTATCTAGATAGGGGAGGAGATCCATGGTATCCTATCAAAAATATTTGGTTAAAGGGTCTTACACCCAAAGTCAAAATTTTCTATTAGTTAGCTATTCAAGGTAAATGCTTAATGATCTATAATATTCAAAAGCAGGAGATGAGTACTCCAAATAGATGCATTCTATGTGAACAAGATCTTGAATCATCGATATATATTTTATCTGAATGCTCCTTCTCTAAATTTTTTAGATCATTCTTCAAATAGTTGGGGGTGGCTTGGGTGCTCCCAATTTCCCTCATGGATATGGTCGATTAATGGAGATCCTCATTTCATTCACTTATTCTGAGAGCACTATGGTAGTTCAGGCTACCTCACTTATGGTGGAGAATATGGAAAGATAAAAACACCTAGGTGTTTGAAGGGAATTACAAATTAGGCCATTATGTCGCTACAAGGGGGGGTGTGATATTGTAGAAAATATTAAGGCCTTGAATATGAACAAGAATTATTTGTGAGCTAGAGGTCGACTTGGAGCGTATACTGGACCTGTTTATACCCCTCGAATGTTATTCCAAGCTAACTCAAGATAGATCTATTATTGTTTGGAAACACCCCCTAGATGGTTGGTTGAAACTCAACTTCGATGGGGCATCCAAAGGGAACCCAGGTCAGGTGGGGGCTAGGGGGATCTTAAAAATTTCTAGGAGGAAAATTCTACTTGCATATTTTGAATGACTTGGTCATCAAATGAACCATTACATGGAGGCTCAGGCGTTGTTCTAGGAAGTTTCTTTTTTAGACAGGATTAATTGCAAAAAAATAATAATAGAGAAAAACTCCCTAAACATAATTAATATATTTAAAGGCATCCAGACTTCAATGTGGAATGGTCTCAACTTTTATTTGGGAGGTTTTATGTAAGATACAAGATCTGGAAGAGGTAAAAATCAATCATAAACTCATAGAAGACAATAAAGCCACCAATCTGCTTGTAAATCATAGCCTTCAAGTATAAGACCTTCAAGTGTGGATGGAAATTTTTCTTGAGGATGCGTGCAGAGTGGATGTTAATAGGTGACATTGACATGTGTATTATTGGCCTTATAATTGGCTTAATCTGGGCCATGGTGGTTGGTATTTTGGTTGGACAAGCTTGGCAATTTTTATTTTTAAATTTCAAATTGGAGGATGTTATGTACTTGGCACCTAAAAGGAGCTACTTTATCCTGCAAAGACTTATTTCTAAGATCTATAGTCAGGTTACTCTGACGAGGTGGAAGTTCATTGGCTTAGGTTTTAAAAATATGTGCAGGATCATGATCGTGTGAAGTTATGTGCCTTGGATGGCGTCTCAACACGTCAAGATGATAAGATTTGTGAGGCAAAGGAGTGGAGGTATCATTTTGTGAAAGCTCAAAATTTAGGTAGATTGAGTGTTTTGAAAATGATACCATTTGTGGAGATTCCCACCCTCATAGCTATTAGAGCCTTAGGTTCTCAAGGCCCATAGATTTTAGATTCGTCTAAAAAGAATTTTGGAGGATGGTGTAGTTTTCAAAGGTGGAATCTTTCTAAATAATATTTTTTCTCCAAAAAGCCATTTTTTTCAAAGGTGAGAATCCCAAGTGTTGAGGTGGTAGGGTGGCGAATCCACTTTCTCCTATTTTTTGTCTAACTCTGGTAGTCTCATGAGGAAGATAAGATAACATTTCAAATTTGTGCACAGGAAGAGATCACATAGGGATCTTATTGGTTGTTTAAATGGGCAGTATGGGAGACATTTTGGATACTTCCATAACCACTCCTCTGATCTCTGGGTGCATCTGTAGAAAATTATTTATTTTTCCTTTACTCTTTGATGTAGTTGGTGGCATAGTGTCAGGTGTGGTTGGTAGAGTTTTAGGATGGAATCATTAATTGTGGAGCCCCACTCTCTCACGGTGGATGAGGAGGTTCACAAAATCTTGAAGAGAGGAAATATTCTCCAATGTTTATTGAAGTTCAATGGTTTTCATCATGAAATGGTAAAACATTTGGCTTATTCCTAGTGGGATGGGATAGTCAGAGTGGGACCATTGGAGTTTGAAATAAACATCTCTCTGGTCGTAGTGGTGATAGGGTTGATGGTGGACAAGGTGGTCTATAATAGAGAGAAACATCTATTGGTGAAATAAGTTCAGGTGTTCTTGGGTGGGGAAGAAGAACTAGTGAAGATTCAAAAAATGTTTAAGAACTCCTCGTTTAAGGCTCCCTAGGACCATGTGGCTCTAGTAGTCATGCAATATTTTACATTAGATGACAATATGGAGGTGTTGAGAAGTTATCATTTCATGATTTTAAACCACCTACATCACAAGAAAGCTATGAATCTTCCCTCTTTTTTGTTTCAGTCCCTCTCAAAAATAGTGGTAAAAGTTAAGAAAGGTGTGGCCTCGGATTCGGTACACCAAGGGCTTCTCAAGATTATCTTCGATCATGTTGTTAAGCAATGAGGTTTGGATAAGTAAAGCATTTTTAATGCTCTGGCTAACATTCTCACACCTACGGTTGGTCTCGTGACTTTCACAATTTTTAAATATTCTAAATCTTCCTTTTTGGATGAGTTAGATGCCACCGCAACTGGCCAAATTCTGGTGGATTTCACGGGCTTAGCTCTTAGAGCCCTGGGTGGAAGCGAGGAATGAACGAGGTGCTCCAAAATGCTAGTTACAAAGTGGGTGAACTCTGGTAAGAATACTGTATTAGTGAATAATTATGCTTCTGAAGAGTTTTCCCCTCCTATAAAAAAGTCTAAATTGATTAGGGAGGTGGGGGTTGCAGTTCGGTTGTCGTATCCTGGGTCCCTGTCTAGCAGGTATAATCAAAAGGTCCTCAATTCCATTATTATTAAGTTGTAGTGCTCTATGATCAATTTCATGTTGGCTTCTATTTCCTGTGTTGAGGAGGTAATGACACTTATGGGATGGCAGGCTCTGAATAGTCCTAGAACCAAGTTGGATTTTGATGTTGGACCAAGTGGCTTCAAGTTATAAGAAGGCTCCTTGGTCTATTTTAAATTTTGAAGCATGTGTGCCTTTTTTTGTGTGCTATTTTGGCCTATGTGCCAACTTGTTTAAATTGGCTTTATATATGCGGCTTGTATGCTTGCATATGTTGGGGTAGGTTACTGTGGCCTTCGAGCTTGGTGATTTCCCCTGCATGGGATATGGATTCTTGGTTTGGTGTATATAGTTTAGGCTGGTGTTTCAAGTTAATGTTTTCAGATTCTAAGCAATTTTTCGTGTGCTGGAAATACTATAACTCCTTTGCTATGAGGAGGTTAACTTCATTTTGTATTTAATTTTGGAGATCCTTCCAAAAATTCTTCTTCTACCATATCAAAAAAATATATTATCATTCTAGTTATGATATTTTTACACCATAATTTATTTTTCTAGTATTGCTTTTCATGTTTAGTTTGCATGCATAATCTCACTTAATTTGCTCAACAAAATCCATTAAAACATCTTCATGTATACTTCAATACTCATCATGAAATATTTTTAGAATAATTTGAAGTAATTTTAAAATTTAATCCCTTCACAAGCTAACAACAACAAGATATCATGAAAAAGTAATACTATTGTGTGATTCCAAGATTAAATTAACCTTAGATTAACATTAGCCAAGGTAATAATTGACACAAAATATACAAAGCCAAAATTATTCATAAAAACTAACCAAATTGATAATTACATTATAATAAACCTTATATAGGCTTAGAACATGCAGAATAGTAGGAAAGGGAATGTGGAGGAAGATCGGGGAGATTAGAGAGTATGGAGGAGTAGGAAGTGGAGTGGTAGGTGGAAACGAGCGTGGGGAGAGGAAGGGAGTGGAGTGATAAGGGAAAATGGATGGCAAGAAAGAAGGAACTTCATATCAAAATGCTTTGATCTACTATGGTGGACAAGATTGTATGCCAACTGAATGGCACTGATGTTGTCACAAAATATTCGAGTTGGACCACTTTGCTGCTCTCCAATATCTTCTAATACTTTTTGTAGCCATAGAGCTTGAGTACTAGCATGAGTAACCGCTATATACTCAGCTTCTGTTGAAGATAGCACTACTACTGTCTGCTTCTTGGAACTTCAAGTTATTAGGTCCGAACCAAGACTAAAACATTTACCCGATGTGGATTTTCTATCATCAATATTGTTGCCCCAATCACTATCACTAAAGCCTTCAAGATTGATAGTATCACTTTTGTAGTACTGAATTCCAAAATCCAATGTACCCTTCACATATCTCAAAATCCTTTTAGCTGCCTGCAAATGCAGCTCATATGGAGTAGACATAAATCTAGAAATAAGAGATACAACATACTGAATGTCTGGTATGGTGTTGGCGAGAAACATCAAACTCCCAACAATGCTTCTGAAAGTGATCACATCAACTTTCGATGCTCCATCATCCTTGCTTAATTGGATCCCATGTCCAATTGGATTTGCAACTGATTTGTAGTGCTCCATAGCAAACTTCTGAATCATATCTTGAGCATACTTAAGTTGACAGAGGAATATTATTGAATCTATCTGATGTACTTCCATTCCAAGAAAGTATTTCATTAAGCCAAGATCCTTCATCTCAAATTATTGCATCATGGAGTGCTTGAACTCCATGTTAACTTTTTCATTACTACCCATAAAAATGAGATCATCCACATACAAACAAACTATGAGGATGTCATTTCCTTGATTCAAGTAGTAGAGCGTGGGTTCATTTTTGCTTCTGATGAACCCATAATCTTTAAAGTACCCATCAATGCATGAGTACCAAGCTCTCAATGCCTGATTGAGTCCATAAAGAGCTTTCTTCAGTTTGTAAACAATATGTTCCTTGTCTTTCTCTTCAAATCCCTGTGGTTGCTCAACATACACTTCTTCTGTCAAGTAACCATTTAGAAATGCACTCTTTACATCCATGTGTTGGACTGTCCATCCCTTGTGTGCAGCTAAGGCAAGAATTGTTATGATAGTCTCTTGTCTGGCTACAAGAGAAAAAGTCTCTTCATAATCAATTCCATATTGCTGAGTAAATCCCTTTGCAACTAATCTCACCTTGTGCCTCTCGATGCTACCATCCGCATTAAACTTGGTCTTGTAGACCCACTTACATCCAACATGTTTCTTTCCCTTAGGAAGCTTCACCAGCTCCCAAGTGTCGTTTTTTATAGAGGTGATCTCCTCTTTCATGGCATCTTGCCAAATCTTTTGAGTACAAGCCTTCTCATAACTATAAGGTTCAAGCTGTGTATTAGTTAACAAGGCATAGTTAACTAAATCTCCCCCAGGTTCATACTGGGAAACATCATCACCATACAAGTGCATATTTTCTAATCTTTGTAGAACAAAATTCATTTCATTAGCTTGACTCCTAGTGTATCTTTTTGAAAAAAAATTATCCAACATCTGATATGATGGATGATTCTATAGATTTCTCTTACCTCTGGATGGAGAATCGATGTCCATTGGTGATGAAATTAATGATCTCTATGGAGAAGGACTTGGTGAAGAATTTGAATCAGAAGATGAACCTGGATCTCTGGGAGGAGATTGCTTACTTTTCTGTGGTGTCTACTGCTGCACCTGCTTAGAACCTACATCACTAGATTCATCATCACTAAAAATTTGGGGCTTACCCCATTCTCCCCCTTCATCAAAAATCACATCCCTGGAAAGCACAAACTTTCTAGTCCTGGGATTGTAGAGTCTATAAGCTTTTGTATTCTCACAATATCCTACAAAGATGCATGCCTGACTCTTTGTATCGAGCTTCTTTCTTAGCTCATCAGGAATGTGAGAATATGCCAATGAGCCAAACACTCTAAAATACTTAACATTTGGATTTTTACCATACCAAGCTTGGTAAGGTGTCTGTCCTTCCAAACTTGTAATAGGACTTCTATTCAAGATATGTACGCTGGTCCTGGTTGCATCTGCCCAATATGAATTAGTCAAATGCTTCGAATGAAGCATAGACCTTGCCATCTCCACAATGGTGTGATTCTTCCTCTCTGCGACACCATTCTACTGTGGAGTGTAGGCAACTATGAACTACCTCTTAATGCCATGTTGCTTACAAAAATTCAAGAACTCATTAGAGGAGTATTCTCCTCCCCTATCTGATCTAAGAAATTTTACAAAATATCTACTCTCACTTTCAACTCTTGTTTTGAAATTGACAAAGCATTCAAATGCTTCATCCTTATATTTCAAAAAATATATCCAGACACATTCTAGTAAAATCATCAATGAAGAGTAGGAATTAAGTGTTGTTACCAAGACTCTTGGTCTGCATCGGACCACGGATGTCTGTATGCACTAGCTGGAGTGGATAGCTGGCCCGCCATGCTTGTCCATGAGGAAATTTTGATCTGGCATGCTTCCCAAGAGCACACCCTTCACAGAATTCCTTACTATCATGAACTTTAGGAAGTTCGATTACCATCGCTTGTGAAGTTAGCATTTTCAAACTAGCTGAATTCAAATGACCATATCTCAAGTGCCATAGGACACTTGGATTGTAAATAGCAACATTTGCTAAATTATCTCCCCTTGTCTAGCCAAAATTTAAAGGAAACAATCTATTCTTGGACATTGGCACTTCTGTAATGATTTTATTACTGTTATTTTTATCAAAAATAGTGCATTTACCCTCATCAAAAAGCAACTTGTAGTTATTTTCTAACATTTTACCAACACTTAAAATATTGTGTTGAATATGGGGTGTGTAATAGATATCACTTACATGTTTGACGCCTTCTTTAGTTGGAACTACTATGGCTCCAATGCCTTCAATTACCAATGAGTTATCATCTCCCAATTTGATGCTAGATTTGTATGAGGAGTTTAGAGTAGCAAAGAGCTCTTCTTTGCCACTCATATGGTTTGAAAACCCAGTGTCCAAGATCCATGTATCATTCATGTTCTGATCTGCTTGACCATAAGAGAGAAAGAGATTTGTGGCCTCTTCCTCTTCTCCAAAATTTCCAAACTGATTGCTCTGGCTGCTACTAGTTTCTTGTGAAGTCTTTGTCCAACAGTCACAAGCATAATGGCCAAGTTTGCCACAATTGTAGCAAGATTGTTTTGACTTATCTCCTCCTTTGCCTCTGCCTGATTGTTTTCCTCTATTTTGTTGTCCTCCTCTATTATGTTTTTCACCTCTGTTTGAGAATCCTCCTCTATTCTTATTTCCTCCTCTATTAGGAGTTCCATCTCTCTGATTATTTCTACCTCTACCTCTATACTATTCTCGGCCATGACCTCTACCTCTGTGTTCTTGTGAAGCAAACGCTTTATCATCTCCTTCGTAACTTGTGGAAGGAGTTTGATGTAACCTCTCTTCATGTGAGATAAGTGAGCCAATTAGGGATTCAAAAGATAGAGAAGTTAGGTCTTTGGATTCTTTTATAATTATGGCAACTGAATTCCACTTAGGAAGAAGTGTCCTCAACACTTTCTTCACTATAACTTCAGGTTTTACATCTTCTCCTAAAGTGACCATCTTATCTACTACGGCTTTCACATGCACACAGTAATCACCAACCTTTTCACTCTCTTGCATTTTAAGAGTCTCAAACTCTCATTTCAAGGTTTGTAGTTTAACTTTTTTGACTTTGTCACTACCCCTATAACTTTCTTTTAAAGCATTCCAAGCAGATTCAGCAGTTATAAAAGAAGCTATTCTAGGGAAAATACTTCTGCCAAGGGCGGCTTGAATATGATAAAGAGTGGAAGAATTATTCTTCTGTGCTTCCTTTCTAGCCCTTTTATCAGCAACATTCAAAGCTGCCATATCAGCAACAGTAGGTTCAGTATATCCCTCTTCAATCACATCCCAAAGACCTTTGCCTATCAAAAGAGTTTTCATTTTAATTGACCAATACTCGTAATCACCACCATTGAACTCAGGGATTGGTAGACTAGTATTGGAAGCCATTTTAGAAACCAAACTTTATTGCAACTTCAAACAAGTAGTACAAAGAAGTACAAAATAGATCATTGATTTACCGATTTAAATCAAATCTAGCTTTCTTAATATGCTCACTGATTTTACGTTCTTCTTCTCGAGGATCACCCAAAACTAGAAAGGTGAAATTGTTAGCTTTGTCATCACTAATTATAATGAATTCTTGTGCTGCTGTTGGTTCAAAACTTATTTTGAGAACATTTCGTTCTTCAGTTGTAGGTTTCACCTCCATTGGTTCTTCTTCCTCTTCTTCTTCTTCTTCTTCTTCTTCTTCTGGTTCTGAAGCAGGAGAACATGGTGTATAGCTCTCACTTGTTTCTACTTCAGGAACTACAGGTGAATAACTATCATTTTATTGTCCTTCAGGTATTGTTTCAACTATCTCGGATTCAACTATCCTTTTCCCGAAGAAATTATCTTTAGAATACGCCTCGTAGCCAGAATTTGGTTTCCTCAGATGAGAAATCACTTGGTTTTCTAATTGGCAAAACATTTTATGAAGTCCATACCGCTGGACTTTCCTGTCAAAGGAATCAGGAGTCTCTCTTCTCAACAGAGAGAGTAATGCATTATACCATCCGGCTGACCGAATCATCTACCCAGAATCACACCGTATGAACTGGGTTACAACTTAGTATGATGCCAAAAAAAAAACTTTGTATATCAAAATATCTTTGCACTCTTTTATGTTTTTTTTTTTAATTTTCTAAAATTTGTTTTAATAAAGACCTTTTAAAAAAAAAATTAACAATTTCTTATATATATTTTTAATTATTATTTTTTAAATGAAATGGATATTTAAAAAAAACATAATAAAAAAAATATATAGAAATTATTTAAAAAAAAAAAAAACTTTTAGAAAAAACAAATAATAAAAATTTTAATTAAAAAATAAACCTTTTTTTTTTTTAAATCATCGATGAGATTCGAACTGGTAACCTCCACCGTCTACCCGGTAGTCTTAACCGCTACACCACGTGGCTACTGTGGTAGGGAGAGTAAAAAAAAATAGTTTTAAACCCTTACTATCGGTGAAGAAAAAAAATAAAAAGAAACCTTTTTTTTTTAATACCCCAATGGGATTCGACCCCGGGTCTCTACTCTGCAAGGGGGGATACTTGACCGCTAGACCATTCTAGGAAGACGAGAGAATGAAGGATCCGGTAGTACTCCTACCAGGCATCTAATACATTTATAAAAAAAAAAAAATTTAGTCCCACATTCAGTGGGCGAAGAGTGTGTCCAGGCTTTATCAAAGCCTGTGAACACTCTATAGGTCGATTACCTTTGGGCAATCGATCTTGCCAACCTTTTGCCTGTCCATAGACCAAACAAAATCTGCCACATGGCACACACTTGGAGCATCCATGTCATCCATGTCAGCACTCGTCCATGTCTGCTCATGCTCTGCAAACGTCAGCTCCTCTACAATGTCAGCTCACGCTCTGCCACGTCAGCTCCTTTGCTATGTCAGCTCACACTCTGCCATGTCATCCATGTCAGCTCCTGGTCAGCCTCGATCCATGTGCTACCAGCTTCGTTCCACGTCAGCAGATGCCACCTAGTTTCACCGCCATGTTAGCCTGTTGTCAACGTCTAGTTAGATCCTCAAGATTTGTGCACTCATCGAGATTCGTGTGATAGCCTCTTCATCGCTCCTTAGGATTTGTGTGCTCCTCGGGATCCATACGATAGCCTCTCCATCGCTCCTCGGGATCCATGTGCTTCTCTAATTTCATGCCTTACCTCGGCCCTCAAGATCCGTGCCCCCTCTGCTCTGATACTAGTGTGATTCCAAGATTAAATTAACCTTAGATTAACATTAGCCAACGTAATAATTGACACAAAATATACAAAGCCAAAATTATTCTTAAAAACTAACCAACTTGATAATTACATTATAATAAACCTTATATAGCCTTAGAACATGCACAATAGTAAGAAAGGGAAGGTGGAGGAAGATCGGGGAGATTAGAGAGTACGAAGGAGTAGGAAGTGGAGTGGGAGGTGGCAGCAAGCGTGGGGAGAGGAAGGCAGTGGAGTGATAAGGGAAAATGGACGGCAGGAAAGAAGGAAGGAGAATGGAGGGATAAGGAAAAAATCGAGGTAAGGGAGAAAAAATATCATGCCGACCATTCGACAAGATTAGCCGACAAAAGGTAAGTGTGTTCACACTAGGCTTAGAAAAACTAGATTTTTCTAAGTCGTTTCAAGCTAAGTCTTGTTCACACTTGCTACATATTGTTCAATACTTTTATTCATAATCTCTTCAATATTGACTACAAATTTTGATATATGGACATATTCATAATTAATTTCAGGCCACAAGATCAGTTACTATGGAAAAATATATAATATGCATGTTTTTAGATTGGATCAAACCTTAAATATTGAATGAGGCATAAGTAAAATAGGTAGAAGGTATCTCTTGGGGTTCTTGGAAAAACTAGAACTTATGAAGATGGCAGAGTTTAGATGTAAATAAATGGGAGAGATAAGTGTTAGCAAAGAAGATATTATGATGGGTGACCTTGCATATTTGAACCATATTAGATGAACCAAAATAAAATAAAAACTAATATTGTGTAAAATTTTATGCATATGAATGAGATCAAATAACTTGGAATCCATCTTATGGACAACAACTTATTTATCAAATTATATCTTAGGTTTATATTAGGATTATTAACAAAATAATAGGTGGAGCCCTTATTATATGTATAATAATAATAGGTAGTAGTTTTAAAAACTTAGCCATAAGAAATACAATAAAGAAATGATGAAGGGAATACTTATTTTTAAATATTTATATATAGAATATTGAATGATTTTTTAATTTTTGTTTGTAAAAGTATTTATGTAGAATATTTATAAGATATTCATAAGTTCATATTTTTTATTTATATTTTTATTATATGAATAGTATAATAAATATATTTGAATGTTACATCATGTTTTTCTTTTCAATGGAAATTTTACCTTTTATCTTACTTAAAAGAAGTTGAATGGATTGCTTTTAAGTACACACCAACATTTCTTGAATACATCAAGAATGGTGAGAAGAGCTCAGGAATGCGACCTACAACAATATTCCCATTAGTTTTAATGGACACTTATAGCATTTTCCAATGTCAAGGTTCCAAACTATTATAGCATTTATTGCTCAATTTGTTCATGACATAAATTATTTTTAGGTAATATAAATTAAGCCCAACACTTCTTGGTTTAGATATTTTTTTATTTATCATGTCATTATAATCCAATACAACAATGCTAACATGTGTTTTTAAATCTAAAGGATGAGAAAATGCATGGAGAGATAGCTTCAAGTATAGATTGTTATATGAAAGACAATCCTAAAATATCAAGGGAAGATACCTTGAATTACGTTAATTATCTTGTTGATGGCTATGCAGAAGAATTAAATTGGGAATTTTTAAAATCATATCATATTCTAACTTCTTGTAAATATTTCTACTTCAATACTGGAATAGGTTTTTTCTTCATTTATAATTATAATGATGGTATAATTGATTTGCATAAGGTTGAAGAACACAAGCTTATAATGAGAGGGGGTGAACAGTATAAGACCAACTTTTACTTTTTCTTCTTAAATAATATTTTCCAATATATCAATGACAATATCAAAATCAGTAATCAAAGCAATGCACAAATCATCACACACAATAGAGACACCAATTTAACATGGTTCACCCAATGTGGGCTACTCCATGGAGAAAATATTTCACTAAAATTTTCTCAATAAATATCTTGGGAACTCTTCCCTATTACAATTTTTATGGACCTCTATCCAAAGGAGACACCAATACCCTAATGCTCTTCTTTGTGGATCTCTATCCACAGGAGAACTCTTTCCCCTTTTCTAGTTCATTGAACTTGACCTAGGAGAACTCTTTCTCCTCAAATGGTTCGTGGATCTCTCTCCACAGAATAACTCTATCTTTCTAGCTGGTTCATAGATCACACTCCATAGGAGAAATATTTATCCTTGCTCTAGTTCATGGATCTCTATCCATAGGAGACACCAATCTCCTCTACTCTGGTTGGTGATATTCTAGAAAACTTCTACCCCCAATACAATGGCTTGTGGATATCTCTCCATAAAAGAACTCTATCCTCACTCAGAATATCTCTATCCTAAATGCCCTGATTAATGGATCTCTATCCACTGGAGACAATGGATATGATATTCTAACTTCTTGTAAATATTTTTATTTCAATACTAGAAGAGGTTTGTTCTTCATTTATAATGATAATGATGGTATAATTTATTTGCATAAGGTTGAAGAACACAAGCTTATAATGAGAGGGGGGTGAACAGTATAAGACCAACTTTTACTTTTCTTTCTTAAATAATATTATCTAATATATCAATGACAATATCAAAATCAGTAATAAAAACAATGCAGAAATCGTCACACACAATAGAGACACCAATTTAACATGGTTCACCCAATGTGGGCTACTCCATGGAGAAAATATTTCACTAAAATTTTCTCAATAAATCTCTTGGGAACTCTTCCCTATTATAATTTTTATAGACCTCTATCCAAAGGAGACACCAATACCCTAATGCTCTTCTTTGTGGATCTCTATCCATAGGATAACTCTTTTCCCTTTTATAGTTCGTGGAACTTGACCCAGGATAACTCTTTCTCCTTAAATGGTTCATGGATCTCTCTCCACATAATAACTCTATCTTTCTAGTTGGTTCACAGATCACACTCCATAGGAGAAATATTTCTCCTTGCTCTAGTTCATGGATCTCTATCCATAGGAGACACCAATCTCCTCTACTCTGGTTGGTGATCTTCTAGAAGATTTCTACCCCCACTACACTGGCTTGTGGATATCTCTCCATAGAAGAACTCTATCCTCACTTAGAAGATCTCTGTCCTAAATACCCTGGCTAATGGATCTCTATCCACTGGAGACAATTGTTATCTACTTTGTCACCTCCAAAGCTTATTCTCATATCTGCTCAATATTTATCTCAAATCTGCATTAAACATTATTCTCGATCTAATATAAATTTAATCCAACTTTGTCTCAGGTCTAGCACAAATCTACTCTCAAATATACTCCAACAAATATTTTGAAATTTGTCCTTAAGCCTTAACATAAAGCTTGATCAAATCATAAATCAACTCTGCTTAGATTTACCCCAAGCCTTAACACAAAACTTGAACAAATCATAAATCAAATTTGCTCAGATTTTCCCCAAGACTTAAAACAAATCTTAAAAAAATCAATCAACTCTACTCTCAAGCCTTCATAAAGACTTGCCTTAAATATTCCTACAAGTCATCTCTAGAACATTCTCAATATGTTCTCAATTCTTCACCAATAATTACCTCAAATCTATCCACAAATCCTCTCAAGAACTTGCTCAATCTAGTCTCAAGTCTTCACCAAGAGTTACCTTAAATCTGCCTACCAATCCTCTCTATAACTTGCTCAGCCTAATCTTCAGTCTTCAGCAATATTTGACTTAAATATATCCATAAGTTGTCTCAAGAAATTTCTCAATCTGCTCTCAAGTCTTCACCAAGACTTACCTCAAATATATCCATAATTCCTCTCAATAAATTGCTCAATCTGCTCTCAAGTCTTCACCAATACTTACCTCAAATCTGCCTACAAGTCTTCACCAAGACTTGCTCAAATCTACCTACAAGCTTTCAGAAAAGCTTGCTCAACTCGGTCCTTAAGCTTTCACAAAAAAATACTCAAATATATCCTTAAGCTCTAACAAAATCTTACTCAAATTTGTCCTTAATATCTAACAAAAGCTTACTCAAAATTTCTCAAACACATGCTCAATACAGATCACAAGATATGCTCAATAAATCTCAAATATTGACACAATGCTATAAATTAATTTGTCTAATATTCAAAGTAATTCCTTTAACTTGAAGTATTTTAGATATATTCTATTCAAAAAAAAATTTAACCTCTGGAACATATAGAGAATGATGTGCTCTATCAAAAACTCAATATGATCTACTTAATCATTAAGTTTGTCGCTTTCACAAATCTGATTTCTATTATTTGCACATTCACTTTCAATATCACTCAAAACCAATGCTCAAGAAATTTCACTCAATCATTCAATCAATGAAACACAACTTGCTCACAAACCCTAAAAAAGTGTTTCCATACTTCTCCAAACAAAGAGCACAATGTGGATCTCAAACCCTAACTCAAATAATCCTCAATCTCTAACTCAAATATTCTCTTAATCATTCACCAATCATGCATATGAAAACTCACTCAAACATTTCAAACAATGCTTATCAAACAATCATTTTCACTCCACCTTTGCATTTCACAACATTCAATCCAACATTTTAATCATAAGGATTATGTGGCTATACCTTTTATTTTGATAGAGATATATCTTCAAAACCTGTTTTACTCACAACCAAATCCTTTTGCCAACTCTAGGTTAGATAGCAATAGCCTATCCCAAAATCTCCAAAGGAATATTCACTCAACAAATATTTCACCGTACAATTAATACAAATAAAAATTCAAGTCACAAATACACCTTATTACTCCTTCCTTAAAAATAAATCTTCAATCAATAGATCATTCACTCACTCAAGCAAAATAACTATAATGACAATATCCCTATAACTCCTTTTAACTCCAACTCAATTATAAAATATTTCAACCAAGTTTTAACCTTCCACATACTTCAATATTATAACTCAAAATAAATTTCTAATTACAATAATAAAGTCCTTGAATACACCTTATCCTCTCCAATTCTCAACCCAAAATATATTCCAAATTACACCAACAAAATTTCTTTCACACCCTTATAATCTCCAATCCTTCAATAAACATATACAAAAATTAAAATATTAAGTCATATCTTAACCACTTTAATCAGAAATTATTTTTGCATGCCATAAATACCACCATGCACTCCATGCAATTTGATCTTGCGTTATCTGCCCGCATAGCACCTTAGCCATGACTACGCATCCACACGACCACAACAAAGTGCTTCCTTCCTTTTCTAACCTCTATTGGTGCCAAAAATAAATGAAGCAAAAACTCTTCACTTTACTGCCATCGAGAATTGAATGTGGGACCTCTATTCCACCAAAGTCTTATACACCAAGCCTTGCCACTAGATCACTCGGGCACTCCCTCCACTTTATTCGTTCGTTTAGAAATTAAAAACCTTCATCTTATGTCTTGCTCACGAAATCACACGAATATTTTTATTAGCCCTTCGCATGCGCAAATCGGAGACTTGCTTTATGCCATCCAAACATTATGGTATAAATACCATATCCTCCCTTGCTTCAACGTCGACGAGGAAAATATTAAGTTAAATATTTTGTGCCCAACCCTAACTTAGGGCTTAATTAATTTATATTATAAATTAATTATAATATAAATATTATAATTAATTAACCTTAGGCTTATCTTTAATACTTAATATTATAATAATAAATATTATAATATTATTTCCTTTGGGCCTAGGTGTTTTCTTCCTCCAAGGTATTTTGCCAACCTTTTGACCAATCATGTGAAGCTTTAAACCAAATATCTTGGGCTTAAAATATAAATATTCAATTCCTTTTTGACATCACTACACTATCTCTTGACATCAATGACAACACATCTACTCAAAATATCCAACAAAGATGATAAAAGATGCAATAACAAAAGTTTTAATAGATCCCATAAAATTATAAATATTGGAGATATTTATAATATATGTATAAGGTTTAGAGAAGAAATAATTGTGTATGGATATGCACAAATATATGTAAAATAAAATATTATATTTTGAATATTAATTTAATCTTTGTAAATTGTTGTATTTTTCAAAATGTTATGCATGAATGTATTTTTAAGTTTATTCTAAACCATATTATATATATAATTATGTAATCTTAAATAAAAAATAAAACTATTGTTATTTTTTAAATAAATTCATAATGAAGTAAAAATTTAAAATCACTAGATTAAGGTTCGAATCTTATTAAACTGAAAGCATAATTATATACATATCATTTTTATTAATGTTAATAACAATTTGTCTCTACTAGAAAATTTCATAGGTAGGATATGGAAAATTAAAATTATTTTCTTTATGAATCATCTTTAGAACTATAGAATATGAAAATAGCTTGGAATTATAACTTTATAATAACAATTATTTTGAAAAATAATATGAATTAGGGATTTTCATAGGATAAGCTAAGATTCCAAACCTATCCATAAATTGTACTAGTTCAAGCAAGTGTAAGGAGTGCAAGATCCTTGTTTTGATCTCTGACCACATGATTGTAATCAACTTTCAAAAATCCCATATGGATTAATTGAATCTTCTTAATAATTCTTTTTATTCTCCAATCCACCTTATGATTCTCAAAAATTGGTTTTGTGTGTTTGTTTGCTCCTTGAGTATGTCAAAGGTGGTAGGCCAGGTCCGAGTCTTGGGCATTTTTTGCGGAATGGATACCCCTGCCTCCTTGGGTCTTACCCGAAAGTGGCATAACTTTTGGAATGTTTTCCACACAAAAAAAGAGTGAAAGATCCTTTCCTTTAAGTTTCATGCTTTATATCATAGAATAAATTTATAGAATTGAGCATTCTAATAAAATGAAATGGTCGGTTATTAAAAAATAAATAAAATTAACATGGGTAGAAAGGAGAACATTTGTTTTAGAGAATCTCTAATTTTGAATAAGGATGACCTAATTAGAAGAAGTAATTATTTTGCTAATCATGGAAAAAAGGAGGAATAAGTATATGAGAATATTGATCTTGGAAGTAGATGAGTTATCAAGAGGATTCTAATGATGAGATAATTGAGCATAAGCCATATAGTTGATATATAAATTCAATGGATACCATCCAATTTTTTATAGCTGGAAAAATGAATCAAAAGGAAGTAAAAATTGAGTTCACATTATTCAATGACTTTCCTTATGAATTACTTTTTCTCATTATATTTTTAAATTTAAAATTTATAGATAGGTTATGGACCATGCTTTGTAGACTTTCATACTAACCTATGAAAGTGTAGGTTTTGATAAATATTAGTAAAACTAAGAGACATCATGTAGGTGATACTCACTTCTAGGAGAGAAAGCAAGCTATGTGTATGTGGACATGTGTTACTATGGATATTTTAAAATCATATAATTTAATGCCCTCATTTTTCATGGACCATTTTATACTTGATTAAATAAGTTGATGTTATTATTAGTAAACGATTTAATACTAGATTTAAATATGGTTTAAAATTAATCTATCTAATATTATTTACTTTTTGAATGAGTTGTGGTTAACTATTTATGAAGTGGAATTCAATATTATGAGCTAGTTCACTTTTATTTTGACCAAATTTTAATACATATGCTTCCAATTTAAAAATATATTTTGAGGAAAAGATTCTAACATTTTGAAATATATTTAAATAAAATATTGTATTTCTCTAAATATGACAATAATGGTTTGAATACTTTTATGCAATAGAAATAAGTGTTAGTGTAACAAACCTCATTTTCCAACCATCTCATGAGAGAATTTTTTTTAATTACTCATAAGTAAAGTCTATATTCAAGGATTACTCAAGAATGTACTCAATGTAAGTTGTAAGGTAACACTTCACTAAGAGATAACATGGTCAATGTCTACCTCTTGTGAATAGGAGTGGCCAAACTCCTATATGACCTATGGGTTTACTTTCATGTATAAACTCTATCATTCTTTCCTTGAACATCTCTCTCAAATACATAAATAGGATGTTTATATTCATTAAGAATTCACTTAGATAATATGTAATCCCTACTTCATTTATCAATCCATAAAACATGACAATTTGCATAACATCATAAATCATAGTATAAATCTACATCATTCATATTTTTTGCATAACTGGAATTCCATTATTTACATATCTTATAGAGAGTAAAGCAATACATCCATTCTAGATTATAAAATAATACTCATGCTAGAAATTTCTTTTACAAAATATTCTTTCATCATGAAAGCCTTAATACAACATATGTCAAAGGGATCAATGTTTGAATTGTATGATTATTTGCTAGTACTTATTGCCTCTCCATCGCTTGATTAATGGTGGTAAGGGATCAGGACAACTCATGATATTCATGTAGTTTTTCCTTAAATGCACTTTTGCTAAATAGTCTATCATAAAGCAATGTATGTATTTTATCATTTGAATGCAACCATGCAAAAAACATTCACCATAATGTAACCATGCATTATACATTCATTTCAACAAAGGAAGGAAATCCCATAATTTCCCAAGAAATAATTCCACATTCATTCTTTTATCACATACCCTTTTTTCACAAAATATTTTTCTTTGTTAGATAAATTTCAATTACAAACACTTCTAGTCCAAGCAAGAGAGAACCCCATAAATTCCCCCAAAGAATAGATTCCCCACCCATTATTTCTTTTTCATAACTTAGAAGATGCATTTGTAATTAAATTTTCAAGATTCCTCATTTCAAACAATCACTTCTAGTCTAGTTCAAACAAAAACAAGAGGGAACCCCATAAATTCCCCCAAAGAATAGATTACCCACCCATTATTTCTTGTTCATAACTAGAAGGTATTTTTTTTTAAAATCAAATTCCCTCAGTTTACATTTACACATAAATAAAATTTAAATAAATGAATCAAACATTTGATCTTTCTATAAAACATCCAAAGTTTCCACAAAATTATTTGTAAATAGAACATTCAAATTTTCCACAAAATATTCCTTTAACTAGCATTCAATTTTTTCCACAAAATATTTCTTTAACCAGCATACAGTTTCTCCACAAAATTACCCTAAAATTTTCCTACAATTTTTATACCAAATTGAATTACAATTTTTCCACATAATTGTCCTATAGTTAACCTACAATTTGTCCTATAGTTAACCTACAATTTGTCCAAAAAATTGTTTTGTAATTAACCTACAATTTCTCCATAAAATTGTTCTAAAGTTGTATTACAATTTTTCTATAAAATTATCCATTATAAAGATTGCATTTAGTTGCATGTTTCAAGGTCTATCATTTTTAAGACACCCAATTTGATCTATCCTTCATTTGAGTTTGCTTAATCAATTCCTTCATTGCAAGAATAGTTTTGTTTCCTCTATATTTTGTTCTCCAAAAACCTAGGGTTAAATTATAAAAAGAAAGGTTTCAATCTTAGCCAAATACTAAAAAATAAAAAGGGTGATAAAATATGGCCAACATAATTTAACAGTTCAAGATAGATTTTAATCTAGTCAATCCGATTTTCAAATTAGATAACAATCCAACTAAGTTAACCAGTATTGGAAAAATAGTCAACAAGGCATCCACCAATGATACTTGACCTCCACCAAGAGGGACCTACCCTGACCACAACCTCCTCAACTATATTGACCACCATTGGTGGTTACTCTAATAAGGGTAGCTTCCACTAGATCAAAGCTTCACATGATCCCATAGGGAGCATGTGGCATAAAATCCACATACAAGTTTAAAAATGCTTTTTAAACCCCTAGAGATCAATGCTATCCATGCTACCAAAAATATCACAAAAATCTGCATGGTATGGGATTTAATGGAAATAGGGTCACAAGCAAACAAGTCACATGATAGTGAGGGATTTATCTAGGGGTAGTAAGGAATCAAAGGGTTTAGCAGGCTTAAGCGCTTGGCTACATAGCCTTATGCACCTAAGATATTTTAAAGAGTATCTTAACTATCCCACAAAGAATGTGGGATAAACCTCACTAAAATTTCAAAAATATTTTTACCTGTCAAGATAGTTAGCAAATCAAAACATTACCACTTGTTAATAATTAAACAAACTAGGTTATCAACAATAAGTTCACTATCAAATCATAAAGTGAAACAAAGATCTACGTGTCCAAACTGACTGTGCCACATCTGATTCTTGGTGACCAAATTGCTCAGCCTCAACCACCACTTAGTGGTCAAAAAGCTTAGAGAGCCAAGATCCCTTTATACTGCTCATCTACCCAAGCATATCTCATGTAGGATATTTCTCGTGAAAAACCATGAGGGTCTTCTACTTGAGCATTCCAAATTGTGAGCCAATGCATTGGATGCTCAGAGGCAACAAAGAAAATATCCTAGACCTTTCCTAAAATATAAGGAGCACATAAAAATAATAAAAACCTACTATAGACACCAAAACCTAGCTACTTATCATCTACGCATCCTCTAATCACAACCATCCATTACATATAAATATCTAAATAAATCCTACCCACTCATCATATTTTAATCTCAACCATTCATTTCATATCATCCATATCACTTTTTCAATCTCAATATTAACCCTTCATTATGTTTTACTCTTGGTCCTCCATTGGTGTTGTCTTATGGGTGCTAAATAATGTTGATATTTTGCAAGTTATTTTTTTGATAAGTAACTAGAATTTTATATACAATTTGGGTTTTTTAAGAGGATACCAAAACCTTATAACAAAAAGGATTGTAGCACCGATATTTAAAGAAATTCCTTAGTACATGAAAATAAACACAAACTATAAGATAAAGGGCTAGAAACAACCCTTGAACCAACTAAAAGACCAGATTCTAGTACCAACTAGTGAGGCCCACTTCATGAAAATATCATCCTACCATTACTGGCAGTATGGGATCCTCCCAGGGGTTGATACAGTAGTCTGGGATCCTCCCAGGGATGGATACAACAGTCTAGGATCCACCCAAGGGTGGATACAATAGTCTAGGATCCTCCCAGGGGTGGATACAATGCACCTGCCCAGACCTGCGTAGGGAGAGTGGGAAGGCCAAAAATAGCCTGCAACCAGAAATATTACTCGAAATTCAAAAGTTGGGAATTATAAGAAAACTGGAGAGGATCCTCGTCCAGGGATGGCTTGGGATGCAACCTAGCGTGTAGGGGGTAACAAGCAGTTGTGCGAGCAAAGAAACAAGTAGCATCGGGATACAGGCCAGGGCTCAATAGTGGGATAGCCTAGGAAATGGCTTCAGGGTCCTCAAAGAAAAAATGGGAAGCCTCTGCATGAGCCTAAAAAGTGGAACAACACTTTTGGGGATATATACAGGTCAAGATATCCTTGTGCAAATCAATGAGAAATACAAGGAATCCAGAAGGATCCAGGGAAAATAGCAATAGGTACAAAGACAGGATCTCGAAAGCCAAAATTGGAGGAAGGAGGGGCCATAATTGCAAATACACTGATCTCCCCCAAGACCATAGAATATAGAAGAAAACCCCCACCACTCCAGTAGAAAGGACCAGGAACCACCATACTTTCTTATGAATAGATCTAGAGAACTAGGACCAGGAGCCCCTAAATAGAAGCTAAAATGAATAACCTGAGGATCCCAGGTGGGAAGCAGCAATAGACACAAATATGGGATCCTCAAAAGCCTAACCTAGGGGAACCAGGGTCTGCATGCACTAATCATGGGTCCCCCTCAAGATCCAAACATGCAACATAAACCCTGGGAACCCCAAAATAAGGGACCAAGATCCCCCAACCATGCTCATGGACAGCTTCAGGGAACTGGGATTGGGACTAGTAACAACCTAGGTAGAGGAAGAGGCCCACCCCGAAGGCCAACTAATTCCCTGGGTGTTCACCAAATCGTAGATCCAACTAGAAGAAGCCTTCGAATAGGAAATCAAAAAGGTCCCTACCCAACGAGACGGGACCAGCAACAACCACATGCATCCCAGAGAGGATTCACTAGCAAAAGAGGAAACTGGACCCCCTAGATTTGAATTTATCAATAAAGCAGTAGTATTTTCTTCATGAACTTGGTAATTTTATCTTATGGTTTCATTATGATTTATGTAATCTTTACTTTATTTTTTGCATCAATGAAATAAATGGTGTTAGAATAGTCTTTATGAAAATTACTTACTGAAAGTAAATTATATTAGGGGAGAAGAGAATTAGACTGTCCTCTAGGAGGTAGGGCCCACTTCGATAGCAAATCCCTACTCTCTTGCTCCTAAAATAGATTAGTATTATTTTGTGCATATGATTAATATTAGATTATAATCTAAATTAAATTGCATCATTTTAAATTATAAAATAATTAATTATTTAATGCATTGTTAGATCATACATGGATCCAAACACAGACACACACACACAAACTTAGATTAAATAATAAATTGCATTTTATTTCCATTCAACATAATTTCATTTCTTGTAACTTATATTTTCTACAACCTTAAACCAAGAACATAGAATTAATTCAGGTATTAATCATTGTGGTATAATCTATATTGGGTTGCTATTCTTTAAATCATTTTACCTGGATTGATAAATTTAATGTAATCAATTTCAGCTAGACATTCTGGTAACGTTGTTAGGGAGAATAGTATCATAATTTTTAATCGAATACTGCTAGGGTAATAAGGAGACTTACCTACATGACTAGCAAGTATTTCCATATTCATGTAGCTCAAGGTTGGGATAATAGGGTTTTAGCAAGTGTCTTCATCTCAATACTTCTAGGTTCCATTTTCTTAGAATCAATTTTTACTACTTTCCTAGATTAGCATTTGATTTCTACAAGTTATTTTAATTTATGGTTGTTACATACTTTGGTATGGGTACCTTGAATTGTGAAAAAAATGAGTAGGTATGATAGTGAGAGTGTTACCGAATAGTTCCTAAGCTACCAAGTAGTAACAACTATTTGTATTTCAACACTTTTACTTTTAAGCAAATTTACTTTTCAGCACAATGTGGTTGTTACTAGCTTAGGTCTAGGTTCTCTGACCTTGTGAAAACAAGGAAGTAGGTGTGATTGAGTGACACAATCATAGTGAAATATTCCTAAAAATCAAGCAGTAACAACAACACTTTACTTTCCCTTACTATGCTAAAATTGGTTGGAAAATCAAACCTAGTTTTAGTGGCAGTAAGAATTATTTTAGAATAGTAATTTTACTTTCTCTTGCTATTTTAATATTAGTTGAAAATTCAAACCTTTTCTTAATTATAGTAAGATTTTTTTGTTGAAATTTATTTTCTAAAAATTATATCTTGAAAATAAAAACAAAAAAAAAAAATTAAAAAAAAAGGAGAATTCAAAAGTTTCTAGATGGTAAAGAGTTATTTTTAATCTGCTTTAATAGACCTTAGAAGGTTTTTTCTAGAACAAAAAATCAACCTACTGTATGAACAAATACATAGGTCATCTAAAAAATAGTGGGATTATATGTGGGAATACCTTGATCTCATTAGGGAAAGAACATAAGAACTAAGAAACATTGAGAGGATTGACATAGTTAAATCCCTAGGGATAGAATATCATTCACCTTATCTTGAAATTGTAAGGAGTTGTGAATATTGGCTAGGATATAGGAGAGAAAGTGTAAATTCAACTACGTATCCTTGGGGGTAATACTTTGAGGACTAGCTTGTTGTCCATAAGTTCCTAGTAGACATAGAAAAAAGAGAAGTAGATCTACAATACAAAAAAAGATATAACAAGGCTCCTAGAATCATGCACTTTAGAGAATTATGTCTTGATTTGGATTACAAAATATAGTTTGAAAGTCCCATATCAAATAAAAAACAAGCCTTTACTAATCAAGTGATTCTTCTTGTAAAAAAAAATTTTGATTTTGAGGAGGAATATTACCTGAATATTGAACAAGTAGATCCAATTAATGATATGCATAAGTTATTTATGGAGGAATGAATGATTTTTTTGAAAAAAAATTAAGATATTTGAAAATTTATGAGTAGACCTAAATATTAAAGGGGAAGATTCATCAAAGTATGTAAAGAAAACTCTAGTGAAAATTTTGATAATTCTAGATCAAAATAAACTAAGATTGTGGTAAATAAGGATCCACTAGGAGAACAAGTTGAGCTACCATTGACTCTACTAGATCAAAATCCTGAATCATTTTTATTTCTAGAACCTAAATTCGATAATCACATCAATCCATCAACTATATTTTCTAAACCTATACCAAGTCCAATCCTAGAATTCATCCAATCAGTCATGGCTGACAAAGATAGTGAACATGGAGAAGTAGATGGAAACCAAAATGGACATAGGTAAATGAGTAATTATCATGGAGAAGTATAAAATCAAGGAAATGGTAGGCAAAGAAATGCTTTTGCCTTCCCAATTCCTTCTATATAAGATAGGCTAACAAGAGAACCAAAACCAATCTTCGTTGTTGTTTTGCCTATCTTCCATGGGAAACCACATGAAGATCCTGATGCTTTACTATTTGAGTTTGAAGTAGTGTAGAGCCTATTTTTATACTATAGATGATCAAAAATTAAGACTGTTTATTTCTACCCTTAAGGATGCAACTTTAAAATGGTTTATGGTTCTAGGAGAAAGTGTTTGTAACCAATGGGATGGAGATCATGGATTAAAATATATATTTCTTGAAAGATATCAAGATTACTATAGACTTAGGGACAAGAAATATGAGCTCTTTCATATGAACCAATGAGAGGAATAATCCCTTGAGGATTATCTTGAAATATTCTAGTTTGTAGGATCTAAAGTAAATATTAACTTAGATGAATATGTCTTGAAAGAACTCTTTCTAAAAAGGTTAAAAGAATATGTCCTTGATGTCCTAAACCTTATGGCCAAAGGGAATATTCATTTAATGGAATTTTAAGAGATTTTCAATCTCTAAAGAAATTTTTTAAGGAATAAACCTCTAAGGAACAACAAATACTCATCCAAAGGTGGAGTAACAAGAACAAGAAAATTGGTAATATGCTCGAAATTTTAAAAATTGATTTACTAAGTACATTAACTACATATCTTGACCTCATGGATAAGAAAACAAAATAACAAGATATTGAGGAAATATACTATCATAGATGTAGAAAAATACAAATTAATAGAATGCCCTCTCAATATTACAAATATTTCCAACATTTTTGCTTGTTGTAAAATCTGTGACAAGAATCATAACACTGAAAATTGTAAGTATATCTCAATTGTGAAATCTATTATAAAAGAGCCTAAAGTTGAGGAGGTAGAGGATGTTTATTTTGTAGCTCAAATAAGAAATGACCCATTCAATGGTCCATATAATTGGTCAAATTCCAACTATTCCAACCAACAAAGACCTAACCAATGGTCAAATACATCAAATTGGATAAATTGGAACCCATATCCAAATAACCAATATTGGAATATACCTCCATGGACTCAATTTATGGCCAATGCATATGGAATTCCACCTCCATGGACTCAAGGAATATCAGGTTATAATATGCCTAGTTGGAGCACAAATGGCCAATATAATCAAGGAGGACCTAGTTGGTCTTAAAATCCACCTCAACAATAGAATTTTCAAAACCAGTTTAGGGGACAAGCCCCTCAAATTTAACCTCAAAATAGACTTCTTCCACCTCCAATAAATATGAACAACCCTCCTAAGAAACCACTTTTTCTAGCTCAACCAGTTTCTAATCCTAATAATAACAATATTGTTCAACAAGTCTATGAAACAAATGAGACATGTTCAATATCTATGGTACCTTGCCAACAGATCCATTTGAGATCTAGAAAAGTGTTGGAAAATAATGTGACTCTCACAGAAGTTGAAGAACCTATCCAAGACTTGTTTGAAAAAGTAGACAAAAATAAAAAAGAAACAAAAATTTTACCAAAAAATATTCCATAAAAACAAAAAGAGATCCAAATTCCTCAAAGGAAAGAAATAGAAATTCCATTTCCTAAAATACTGGCAATACCTAAAGAACCCTCTAAACCAGCTTTCAATTTCCTTCAAGAGTTAGAAAATGTTACCATTAAAATTCCTTTATTACAAGCTATCAAGGATATTCCTATTTACTCTAAATTGATAAAGAATATTTGCACATCCAATTCAGGAAGGAAAAAGAAGAATGAACCTCAAACTATCCAAGTTATTGGACAACTATCAAAGATAATGACTGAAGGTAGGTTATTGCCAAAATATGTAGACCTTGGAATACCTATACTTATAGTCCAAATTTATGATACAACTTTACAAAATGGTTTGATAGATCTAGGGGCTGCCATAAATGTTATGACTAAGGAAACAACAAATTATTTAGGGGAATACAAATTACAACCAACCTCTATAGTGCTTCAACTTGCAGATAGATCTACCATAAAACCAAAAGAAAAATTAGAAGACATCATAGTTTTTGGAAGCTCATAGGAGTATCCTATAGACTTAGTGGTATTACAACCTAAGAAGAAGCTAGGGGGACATCCCTTGATCCTAGTTTACCCATGGCTTGTAACAGCTGATGCTTACATTAGTTGTAGATCTGGGAATATGAGTATTTCTAATGGGAAGCACACTAAAGATATAAGCATATTTCCTGAGTCAACATTAGATAAAGGATTTTAAAAATAACTCTGGTATGATTTTCCTAATGACTTGGATGCTATTCAAACTTTATCAATTAATGTGTTAAGTGAATATTTGCAGCAAGAAATTTAAGTACCATTAGGACCAACTTTTGATGAAGAAAAAAGAAGTAATTATTTAAATGATCTTAGTATCTAATGATGAAGTAATTACAATTCAATATCATCAATTAGTACCCTATACCTATAAGTTAAATATTCTTGAACATGAAATATTGAAAATAGATTCAAATGTTGAAAATTATAAATAGATAAACATCACATTTGGGAAGACTTTGAATATTAATAATGAGCTTAGAAGAATTTAGGAATCACAATTGATAGAAGTACTTAGAAAACATTAAGAAACATTTGCATGGAATTATGAGTACATGGAAGGGATTCATCCCAAGTATTTGTATCTACCGAATCTTCATTCAAGAAGTTTACCACCTAGTAAGACATCCTCAAATAAGACTAAATCCATCTATCAAAGACATAGTTCATGAATAGATCATTAAGATTTTAAATGTAGGATTTATATATCTTATTTCTCATAGCCAATGGGTATCACCATTAGTAATAGTTTCTAAGAAGAATGGTAAATCGAGGATTTGTGTAGAATACAAGGAATTGAATAAAGTAACAAAGAATTTTTTTTTTCTTTAACCATTTATTGATCAAATTCTTGAAACCTTGGCTAGAAATAAATATTTTTGCTTTTTGGATGGTTTTAGTGGGTACAATCAAGTCTCAATAGCAGAAGAAGATCAAGAAAATACTACTTTCACATATCCTGTAGGTACCTATGCTTATAAAGTCTTAAATTTCATATTATGCAATGCTCCTGCTACTTTTCAAAGGGTTATTTTAGTTATTAATTCTTATTTGATTAATGAATATGTAGAATTTTATACGGATGACTTCATAGTCTATGGTAACACCTTTGAAGAAACTCTATCAAGTTTACAAAAAGTTTTGGTTAGATGCCAAGAAAAAAATATCTCTTTGAGTCATGAAAAATGCTTCATGATGATGAGAGGAGGTATTATTTTAGGATATGACATATCTAAGGAAGGTGTTAAAGTAGATCCTACAAAAATCCAAGTTATCTAATCCCTCCAACCTCCAAAAACACAAAGGTAAGGAGATATTTAGGACATGCAACAAACTATCATAGATTCATTAATATTTAAGCAAATTTTCCTCTCCTATGCTTAAGATCTTAACCAAAGAAAATGAATTTAATTGGATTGAATTATGTTAGGAATCTTTCAAAATTATAAAGAACAAATTGACTACTACTTCAATTTTAAGAGTATCAAACTGGGAATTGCCCTTTAATATACATTGTGATGCTTTAGGATATGCAATGGGGGTAGTACTATAATGAATAGAGAATAAAATACCTTGCACTATCTATTATGTGAGTAAAAATTTGCATGGGGCTAAAATTAATTATACAGTTCTTAAAAAGGAATTTTTAGTTGTAGTCCATGCCATTAATAAATTTAAAAATTACATAATAGAGTATGAAGTATTTTTTCACATTGATCACTTTACCATAAAATACTTAATTAATAAATCTACAGTAGGAGGAAGAGTGGTTATATGGGTTATCTTATTGCAAGAATTTGATATCACAATTATATATAAAGCAAGTAAATATAATGTCATTGTAAAGCATTTATCTCGTATGCAAATATTTGATGATGATGAGTTAATTCCTGATAATTTCTTGGCTGAAAATTTATTTTCTCTTTCTATTTTTACCCCTTGGTATGCTGACATTGTAAACTACTTGGTAACAGGAAAAATACCTCAAAATATTACACTACATGAGCATAGAAAAATAATACATCAGATAGCCTCTTATATGTAGATTAATGGAATATTGTTTAAGTCTTATAGGTTATTACTGGCCTATTATAAATAGAGGTACCCACAAACATGTTGATAGATGTGATGCTTGTAAAAGGGCTAGTAAACCTACACCTACAATGGTGATGCCTTTGGTCCTACAAATAATGTTTGAACCATTCGAGAAATGGGGGATTGATTTTGTTGATCCAATAGATCCTCCAAGTGCAAGCAATAAACACATACTTGTGTGCACAAATTACATCACCAAGTGAGCTAAAGTTAAAGTCTTTCTACGAGCACAAGCTAAACCAGTTACTAATTTTTTATATTCACAAATTATGCAATGCTTTGGAGTACCTAGAGAACTAGTTTCAAACCATGGGTCTCAATTTATCTCCAAATTAATTGAACAATTTATTTATATCTATCAAATAAAATATAGAAAAACTTCACCATATCACCATAAAGCTAATGGATAGGTGGATGTGATAAATATGGAACTTGAAAATATAATAACAAAGACTATATCCATTAGGAGGGTTGATTGGGTAGAAATATTGAAAGAAGATGTATGGGCATATAATACAACCTAGAAAACTACCACAATATTATCACCTTATGAAATGGTTTATGGAAAACAAGATATTATGAATATTGAATTTGAAATAAAGATTCTTTGCATAGTGGTAAAACTTGATATGAATTTGTATTAAGCAAAAAAATCTAGTTTGGAAAAAATAAACATTCTAGATGAAATAATGTTTGAGGTATTACACAACACTGAATTAACTCAACAAAAAAGAAAGAAATTGTACGATAAATATATCATACCATGAACATTTCAACTAGGAAATTGGGCCTTGTTATTTGACTCCTTCTACCAATATTTTCAAGGTAATTTAAAGATAATATGGCTAGGACCCTATGAGATTGAAGAAATATTTGGGAATGGTATAGTTAAACTTAAGCTTGTAGATTATTCAACAAGAATATTACTAGTTAATGAACATAGGCTTAACCTCTACAGGAAGCCATTATATAAAGAAGAATTTATACACCATATTAAGCAACAGTTTGATTTGCAGTGCATCTCTAAATTGTAATAAACTACTATTAAATAAAAAATTCTCTTTCCTATCCTAAGTAACAAAAATACTATCTACTAAATAAAATTGTTGCTATATACTTAGTAAATAAGTACAGTCATTAAAATAGATGTAGTATAATCAGTCCTCTTGTTTGTAAAATCAAGGCACTAGTAAATAAGATGGATGGCATAAATCTTTACGCTACTTGGCCAATGAAAGGATATTATCATGAAATAGTAATATTTCTTGAAAATAAACTAGAATATCACTCCATGTTCTTTAAATGTGCTTCTTTTATTCCATGGTAGAGTTCTAATATCTACAATATTTTCATATTATTATTCATCATTTTTTAGTCTTAATATCAGGTTTAAGAACGAAGTCAGAATCGATGTGTGAAGGCATGCTCTTACCTTACGGGAAGGAGGATAACTAGTCATGATGGTATCATTAATTTTAAAAGCAAGGTAGTGAAAACATTGTAGCCCATAAATAATAAAAAGAAAAGAGAAAGAACCATAAGGATAGAATTAAATTTTTATCCATATGGATACGTGATCTGAATCCCCAAAGTTCCATTTCCTTCTTAAAATAATAATAATAATAAATACCGTAAGGGTAGAATTATGTTTTCATCCATATGGATATGTGATCCGAACCCCCAAAGTTATAAATTAAAATGGTAGTAAGGATAGGACTATATTTCCATGTGAATGGTTTATTTGGCCTGAATCCCCAAAGCCTTAATATTCACTTTGTAGGGACAAAGCAGTAAGGATAGGGTGACAATTCCCATTAGGACTTTGATAGAGTGGTTGGAAATCTGATTCCGCAAAGCTTTGAACCCCTATAAGGTTAATAAATAAATGCACATTTCTATGAAAAAGGACCATCAAGATGATACCAGATTAACTATCTTATTTATTCCCTTCCAAAATGGGTTTCGAGTGTATGCAAACCTTAGATGAATATATAATTTGCAAACCAAAGTATGGATGATTTATATTAGGTTTAAATTCATTATTTTTCTATCACATGGAACTCCTTAATGAAGCTAAAGAAATTATAATAATAAAATGATCTTTCTAGAGTATTGGAAGGATTTGTTAGTAGACCATGGAATCTTTTATTCAGAGGCCAGGGAGGTAGTAACGTTTTGCATAATATCTTTGCTATTGGTAACAAGCAATTTCATTCTAAGAAGATTTATTATCCTACAAACTTATTTGATGGCTTGACATGCATAAATAGCATATAAGTAAAACCTCCATATCCTTAATCAAATAAACAAAATAATAATAAAATTATAATGAAACTCGAAGCTTACTTAGAAGTTATTGAAGGAAATTTATAATGAAATTATGATATGGATGCTTTTCATTGGTTCAAATCGTGGCTCGCAGTATGAAAAATAATAATGGCATATGTATCAAAATTTTGAAAAAATGTATATGCAAGTTTGGTTTCAAAGTTCAATAAAAATGGAAACACATATAAATTACACCTTTGAGGAAAGCCAACACAAGAATTATAGCGATTTGAAGAGTCAATCCAGGGGTGAATTATAAGATTTTATTTTCCAAGGAAATTCACTAAAGAAGGAGGTAATAATTAAAATTTTATACATGCCAAAGAAATATTGAAATAATAAAAACTTTATCATAGAAAATAATGTGTCAAACTAGCACCGTGCACCTAAGAAAATATGGAAAGATAACATCACACTAGGATAGCATGTCATGGTCTTTTCCAAGGGTGTATGGATAATGTTTGATGGATTTCCAATCATCAATATTTATTTGTAAAAATGAATGGGGAAAATTGACATGGATCAAGTGTGGAAGCCAATGATCAAAATTTTGATTGATGGCTAGTCTTTTTGAAGTAAATTGAACAAATAAATGCAAGGAAAACCTTAATTCATCAAATTCTCCTTTGCAAAAACAACAAGAAATTTGTGATCAAATTTCTACACACCCCATCACAGTTAGGAATATTACTATTCACTATGAAATGTGACAAGCTAGAATTATGAAATTGTAGTTGAGTAATGAAAAAGGGAATAAGCTAGGTCGAACGACATAAACTAGGGCAAAAAGCAAACTGTAAGTAGTCTCAAAATTATAATGGGGAATCAAAATTGCAATGTTTTTCTTTCTTTTATGAAAACACTAAAATTTTCCTATAAAGTTAACAAGTGTTTTTTAAAATGTATGCAATATTTGAATTTTGTTGTTAATAAATACGTGCATAGGTTTAAAAATTTTCTTTTTACAGGTCTCCATCTATTAGCAGAATTTGGAAACCAAAACCATATCAGTTTCTATTTTCCATTCCCTTTTTTACCTACCCTACTATCATGTCGAGAACCATATTCTAAAAATGTAGCGAACGCTCATCTGTGAGTACCCAAAACCCTAGCGACCATGCCAGAAAGTTGTTTCAGGAAGATTGTTGGTGGGAAGCATTAACCAAATTCCAAGGGTATGACCAAGGCATGGTGAAGTAGTTTACTCTAAAATGCAATCCCATGGCCATGGTAACCCATGTGGGTGGGGTTAAAATTAGTATTACCTCGCACTTAATTTTCAAAATCTTGAATCTCCCTAAAGTTGGCTAGAAATACTACAAATCCACTTACAAGGGTGTATAACAAATGGTAACTAAGTTTAGAGAAAAGTGTACATTTGTGAGAGAAAAGGAAGGATGGATCAAAGGTGTAGCCACCTCTTCAATTCCTTTTATGTGGTAGGAGGTTGTCGTTAATATTATAAAAAAAATTATGATTGACGGGAGGCTAACTATTTATGGGGGATACCACTTAAAAATAATGATAAATCTCAAATATCCCAAATGTGAAGATTGTGTTATTAACCTACCCTAATTTCTATATATATCCTAAAAGCTACCATCACTATATTTTAACATAGGACATCCAGTGATTTACCGAAATTACCTAATTAGCCATTATGGGATTATAAAATTATTGGTTTTGCATAAAGCTTTTGTAATCAGAATTTTTTGGGAGAAAGTGGTCAAGGAAGCAAACCTGCCTATCTAGTATGAGACAAGTGAGTCAAAATTTGGTGAGGGTAATGAGTCTAATATCTCAGAGGAGGATAATATTATGATGCATAAGCGTTCTGACCATACCAAGCCATTGAAATCCCCTCCACTTGCAAGAAAACCTAGACATAAAACCTATGATACTAAAAATACTAAGAGAGAAGAAACGTCTAACCTATGATTGATTACATATACCTCTAATATTCCTTCCAAATCCTTGATCGAGATATGGATATAATAAACCTTATAGGGCATCAAGCTGGAAAATCTAAAAAATGAGTTTTTAGAACATGAAGCCTAGGTGAAAACAACTCTAACTCATTAGCTTGACCTCCTAAAGTATATTTTTGTTAATAAGGTGATGAAATCGGTTGAATTGGTTAACCGACCAATAAATGTTAGTGCATCCCCAAAAAAAATCTCCACATTAGGGAGAAAGATAAGGAAATCAGTAAAGTTTAGCAAACATTTTAAATTGATTGATATACTAGATGAGGACAACTCACTCCCATGGTCCAAGTAATTGCTTTAGAACTACCCTACACATAGCACTCAAAACCAAAGTTGCTCATTAAATGTGGGATACCTCAAGATTTCAATGAGGTGATTAACCAAATCATCAAATCCATTGGTCCATTACCACATCTAGATGTGAAATATTTATCACATGATATGGGAGAGAATGAGAAGGAGCCTGATTAAGTTGCGTACATAAATATCATAGTTGTTGAAACACCACTTGATGCCAAGAGAGTGAAGGTGCAGGTCAAGAAGGTGAAATGCGAGAAAATACCGCCAACAAAAGTGCCAAATCCCACCCGAGTTTCATCTTGGATTATATCTAAGCAACATTAATCCTTGAGAGAAGAAAGATAAAATTTACCATATTTTATTTCAAAACTTCATATTTGCAGTTGTATATCTATTTTGTTTTGTAATAGTTTGCTTAATCATGTGTGAAATTATTTATCAATTATAATTGCTATGTTTTATGTTTTTATCAGTTATTTTTATAGTTTTATCAAAATACATTGGCTGTGTTGAATATTACTTTTACAATTGCTTTATTTTGTATGCATGAGGACATGCATTTCCTTTAGTTTGGGGGAAATGATGGGTGCTAAATCATGTTGATATTTTGCAAGTTATAATCTAGTTTTTATATGCCAATCTAATAAATCTAAATGCATTTTGATTACTATTATGCTTTATTTATGTGATTTACAATAAAATTGATGCATGAGACATTGAGTGCTAAATGTTTATTATTTTATGTAAAACCATGTGGAATTGTTGTGTTTTTAAAAAATTATATTATCGGAATGCTTCGAGTGTATCCACAATTGAAAGCAGACTAGACACGAGGTAATCAGCTCATGAGAATGTGTGTAGCATATGGACTATGGAAAGGTGCTATAGAAATAAGTTACAAAAAAGTGTTATGTAAAAGCACCTATAGAAAAAGTCTAGTGAAAGGGCGTAGACTGAGTAAACCACCTAATGCATTGGAATTCCATGTCTAATGATATCATGACATTATTAAGTGTGTTACAAAGTCAACACAATCAAATGACATGATGCCATTGTATACATGACTTAGCATTTGTTAAATCCGTTATATGATTTGTTATTGAAAGTTGTAAAGTTGTTAATTTATTAAGTTGCTTAGATATGGATGTAAGCTTTATTTGTCCCTTCCCATGAAAAGAGGACAAATAGTTGTATTACTTTGTTAGCAACTTATTTAAATTTAGGACTTTTGATTATGTTAGTTTGGAAATTGCCACTTGGACAATTTCAAATGCAATAAGTCCAAGGTTAGTTGTTAGCATGTCTTAATTTTAGATTACTTTTGTTATGAAAGTTAGCAACCAAATCTTCGAGTATTCAAGATGATAGAAAGGTATACATAGAAGACTTTTATTGAAAATTTCTAAGTGATATTATAAATACAATGTAAAGACCTTTGAAAAGATCTGCTAGTTATTGTCTACTATTGAATATCTATAACTCATTGTATCATTTGTCATTTGAGCATTGTACGCATGAGGATTTAAATCTGTCAATGAAGCAACATTATTTTCTTCACGAACTTGGTAAATTTATCTTATGGTTTCATTATGATTTATCTGTTTCTGTAATCTTTACTTTATTTCCTGCATCAATGAAATAAATGGTGTTAGAATAGTCTTTATGAAAATTACTTACTAAAAGTAAATTAGATTAGGGAAGAAGAAAATTATATTGTCCTCTAGGAGGTAGGGCCCACTCCGACATCTAGTCCCTACTCTCTTACTCCTAAAATAGATTAGGATTAGTTAGTGCATAGGATTAATCTTATATTATAAGTTAAATTAAATTACATCATTTTAAATTATAAAATAATTAATTATTTAATGCATTGTTAGATCATATGTGGAGCCACACACAGATACACACACAAACTTAGATTAAATCATAAATTACATTTTCTTTCCATTCAACACAATTTCATTTCTTGTAACTTTTATTTTCTACAACCCAAAACTAAGAAAATAGAATTAATTCAGATATTAATCCTTTGGTATAATCTATACTCGATTATTGTTCTTTAAATTATTTTACCTGGATTGACAAATTTAATGCAAGCGATTTCAGCTAGAAATTATCAAAATCCTAACATGATCAAGGAAAAATTATAAAATATGATTCATTTTCATGAATCAAGGTTGGTTGACATCCTAGTTGTTAATCCTAACATCCCATTCATTTCATACATCCTTCAAATTCACACAATTCCTTGCCACCTTCGTATCTGCCATATCCACCATCTAAACCTTTGTGAACTAGATTTGGTTTTGTAGAACATCCCCCCACAACCCATAGATTCTCCAGGGTATTCCTCGAATTTTGTAGAGCATCCCCAAGATACTACTGGGCATCTAAACCCATTATCAAACACTCTTGGGCATTTACCCTTGATCGGTTTGTAGTTGACAAACCCTCGGATGATCGTGGTTGTTCGTGTGCCACCAGATCAAGAAAGCAAAGACATAGATAAAACAAATTAGGTACATTCTAATAAGGTAACATGTATTATTGGTTTTTAAGTTACATTTTTTGTATTTTAATTACATTTTATAATCACTACACATAGGGTTTGTAGATCTATTAGTCAGATGGTCTCACATAGTGGAGCCCTCACATATACTAGTAATATTTTATGTTGTGATCTATTTGTAGGTATAAGAGATTTTTTCATTAATGACTATTGTAGTTTGAGTGACCTTGTAGGGATACACAAGCCCAATCACAAATTATTTGAAGTGAAGATAACCCAGAGACACTAGCATTCCTTTGAGTGAGGGTTTCAAATCCTCTTATTGTAATAATTGTATCAAAGTAATACATTGAATTATAACCCCTGATTTGGGGTAATTTTATTGTATAAGGTGGAGATCCAGGATCGATTTTTATATAAAATACATTTATCATTTTATGCATATTGTATCATTTTCTTTGATCTATTACTTTTATTGGTGTTGTTTGTTTTTGCTTTACAAAATTGTGATCATGGTGGGACCCCTAAAGGTTTTAAATTTTAATTTACCTTGTTAATATTGATTTTATGATCTAATTTTTTTTTTTATTGTAGTTGTTAAGAAATCTAATCACACAATAATTACATGATCTAAAGTTAGGGTTTTTGTGATATATGGGATTTGATCTATGATTGCACATATGCCAAAAAAAATTTAGGGAATGACATATCACATCTATGGGATGCCACACAACATTCAAGAGATGGCATATCACATCCATGGGATGCCATACAACATTTATGGTATCCATGGGATTCTGTAGAGCATATGCAAGTTTTTATAGAGAAAACTATGGGTTTTAACAGAAAAAATTGTGGTATTATGTGTCACATTTGTAGAGTTGGAGAAAAATACGTAGGACTTATGGTTAATTCTATTTAAAATATTCTCAAATTTTTTACTTTTTAAAAAGAAATATTTATTGTTCTAAATATAAATAAGCATCTTGCATTGTTAAATATCATAGGCATTCATAAGTGTTTTCAAAATCATATAGAATTGCACATAGAAATAAATGTGCATTTGTGCATTCATTCTAGTTGCATTATACATTCATTACACTAGATACAATTTTTTGGTTGTCTTTCATGGTGTTTTTTCTTTTTGTCTTATGTTGTGTGCAATAAAATTGAAAAGTATAGTAGTTGCACTTTAGTCTAAATTTTCCCAATCCTCAATCTTCTAGATTGGAATAAATTCACTTGTGCTCAATATTTCTCCCACTGCTGGAAACACTTGCTGATTCATAATGGATCTTAAGAGGTGTACCCTAGAATATTTTTAGGGGCTTGGTATTAGTATTTCTACTCACCAACTTGGTTGAGTGAAAGAGGGTTTCTTTGCATTTTGTGAAAAACACCATAGATAATTTTTTTAAAAAATAATCCATACACTTTGCATGTTTCACTTTCAACATCAGTGAGTTGGATTTCATCACTAACCATTGATCAAGACCAATGACGATGGGATTCATATTCATCCATTGGCTCACCCCATAGATACCTTAGTAGCCTATGAGTGATTTTTTAGATTTCATCACCAAAAAAATATTCACCTGGCATCCACTTTAGGAAGCCACCCTACATAGTTATCTTAACCTTAGAGAGTATGCACATAAAAACACATAAACATCACCGAAAAAGAAAAAAAATCAAAATCCAAAATAATGTTGCAATACATAGGATACAATTGTTTTTTTGACTTTGTGTAATTTTATTACCATCACACTTTCCACACACATCCCTACACTTTATTATAGCTTATGGTATTGACTAGAAATCAAGCTAGAGCCATGATTTAGATACCAACCTCATCCATGGAGTGCTCCACTCTATTCGTAGTTTCTTTTATGGCCAACCTAGCTAGTTTAGCACAAATAATCTATTTTGGTTTATCTAGCAGGCCTTCTCACACAGTGTTTACTTCAAATTCTAATGTGATGCAAAGATTCATCCATACCTCCTTTCCAAAAACTGAGCTATTCACACCCATTAACCTTCATATCACCCACATAGATATGGATAAATTTAGAGCTTATATAATACCAACCAATATTTTTCTAGAACCAATTCATATTCCATCCAAAAATATTCCTTCTTCTTAGCTGGAACTTGCTCACTCACATCCAAACAATTTTAGCCAAGTCTACACCAACCCTCTTTTTGAGGCAACATCTACACCTTCACACCAAATTCCTCCACCACAATGTAGCCAAAGAACCTCCATACCATATACCTACACCACTACCTATTCCAACCCACTCTATGAAGTATAATTTAATGCTACTTCATAGATTCCATCCACCATTCCATCCACCACTCCCATTCAGTTGTAATTCCTTTCACAACTTACCCTTTATTAACCTCCACCAATATTTCCAACACTCACATCACACCTACATCCACTTCCACCACAACCACATAATTTGCATCTAAAATTTCCAGACAACATGCATGGCAACACCTCAATAAATTGACCATGGGTTAGCAAGATGCTCGTTCTTACCATAAAAAATAATCAAAAGTAACATATTTTAAACCAAATTATATTCCAAGACAACACACTTTTTTCACCCCTTATCCATCCTAGGTATCACAATATTCTTAGGTTACTATAACCACACCCCCATTCAGCCACATCAATACCATTCCCATAATCCAACACATCCAAATCATCCAAACTTCATCAACATTAGTCATTCCATAATCAAGCATAATAATATACCCAACATCATCAAATACCCCTCAATCCATAAGCATCACATTCCATATAAACAATTCATCACTCTACACACCCCATATCTACAAAACCATCAAATAATTCAAGGCTTCTACACACACATGGAAGACCCTAAAATCTAAGTCATGCAAGAATATATTGATAGCTTGATTACACATACTCCTGGTATGATGTACCGGAAGTCTATGCTTAGACAGTTGATCAATCATTATATTCATTTTTTGGTACCATCACTATCTTATTTGAAAGACTTTACAATACCAAAATTTAAAAAATTCAAAGGGACTGAGGACCCTAGAGAGCACATTATCACGTTCATTCACTCATGCTTTTTAATTTAAGATTAATATGCTTTTATGTTTAGAAATTCTCCATAGACATTGGGGGAGATGCCTTAGACTGGTATGATCATCTTCCACACCATAGCATTTACACATTTGAACAACTGGTAGATAAATTTTTGGAATGGTTCTCCCTCAATGTTCATAAGAAAACCACATTGATTGACATATATAGACTTAAAAAATTTGACGAAGAGTCAATCTATGATTTTGGAAACTGTTGGAGGGTAGTTATCACTAAGTTGACATTCTCCCTACCAATGAAAAAATTAACCCAAATGTTTGCAAGGATTTTCCTGAAACCCATCTCCTTGTTATTGCAACTACAACAATACAAAATATTTTATTAATATCTTGCCCAATCTCATGTAAATTGAAGAGATACAAATCCAAGAGGACATGATCCAACCAAATAAAAAATAATAGCACAATAAGATCGAATCTAAAGGAAAATATTCTAGCCAATAAAAATTAGGACAAGTAAATCAAGTGGTTTTGAGTCAACCCCAAATGACTTAACAATCCCATAGTCAACACCAACAACATCAATCACCATAACAACCACACATAAATTATCAAGCAGTATCCCCACCAAAATAACTTCATAACATAGTGCCAACTATGTACAACCATCAATATCAATAATTTGTATGACAAGACTATACCTACACACCCTTGCCTAAATAATATGTGTCCCTATTTCATAGGTTGTATGACAATAATGCCATTGTCTTACCTAAAATTAAACTAGAAGATCAAATCAAATGTTTAATAGTCCCTTACATTACCTTCCTATCATTTGGTTATAGAAATTAAATCAATATCATCAGAATCATTAGACCCTCCATTACACATTATGGCTCAATTTGATAGGAATCCCTTTAAATGAGTTTTGATTTACATGGGCTTATCCATCAACATTACCACCAACTTCACCCTTTAACATCTCAATATTCCACCCTCACATATAACCAAATCCATATTCACCTTGAGAGCATTCAATGATGCTCTTTGTTCTACAATTGGCACTGTCATCTTACCTATAGAAGTGGGGGTTGAGATGTTGCATACCATGTTCCATATATTATAGGGGTACATGGCTTACAATGTACTCATTGTATGTCCCTAGATAAGAGAAATGAAATGTTTCCCTTTAATATTTCATCAATGTTTAAAATATGTACATGAGAGAAATATTCATTGCATACCAATGAACATCAAATTGTTTAAGTACTGCAACTTCATTTCCAATTCATACAAATCCACATTTTTATTCACCCACCTATTCTTAACTCCATCAACCACACCATACACATCACATCACACCACTTATTCATCTAAATATTTATTTCTTTAGGAGCTCTCCATCACTACTCCACATCAAGATTCCACTTCCACACACAACTTCATCATAGTTAGTTAAATGTACATGTGGTCAAACCCAATCCACATCATCAACATCAACATCACCCTTTATCACCACCAATTCATCATACCCCATCCAACCTACTCCACAAACACCTACTATCATTTCATCCACATCAACACCATTAGTCATCCATAAAACCCCTCAACCAAATCCATCTTTATCTCCACCAACTAATGTATCACAAGTTGATTTGATAGGCTATGATATGCCATTTCATGATTTATGTCCTCTCTCATTGGATCCACAAGCCACCCATGAGCCTCACATATCCACATTCACTCCATCCATATCATCACCCACACAAGTTGTAGTCCACCTCACCAATCCTAGCATTGGTGAATACATGGTCTAATATGTCACAATTACACCACTAAGAATCCAAACTATTAGGTATTATGGTCTCCCATGTAACCCACCCTTATCCATAGAAGTAGTGTACAATATGGGATCAAAAAATAATAGAATAAACTCCATATATGGGGATTTGATTCATCATTCGATCCACTTTCCCCAACTAATCCTAAGTAGTCAATCCTTTCCAATATAGAGAACATTTCTAGTTTCCCATCATGATACTTTCATTTATTCAATTAGAAAGGATACAACATAGGATGACATGAATAAGGTATGCATGACATTATAAAACCTCAATAATGAGAGGTGCATGACCATTCAAGTTCGAGTGAAGTACAGGAGCTTATTCAACAAGAATGCCAAGAATGATAGTAAAATTTACCAATAGGGAAGGCACTATAAGTTCGAAGTCTATGAGTATTCTTGTATCTTTTTTGAAATGGACTCACAATAAAAATTATCCAAGCTGTCAGTATTGGTGGATGCTGCTTGAAAATACCACAAAGACTAATAGGGACAGTCACATGTCAGATAACATGCCTCCTAGTCGTCTTAGTAATTTAAGGTTGGTTGATAATCACAGGGTAGGAAATAAATGGTAATATAATACTTTGAACCAGAGCCATGTGGACCACCAGATAGCCACCGCCATAAATCTAGCCAGTAGTTTCACTTCTCCAAGGATGATTGGACAAGATGGGATGTGGTCCCAAAGCATATCATATATGGAAGAAAGCAATTACCAAAGAATTATTAAGAGTAACTATCAATACAGATCTTGTGGGAGTTTTTTTTCAGTACTCTGCTATGTGTATCTACAACTTTTTATTTCTCCACTGTTTCAAGGAAGGTATTTGTGTTTGTTTCTTTTTTTGTAATTATGATGCAGGTGTGTTTTCTCGGGGTATACCCAAAATTTTGTATGGGAAGTTTATTTTTGATAACATGCTATGTGCCTTACCATATGTAATGGCTTTGGCAGCATGTATATTTTACATATATAGGATCCTTAGTAAGGACATGTTCATCAACAACCCTGGGCTGATTTTTGTAAAAGATTTTGGGTCAACTTGTAAAACCCGGTATTAATGCTATAGTATCTTATCTACCAAAAAAAAACTTTGGGATACCATTCACATCCTTACATTTCCTCTTTTGAATAAGCTTTTCAAAGCCTATATTTAGATTCATAAGAGGAAACCAATCACAATGATGACTTTGAGGATTTATGTGAAGAATACGATATCATGTTGATAGCTTGAGATGAATCGAACGAGGAATCAACCCCAATCACTCCATTCACTAAATAGGATTAGTATTATCTCAAAATGTTATGCATCCATCAATCCATTTTTTTTTTGCTTCTCCCAAGGGAGTGAGCTTAGCCTACCAATGAACCACCACCTCCACTTCATTGATCACCTCAGGACAACTTGATGTAACATATGTTCATAGTAAAAAACACAAAAACATCAAAAAATAAATAAAAAATAAAAAAATATTTGCATTGCATTTGCATGGCCATGTCATTTGCATTTATACATGTTGCTTACAGCTATCTAGGTTCTCGAGGTTTCTTCATCAATTCTGAAAGGTAGGAAAAACCACCCTTCACAGTGCCACCCACCATTTCCCATAAAGTCATTATGAATCCATTTGACTTATTCACCCCACTATGTAACCCATACAATTTGGTAAAACTAATTCCCATTGACATAAGCCTCATTTATATGGAATATATTTCATCACTGACATCCTTTTCTAAGGTCATCCTCTCTAAGGAATTGTTAAGGGATTCTACCATCTACATTATTCCACAACCTTTGCCTTTACCTTCGCCTTTAATCATAGTTTCGACTATATTCCAGGTAGAAATGGAAGAGACTATGCTAGAGGAGTTTGATAATGTCATTGATGACATTCATCTGATCCCAATACTTTATCATCTTGAGGAATTTTCATACATGGTCATTGAAGATACTATATATGTGAATCATAGTACAAATGCAAATAATCCATAAATCATTAAACATGGAAAAATTTTATCCACGGATGAACAAGATCAATTGATAGCTCTCCTAAATAAGAAGGGCATATTTGCATGGTTATATAAATACATTCCTGGTCTTTACCCTAACTTGGTTTTCCATAACTTATCCTTACATTCTGATGCTAAGTCAGTCAAATAAAAATTGAGAAAGTAACATCCTACCATTGCCCTCATGGTCAAATATGAGCTTCAAAAGATATTAGATGTGGGTTTCATTCAACCCATTGACTATCTTGAGTGGTTTTAAAATATGGTTCTTATTTTAAAGCCTAACGGGGTGATACACATTTGTACTAACTTTCAAGATCTTAACAAAGTGTTTCCTAAGGATGACTTTCCTCTACCAAACATTCAAATTCTTGTTGACACTTGCACTAGCCATGAAATGCTATCTTTAATGGATGGTTTTTTAGGATACAACCAGATTCAAATCAATCCTAATGACCAATATAAAATAGCATTCACAACACCTTGGGGGACTTTTTGTTACAAGGTAATTCCAATTGGCCTTAAAAACACATGTGCCACTTATCAACATGCCATGACATACATATTCTATGATTATGTGCATAAAATCATTGAAGACTATGTGGATGATTTATTGGTAAAACATAAAACCCGACAAGAGTATTGGTGTTCTAGAAAAATATTTTGATTGACTATTAGGGCATAATGTAATGTGGAACCACAAGAAATGTGTCTTCAATATCACCTCAGGAAAACTCCTAGGATTCATTGTCTCCAAATGAGGCATTTAAGTGGACCCAAAGAAGGTCAAGGCCATCATGGAGATACCTTCCCCAAAAAACTTGAAAGAGTTACATAGTTACAAGGAAGGATCCAATTGATCCATCATTTCATTGCACGACTCTAAAACAAATCTAGGCCATTCAATCACCTACTACAAAAGGGATGATATTTTCATGGATAAAGAAATGTCAAAAATCTTTTGATGACATCAAGTAATACTTGGATTCTCTACCAAACTTAACTCCACCTCACCCAGGGTTCCCCTTCCATGTTTATGTTTTAGCAATAAACTTTGCATTAGGGACAATGCTTGCACAAAAAAATGAAAAATCAAGAGCAAGTAGTATATTACATTAGTTGAACGTTGGTAACCTATGAAGCCAGATATGATTATGTGGAAAAAATTTACCTAGTAGTAGTTTTCACCACTAAACAACTCAAATATTACATGCTAAGTCACACTACCTATGTCATAGCTAAAGAAAATATTTTGCGTTACATGATATCTCACACTTACAACAACACCCACACCATAAAATGGGTAATTATCCTAATAGAAGTTGATCTTGAGTTCATCAATCAAAAATCCATTAAAGGTTAGGTAATAGTTGATTAGCTTGCAGAAGCTCTACTTTCTAGTGATCAACCCTTCATTATTGAGCTCATAGATGATTCAAAATTTACCATCATTTAACATGAGGAATAAGTCATTCCTAAAGAGGATGTGGATATTACACTCTTCTTTGATGATTTTAAGTGTGAAAAAGGACAGTGTAGGAGTCATATTTCATACACCATAAGGGATACCCATTCCTTTATCATTAAAACTCAATTTTCCATCCACAAATAATAATGTTGAGTATGAAGCCTTAATATTAGAAATTCAAGTAGCCATAGCTATGAGAATAAAGCATATCAGGATATTTGGTGATTCCCAACTTATCGTTCATCAATTAAATGGAGAATACCAATGTAAAAAACCAATCATAAAAATTTATCATGAAGTAGTAATAAAATTGCTTACAAAATTTGAGTGGTATGAGATTGATATCTTGCCTAGATGGACTAATATATTTATATATGTGATTACTTCTCTAGGATCATTGATTCCAAAGAACTCTAAAGGAGAGGTACAACCCCTAATTATGAAAACAATCTCTAAATTTGCAATTTCTCGTGCTAAATCTAAATATGAGAATGATGTTTGCTTTATCCATGAAGATTCATACGAGCCTTGGTCTAATCAATTAAAAGTCTTCCTCAAGTTTGAAACACTCTCATAAGACATGTCACAAATTTCCAAATGAACTTTCAAATAAGAGGTAACTCATTTCACTCTCTTTGGGGACATGTTGTATAGATGTGGCTATGATGGATTCCTCCTTCATTGTCTCGATCTTGTAGAGGCTCAAAGAGTAATATATAAAGCTCAATATGGTACTTGCGATGGTCACTTTAGTGGAATATCCATCAAAAATGTATCTTATGCATGGGTTACTGTTGGCCCACCATGTAATTATCTCAATAAATATCAATAATGTCAGCAACTTGCTAATTTAACTCATGTGCCATCACAAGCCTTACAACCTATTCAAAGTCTGGCACTTTTCACAAAGGGGTTTGGACCTGATTGGTAAAATCTCACGTCCTTACTTAGGACAACACACATTCATCATCACTACCACTAAATACTTCACAAAGTAGATTGAGGCGATTCCTCTAACCAGTATGATAGGTCCTCGAATTGTGGAGTTTATACTTCAATATATCATCTATCACTTTGGTATCCCCTTAAAAATAATCTTTTACAATGGAAAGTCTTTCAAAAACAAGTATGTTCATGCACTTTGTGAGAAATATAATATCCAACATATTTTTTTGGACTCCTTATTACCCACAAAAAAATGGACAAGTTGAGGCAACCAATAATACCTTGATTGCTATTATCAAGAAATTAGTCAAAAAAACCATTGATATTGGCACACTCAGATCTCCTTGGTATTATGGGCTTATCAAAAAAGCATCCACATGCCTATCAAGGCAACACCATTCTCACTAGTCTATGGTGTTGAAGCAATCATACCTCTTGAGATCAAGATCCCCTCACTACATATTTCATTATAGGAATTCATAGATGATGATACTACTAGACAAGCACATCTTGACCAACTCATGCTCCTTGATGAAAGGTGAATCAATTCCTTGGATAATATACGAGTATATTAGGATCGTTTAAAGCGTGGTTACAATGCAAAAGTTCATCTACGTGAATTCCAAGTAGAATATCTTGTCCTTAAAGAAAATAAAAAAAAACACCAATGCATTACCGCATCTTCATAAATTTATGGTTAATTGGTTAGGTCCATACATTATCAAACAAAAGGTGGTTCAAAGAACTTATAGGATTTCAATTCTAGAGGGAGTAGAAGAGCCTGAGCCACTAAAAATCATTCACTTGAGAGTGGTCTATGCTTAATACATTTTATATATGTATATATATACATGGCTAATACAAAAAATATCGTTCATACTCAATGTATTTCACACATTCACTTTTCAAAGTACTTTCATTATCATTTTGATTCATTTCATCCACCATATTAGGGATCATTTTCTTAGTATAGATGATAATTGATTCAATAAGGTATGTTTCCATAATTAGGGTCACCCTCAAGTTCACACTCATCTTATTGTACCATTTCATAAGTTAAATCCTCATTTACAATACAAGTTTCCATCATTCCTAGGTGTTTTTGGTCACTCAACAACTCCTAGTATTTCAGGCAACCTCCAATACATGTCAAGTTTTCTCTAGGATCAAGACACATTTTCACTGGAAAATCTTGATTTATGGGAGTTTATTATAGCATTATTGAACCAAATATATTTCACACCTATTAAAAACATCTTGTTTCAAAGAGGGATAACACCATGATTGGGTTGAACCTCGAATTGAAAAAATCATCTTTTCTTGTCCCATTATGCACATAGTTCAAAATAAAAAATATTGGTCTTCACAACTAATAACACTTCCAAATAAAATAATGAGTAGTAAAGATAGGGTAAAATTCTCATCACACTTTGGTTAAGAATATGACTCTCCAAAATTCTAATTCTTTTGCAAATCACATACCATATATTCTCAAGTAGTAAGGATAGAACTACATTTCCATCCATATGGTTAGGTAGTTTGATTACCCAAATATTAGAGATCATATTATTGGACTATGTAGCTAATATCCATTGGGGATGAATATGCTTGAATGGTAGTGGAGTATGCGCATTCATGGTGATGTCTCTCTCGAAGAGACCTTTGATTGCACATAAGGACAATATAGCTTCCTGGTCTCCTCAATGATAGGTTTCACCTCAATTTAATCAATATGGGTTAATGAAATCACTTGCACACACATTGGTTCTTGATTTCCTTGATTAATTACCATGCTCATGATTGGTAAATGAACATTTACTGTACACACATTTGGTTTTGGAGAATTTAGATAGAATTCAGTGAGTTTTTTTACATCACTAGGGTGTTTGAGTCTCTGTAAAAGAGCTCTAGAAAAATAATCCATAAGCTAAAATAACATCCATGTCATTACCATATCATTACATAAGTCTTCCATTTCACATACCACCATATTGGTGCTCCTGATTAAGTGATAATGATAAATATGGTCAAGAAAAATATTAAACTATCACAAATTATCATTAGTGTATCCATTCACTTGTATTTTTATTATCATAAAGCATAAAAATTTTCATCCATCACATCACATACACATGCATTCACATAAACATTCACACAAGAATGATAACACAAAACAAAATTCATGTATATATAAAAATCACATGTACAATGAATTCCTGAAGATGTGATACACATCCTCTAGTATCATTGTCATCTCACCTATCGGCAATGGGATGTATCACTATCCATATCCCATATCTCTACCAAGGCAAATAGGTACCCCTCATAATACCTCGCCACCTCAATTTGGGTACACCCCACCAATCCCACCCACTCCAACCAATCTCTTCAGCCTTCTATAGTACCTTTATAAACCTTGGTACGATAGACGAGAATCGATGTCAAGCCTCGAGGATCCTCAATTGTAGAACAAGCACAAAATACAAACACACATTACCATCACATTCATTGCATTAAAAAAATTATAAAATCCAGATAGAAGAGTTAAGGGCACTAACTTCCACCACCTGTGCCTCAACTCCTTCTACCGTATACACACCCACCATTTCTATCACCACGATCCTTCACACTCACTCACTCCTCTTCAACACCACTTATTGAACCCTCAAATGCAAGAATGAATAAAATTTCACCTTTGCATCCCCTTTATTGCTGATTTTGGCATGCTCAAACACCCTAGGGTTTTTGCTTATCCCACTCAAATACTACCCTACATCTATAGAGTGGGAAACGTTCTCTCGCATCTATGCATGATGTGGATGTTGATCGGTGTTTGGATATAAAATGTTGTAAAAGGATCCAAAGGGCCTCAAAATGTAGCATAACCCCACCAAATCACCTCAAACTTCACCCATGCATCTATTACATCATTCCATTATATTTTGTGATGATACAGATCGATTTGGATGCTTAATTTTTTTATTATGACTAAAAGTTGCAAAAAATGCCTAAATTGTGTAAAAATACCTTAAAAGGGTCTAAAACTTCACAAAATAGCCACATTAACCATTCAAAGCATTCATCACATTATTTCATCACCTTTTGTGATAGCATGGATTGATTTCGGCATTTAATTATTTTTTGCAACAAAAAGTTACAAAAACTCCTCAAATTATTTAAAATTAACCTAAAACAATTCTAAATTTCACAAAATAAACAAATTCACCCATAAATCATTGCATAAATCACATCCTTCACATTCATTTACATAATTTATATCATCCACATGCCTAAAACCTCCTTTTTCTATTGGGACAAAAGAAGAATTATCATTCACATTCATTTACATCATTCATATCATCCACATCTCCAAAATATCCTTTTCTATTGGGAAAAAATAGAATCAATCATAACACCATTCACAAACATTGAAACATTCATATTCTAATTTATTTACATCATTCATTTCATCCACAATTTAATGCATTTCCATTGTCAAATTCACTCACATTATCAAGCAAACCTCATATATAGTGGTTTACTCTATTCCCTTGGTGATTGCAATTATTAGTTATCCCTGCAATTTTGTAGGATATGTAGATAACCATAAGGATGCTTGCTCATATAATAATCCATCATCCTCTTTTGCATAAACAAAATATTTTGATCCTTCATTTCTTGAGTGAGACTATGCTTAGATTAATTTGCTCAAAAGTTTTCATTGATGCCCTTATCCAAAGGGCCGTAAACATGGATAACTTTCATTACATTACTTCCTTTAAATTATAATAGTCACTGGGATACATGGCCACTAGGATTATTGGTTCCTCATGCTACATTGAGGAATTGACTATAGTTACTAACAGGCCCCTAGGATGACTATTTCCTTTACTTTTTTATTTTTTGCATCTTCATCATTTTGCATATCAATGATGCCAAAACGCATATTTTTCAACACAAAATCACCCTAAACTTGGAGTAATCAATTTTAATTTTGTTTTTCCATAGAAGAATCATCATTCACATTCATTTACATAATTCATATCATCCAATCAAAAAACCCTTTTTCTATTGGGGCAAAAACATAATCATTCATTGCATCATCCACATCTTATAAAACCTCTTTTTCTGTTGGGAAAAAACAAAATAAATAATTTACATTCCTTTACATCATTCATATCATCCAAATTTCCAAAAACCTCTTTTTATATTTGGGTAAAAATAGAATCAATTATTTACATCATTCATCCACATTTCCAAAAACCCCTTTTCTATAGGGGCAAAAATAGAATCAATAATTTACATCATTCATATCATCCACATTTCCAAAAACTCCATCTTCTATTAGGGAAAAAATAGAATCACTCATTACACCATTCATAATCATTAAATCACCCATAATCATTTACATTATTCATATTACCTACAATTCTGTTAATTGGCTCACGAGATTCATGCTTCACTAATTCACCAATTGAGGGGGTAAGCTACAACCATAATTTTTATCTTCAGGATATTCTTGTGCACTAAGGAAAGAAGATGCTTCACTAAACAAGATATCTCTTGTTTTTGCATTGCATTGTGTTTCACCCAATGTGATATAAAAAGGGTCATCTATAGATACTAAAACCTAACCACTTGTCATCTACGCATCCTCCAGACACCACCATCCATAATATATATATATATATATATATGTAAATAAATCCCAACCATTCATCATGTTTTAATCTCAACCATTCATTTCACATCATCCGTGTCACTTGTCCAATCTCAATCTTAACCCTTCATTATGTTTTAATCTTGGTCACTTGTTGGTGTCATCAAAACCCTAACATGATCAAGGGAAAATTATAAAATATGGTTTATTTTTATGAATCAAGGTTAGTCAAAACAATTAACATCCTCGTCATGAACACTAGGATCCCATTCATTTCATACTTCCTTCACATTCACACAAGCCCTCGTCACCTTCACATCCACCATATCCACCACTAAAACCTCTATGAACTAGATCTAGTTCTAGAAAACATTCCCCTACAACCCATATACACTAAATAACATTCATTTAATGTTGTATAGTATCCCCAAGATGTTGTAGGGTGTCAACAACCATTCTAGGATGCTCTTGGTCATTTACCCTAGACTAGTTTGCAGTCAATAAATCCTCGTATGCTCACGAGCGTTCACACATCACTAAATTGAGGAAGCAAAGATATAGATCAAAAAAATCAGATACAGTTTTATAACGTAACATGTATTATTGGTTTTAACTTACGTTTTTTATATTTGAAATACATTTCATCATCACTACACCTAGGTTTTATAGATATATTATTCAGATTGTCTCACACAATGGAGCCGTCTCATACACTACTAATATTTTTTGTGTTGTGATTTGTTCATAGGTACAAGATATATCTTCATTGATGGTTTTTGTGGCTTGAGTGGCCTTGTAGGGATATGCAATTCCACTCACAAATTATTTTAAGTGAAGATGACTCAGAGACACCAATATTCCTTTGAACAAGGGTTTCAAACCCTCTTATTGTAATAATTGTATCAAAGCAATATGTTGCATTGTAACCCCCAATTTGGGGTAAAATTATTTTATAAAGTGGATATCCAGACTCCTTGAGTTTAATATAAATAAGATATATCATTTTATGCATAGTGTGTCACATACTTTAATTTGTTGCTTTTATCGGTGTTGTTCATTTTTGCCTTACACCTACACTCGGTTTAATCCTCAGGTTTTTAATAAAAATGGCTGATAATTTATAACTAATTGTGACACTAAATGATAAGAAACAATAGTAACATTTCAAATGGTTTTAATCAAGGATTGAGCACATAATCATCCATCAATTTAGTAGGATAGAATTTTGTAACATTTCTTCCACTAACAACAAATTTTAGAACTATAAAAACATAGTTTTCATATGCTTAAGATAGGACTATAATCACTCAAATATTGCATTCACCAAAGGTTTTAAAAGTGAAGCAATTACATAGAGTATTAAAAAGGTATCTACAAGGAGTATAAAGGGATATTCTATAACAACCTAGGTCTAACTCCCTTGATTGTATAACCCAGTATAGCTCACTAGTTCCACAATATAAATTTTTTATTTATTTTTACTAACTACATACATCCTAAGATGAAATTTCTGAGTTAACCTAGTTTTATATTCACCCATTGTTAAAATAGTATGAGGTATAATCAATCATATTAGGGTTTTGGGTCAGTGCAAATAACTCCTAAGAGGATGAGATTGGCCAAATCCCATAGTAGATGCAATATTTTAGATCTATCTTCTCATCCTTATGTTCTAGTATGAGAGCACATATTCATAGCTAGGGTTATCCTCTAGGGCCCATAACACTTAGAGGGTGGACACATGCTCTCCCACTCTCTTAAAAGCAAGAACCAAATTTTATCTTAGCCTTCTTGTTCTTATTAATTGTGAAAGGGTGTAGCGTATATATGACTAATTATTAGTTTATTATCCATACCTTTGGAGTCAACTAGGGCCATGCCATTGCTCTAGCTTTAATCCTGGTATTACTTGCCAAGTTATAACTAATGACAAGTTATCCCATTCCAAATATCATGGATTAGTATAGCTTCTTGGGCATGCTATATTTCCCTTTAATTGTAATCTAAACAAGGATCCATCACCGTACTACTCGCACAATGACCTAGAGGAGGTATCCCATACCATCCCTCATCACCTTCACATCTTGACCTATCTTGTCATAAAATGGTCATTCTTGAGTAACAATGAATACCATCTTGTATTCACCGGTATTGGGTGTTCATGGTCATTCATACTTCATGATGAACTAATTAAAAGGTTTAAAGATTCCTAATAAGGATTCATAGCTTATACAAGCCCATGTTTTAGGATTATTTTCTCTCATACACACATTTTTACTCTATAAAATTTCAAATCATAAAAACTATATCTTTTCTTTAACAACTAATTAAAATAAAGGATGTATAAGTTAATAATATATATATATATATATATATATATATATATTAATAAAAAATGAGGTATAGAAATATTTATAAGATATAAATGAACAATTTCTTCCATGGTTCTCTCTTCATCCTTAGGAAGATAATATCTATCCTTTTATTGAGCACTAAACCAAGGTATTAAATATTCTATTTCTAATATTTTCTTATATTTAAAGCTACACAATTAGAAACATACTATATTATACCTAATATTAACTTGAATAATGTCCAATTACTTAAAACAAGTGTCATTTAGTACGCAAACAATCTCATAATATTGCAAACTATAATCAAGTGAAACTATATTCAATAAACTTTATTTTTTTTAATAATATTCAAATAAACTAACATAACACATTAAACAAAATTATTGAATGGTATTAAATCTTAAGAGTAAACCTAATTCTTAATAAAGTAAATCATATGACAATGATGTAAAACCAAAAATAATGGTTAATCATAAAATAATATTTAAGAATTGATGAATCATAATCCAATAGTTCTTGAACTTTTGAAAAATAAAACTTAATAAGAATCAAATATCAAGAAAAAAGCATTTAAATATAAACTAAAATCTAAATTATTTTCTTTTAAAAGTTCTTTAGAACATGTTAACAACCTATCCACTAAACTGTTAAGAACAAAATTCAATCATAACCTAGTTTTAGAGTTCTATCAACTTCCTCGACACGTATGGGGATTTACTTTCAGGTATATGCATATAAACGAACTCCTATTATTTTACACCATAGGTGGTAAGTGAATTAGCATAGGTAAATCCAAAAATAAACTTTGTTTATTAATTAAAGCTTTCTATTATGTTAAATTCATGCAATCAATAGTACATAACTACGTAACTCAAACATGCATGTTTCAAGAAATTATAAAAAAGGTGGTTCAAATCAAGTTCCCTTTAAATATCTTAGCAATAGGAGTGACTAATAATTCAACCTAGAGGAACATGTTATGGGTTTCTCCGAAATACTTAAATGGAACTATTGGGTAGTCATCATAATAGTTCTTTATTAACATTTTAACAAAAGCAACATCTTTAAGGAAATTACATTCTATTTTATATAGGCAAGAATGAAGCTCATCTATGTAAATAAAATAATTCTAAGATGAAATGCTATTCTTTACTTCTTCTATAAAAGTATGCTCATAATAAAAGTGTGCTCCACCTTCACCATGGTATTCTTGATATTGAATATTAAATGAAAGGATTTCCATGGAAATAAGCTTTAAGGTAGCAACTACAACATAAAACTCATAACATCTTCTAGAGTTCTAAATATCATTAGCCAATGCTCACAACAAGACATTCCCCTTTTTAACATAATTACATTCATCGAATTTGTATAATAAGATAGTATAAGAAAAACACTTAGACACAGTAAAACGAAATATTAAATTCTACAACAATAGTTCTTAGTTTGACATACAAAAGAAATAATTTTTTTACGCATATCTCATAGAGCTACAAATTTAAGACCAAATATAATCAATTAATTGATTATTATTTAGGAAAATTAGAACATCGTAGTATTACTCAAATATTTTGTATCTTATATACAAACTTAAATTGAACGCTTCTCAAAGTTAAAGGTTATTTTCAACTTATCCAGAAGAAGGGAATTAAAGTGAGCTCTTCCCAAAGAAAGTTTTTTCCTCTCCTTAGAACTCCATATATCAATCGAGTTGGCTCATCACTCAACCAAAATGATAGCACCTTCATTCATCTAGCACATAGGGTAGCTCAAGGAGGAGGATGTGGGATCAAATGACCCTTATAATGTAAACTACCAATGCAGCTAAATACTTCCTTTTTCTAATATGATTCATAGATAGCCTTGAATAATATGTTCTATTTTAGTTCTAAAATTCATAGAGGTATAACATAGTTCATAGAGACAACCTGGGTTTGCTTAGCCATGTCAACCTAGGAAAGCATCCAAAATCAACAAGCTAGGTAAGAGAGAAGGAAATCCAACACTGAATGAGGTATATATTTTTATATATATCAAATTGACAACTATCTAGGAGAAATCAGCCAGGGTATCCTATAACTACCAATGTAGTAGTTTTTTTTAAACTATTCAAGCATCCAAAATTTCAATCATTACAAAACAATGGAAAAAATATTCAATTCATCAACATGCAGTTTCATTAATATAGTTAGGACAAAACCGACCTGTGGCTCTGCTTGAAATATACAATCCTCTTTTTTTGCTTTCCTATCTCCTTCACTATCATCTCTTTGAAGCTAACTTCCCCCTTGGCTTCCCTTATATTTATTTAGATGCTACATGCATGCAATTTATCCACCTCTACAAATTTCTAGGTGGTGACTCCACTCTAAAATGTTAGAAATGGAATTATATTAAGATGATGTGCATACCAGGAATAAAAGAATTAATTTTATTTATTTTAATATATATATATATATATTTTTTTTTTATATATATATATATTTATATATATTACATGTGTGTATGAATCGGTGCCACTCCTTCCAATCTTCGCCCCCCTATACGCCATGCTTTAAACCTTGCTTGAAAGCACTAGAAGGCAACTTGGGATTTGAACCTTGGATCTCCACCCCCATTATGGGTTTTGGATGAATCAATTGGTCTACACTTCGAACCTTTATTTATTTAATTTTATTTATTTTTATTTTATTCTTATTTAATAATTAAATTTTATAAAATTCAAAATAAAGCATTTAAATAACTATTTAAATCATCAAATTGATTTATACCTCTGATTATTCTTCCCTTTCTAACAATCTGATGTTTCCATCTACCAGAAGAGAATAACTCCCATGCCGTGGCACTTTCCTTGCCATCAAAGGTTTTTAATATTCATCATTTTCCATCAAACAATAAGCATATATTCAAAACAAGGCATACACACAATGCAAGTCATTCACTCATGATGCACCTATATGAATGCAATTGTGTGAGCTTCCATGTACTCATGAGCCATGGTGATATTTCACATCACCATCATTTCCCATCTAATATTTGAGGACATGTACCTACAAAATAGTAGCCATCAGTAGTATCTCATCCTAGAAGCATATATCATTAATTAAATAACAATTATATTTACAACTAAAGATGCATTATGGGGTGGTCATTACATTCTCCCCCACTAGAAATGAACATAGTCCCTATGTTTTAATGCAACTCCACACAATATTTCACATATATATTCATTCATATATCCATACAACAATCAAATATGTTCATGTAAGCAACTCCACACAGTATTTCATATTTACATTCATATATATTTACATTCATAAATCCATACAACAATTCAAAAATGTTTATTTTCATACAAAAAGAAAATAAAATCATTTCTTCATGTCATAAGCATTCACCCATGTGGTATTTCTATCTAAAATATAGTCCCATTGAACCTTAAATTGATCAAAATTTATTTTTCTTAGACTCTTGGTTCTAAAACCTAGTATCCTGACTAGACGGACCTCAATGTGTAGGGGATCTAACATCTGCAAGTTAGAAATATTCCAAATGTGAGTAGGGGAGGTATTTGGGGGGGGCCCGGGGGGGGGGGGGGGGGGTTTTTAAATGGGGGGGGAGAGCAAGCCTATAGGCAAAAGAATTATTTTGCCTATAATCTCAAATGGTCCCACAAATCTAGGGTCAATTTTGGAAGATTTAATGGAGCTTTTGGAAGGTTTCACCCTTAAGAAGACTTTATCTCCTATAGATAATTCCCTCGGTGTCCTCTTGAGATCCACATAGCTCTTTTGGTGATCCGAGGCCTCCTTGAGCCTTTGATGAATTCTTTTTAGTTGTTCCTCCATCTCCTTTATAGTATCCAACCTGATCACTACTCGATCCTTTGGATTATCCCAAGATAGAGGAGTCCTACACCTTCTCCCATACAAGGCTTCAAATGGGGCCATACCTAGTGAAGCATGATAGCTATTATTGTAAGCAAACTCAACCAAGTATAGATAGTCTTCCCATTTGGTGTGTTGGTCCATACAATACATGTGCAACATATCTTCAAGGACCTGATTCACCCTTTCAGTTTGTCCATCTATTTTAGGATGGTAAGCAAAACTAATATTGAGCTTAGTACCCAAAGCTTGATGTAATGCTTACCAAAATTTTGATGTAAAGTAGGAATCCCTATCTGAGATAATAACCTCTAGAAACCCATGCAATCGAACTATCTCTCTAGAAAACTTATTTGCAATGGTAGGTGCATCATCTTGTACATTTCTAGGTATGAAGTGTGCAACTTTGGTTAGTTTATCCACCACAACAAGTATTACATCATGTCAAAATCTAGTCTTGGGTAAACCAACCACAAAGTCCATCGAGACAACCTACCATTTTTGTGTGGGAATATCATGTGGGTATAATCGACTGAATTGGATGCAAATGTTCTACTTTGACCTTTTGGCATTCCAGACACCTAGCCACAAAGTTGTTAATATCCTTCTTCATTCCTAGCCAATAAAAGGCCTTCCTCATATTCTCATGCATTTTTGCCCCACCTGGGTGTGTAGAGTAAGGAGTGTAATGTGCCTCCTTTAGAATAGTGTCTCTTAATCCACCTTTATTTGGAATGACTAATCTATTTCTGAAATATAACAAATCATCCTTAATCACAAAATATTTATCCTTATCAAGTTCTTGCTCAATCTGAGTTTGATATTTCTTGCAAAAATCATCCCTCTGTTGAAGCTCTTTAACTTGGTCAACTAAATCATATTGACATTGTGATATAGTGGCTATGTGTCCCCTTCTGCTCAAGGCATATGCTATCTTATTTTCTTTACCCTTGATATATTCAATACCAAAGTCGTACTCTACTAGAAACTCCATCCATCGACATTGTATGGAATTTAACAAGGGTTGTGTAAAGATATATCTTAAACTTTGATGGTCAATTTTGAGCTCAAAGGGTTTTCCAAGCAAGTAATGTCTCCAAATATTGAGTGCATGTACGACTGCCACCAACTCTAGGTCATGAGTAGCATAATTTACCTCATGCCTCTTAAGTTTTCATGATTCATAGGTAATAATTGCTTCATCTTGAGTAAGGACTCCTCCTAATCCTTCAATAGAAGCATTAGTGCAAACTATGAATTTCCTAGAAGGATCAAGTATTTTGAGAATTGGGGCAGTCATTAATCTCTCCTTTAGAGTTCTAAAAGCTTCCTCACACTGACTAGTCCACTTGAAAGCCTTCCCTTTTCTTTGGAGATTTGTTATGGGATGAGCAATATTTGAAAAACCTCTTACAAAATGCCTATAATAACCTGCCATTCCCATAAAGCTATGCACTTTAGTTACATTTGTGGATGTAGGCCAATTGATGATGGCTTTGATTTTCTTGGGATCTACAACAACCCCATCAATAGAGATTATATACCCCAAATATTGTACTTGAGGAGTATAGAACTCACATTTAGATAACTTTCCATATAACTGATTTTTCTTGAGTGTTTCAAGTACAATCCTCATGTGTTGGTCATGTTCTTCCTTGGTTCGGAGTAAATTAGTATATCATCAAGAAATATGAGCACAAAGTGATCTAGTTGCTCCCAAAAAATATTATTCATGAGGTTCATAAAAGTAGTTGGGGTATTAGTCAAACCAAAAGGTAGGACCATGAATTCATAGTGTCCATACCTTGTTCTAAAGGTAGTCTTATGAGTGTCTTCCTCACGAATTCTCAGTTGATGATATCTGGATCTAAGGTCAATTTTAGAAAATATAGTGGCTCCTTTCAATTGATAAAAAATATCATCAATTTTAGGTAGGGAATACCTATTCTTGATGGTAACCTTGTTGAGCATTCAGTAGTCTATGCACAACCTTAAAGATCCATCATTTTTCTTGATAAAAAGAATAGGAGCACCCCATGGTGATACACTGGGCTTGATGAGTCCTTTTTCTAGCAAGTCCTAAAGTTGTGTCTTAAGCTCTTGTAACTCAATAGGGGTCATCCTATAAGGTGACCTAGAAATTGGTGCAGCTCCTAGCAAAATTTCTATAGATAAATCAAATTCTCATTGAGGGGGTAGACCTAGTAAGTCTTCAGGGAATACATCCTTAAACTCACTCAGTATGGGGTACTTTTGGAAGAGGTCTAAGTTAGCTTTGGTTTCTTCCTTTTTATTCAACTTGACCACATATATCATTCCTCCCTTTTTAATTGCCTTCCTAACTTGCATGGCTAACAAAAAATATGGTCTAAAGGAACCACGGTCACAGTGGATCCTAATCCATCGATTAGATTCATTGGTGAATTCTAACCATATTTCTTCAAAATTAAGGAGGGTCTTATGAGCTCTAAGCCAATCTACACCAAGAATGATATCGAAGGTATGCAAAGGAGCTACATATAGATGCCAATGGGTTTCTCCTTGAGGTAGGGTAATATGAGGGTCAAATAGATATTGATTAACTAAATAGGTCTGTCCTGACCCATATTCTACCTTCCACCCATTTGCTAAATATCTAAGATTTTCCGGTATGTCCCTCACTATGCTAGTAGAAATGAAACTATCTATAGCTCCACTATCAATTAAAATACACACATTCCTATCATAGATTTTACCATTCAAAAGAAAAGGTGTAGCTTACCCATCGAGTGTAGAATTACCTATTGCTGCAAATATTCGATGAGTTGTTTCCTCTGGTGCCTTCTTTCGATCTGCTCTTTGAGGATATTTTTTCACAATGTGGGGACCACCACAAACATAACATCCAACTAGGGGAGCCCTATTGTCCTTGCTATTATCCTCATTCATATTCTATGGTACTGATTCCTTAGCATTTTCCTAGAATGATGGTCTCGATTCATTTCTCCCTAGGTAACCCTTTCTATCCCTTCTATCTTTGTTATTTTGGAACCTATTTCTATTTCTGTTCACAGGCTTGGCTCGGTCCCCTCCCTTAACCCTTTTGTTATGTTCTTTTTCCCATCTCAAAAATCTTGCACTCTTTCTTTTTTTGAGTTCATCCTTTTCTTTCTTAGATAGTTTCTGATAGTTGAAGTATGCTTTCTTGGCTTCTTGATTAGCCTCTTCCTAGTGGGCCAAGTCGTAGGCTTTTGGGAGACCTTCAGGATTGAGAAAATTAATTACAGTTCTAATTTTTGGGTGAAGTCCTAGAATAAACTTTTGTACCTTTATTTCTTCATTATTTTCATATTTTGAAACATACTTCAATAGTTTTATGAATTTTTGATGATATTCTCTAATAGACAAATTTTCTTGTTGTAGGTTGGTGAACTTGACAAATTTTTCTATGTAGAATTGTTTAGTTAGGAATATCTTTTTGAACTCTTCTACAAAATCCTCCCATTTAAGATCTGCTACTTGGATCTTCTTTCCATCCTTATAAGTAGTCTACCAATCTAAAGTTGTACCTACTAGGTGAAGGACAGCCCATGTAGTTCGAGACTCAAATGATAAGAGTTTCAAGGAGAAATATGTTTCAACTTCATTTAACCAATTTTCTGCAACATCACCATCCTCCCTACCATCAAATTTTGAAATCTTAATATTTTTCATTTCCTTTGCTAATTCAGCTCCTACTCGGGTTCTACTAGTTCCTTCAGACCCGATAGGTACCTCCTCTTGTCTACCCTTAGGTTCTTTATCCTTGGTTAAGTTTTCTATCAAATTTTGTTGTTGGAAAATTAGTTCATGTTGTTGAGCCATTTGTGCTTTTTTTATCCATTTGTTCTTTCTATTGTTCCATTTGTTCTTTTTGTTGTTCCATTTGTACTTGAAGCAATTGGACTATCTTGGCCAAGTTCCCATCCTCCCTGGTAGGTTCATTAGTTTGAGGTTCATTAATTTCTTTCAACTATCTCTCTCTTGAGAGTCCTTTTCTAACTTCCTTACGTGGTCCCCTTTGTGGTCTAACAGTGGACTCTTCCTACCCAACTATTGTGGGATTCCTAGAAGATCCACCCCGTAACATTTGTGTCATTTTACCTATTTGCAAAAGAGCTATGTTAATTGTTTAGTTTAGGTTTACCAAGCTTACAATTGATAACATTTAGAATCCTACAACTTAAGGATCTTATAACCTAGTGCTCTAATACCACATGTAACAACCCAGGTCTAACTCACCTGATTGTACAACCCAATCTAGCTCACTAGTTCCACAAGGTAATAAATTTTGTTTATTTTTACTAACTAGATATATCCTAAGATGAAATTTTTGAGTTAACCTAGTTTGATATTCACCCATTGTTTAAATAGTACAAGGTATAATCAACCATCTTGGGGTTTTGGGTCATTGTAGATGACTGTTAGAAATTTTGAGTATATTGTGTTGTCAATGATTTCAAAGTATTGAAAGCATAGGTTGATGACATTGGTTATCATTGATGTCAAAGGAAAAATAGGTGAGAATAATATTCAAAGGGTACATGAGGCAATGTGCAACCAAGAAAAAGACAAGTTTCTTCATGGTTGTGTAAGAAAGAAAAATATAAGGCATCCTCCATGGTGGTATTTACAAAGGAAAAATAAAAGGTTTAATTGATTTACCATGGTGGTACTTGCAAAAGAAAAAAATAAAATGTTCCATGGTGGTAAAGACTTCTTTTTAAAGAAATAGCCCAAAGGAGAAAATATAAATTATAATATTTAAATCTATTTAGATTTAAAATATTATAAAAATCAAAAGGTTAAAAAGGAAGTGCCAAAGTCTTGAATTTGAATTAATTAAAATGTTGAGCACCAAAGCATAAGGTAAAATTACAACTAATCCCAAAGCAGATGGCCAAGTTCAAAAGGGAAAATAAAAGTGTATAAAAAGGTTTAATTATTTGCATGGACTAAGGTTTTTTTATTAATAAATAATCTCATCCATTTGAGCACATTGTGGAGGCAGAGAAGAAGATAAATCATTTTATGTATTTGGAAGGCAAAAAAAGTCAATATTGAAACACAAGGATTAATATTGAGATTTGTTTGCATGGGTAGAGAAAAACAAAAGGGATACACTTACTTAAATATAGGGCAACGAAGAGATTAAAGAGGTAGCGCACATTTTTATCCTAAGTGGGCAGATAGTCCAAGTGGTAGGTAGGGCTTATTAAGAGTGTGGTAGGTGAGAGGTTACGTGTTCGAATCACAGTGGATGTTTTTGTTTTGGTTGAGTAAGAAGCATCGAATGTAGTAGGTGAAAAAGGAGCACATGCTCCTTGGTGATCATGTGCGTGGCTAGCCCACGTGGTGTCCTAGCTAGTGCTAGGGTGCAGGCCAGTGAGAAGACATAGGATCAAGTCACAATGATAGTTCTTGAGTTAAGTTAAAAATATTTTGATTAAATTAAGGTATGCATAGTGCACAACTTAGGGAGATATTTTGTATTGTTTGGTGTGCAATTTTCTAGGGAGACATCAGGTTGTAGCTTTGCATAATAATTACTATGTGATATTTCATATTCTATGTTTAATTAAATTAATATATATTAGGAGGTATAAGGTATATTGAAGTGGGATTTAATTTGTGATATGCACTTAGGGTTTCTGGTTGCTAATATTGAAAATCACTTAGGAGTAATAAGGTGTGATAAGTTGCTTGACATCTTATTGTAATTCTTGCATGGTGAAGAGAAAATATGAGATTTTTTATTGAGTATTAATGTTTTATTTTTTAGAACAAATAACTGACTTAGATCATCATTTTTGGATTTTATTGTGCACATCCTTTTGAAAATAAAGTTCATGTGGAAGGTTTGAGAAAGTACCTTGCTATATAACCCTTGAAGTGGCACAATAAATATTGGTTGTTTGTGAGGCAAATTCTTAAGGACATTTCTTCATCAAAGCAAATTAAGAGGTATGAGGACATCACTCACTACTTGAGGTGTTTATTTGGGTATATATTTTAATGTTATAAGTAGGAGATATAAGGATTAAAGTAATGTGCATTGTTGGATATATTTGAGATAAGTCTTGTGATTCATTAAATGAACTCCATTGTTAAATGAGATTGGATACACTTGAGCTAGGGTTTGTAAAACAAATTATGCATCCTAGTTAAAATAAATTGGAAACACTTGTATTAGGGTTTGTGAAAAAATTGTGCTTCATTTTTTGAGTGGACTTGTGAAGCTCTTGGGCATTGGTTTGAATGATATTTAAAGTGAATGTGCAAGTGTTAGAAATTATATTAATAAAGCAAAGTTATACACCAGTTTTATTTGATTTGAAAGAGATTTTACAAGAGATAGAAATTGGATTAAATGAAAGCAATATTTGTGAATGTAAAAAATATATTAAGTATTTGATAGTACATATCATTCTCTATATGTTCTATAGGTTAAATTTTTTTTGATTAAAATATGTATGGTTGATGAAAACATTTTTGAAAAAGATATAAGTTTTTTTTGTATGCAATATTTAGAAATAATTGAGCAGGTTTAGTAAGTAGCATTGAGGTAGATTTGAGCAAGTCTTTTGAGAAGGCTTGAAGGTAAATTTGAGCAAGTATTTTGAGAAGGCTTGAAGGTAGATTTGAGCAAGTCTTTTGACAAGGCTTGAAGGTAGATTTAAGAAAGTATTTTTAGAATCCTTGAAGGCAAATTTGAGCAAGTATTTTGAGAAGGCTTGAAGTAGTGGTGAAGATAAAACAACACAAACAAATGATACACAGGTGTTATTCCTTTGTTCCTGTAAGAGAACAAAACATTTCATTAATTTCATCCCAAAAATGAGGATACAAAAGAAAAGAGTTCTTTTACAATTTCAAAAATTCCCTCAAAGACCTTGTTTTCCCTTTTCCTACCTAAAACCATCTATTTCAAATTTGAATTTTGGGGGCAACTTGTCGAGGTCATAAATTCATGTTCATTGACCCGATTGACTATTACAACATATTTTTGAAAAGGGCACAAAATGAACTAAGCGGGGAAGCCTTAGCTCTTTGCACCAAAGCCTGCATCTAACTGAAAAAAACCTAAATTTAACCTCTAAAACCTTCAAAAATATCCTACAAGTTAAACTAGTTTTACAATATTAAACAATTCCAATTTTTTGAGAATAGGTTTGGTGTAGTTTTACAAAATTAAACAATTAAAATTGAACAATTAGAAAATTAAACAATTACAATTTTGTGCTAGCCTTGTGATCAGGTTTGGTGTAGATTTGGGATAGAGTTGAGAGTAGACTTTGGAGTAGACTAGAGTAGATGGGATAGAGTTCTCTTATGGAGAGAGATCGACAAACCAGAGCAGAGAGGATAGAGTTCTCCTATGGAGAGAGATCCATAAACTAGAGCAAGGGGATAGAGTTCTCCTGTGGAGAGAGATCCACACACCAGATGAGAGGGGATTGAGTTCTCATGTGGAGATATATCCATAAACTAAAGTAGAGGGGATGGAGTTCTCCTATGAAGAGAGATCCACAAACCAGAGTGGAGGGGATAGATTTCTCCTGTGGAGAGAGATCCATAAACCAGAGCAAATGGGATAGAGTTCTCATGTGGAGAGAGATCCACAAATAAGAGCATTAGGGATAGAGATCATCTTTAGATAGAGGTCTATAAACATTGTAATAGGGATTTGGTTCCTAAGATATTTTTTGAGAAAATTTAGAAAAAATATTTTCTTTGTAGATGTAGCCTACATTAGGTGAACCACGTTAAATCTATGTCTTTCATGTGTGTGATGATTTATACATCATTTATTTTAGTGCATTGATATTATTGATGTTATCATTTGGAAAGAGAAGTAAAATTTGGTATTATATTATTCACACCCCCTCTCATTATAAGTTTGTGTTCTTCAATGACTCCCAAGTGGATGTGATTGACCAAATCCTCTAGTAGGTGCTATTTTTTAGATCTGTCTTCTTATCCTCTTGTTCTAATATGAGATAATATATTCACAGTTAGGGTTATCCTCTAGGTCCCATAACACCTAGAGGGTGGACACATACTTTCCCCATATCTTAAAAGGAGAAACCTAATTTTATCTTAGCCTTCATGTTCCTATTAATTGTGCAAGGGTGTAGCGTGTATATGACTAATACTTAGTTTATTGTCCATAAATTTGGATTCAACTAGGGCTATGTCATTTATCTAGCTCTGATCTTGGTGTCACTTTCCAAGTTATGACTAACGATAAGTCATCCCATTCCATCTATCATGGATTAGTCTAGCTTCTTGAACATTCTAGATTTACCTTCAATTGTAAGCTAAACAAGGAACCATCATAATACTACTCACACAATGACCTAGAGGATACATCCCATAACGTCCCTCATCACCTTCATGTCCTAACCTATCTTGTAACTAAATGGTCGTTCTCGAGTAACAATGAATACCATTTTGTATTCACCGGTATTAGAAGTTCATGGTCATTAATCCTTTATGATGAACTAATAAAAAGGTTTAAAGCTTCCTAAGAAGGATTCACAGCATATACAAGCCCATGTTTTAGGATTATTTTCTCTCATACACATATTTACTCTATAAAATTTCAAATCTTAAAAACTATATCTTTTATTTAACAACTAATTAAAATAAAGGATGTATAAGTTAATAATATTATATATTTTAATCCAAAAGGAGGTATAGAAATATTTATAAGCAAGAAATGAACAATTTATTCCATGGTTCTCTCTTCGTCCTTAGGAAGATAATGTCTATCCTTTTAATGAGCACTAAATCAAGGTATTAAATATTCTATTTCTAATATTTTCTTATATTTAAAGCTATGTGATTAGAAACCTGCTATATTATACCTAACCATAACTTGAATTATGTCCAATTACTTAAAACAAATGTCATTAAAAAATCAAACTATCCTATCAAATTTTAAACTATAATCAAGTGAAACTGTATTCAATGCACTTTAATTTTTTTTTAATAATCTTCGAATAATCTAACATAACACATTAAATGAAACTATAAAATGTATAAATTAGTCTCAAAAAGTCATAACTTTAGGATGAATTATATTGATAGAAAACTATCCACTTTAAATAAATTAGATAGTTTATCTACCTCCTATCCCTATACAACAAGTAGCCCAAACATTACCATTTACGAGGATGATGAATATTCCTGTTGGCATTTTTGCCACATTGATTCTCATTGATTGAAGTATTAATGTTTAAGTTGTTGCATATCTAACTTCTATCCTGGCTTTGATGCGGCTTTGATGAAAAAGGAGCAAAAAATGACTAAGTTCAAAAACTGTCGCGATTTCGCGACGTGTCGCGAAATCGCGGTCAACGCGGTCAACGGATGCAGGTTGGCAGAACCGTCGCGATATCGCGACGTGTTCTATTTTCGCGACGTCGGTGGCTTCAAAGGAGTTAAGTTACAAACGTGTAGCGATATCGCTACCGTTATGACACAAAGCCAAACAAAACAAAACGCGTCGCGATATCGCTGCACGTCCTAAAATCGCGGGTAGTTTGTTGAAAAGAGTCTAAGATGTAAAAAGCGTAGCGATTCGCTGCACTTTTTAGAAAAGGTTCCGGTAAGGCAAAAGATGTCGCATTTTCGCGACGAAAGGTGGCAAATGGTACGGAAAGGAACATGCGTAGCGAAATCGCTACCTGTTCCAAAATCGCGGTCGTGGTGGTCCGAAAAGCAAAAGACATGAAAGTTGTAGCGAAATCGCTACACTTTCGACGATAAGGCCAGGAAAGATGAAGACGTCGCGAAATCGCGACAGGGAATGGAAACCGTACAAAAGACAAGGAGATGGTAGCGATTTCATGCCGCATTGTTGAAAAATGACCAAGTGCTCAAATGTGTAGCGAAATCGCGACAGGGGAAGGTCGAAGACATTCAAAGGCAAAAAGTGTCGCATTTTCGTGGCCTATGAGCAAGACCGTACCAGGTGCCGGAAAGACGTAGCGATATCGCTACATGTTCCATTTTCGCGGGGTAGAGCGGAGGAAAGAACCAAAAGACAAAATGCGTAGCGAAATCGCCCAGCGTCTCATTTTCGCGGAACAAGCTAGCGATGGAAATAATGAAGCCAACTATGCAGCGATATCGCGACAGGAAGAATTTTCGCGGGTTCCAACAGCCAAGGTGTACGGCATAAGAAGATGTCGCGATTTCGCGACCCGTCGCGTTTTCGCGACCTGCGACAGTTTCTCGCCAAAACGCAGTGTGAACGGCCCGATAAGGTTTTTTCGATTTCCGAGGATTAAATGCTTGCCCGAATTTAATGTTTTGCGGATTTCCAATGCGGTCAAGGTCGAAGAGCGCCCAGGCCACCAAAATTGAAGATTTTATTTGTTCGAATCTGCTATTCGTGGATTGTTCTAACGGTTTCATGCACATGTTCAAAAACAAATTTAATGAAGGTGACCGCTGACGTCAAATTGCATTCAATTTTGTGGTTCTTCAAGGCTGCGATTAAGGGGATCATGCTCCTAGTTTCCGTGGCATATTTGTAGATCTCAAGAAGGTCGGTTACCAATATTAAATGCTGCAAAGAGGACGGCCCTCTATAAAAACCAATGTAAACCTCATTTGTAAGGGTTGGGAAGTTTTCTGCTAAAAGCTCGAAGTTCATTTGCAGGAATAAAAGACTTGGCTTCTGATTTTTCAAGCGGCTGTTTGGGTGATTTTCCTTTCTGTTTGTTTTACATTTCTAATAGCACTCATATTCCTTAATTGCTGTTGCATTTGAATTCTGCATATTGGATTTAAATACTGCTGTAAGGGTATGATTCCTGGAATGTAGTCTTGGAGGGATTTTCTGCATACGTTGTGCGAGAATTAAGTTAATGTCTTCTGTTACTTGTTGTTGTTGTGCTTTAAGTTTTCTGCTGTTGTTCTCCCGATCTTATAACTTCGGCTACGGCCATATTTCCCATTTCTTTCTGCAAATTTTAAATTTCTTTCCAGCAACCCTAATCTTCAAACAAAATTTAGAATAGTAAGGGAACCAGCCCACTCTGGAGATTGGTCTGGGAGCCATTTCTTGCTTCCAGCCTTTCAATGTTGGCCGGGTCTAGGGTGCACATGTAAAAATCCTTTCCTGTGGCAGATTCGTGACCAACAGTTTTTGGCACGCCCGGTGGGACAGATTTCTTCTGTCTCTAAAAGATCCCATAGTGTTGAAGGTTTAATGTTCGCCTTCATACTGTAAAACTAGAGCATTTGGTGACTCTGCTGGACTCAGAAATCTCTGAACGTGGATGCAGTGAAAGCTGTACTTCATGATCACGAGATCACAGTCTAAGAAATTTGGCGATCTTGTCGAGTTTTTTGAACTTGACAGCTCAAGAAGTGGTGAGCATTCTAGGTTGGTTTCCCCATCCCTTCCATCATCTGCTACACAAATCTCTGGTATTGTTACTAGTGTTTCATCCTCCCAATCATATCCACTAGTTCAAATGGCTCAGTATCCTCCACCCAGGAAGTTCTTGGCATGGAACAGCTCTGGAGCCTTGAATTTGCAGGCTCAGAATCCAGTTCCTCAGGCCGCGTTGAAGGCTTTGCCAACTTATGATGGTACGGGTAAGACTGCATATGAACACATAAATGATGTAGCTTCTCTAGCGGCCATTCATGATATAACTGATGAAGATGTAATGGTGAAGTTGTTGGTATGCTCCTTGAGAGGTAAATTGCTATTTTGGTACCGAACGTTGCCACCAGGCACCGTAACATCATGGGATCAGCTAGGAGATCTGCTAGTTAAAAATTTTCATGAACAGGCTGACCCCTTTTCATTGTTGAATCAGTTTACTGTAATCCAGAGACACCCGCAGGAAGAGATAGCTGATTTCAACGTCCGATTTACCAGAACCTGGCACAGAATTCCTGATGGTCTTCGGCCTGCTGATGAATTGGCTGCACTTTACTACCTCAGAGCGTTCAACACAGATATCGGTTGGGCTGTTCGGTAGTCCAATGTGACAACATTTCCAGAGTTGTTTGAACAAGCCATAAAAGCGGAAGCTGATCTGATTGCTATAGGGAGACTTCCTCCGAAGGTAACTATGCCTATTATACCAGATTTGCCTCAGTATTTATATTCTGGCTCACTTCCACAGCCCATGCCATCTATGTATCCCACCCCATCATGGAGCTCCAAAGCACCTCAAATTGCACCTATCCCAGCTCCTTTGCCACTTCCTGCACCCAGCACTCAGCCATCTCCCATTTCCACTTCATTTCCAGCTTTGCCAGCACCCCCAGCTCCTTTGCCATTGCCAACACCTCCTGCACCTGTGAACCCCGATCCTTATACAACACTATTGCAAGAGGTAAAGTCTGCCAATTTGGCAATTAGGGCAATGGGTAACAAGATCACACTCATTGAGAGGAAGCAAGCTGAGAGAGATTTCCAGCCAAGGAGATTTCAACCTCCTCCAATTACAAGAGACCAAGCTGCCTCAACAAGTAAAGCGCCTGAGAAAAGCTTAACTGCTTTGGTAAATGAAGATGCAGCCCTTGCAGACAGAATGTATTGGTGCTCGACTTGTAATGACCCTCATGGAGAGGATACTTGTATGGTCCATCTGAATTATGTGCAGACATTGGCTGCTAGTTCTTCGGGTGGACAAGTTAATATGATCTCTGAAGCAGGCCATAGTTTAATGACTCCAGTGGAAGAACAAGTTTCAGTTCTTACAAGGACTGGAAAGAAGCCTGTGACAGTTGATCCTGCTGACTTAGAGCCGTTGAAAGTGCCGGCTGATGCGAAGAAGCCAGTGAAAGCTCCTGTGCCAGTTCCAAAGTCTGATGCGCCTGTTTTGCCAAAGGATCCTATTTTCCACAGAGTTCAAGAAAAGGCTGCAGCTGCACCAGCAAGATCAGAAGCGGAGGAGCAAGCTCGAGAAAGGTTGAAGTATCCCTCATTGACAAAGAGGCTAAGAGTGGAAGCCACTCAGCAGTATCGTAGCAGATATGAACAACCTGTTGAAAAGAAGGACTCTGCTGCGGTTGCATACAACATAGTTGAAGAACTAAAAAAGACCCCAGCTAAGGTAAGTCTCTACGATGCTTTGCAGTTGCCTGGCCAAGTAGATTTATTGCAGGAATCATTAAAATCTGTAAAGGATAATGAAAAGGGTTCTACCCAGATAGTGTATGCTCAAACCTTAACCACCTCTGCTACTGGGAAAAATAGACCACCCCCATTTTATTTATCATTGCAAATAGAGGGTTGGATTGTGCATAATTGCATGATCGACTCTGGGGCTGCTACAACTGTCATGCCCAAGGGAGTTTGTGAAGCAATGGGAATGGAATATACACGGAGTAGTCCTGGAGTTCTGCAATTAGATGGTACTCCTGTAAAAATGGTGGGTGTAATCAAGGATGTCCCAATTGTTCTGCATACTATGCCCCAGATTACTGTTATCCAAGAAATTGTTGTGGTAGATCTAGAACCCTACTTTAGTATGTGTTTATCCAGGGAGTTTACCGCAAAGTTGGGGGGTTATCTGGCACTAGATTATTCCCACTTAGAAATTCCTTTCAAGGGTAGGCGTCTCAGGATTCAGAATGAAAAACCTTCCTCTTTTCATATCGAGAAGTTGGAAGAAGCAGAAAAAGACATGCAGTCTGTTCACATGCTTACTGAAGAGTCCGAGGATTCTGTTTTGATGAGTGAGGTTTTAGATAATCTTCAGTTGGATGCCCAGTTTTCTATGCTTGATTTTAACGCCATGCTGGAGACTGAAATCGGCTGTTATGCCATCCAAAAACCTGAGAGTGACACAAAGCAAGAATTTTCTAACCAAGCTGATCAGAATGCTGTCACAGATCAACTATGGCAGCTATATTTCGATGGGGCTAGATGCAAGAACGGTGCAGGAGCAGGTATTGTTTTGATTTCTCCTTCTGGTGTACAAAGAACTTATTCATACCGTCTTACATGGAATTGTACTAACAATGCTGCCGAATATGAAGCATTATGCTTGGGTTTAAAAAAGGCAAGGAAGTTAGGAATTGAACAGCTCAAGATTTTTGGTGATTCTGAGCTTATTGTAAACCAGATTACAAATAGGTGCATTTCTAAGCAGCATTACCTTAAAGCATATCGCAACCAAGTGTGGGACCTGTTTGAGTTTTTCACAGCTCTAAATATTCAAGCTGTTTCCCGAGAGATGAATAAACATGCAGACCTTTTAGCATCTCTTGGAGCCAATTTTTCCCCTATTGAACAAGTAATGAAGAAACCGAAGACGGTAAGGATGGTGTATAGGCCAAGTGTGCCCGACAAAGAAATTTTTTGGCAAGTCTTTGAAGATGATGAGCAGATTGTCAACTTCTTGATTCATGAAGCTGCCACTGTCGAAGGGAGAACTTTGGAGCACGAAGAAGCTGAGGGTCTAATTCAGTTACGAAATAATCACATTCCGAAGGGTCTTATAACTCTGGAAAGCTTATTTGATCAGCATGATCGATCCAAAAAACATCGGATCGAGATTGACAAAAAGGAGTACATGGAGTTAGAGTTAGAGCCTAATAAAGTCATCAAGGTTGGAACTGATTCTACACCAGATGAACTGCAAAAGATCAGGCAACTGTGTGAGGAGTTTTTTGATATTGTGGCTTGGAGTTATGAAGATTTGAAGGGATACAATAAACAGATTGTGCAGCATACGATTGAATTGGAGGAAGGAGTTAAACCTTTTCGGCAAAAACAACGACCAGTAAATCCAAAGATTGAGACGTTGATGAGGGCTGAGCTTGTGAAAATGCTGCAAGCTAAAATCATATATCCAGTTAAGCACTCAACTTGGGTTGCCAATCTGGTCCCGGTTCGAAAGAAGAATGGAGACATACGATTGTGTGTAGATTTCCAAAATTTGAACCGTGCATCGTTGAAAGATCATTATCCTTTGCCGCGTATAGATCAAATACTGCATGTTGTTGCTGGAGCTCAGCGTTTTTCACTATTGGATGGATTCTCTGGATATAACCAGATTTGGGTTAAAGATGAGGATCAGTATAAGACAACATTCACAACAAAGTGGGGCACTTTTGCTTATCAGCGAATGCCTTTTGGACTATCAAATGCTGGGGCTACCTTCCAAAGAGCCATGGACATTGCATTCAAGGAATTGTTGAATAAGATTATTGTGATATATCTTGATGACATGACTGTATTTTCACATAGACGGGAAGATCACTGTTCTCACCTGAGGCAAATTTTTGAAAAGTGCAGGGAATTTGGGATTTCCATTAATCCAAAGAAGTCAGTGTTTGCAGTAAAAGAAGGTAAGCTTCTGGGGCATGTGATTTCAGAGGATGGGTTAGCAATAGATCCAGCCCGGGTTGAAGCATTGAAAAAATTGTCACTCCCTGCAAACAAAAAGGAACTGCAGTCTTTCTTTGGACAGATCAATTTCATCAGGAAGTTCATTTCTGATTTTGCCCAGATTGTAAAACCTATGACTGAATTGTTGAAAAAGGATGCAGATTTTCAATGGACCGCTCGAAGAAAAGAAGCATTCCAAGAAATCAAGGAAAGAATAGCGCAGGCCCCTGTTTTGATTAACCCTGATTACTCAAAGGATTTCATTTTGTATGCAGTTGGGGAAGATGAAAGTTATGCTGCGGTTCTTACACAGAAAGGAGATGATGGGAATGAAAGGCCCATTGCTTTCCTTAGTCAGGTCATTCTACCTCATGAGGCAAAGTATAATTTCATTGAAAAACAGGTGTATGCTGTTATGAAATCCCTTAAGAAATTCAAGCATTTTATATCTCAGAGCAGAACAATTGTTTATGTTATTCATCCTGATGTAAGAAATTTCATTCTTCAAGGAGAGATGGGTGATAAACGTGCTGGTTGGGTCACCAAGATCCAAGAATTTGATGTTGAAATTCATCCGACTAAGCTAGTGCGTGGTAAGGCTTTATGCCAGCATTTGGCAAAGATGGCAGCATCTGGTATAGGTGAATATCAAGCAGAAAATCTTGCTAGTGATGACAATTTGACAAATTTCTTAATTCAGGAAAAAGATTGGGCAGAAGACCTCATTGATTACTTCACAACTGGTAGATGTCCTTCACAGTTGAATGCCTCACAGCGGAGAAGATTTCGTCTGCAAGCTCTTCGGTATGTTTTGTTACCAGAAGGATTGTTTTTTAAGAATATTGATGGTGTTCTTCTAAGATGTGTCAAAGAATCAGAAAAGGCTAGGCTCCTGGAGGAGTTTCATTCTGGTCTATCAGGAGGACATTTTGCAGGAAGACCGATGGCTTTAAAGATAACTCGAGCTGGTTACTATTGGCCGACCCTGTTCTCAGACGCTTTCAGGATTGCACAAGCATGTGACAAATGTCAGAGATACACAGGAAGAGTTAGGAATGCAGCACTGCCTTTGCATCCGATTCAAGTTGAAGCACCCTTTCAGCAGTGGGGGTTGGATTTTATTGGGATTATTGATCCCAATTCCTCAGTTGGACATAGATATATTTTAACAGCTACAGACTATTTCACGAGGTGGTCTGAAGCTATTCCAACAAAGGTTGCGAACCAGACTGTGGTGATATCGTTTATTGAAGGCCTGATTACACGCTTTGGCATTCCTGATGCCATTATTACAGATAATGGGACCCCATTTATTGGAGCTGAACTAGCTGAGTTTGCAAACAAGTATGGCATTTTCTTAAAAACATCTTCCAATTATTATCCACAGGGAAATGGCTTGGCAGAGTCAACAAATAAAAATTTGCTCCGGATTTTAAGGAGGTCTTTGGGGGAGAACAAGAGATCATGGCACCTTTTACTGAATCAAGCTTTATGGGCAGATAGGATTTCAGTTAAGAAGTCTATCAAGACCTCACCCTATGCCTTAGTTTATGGGAAAGAAGCAAGGTTGCCTGTTCATCTTGAGTTACCAGTATTACAGCAGTTGCAGGCTTTTCAGGATAATGAAACAGACATAAGTTCCTTGGATACGCGGATAGCTCAGTTGTTGCACTTGGAGGAGCAGCGTTCTGAGGCATATGAAGAATTTGTTAAACACACACAGGGTATTTCGAAGTGGTTTCATAAACATTCTGTAGATCGTCCATTTAAAACGGGAGATTTGGTGTTGAAATGGAACGAAAATAAAGCTAAGCCTGGGAATCACAAAAAGTTTGATGCTTTATGGGAGGGTCCCTTCCGCATTACCAGCACAGGTGCAGCGAATTCGTTCTATCTAGAAGACTTGGATGGCAGCCCACTTCCGATTTCAGTAAATGGCTTTCATCTGAAAGCCTATACTTCATGAACTGACAGTCCAGTATGAGTTTGTATATAGTAGTAAAAAAAAAAAAAAAAAGTATATACATGTTTTACTTTTATTTTGTCACCTTGGTTCTTGTTGCCTGTGAGCCGTAGGTGCCTTTTGTTTTTTTGTGCTTTTCTCCTTTCCCAGCAGTTGGTGGCTTTCCAGAAAATTCTTCTTTTCCCTTCCCTTTTTCTCTTTCCTTTCTTCATCTTCTTCCTCCTTTTTTCTTCTGCAATAAAAAAGAGAGCCACGACTGTTGTTTCTTTTCCCCTTTCCTATTATTCCCGTTCCTTCTTATCCCTTTCCTCTAAGTTCTATCATTTCACGCATTCACTTACAGTCTAGTTCATTTTCATTCCACAGCCTTCATACTTTCACTTCCATTCCATATGTTCATTTACTTTTCTCCCATTATTATCATCATTCCATTTGCATTCACCGCTTGCGCAATCGCAGGATCTCACTCCATTATCTCATTCCATTTGTTTCATTCTATAATCAGTTATATGCAGGTTCTTTCAGTTTCAGCTTTTCAGCAGAAGTTATTGCAGCAGTCCACTGCGAGGTATCACAGCAGCCAGCTTCTTGTTCTAATATGACTCTGTGCCCAATGGATTCAGGCCTGGATTCTTGCATACAACGAACTGTATACCCCGCGAGCCGCCAAGAATGTTGGCATTTTTGCCACATTGATTCTCATTGATTGAAGTATTAATGTTTAAGTTGTTGCATATCTAACTTCTATACTGGCTTTGATGCGGTTTTGATGAAAAAGGAGCAAAAAATGACTAAGTTCAAAAACTATCGCGATTTCGCGACGTGTCGCGGAATCGCGGTCAACGCGGTCAACGGATGCAGGTTGGCAGAACCGTCGCGATATCGCGACGTGTTCTATTTTCGCGGGTTGTGACAAGCAAAGGAGTTAAGTTACAAACGTGTAGCGATATCGCTACCGTTCCGAAACAAAGCCAAACAAAACAAAACGTGTAGCGATATCGCTACCGTTCTAAAATCGCGGGTAGTTTGTTGAGAAGAGTCTAAGATGTAAAAAGCGTAGCGATTCGCTGCACTTTTTAGAAAGGGTTTCGGCAAGGCAAAAGATGTCGCATTTTCACGACAAAAAGTGGCAAATGGTACGGAAAGGGAAAGATGTAGCGATATCGCTACCTGTCCCAAAATCGCGGTCGTGGTGGTCCGAAAAGCAAAAGACATGAAAGTTGTAGCGAAATCGCTACACTTTCGACGATAAGGCCAGGAAAGATGAAGACGTCGCGAAATCGCGACAGGGAATGGAAATCGTACAAAAGACATGGAGATGGTAGCGATTTCATGCCGCATTGTTGAAAAATGACCAAGTGCTCAAATGTGTAGCGAAATCGCGACAGGGAAGGTCGAAGACATTCAAAGGCAAAAAGTGTCGCATTTTCGCGGCCTATGAGCAAGACCGTACCGAGTGCCGGAAAGACGTAGCGATATCGCTACATGTTCCATTTTCACGGGGTAGAGCGGAGGAAAGAACCAAAAGACAAAATGCGTAGCGAAATCGCTCAGCATCTCATTTTCGCGGAACAAGCTAGCGATGGAAATAATGAAGCCAACTATGCAGCGATATCGCGACAGGAAGAATTTTGTGGGTTCCAGCAGCCAAGGTGTACGGCATAAGAAGATGTCGCGATTTCGCGACCCGTCGCGTTTTCGCGACCTGCGACAGTTTCCCGCCAAAACGCAGTGTGAACGGCCCGATAAGGTTTTTTCAATTTCCGAGGATTAAATGCTTGCCCGAATTTAATGTTTTGCGGATTTCCAATGCGGTCAAGGTCGAAGAGCGCCCAGGCCACCAAAATTGAAGATTTTATTTGTTCGAAGCTGCTATTCGTGGATTGTTCTAACGGTTTCATGCACATGTTCAAAAACAAATTTAATGAAGGTGACCGCTGACGTCAAATTGCATTCAATTTTGTGGTTCTTCAAGGCTGCGATTAAGGGGATCATGCTCCTAGTTTCCGTGGCATATTTGTAGATCTCAAGAAGGTCGGTTACCAATATTAAATGCTGCAAAGAGGACGGCCCTCTATAAAAACCAATGTAAACCTCATTTGTAAGGGTTGGGAAGTTTTCTGCTAAAAGCTCGAAGTTCATTTGCAGGAATAAAAGACTTGGCTTCTAATTTTTCAAGCGTCTGTATGGGTGATTTTCCTTTCTGTTTTTTTTGCATTTCTAATAGCACTCATATTCCTTAATGGCTGTTGCATTTGAATTCTGCATATTGGATTTAAATACTGCTGTAAGGGTATGATTCCTGGAATGTAGTCTTGGAGGGATTTTCTGCATACGTTGTGTGAGAATTAAGTTAATACTTTATGTTACTTGTTGTTGTTGTGCTTTAAGTGATCTGTTGTTATTCTTCCCGATCTTATAACTTCGGCTACGGCCATATTTCCCATTTCTTTCTGCAAATTTTAAATTTCTTTCCAGCAACCCTAATCTTCAAACAAAATTTAGAATAGTAAGGGAACCAGCCCACTCTGGAGATTGGTCTGGGAGCCATTTCTTGTTTCCAACCTTTCAATGTTGGCCGGGTCTAGGGTGCACATGTAAAAATCCTTTCCTGTGGCAGATTCGTGACCAACAATTCCTCTTTTGAAAATGATGTTGTATGAACTAATTAACAAGGATGTGTAACTAGAAATAAAAATAAGAACAAGACCCAACCAAGAAGTAAACTAAACCTGGTATCAATACTATAGTACTAATAAGGGGGGCATGTTAGTATTGCACATAAAATACAAAGGACATATAGCAATTATATTTTTGGAATATATTACATTATTTGGTACATGACAATGTACCACCATGGGTACATATATATATTAGGAAAGAGTTCCTTAGATTAGGATGAAAGTATATACTTTGTGCAGTGTAATAAATGCACAAGTATGCAATGATATTTTGGCAATGTAAATGTGCATAGTTGTCCCTATGTACATGTGTCATAAGAATAGGAATATGAAGAGTCATTGGAAGAGTGTAGGCCAAGAAAAACCATATGAAGAGTCACATTCCATCCTATATATGGATGTACAATTGTAATAGAGGAGTACGGGAAGTTATTTAATAAGATTATTGTATTTTTTAGGATTTGCCATTAGAAATATTGGAGTTATTTATATTCTAAATATAAGCTTATTTACCTAGAATTATTATTTCCTTCATATTTAGTTGAACATTATTGATTTAGTGGTCATATTATTGAGTGGTTATTCATAAAAAACTAACAATGGTATCAGAGACACAGTATATCTAGCCATAATAGATCTAGATAGGAATTGAGAGAGCTACTAGAAACTACTCTAGTTTTTCATTATTCATCTTTATTGTTGCATTTTTGCAAACCAAACACGTCTTTGGACCTACCACTTGCAAAAGTTATTGGATTTGAGATTGTTTGATAGAAGTTATTATATATATTGAAAGGAAGTAAATTTCTATTGGTTAAGAAGAGACCAGTAAAGATAAAGGAAATTACCTGTAGAAAGAGAAATCAGAGAATATAAAGAAAATTACCTCTAGAAAGAGAAATCAAAGAAGATAAAGAAAATTACCTATGGAAAGAGAATAAAAATAAGATAAAATAAAATTACCTCTAGAAAGAAAAACGATAGAAGATAGCATTTATCACTAGGCTGAAATAAAACCAATGAAATTTAAAGATTTACCTATTACAAGAGCAAAATTGGAATAGAAGAAAATTTGCAAGTCTTGAAGATAGGCCTTGATATTGAAGATTTAGAGACCCTTAGAAGAGGTCCTATTGATAAATTTTATTTATTGAAAGAATATAGATTCCAAATTATTGATTGGCTAGAATCTTTCCACAAGGTTGAAGGAACACCTGTGAAGACTAGGATTCAATATTGATTTGATTTCACTAGTTATAGCTAGTGAAGATTATTATTTTTGGAACTATGAATATATTATTACTTCTTAAGTTCTATTGTATAATATAGACATTGAAGGAGGTCCAATAAGAAGGCCCCAATTGAATATTGAGAAGAACCAAGAAGAGGTTCTCATTGCAAGACTACTGATTGAAGAGACCCTAAGAGAGGTCATATTGAATAACTTCCAAGGTTGGAAGATTGAAGATTGAATATTGAATATAGAAGGACTATTGAAATTCCTATTGCAAATTGAAGTAGTATATTGAATATTTAAGATAGAAGGATTATTGAAATTCATATTGCACATTGAAGTAGCAGATTGAATATTAAAGATAGATCATAGAAGGACTATTGAAATTCCTATTGCATATTGAGGGAGGAGATTGAAGATTAAATATTGAAGATAGAAGGACTATTGAAAATCATATTGCATATTGAATAAACAGATTTAATATTGAATATAGAAGAACTATTGAAAGTCCTATTACATATTGAAGCATCAAATTGAAGACTAAATATAGGACTATTGAAAGTCTTATTGTAGATTGAAGACTAAAGATTGAAGATTGAAGAATGATTACTAAAAGTGCTATTGCAAATTTTGGAGATCTAGAAAGAGATCTAATTGAATAATTTACCATAGTGGAAAATTAAATAAACAAAGGAAAGGTTTCATTGAAAAATAAATTTAAATGTTGTAGAACTTGAAGACTCGATAGTAGAGGTCTAAAAAATATTTTGAAGAAGAAAAGAAGACTACAGAAAGTTCTTATTGAAGAAGCTAAAGCAACTACCATTGGAGAAGAGTTGAAGCATATTTCATGGAAAATATTTCAAGTAGAAGGAGTACCTGACTAGAAAAATTGGGATAATTATTGCCATATGAAAACAAACCTGCAAGGAAAGGATTTGGCAAGAAGTTTTTTAAATTTGAAGAAGATTTTGAATAACTCAAGACATTCATATTCTTGAGAAAGAAGACATAGAAAGAGGTCCTATTTGGATATAGAATTCAGAAAAAAAATCAAAAGAAAGCAAGAATACTACAAAATCCATAAACTTGAGAAATTTTAAATTAGCCATACAAGTTTTGTAGGCTAATTTGTAAAAGCAGAATTTGCTGATTTTTAGAAGAAAAGTTGAAAGGAAAAGGACTGCAAAAAGTAGAAGCAGAAAGTTACAGATTGAAAAGCTTTGGAGAATATTTCAAGGGAAATTTGGACATCCAACTAAGAGAAGGATTCATAGCAAAGAGAGCAGAAAATTTAAATGTTAGTAAACTTCATCAAATCAGATTTTGGAATAACAATTAAGAGGTGATTAAGATGCATGTTTGGGCAGAATTGTAAGAACAAAATTAGTTGCATTTTAAAGAAGCTTTGGAAAATATTTGAGATATATTTGGACATAAAAGTATACGTATTAGTAGAAGCACATACGAAGGAGGTTGATTGTATATTTGGAGTGAATTTGGACAACATTTGAAGCTATAAAAATCAAAGTTAGAAAGCACCTGTTTGAAGAATAAGAAAGCACTTGTTTGAAGGAGAAGAAAGCACCTATTTAAATGAAAAGAAAGCAATATTTGAGGCATCCATTGTTGCTAAAAATTGAAGGATATACTAACAATAAATTTAAGGGTTAAAATCCATAAAATACAAGATAGTAAGGTATGAAGAAAGAAGCTACAAAAAAGTGTGTAAAATTGATGCCATATAGATTACTATTGCAGAATTTTTAAAGGAGTTTATTAAGAGTTTTAAAGCATCATATTTTGGATCCATTTATAGCTAGCCAAGAAGAATATTTTAAGGTGTCATTAAGCTAATAAATGACACTATTTGAAACCATTTATTTTATAGAAAAAATTGCAGATTATAACAACAAAATTGGAAGTTTAATTGGAGTGATAAGAAGTTGATTATATGTTGCTTTTTAATAAGAGAAAATAAGATTTATTTAACATTGATTAGTGGGATAGAACCAATTTTTCTTGGTAGATAAGGTACTATAGCATTAATATCGGGTTTTATAGGTTGACCCAAAACCTTTTACAAAAATCAGCCCAGGGTTGTTGATGAACATGTCCTTACTAAGGATCCTATAAATGTAAAATCTACATGCCGCCAAAGCCATTACATCCGGTAAGGCACATAGCCTGTTATAAAAAAGAAACTTCCCATACAAAATTTTGGGTATACCTCAAGAAAACACTCCTGCATCAATTACAAAAAAAAAACAGACACAGATCCCTTCCTTGAAACAGTGGAGAAATAAAAAGTTGTAGACACACATAGCAACGTACTAAAAAAACTCCCACAAGCTCTGTATTGACAGTTACTCTTAATAATTCTTTGGTAATTTATTTCTTCCATATATGACATGCTTTGGGACCACATCCCATCTTGGTAAATCAACCTTGGAGAAGTGAACCTACTGGCTAGATTTATGGTAGTGGCTATCTGGTGGTCCATGTGGCTCTGGTTCGAAGTCTTATATTGTTGTTTCTTTCCTGCCTTGTGATTATCAACCAACCTCAAATTACTAAGATGACTAGGAGCTATGTTATCTGACATGTGACTGTCCCCATTAGTCTTTGTGGTATGTACAAGAAGCATCCACCAAGACTGACAACTCAGATAATTTTTATTGTGAGTCCATTTCAAAAACGATACGGGAATACTCATAGCCTTCGAACTTACAATGCCTTCCTTGTTGGTAAATTTGACTTCATTCTTGGTATTCTTGTTGAATAAGATCCTCTACTTCACTCGGGACACCGTGTTCCCATTTGAAAAGTTTGTCACCATCGACACCCAAATTGGCCAACTTATCAACAACTTTGTTAGCTTCCTAAAAGACATGTTGGGATTTTTTGTCCTGTCTTCCTTGGAAAAGGATCCTAGCCTCTTCAAAAATTGTTTTAATCCTACAAGGAGGTGTTTTCCAATTATTGAGGATATTTATAACATGCATAGAGTATCCTTCTATGATCAAATTGCCTTCTAAGTCTTGAGTCATTTGAAGGCCTCTCCACATAGCTCTAGCTTCAGCTTTGTTGTTCATCCTTGTTCCCAAATATTAGGAAAATACAAGCATCATATTCCCATTATGATCTCGCACAATGCCGCTAACACCTGCTCTTCTAGGATTGTCCTTAGTTGCTCCATAAAAATTAAGCTTAAACCAACCCGTAGGAGGTGGGTACCACTTAACATTGGCTCTAGGGTTGACTACCCTAGGCACAGACTCATATAACAAGGTTAAGCTTAAATATTGAGCAATTGTGGTCTCTTGCAGATGAGGTTTACGACTATCAAAAGGGATAAGGTTCACATTATTTTTGGAAAAGGATAGGATCCTAGAAATGGTAGTTTTATGATCATGGATAGACTCATTAAATACTCTATGATTCCTTTCTAACCACACCTACCAAAGATAGTGATTGAGACAAATTTTCCACATGTATCTAAGTATTTGGCTTGAAAATGGGCAAGGCCACTGGATGAAAAAATCAAGTACGATGGCTGGTTTAACCCAAGAAATATTGAAGGCCTAAAAAATCCCACTTAGGACAGTCAAGGAAAAAGGGCACTCAAGAAAAATGTGATAAATGGTCTCCCAATTAGCCCTGCATAGATAACAGTGATTAGTGATACAAATACCTTTATGCATCATATTATCAATGGTTAGAATTCTTCCTTGGATAACAAACCATGAAAATATTGCAATTTTTGGAATTAATTTTTTATTCAAACTAAGTCCTTTTGAAGGACAAAATCCTCATCATCAAGCAGAAGCTTGTAAGCTGATTTAATAGTGAACTGCCTATTTTTTCGTAGGAGCCCAAGTCACTTGATCTTCCTTGGGTCTCATGGGGATAAAATGTTGCTCGATAATGTTACAAAGATCATTTTATTCTGCTTGAAATCCCTAAATCCTTATTTGTTTCCACTTCATTATACCTCTGTCCTCAACCATATAATCAAATATTTTTTTGCCAATTAGTTCTTTCGTGATATCTCTGATTCGGGATAAGTTAGGATATTACGTCAGTGGCTCCTTAGCCCACCTATCATTATAGAAATTTATCCTCTCACCATTTCCTAAAACCCATCTTAAATTTTTTTTGATGATTTCCTTACAATTGAGAATTTCTTTTCAAAAAGTAGAACCTATGATTGGAACTGAGTCACTTAGAAATTCCATATTTTGAAAATACTTTCATTTGATGATAGTTTTCCATTCATTTTCTTCACTAGAAATGATGCACCACGTTTGGTTAGCTAGTAAAGCTAAATTCATATGAGCAATTCTCCTCAAACCTAAGCCTCCATTTTCCCTGGGTCTACACACTTTGGTCCATCCTACAAGGTGTATCTTTTTTTTCTCCTCTGATCTAGTCCATAAAAATTCTTTTTGGAGTTTCTCAATTTTTTGGAAAACCTTCATAGGGGATTTGAAAATGGAGAGGAAATAGACTGGAATGCTTTGAAGAGAGGCCTTAGTGAGGGTCAGCTTTCCTGCTTGAGATAGAAGATGACCTTTCCATCCAACAAGTTTTTTTTGAATTCTTTCAATAACCCTATCCCACATTGACTCTCTTGGAGAACCAATGAAAAGAGGGAGACCAAGATACGAAGTGGGGAGGTTTGCTATATCACACCCTAAAATTTTTGCAATCCTTCCTTACCTCTGAATGAGGGTGTTCAAGAAATATAACTTGCTTTTACTAAAATTAACTTTCTGACCAACAACATCCTTGTAGAGTTGTAGGATGTATTTAATTATTTTTGCCTCAACCACTGATGCCTTAGTCAATAAAATGGTATCATCGATGAATTATTGATGAGAAAAAACCCCAGTGAGAGATGTTGCCTTGATTCCTAATGTTAGCCTTGAATTGCAAGTATTTTTTATGGTTCTGCCTAAATATTATGCCACAATGATGAATAACATGGGGCTAATAAGGTCCCCCTGTCGAATTCCTCTGTGACTTTGAAAGTAACCAACAGTTGTTCCATTAACCAGAATTGAGAACTATGCTTTAGAAATAGATTCTTTGATCAAATTAATCCATTGGTGTTGAAAACCAAACTTAAGGAGGACAACAATCAAAAACTCCCAATTTAGCCTATCAAATGCTTTGTTCATATCAAGCTTGAGGGCAAAAACAGACATGTTAGTCTTATGAGCAGAGTGTAGAGCTTCATGAACTGTGATAACTCCATCCAAGATTGAACTACCCTAGACAAAGGTTCCTTAGCATGGATCTATGATGCGGGGTAGAACATCTCTCATTCTATGTGCAATGGCTGTAGTTATAATCTTGTAAGAAACATTACATAGACTGATTGGCCTGAAGTCAGCCATAGATTCAGGGGTTTTCTTCTTAGGAATTATAGAAATAAAAGTAGAGTTGATACATTTTGGGATATGATTGCTTTCTTGGAATTATCTGATAGCAGAAATTACATCCTCACTTACAATGTCCCAAAAATCTTGATAGAAACAAGGGGAAAAGCCATCGGGTCCCGAGGCTTTGTTTGGCTCCATGCTAAACAAGGCTTCCTTAATTTCTCATTAGAAAAGCGAGCTAGAATTTTGAGGTTTATATCCTAATTTATTATTCTAGGAATGGATTTCAAGAGAATATATTTGGCCTCCTCATTGCACTATGATTCCTGACCAAGGATAGAATTGAAATAAGTTATTGCCTCCTTTCTAATTTTTGTTAAGTCCCGAGTAATAGAACCATCTGCTTTTTAAAAAAAAAATTATCTTGTTATTGCTTCTATTTCTAAGCGTGGTGATGTGAAAAAACTTGGAATTTGAATCTCCATATTTCAACCAAAGAGCCCTTTATAAAAAACCTCCAATAGATTTCCTCACATGTCAAAATGTTATGAAACTCTACTAGTTTTGTTCGTTCCTCCTGCCTAGTAGTTTCATCAGCATCACCATGTTGAATCCTCTGATAAATTATCTTCAAAATTTCAACAACCTATTTTTTATTTTCAAATAGGTTCCCAAATACCTCTTTGTTCCTAGTTCGAAGCTTTACCTTAACAAACTTTAATTTGCCAGCAAGTTTAAAAGTTGCACTACCCTTGACAGGTTGCTACCACCTGGATAGAACCACTTTATTATATAATAAATTTTAAATATTATAACAACATTATATTGATTTATTAAAGGATTTATAAGTGTTAGTATATTTTGAATTTTAAAGTGAAATAAGAAGAAAAATATTCTATGTTTGTGAGGGAAAATAACCCTCAAAGTACAACAAATTTTGAAAAGGAAAAGAGCTCCAAATTTGGGAAGATTTTAGGTGTTTAAAAAAACTCAATTTATAGTTGGGAGTGGTATAGGAAATCACCAAGGAAGTGGTAAAAACCACAACTATATAAAGCACCATTCGATAGCAGATTACAGGGGGGAATTACTCCATTGTATGTCCACCCACTTACAAGAAAAAGGACCAACAAAAGAGCATAAGGAAAAGAAGCCATTAGGCTCAATTTTTGGCCAGTTCAAGAAGGTAGAGAACATCATATACAACCTATAAAATTACTATTATATCCATTCAAAATAGGGTATATTACAAGACAAATAAAATACAGGGTGCATTATCAAAGAAGAAAAAGAAATTGCCATAGTGATTACCATAGGTCCACCATTGAAGCATACAAGAAGGTATTTGGTTGAAACCATCTATGAAAAAGTCTACCATCATCCAAAGGAAGTAGAAACTCCAGAAAGAATACATTTTACAAGGAGCAAAAATAAGTTTGGGAAGAGCAAAGGCATTCAAAATCCTTACAATCCATACATTTGGAAAAAGAGTGCATCCACAAAGAGTTGATTACATTTTTCTCTTCCAAAAGAAATGAATATATCCACTTGGAAATAAATACAGAAGTTGGTGCATAATGTTGAACGTAATCGTTCATGAGAAAAGAGCTCTCAAACGTTCAAATATTTTTCATTATTATCCAAGTGCTCAAGAAGACTGTGTAACTCCCAAGTTGCATGAAATAAAGTGACAAGTGTCCACTTTACTCTATTCATGAACTTTAGCACCATCAAGAAGGAATACAAGGATCCAAATAATTTCTACACCACATGGCACATATCCAAAGAAAGGTGAAGCACTCATATAGTTGTAGAGGTATTAATATAGCAGTTTTTCTAGCACCTTACATAGAAAATACAATAGGATAAGCAGTAAATAAGGTCAAAGTATAAACACCAAAACCTAGCCACTTTTCCTCCACCTATTATTTTCCACCATTTCCACCCTTTATTTACATATATTTGTTTTATATATATTTAAATATTAATATTTTATATATTAATAAATATATATTTATATAAGTGAATTAATCCCATCCATATGATTTCACTTAATCTTATCCATCCATTTACATAAATCCATTTCACACCCCAAATTAAATATCCACCCTCTAATATGCTTTTATCTCAACTACACGATTAATGTTTTTGAAACCCTAGCATGCCCTAGGTTGGATTATTAGTAGGATTTATTTTGATGGCTCAACCCCTGAATCCCTAAGAAGTTTCCTGAGTAACTCATCCCCTCAAAACCCTTGATTCCTTGGCTACCTAAGTTCCATTCTTGTATCTTAGTACTATCGCCTTCCATCCTCACTTGTCATATCATCCACATCCATCTCTACCCCTCTCATTTAGCCGGATCTATTTTTACAGACTTCCCACTTAGTTGTTGAACATCCTCTGGCATTTTCTATCACCTTTGAGTACCTCTAGGACCTTCCCATCCACCACCAAGTTCCTCTGGGCACCTTTTGCCACTCCTAAATTCCCTAAAGTATTTGTTACAGCCACCAAGTGCTCGCGGGTGTTTTACATCAAAGTTCTACAGCCCTCCTAGCCCTTGAGCGATGCTAGGACATCGTCGCACTAGTCTACTACAAAAAAAATTATCAAATTAGAGAAATACATATAATAAAGGTAAATTTTTCATTTGTTATTTCATTTTATGTAATTTTAGGTTCTTTTCATTTATTTACATTGTATAACTAGGGATTTTATACTACTTTCTAAGGGCCTCACACTATGGAGCCCTCATAGTTGCTGCTAACCTACTTGCTATTTTATTATGTGTAGATCTGGAAGAGTTACATCAACATTGAACAACTGCTTAAGCTAGAGTGGCTTGAAATTGAATAATTAAAAGCCCACCCACCTCTGTTAGGAGTAGAGATGCATTTTGAGACACCACCAACATTGCTTGCTAGGGTTTTGAAGAATCCTAGCCATTGTAAAATTTATATCAAAGAATTCAAATATTCTTATTGTAACAATGGAGTTTTGAGGCTCCCCCTCATTATTAAAAATTAATCATTATGCAATACTATTCTTTGAGCTCTACTTTATATCTTTTAATTTGGTGTTATACTTTTGTCTCTTCAAATGGGCATCACCATGGGACCCACTAAGGATTTCTTTTTATGATTTACTTTGCTAGTTTATTTGCTATTTTTTATCATATTGCAAGGTTTAAGAAGCACATATTTTATATTTTTCATTGGATTTAGGGTTTATGGAAACTTATAGAAGGTGCACAAAAGCTCAAGGATGCTTTAGGGCTATCCAAAAAATACTAGGTGCATTTCAAAAATACCCAAAGGTGTTTTATAGAGAGTTGGAGTAGAAACATAGGTTGTTTTGTTAACCAAACTCTTAGCACCGATTCTTAGGTTGCATCCATTCCATCCAACCTTATCCCCTTTTCCCATAAGTCAACATAAATTTTGTTGATTTATTTAATCCACTCCGTAATCCATATGATCTAGCTAAACCAATTCCAATTGACATAAGCCTTATCGATATGGACCAGATTTCCTCACCTTCGTCCATTTTTGAGTTTTTCTTGTTCGAGGAATTTTTAAGGGCTTTTGCAAACTACATTCCTCCATTTCCTCTACCTTCACCTTCACCTTTGCCTTTGGATCCTAAGGTTTTCCAGGAAGATATAGATGAGGATAATTTAGAAGAATTTGATGACATCTTAGACGATATTCATCTGATCCCTATGATCTATCAACTTGAGGAAGGTTCCCACATGTCTATTGAAGATACTATCGATGTGGATCTTATTTTAGACAAGGACAATCCCCAAATTATCAAGCTTGGAAAAATTTTATCACCCAACGAACAAGAGTAATTAATTGCTCTCCTCAAGAGAAAGAAGGGCATATTTACATGGTCCTATAAGGACATGCCCGGTATTGATCATAGTTTGGTTATCCATAATCTCACCTTATAGCCTAATTCTAAGCTGGTTAAACAAATATTTAGGATAATTCATCTTAGTGTGGCCCTATTGGTAAAATCAAAGCTTAAAAAACTCTTAGACGTGAACTTCATAGTTCCCATCAACTATCTTGAGTGGTTTTCAAGCATGGTACCCATTCAAAAACCTAACAAGATGATACATGTTTGCACTAACTTTTGAGATCTCAAAAAAGCATGTCCTAAGGATGGATTTTCTCTCTCAAACATCGATAATATTGTTGACACCTATTCTGGCCATGAAATACTTTCACTCATGGATGGTTTTTCAAGATACAACCAAATTTGAATAAATCCTAATGACCAAAAAAAAATATCACTCACTACACCTTGGGGAAATTTTTGTTACAAGTTGATGCCCTTTGGCCTCAAAAATGTAGACACCATTTATCAACGTGCCATGACATACGTTTTCCATGACTACATGCATAATATTATCAAAGATTATGTGGATGATCTCTTGGCTAAATCTAAAACTTGACAAGAGCACATTGGTGTATTGGAGAATATTTTTTATCGACTTCTAGAGAATAATGTAAGGTTGAACCCCAAGAAATGTGTCTTTGGTGTTACCTCAAGTAGACTTCTAGGATTCATTATTTCCAAAAGAGGTATTGAGGTGGACCCTCACAAGGTCAAGATCATTATGGAGATGCCTCTCCCAACTAACTTAAATGAATTGCATAGTTTACAAAGAAATATCCAATCGATCCATCATTTCATTGTGCAACATTTTAACAAATTTAAGTCATTTAATCACCTACTACAAAAGGGAGTGTCATTTTCCTGGACAGAGGAGTGTCAAAAATACTTTGATGACCAATTTTAGCTCCTCCTCGTTCGGGGGTCCCATTATATGCATAATGATATATATATATATATATATATATATATATATATATATATATATATATATATATATATGTATATATATGTATATATATATGCATATATATATATATATATATATATATATATATATATATCGTGTGTGTGTGTGTGTGTGTGTGTGTGTTTGTACATGGCTAATACACAAAAATATTGCATTTCATTTGCATACATTTCATACACAAAAACATTGCACTTCATTTGCATACATTTCATGCCAACACACTATATTAGCACACATCCCATATTGCATTTCATACATTTAATTTCACACATCCCATTCCCATATAAAATTCCATAATAAGGATCATTTATTAAGTTCAAGATTTTACTTGGTCTAACAAAAGTCATGTTGTCTTAATCAGGGGCACCTTCACATCATTATCCATTTTTCCACAAAAGTAGAATTATCATTTACAAAGCCACATGTCCATAATACCTAGGTGTTTTTGATAACTCAACCACTCCTAGTGTTTCAAGAAACCTCCAAAATACATGTTGAGTTCCTTTTAGGACCATCACACATCTTCACTAAGAAAATCTTGAGTTTTTGGAATTGACTCAAAAACATTCTTGAACCAAACATAATTTCACATCTTAAAAATATCTTGTGTCAAAGAGGGATAACACCATACTTGGTGTAAACCTCAAAGTGAAAAGGGTCATCCTTTCTAGTCCCATCATGCAACATAGTCCATAAGAATAGTGGTTTTCACCACTATCCTAGTTTATTCCAAATCCAAGAGATATAGTATTAAGTATAGGGTACAATTCTCATCACAATTAGGTTGAGAATCTGATTTTCCAAAACTTGAAATATTTTACATCACACACCATTGATCATTGGGTTGTAAGGATTGTACTACATTTCCAATCAGGTAGTTAGGTAGTCCTCCCAAAAACTTAAGAGATCAAAAGCACAAATTGTGTACTATGGAGTTAGCCTCCACCAGAGCTATAGACGCTTGACTGGCAATGGAGTATGCTCATGCATGCCAACATGTCTCTTTCAAAGAGAACTTTGATCGCACATAAGGACAAGCTAGTTTCTTGGTCTCATCCATAATAGTTTTACCTAATTTACTCAATATGAGTTAATGAAATCACTTGCACACACATTGGTTATTTATTACCTCGAGTTATTACCATACTCTTGATTCGGTAAATGAATTCAATGTACACACATTTGGTCCTAGGGGATTAGGCTATTTTAGTGAGTTTGTTTGATACCACTAGTATGTCTAAGTCTCTGTAAAATAGTAAGTTTTCCATATCAACATCCATATCTTCTTCCACATCAACATCCATATATTCTTCCATATTAACATCCATATCTTCATGAGAAATTCATCACATATGCCACCAAAGTTTGGTACCCCTGATTAAACAACAATGCTAAACATGGCCAAGCAAATTCTAAACTATGAATGATCATTATAATATTTGCATTCCACCTTGCATTAATCATCCATAATATATCATATGCATTAACCATCCATATACACATGCATTTCACAAAAATGCATAAAAAACGAAAGGTAAAAAAACACACGCACATATATATATATATATATATATATATATATATATATATATATATATATATATATATATATATATATATATATGTATGTATGTATGTATGTATGTATGTATGTATGTATGTATGTATGTATGTATGTATGTATGTATGTATGTATGTATGTATGTATGTATGTATGTATAAATATCACATGTACAATGAGTGCCAAAATGCTACATACAATAGAGCACCAAGGCTCATATACAAAAAGTGCATCTAAGCACTAGATATGTCCTCTAAGAGGACCCTTATGACCTAGGAGGATCCCTAGACTCGCTATGCCTAATAGCCTCGAATACAAATGAGGTTGGAGGATGAGGAAGTGAAATACGAAGTTCCATAAACCTATCCTCAAAGGCCTCGATATACCTATACTGATATTGAAGGTGTGTTATGTCAACATTATGCTCATACTCCCTCTCTAGTAGCTCAACCTAGAGCCTTGTGATCCTCTCATCCTGAGTTGCCACCATTGCATCACGCTCCATTACCTGCTAATCTAGCCTTATTCGCTCCTCCTAACCTTGATTTGGAGGCTCATCTAGAGTCTCCTCTACATCATCCTCATATCAACCATATCCTCCAATCACGAGAGTCTACCTAGCAACACCCTTAGTCCTCCTCCTTCGAATATCTGATCGAAGGTGCCACTATCGCTTGGGTGTCTCATGGATCCCCTCATTATCACCTTCACCCTCATCCCCACCTTTGTCAGCCACTACTCAAGGTGGTGCCCATAGTGGTTGTGCAGTGAACCATACCTCGTACTCCATGGTAGTCCTTACATCATCCACATTTAGGAAATCTACCTCCTTATCATCCTCATACATCACCCTCCATGGCTCTGCACATGGTAGCCCAGTCTCCTCCTGATGTCTCCTATAGTGCACCATCTCATCTGGTACATCTTGTCTCAACCCAAAATGTTAGAGTACTCGTGAGAATTGAAAATACTCAGCCTCATTCTAATATCTCCTAACCACCCACCTATATTGTCACACCCATCGTAGATGCTCTCCATATTGGATCCACCTACCACCTCACCATACTCTCTATATCACCTAGGTGGATATTATTCTAGCCCATAAATTTTGGTACTATTGACTTGTCTACATTGACCAACTCAACTGTACCTCCTTGACCACTACCTAACTCCTAGGGTAAGGTTACTCCCTACCCAAACTGGCTACTAGCAAGCCCTTCGATCGAGCCACATTGAAGTGATCCCATATCCAAAATTGCAGTAGCAAGCTGCATCCTAATTAATTCCTTCCCTACCTTGTAACCTCATACAAATACCAATATACCTGCCCCAATAATGCAGGAGACCATGTATACACCTATCGCATAGTGAGTATATCACTCACTAATTCTATCAGGTTCCAAGGGAACCTGCACCTAGTGTTGTTCAAAGCCATGATGTTGGCTAAAAGGAACATAACCAAGACATGGAGTGAATCCAACTCATCCACATACATGGAAAAATAAGGTATACCTCCACTCTCCACCTTCGCACCCTGCCAACCATCATCAAACATCTTTTTCATATCCATCCCTTGATCACATATAACCTTGATGCACTTCCCCTTCACTAGCACGTTGAGGATGCGATATACATCCTCCAAGGTAATCATCACCTCTCCCATGGAAATCTGAAACATTCCCCTATTCTCATCCCACCTCTCTAACAAGGTAGAGAGGTACCTCTTGTCTGCCCTAACCACGCCAATCTGGGCTACCTCCGCTAGCCCCATTACCTCTAGAAAATCCCACTCATCCTTCATCACCACCTTCCTCATCCCAATAATGTATAGTGAGAACTGGTGTCAAGCCTTCAATATCCTAAGCTGCAGCATAACACAAAATATTTGTCATTAAAAAAAAACAAATCACAAAAACACAATGTTTTTGCACAATACACAGAAAGGAAAATTACCTTAGCATCTCACATTCCAACCTCAACCCTAGTCTTCACACCCACTTCCTCCACCACCATAGCTTTCGCACCAAAGTCACTTCACCTCACTTCACTCCACTCTCCCAAACGTAGCTTCTCAAACTCTCAAACGCACAAATGAGCTTCATTTATCATCTTGCTAGATATTTATATCTACTTTAGGTGTCTTGATATGCCCATGGACATTTCCTAGTGCACTGAAGTGCACCAGGGCATTTACATAATACCCAAACACCAACGGGCATTTTTGCGGGTCAAAAAAACCAAGGGCATTTGGCATCAATTTTGATAAAAGGTAAAATATTACAAAATAGTAGCTTATCCCCTTAAAATATTTTCATATTGCATTCATGCATATGTTTTCTCATTTTATCAGGTTTTGTAAAGATTCCAGTTTATTTGGATGCATAATTTTTGTTTGCAACCACATATTGCAAATCCACCTAACAAGTTTCAAAAGCATTCCAAAATGGTCCAAATATTCACAAAATAACCACAATCATCACTTTCACCTTTCATACATAATCATAAAAATCATTCCAAATCATAATTTGCATACTTGCCAAGTTCAAAACAACACACAAGTGAGTCTTGTATCTAGTGGATTTTTCTATATACTTGGCAATTGCAGCGATTTGCATCCATGCAACTAGATAATATGAAGAGCCTACCATAAGGATACTATATCATTTTCATCATTTCATATCTTGTAGTTTGAAATCATAATCACATTTGGTACTTCATACTTTGAGTGAGTCTATGCCAAGACCAATTTGCTCAAAAGTTATCATTGATAGCCTAGTTCATAGGGCTTAAAACATGGACAAAAAACACATTTCATCATCTCCTGACAATCATAATGGTGACTGGACTTAGCTAGGGTGATTGGTTTCGATCATAGGAATTATATAATAGTCATTAATTGGCCCTCCTAAGTTGACTACTTTTAATTTTTTGCATATTCATCCTTGCATATCAATGATGTCAAAAGGCAAATTATTCAACAGCATCGAATCACCCTAAATTTGGGGTAACCACATTTGGTTTTGAATTTCCCACAATAATATACATCTTACATGATCATGACATCTACACTTGGCAAAAATCCCTTCATCTGTTGAGGCAAAAATAGATATATTTTCATCATATTTTCCACAAAACCCTCCATATTTTGGGGCAAAAATAGGCACATTTTCATCATATTTTTCACAAAACCCTCTATATTTTGGGATAAAAAAAAACACATTTTCATCACATTTTTCACAAATCCCTTCATTTTTTGGAGAAAAAAAAAACAAATGCATCACTTCACATTTTTCACCAATCGCCTTCCCACCGTTGGGGTAAAAACGTTATCATATTTACATCATTCATATCATCCATCATTCATTTGCACAAATTTTTCAATTGGCTCGTGAGATTCATCCACAAAATCACTCACCAATTGAGGGGGTAAGCTATGCAAAAAATCCAAATTCTTTCATTCTTTTGTCTTCAAGCTCACGTTTCACATCCCAAAACAAAATTTGCTTTTGCTCTTAATCCAAACAGATGTCTCATATTTTTGCAATGTATTACATTTTGCGCAATGTAGTACAAAAAGGGGTATTTGTAGACACCAAAACATATCCACGTGTCCTCCATCTATGCTTTCCCTCCATTTTCACTTTTTATTTACATATATTTATTTTATATATATTTAAATATTAATAGTTTATATATTATAGTTTATATATTATATTTTTTATATATTTAATAAATATACCTAGCCATCCATTTTCACTTAATCCTATCTATCCATTTACATCAATCCATTCCACACCCTAGATTTAATATCCACCATCCTATATGATTTTATCTTAGCCACATGATTAGTGTCATTGAAACCCTAGCATGCCCTAGGTTGGATTATTAATAGGAGCCATTTTGATGGCTCAACCCCTGAATCTCTAAGAATTTTTCCTAAGTAATTCATCCCCTTGAAATCCTTGAGTCCTTGGTTACCTGAGTTCTATTATTGTATCTTAGTACTCTCACCTTCCATCCTTGCTTACCATATCATCCACATCCATTGTCGCCCCTCTCATTCAGCCATATCTATTTCTACAAACTATCCCCTTAGCCGTCGAATGCCCTTGGGTGCTTTCTATCACCTTCGAGCACCTCTAGGCACTTATTATCCACCTCCAAGTACCTTTGGATTCCTTTTGACACTTTCAAGTGCCCACGGGTGTTTCCTGCAGCCGTCGAACGCTTGTGGGTATTTTATGTCAGATTTTTATAGCCCTCCTAGTCCTTGGGTGATGCTAGGGCATCATCGTACCATTATACTACAATAGATTTTATCAAATTAGAGAACGAAAGATAAGCAAGGTAAATATTTCATTTTATTCACTTTTAGGTTTTGTTCATTTATTTACATTGAATAGCTAGGGCTTTTATACTACTTTTAGAGGGCCTCCTCACACTGTGGATCCCTCACAGTTGCTACTAACCTACTTGCTATTTTTTTGTGTGTAGATCTGGAAGTGTTACATAACCATTGGACAACTGCTTAAGTTGGAGTGGCCTGACATAAAATAATCAAAATTCCACTCACCTCTTTTGGGATCAAATACACATTTTGATACACCACTAGCGTTGCTTGCTAGGGTTTTGAATAATCCTAGCCATTATAAAATCTATATCAAAGAATTCAAGGATTCTTATTGTAACAATGGATTTTTTAGGATCCTCCCATTAATAAAAATCATTCATTGTGCAATACTGTTCTTTGAGTTCTACTTTATATCTTTTTATTTGGTGTTGCATTTTTGTATCTTCACAAAGAATCCTTGAAGAGTCATACAGAGTATTCCAAGAAAGTTTTAACAAAGAGAAAAGTGCCTAGCAAGACCAGCAAGGAGCACCTACATAATTGAGGTATTTATCATAGCATTTTATCATATATTAAATTTTTATATTGATAGAAGGAATAAGAAGGGAATATATTCTAAGGTCAAAGTTTATTAAAATTAAAAGTGGAGTGATAAGCAATTTTATAACCTTATAAAATTAGATTCTTATTGTGAATCCTATTATTATATTTTTGAAGAGCATTTTTTGAATTTGAAGGCTATATTGGATTTTTGTAAAATTGCATACCATAGCTTACAAAACCAATTAAATATATTTAAATTAAATAAGGTTAGAGAAATATGGATTCTACATCAAATTAGAATTACAAAATATTACAAATATTATTATTTTTTTTTAAATCTAAATTTCTAATTTTTGAGGTATAAGGATTTTTACATCAAAAAAAGTATATGAAATTTAGAACTAAATATTTTATCCATAATTTTAGGAGATAAAAAAGATTCTATTTCCAACATTAGGGAGTCACAAGGTAGTCTACTCATGACAATTACAAACAAAAATTTTCTATTTGAATCCCAATTTATTAAAGGTCCTAACTATACCACATGGAAAATAAAGTAATATCAATATTAATGGTAGAAAAGCTTTGGGATATAATTAAGGGAGCAAATACCAAACCTACTGAAGAAAGAGATATACATAAATATGAGAAGGATGAAGTAAAAGCCCTTATGATCATAACTTTTGCAATTTTAGATGGCATACAACCATATATCGGTTCAGTAGGAACATCCACAGATGCATGGGATACCTTAGAAAAAATATTTGAAGGGAAAAATAAAGCTACCATCTTAAATCTACAAAAACAATTCCATTCCTTAAAGGTCAAAAGTGGAGAAACTATTGAACTATTTCTAAGAAGGGTAGCAGATATAAAAGGAAAGTTATTAACCCTAAGAGAAAAAATAGAGGATAAATTTTCTTTTCAAGTCATATCGAGGGCACTTCCATAGAATTACAAGCATCTGGTAGCATCCTTACAACTTCTAAGTAAGGAAACTTCTTTTGATGATCTAGTGAATAATTTACAGGAATATGAAGCGGAAAATTTAGTATAGGATGAAATGAGTAATAATGCATTAGTCTCAAAAGACAACTCACAAAGGAATGTTGCTTTATTTCCAAGAAGCAAAGAAAAGTGGAATTATAGGTATTGTAAAATTTGCAATATAGGAGAACATAGTACCACCTACTGCAAATTCAATCCAGGGAATTAATATTAGAGATAACAAACTAATTCAGGAGGTCAACCAAATAGGTTGTCTCAACCTCGAAAAAATCATAACCAATGTAAATCATCACAGAAACAGTACCAGCGCCAACCACAATATAGAGAAGGAAATCAAAAGGGGAATCTAGCTCAAGAGATACATGAGATACAAGAACCAGAGGATGATACATAATTACTTGAAGCTAAATCTCTTTTAGCAAATATAGTATTTTATGAAAATACTAATCAGTTGATTGATCAAGATACATACATCAAGATAATTGAAGAAAATGACAAAGAAGAGCACAAGTTTGAGAAAGAAGAAGAATATCCATATTGAAGACCAAAGTTCTCAAGAACCAAATAATGTAATATAGGGGGGTGTTGGAATATATTATATTATGTGGTACATGACAATGTAACACCATGGGTACATATATAGATTAGGAAATAGTATCTTATATTAGGATGAAAGTATTTACTTTATGCAATGTAATAAATAAACAAGTTTGCAATGATATTTTGGAAATGTAATGTACATAGTTATCCCTATGTACATGTGTCATTAGAATAGGAATATGAAGAGTCATAGGAAAAGTGTAGGTCAAGAAAAATCATATGAAGAGTCACATTCCATCCTATATATGGATGTGTAAATGTAATAGAGAAGTATCACAAAGGAAATATCAAAAGATGGGACATCACCCATGGAGCAATGGAAGGTGATATAATATGATGTATTTGAGGTCTTTTATTCAATAAGAGTTTATTGTATTTTTCAGCATTTGCCATCAGCAATATAGAGTTATTTCATATTATGAATATAATCTATTTTATTAGCATTATTATTTACTTCATATTGAGTTGAGTATTATTGATTTAGTTGCTATTAGAATATATATTATATCCTAAGTTGTTACTAGGATAATCTATGTGGTTGAGATTAGCTCAGTTAGTTATGATCCAATGGATTAGATTATATGTCTTTTTTATTTAAGCAAGGCCCCTTTCAATGAATAATATCAAGTCATTTCTTTTTCCAACATTGTATCAGAGCCTTGATATGTGTCACAAGCACCAGTCTAAGAGTAACATTTTTTTAAATAATAAAAAGATGTTATTCCTAAACTGGTGCTTGTGACACATATCAATGCATCAATTGTTGTAAAAGAACTAAAAAAATGTTACTCCTAGATATTTGTAGTTGTAAGTGATCCTAGTATCTAGCTATATCCTCTATATCACCTAGCGGTTGCAGTGGTTGGTTACCCATGCATTCCGGTAGGATGAGGAGGTCACCATAAGGATGCATTCAAACACTACATTGGTGCCCTTTCATTTTTAGATTCCCTTGAAGTAAGTTGTTTGTCCACTTAGTTTGGACCTTGTTATCATCCCATTGTGTTCATATAGGTGGAAACCACTACTTATGCTTGTGGAGTCAATTTGGACATCCCTTGCGATTCTTGTGGTTCTTTCCACACTATCTTCACTCTTATTTTTGTGAGACACTTTGGTTTCAAGGGGTTTTCTTTAGTGATATTTTTTCATGGTTCACAACCTTGATATGTGTCACAAGCACCAGTATGGGAGTAACATTTTTTTTAGTTTAGCGATGAGGTTTCTCTACTTTTTTTGAGACAACTCATGGATACTTTGTAGACTTCTTGATGGAAGTTATCATAGGGGGGTTTGAAGAGGAAATATTCCTTCCTCTCCATCCTCCATGCACATATTCCTTCTTCTTCTTCTTCTTTTCTCATAGGTGGTTTTCTCCCTTATCATTTTTCATCATCTTTCACTAGAGATTAATTTGGATATATTGTACATGAGTACCTTATCAGGCCTTGTTGTTGGGACTCATACTTGTGGATATACCACTTGTTTGATTTTGTTGTTTTTTCACTACCTCCTAGTATCACTTAAGGGGGTGTTAGTATATCCTAGTACCACTTAATGGGGGTGTTAAAATATTTATTATATCCTAACTTGTTACTAGAATAATCTATGTGGCTGAGATTAACTCAGTTAGCTATGATACAATGGATTAGATTGTATGCCTTTGCTATTTAAGCATGCCTCCTTTAAATAAATAATATCAAGTCCTTTCTTTTTCTAACAGTGGCCATATTATTGAGTTGTTATTCATAAAAAGATAACATATATAACAAGAAGTATAAAATAATGTATAAAAGTTACTAGTCATGATCCAATAAACTAATGCTTTGGATAAAGAGAAGGAACTCAAAAAATAAAATAAGTTGAGAAAGGGAAAGGAGTACAAGAAGATATGGCATAGGAAGATAAGTAGAAAGGTAAGAAAAATGAAAAGGAAATAGATAAGTTACAAAAATAAGCCAAAATATTATTTAATGTACTTATATCTATCCAATGTAAGGCACATGATTACTACAAGCTAGTATATAAAGTTCACTATGTGCATTGAAAGTAGCACTATTGAATTTAGATTCAATATTATAGAAAATATGAAGACACCAACCAAAGTTAGCATGTTATAAGCCTAGTCTTTGTCTGGTAAAAGGAATATTATCCAAGAAGCCCTCAAGGATCAAGAGAGGAGTTATACCAAGGATAAAAATAAGCCATCACAATCAGTGTAGCCCAACCCCCAAAAATGGAGAAATTTGATGGTGAAAGACCCTTTAGATATCTAAGTCAATGTCACTGATATACTAAACACACCAAAGCATACAACACTAAAACCATTGTCATTACATATAGCATTGAACATTGATAATTATTTCTAAGGTGTTGTATAGTGGATTTAGAAGTGGCTTTATAGTAATCCCAAAAGTTGTGTGTAAGAAGACATGCTTATCAATCACCATGACCATGAAATACTATTCAAATAGATTGATCTAGGGTTAATTTCATATGGGTCTTAAAATATTTGACTATGACATTAGTAAAATACCTAAGGTGTGTGAAGTTAAAATTTATGGTGTGGAAAAAGGAAATCTTGGCCCCGCTAGTGTTTGAGGTATTTTTAGAAATCACTTGGGGGAGATTATCCTAGCCTTTGCATAATGTATTAGAATTTAAACCAATCACTTTGTTGAAGCTTGTGTGCTTTACCAAGGTCTATCATTGTTACCTCGTCTTCATTACCCCAATATTATTATGGAAGGTGACTCGATGAATATCATTAAAAGCCTAAAAAGAATCATTCTATCTCTAAATATCTCTAGTTTCATATCTAAAACTAAAATTCGTCTGGGCTTTTCATCTAATGTTACTATTCAACATGTTTTTAGAGAAGGTAACTATGCAGTCGATCTTTTAGCCAACCTAGGAGTGACTAGCCCCAACTTAACCATCTAGACCAATGACTTCCCTCCTTCCTTGGTCAATGGCAATCCCACATTTATTTATTTCCTTTAAACCTATTGATGGACCTCAATTATAAAGATGATTCATTTTTCAAATCCTTCTTGTCCTTCATCAAGAAATAGATCCAATAGGTTTCATATTATAATTGGAAAAAGTATGCTTAAGTCATCCTTCATTTATGGTTCTAGCAAATAATAAAAGAAACATATTTGGAAAATCCTATAGCATATATTTGGTTTTAGTCCTTCAATTTTGGCTTCATGTGGGTTTTGGTTACCCCTATGTGGGATTTTTATTTTTCTAGGTTGTGCTTCTCTTCTCTCTTGGAGTGGATTGAGTATGTCTTCTTTGTTGCCCCTATGAGGGTTTATCACTTTATTATTTATTCAATTGGGAACTTGATGCAGGAGAATCCAATGGTGTAAAGGAAATCTTGCATCACAATATATATATATATATATATATACATCTATGTTTAGACCCATATATTTATACTCATATGTTTAGATCCATGTGTTTAGACTCATATGTTTAGAACCATGTGTTTAAACCCATATGCTTAAACCCATATGTTTAGACCCATAAATTTAAAAAATTCAATATTCAAGTGAGTATTATCCTGGGCAGGAAAATGAAAATGAAAATTTCAAATGAATATTTTCCTTGTGGCAAAATGAAATGCGGTAAAAGGAGTTACACTTAACAAAAAAATATTTGGGAAGTTATTAATAGGGGGAATAGAGATTACCGAAGGCTGTCCGATATCATAGATTATGGCTCCAATTTGCATATCTCCAATTTTTGTAATAAAATCGGCCTTATGGTCGTACATTATAATTTCTAATATGAAAATGGGGGCTTAGGTCTAAGGAGAATTGCTCATATAAATTTAACTTTACTAGCTAACTATGCGTGGCATCTCATTTCTGGTGAAGAAAATGAATGGACAACTATCATCAAACGAAAGTATCTTCAAAATATGGAATTTCTAAGTGACTCAGTTCCAATCAAAGGTTCTGCTTTTTGGAAAGCAATTCTTAATTGTAAGAAAATCATCAAAAAAGGTTTAATATGGGTTTTAGGCAATGGTGAGAGGATAAATTATTGGAATGATAGGTGGGCTAAGGACGAACCACTAACGCAATATCCTAACTTAGCCCGAATCAGATATATCATAGAAGAACTCATTGGCAAAAAAGTCTCCGATTATATGGTTGAGGACAGAGGTAGAATGAAGTGGAAACAAATAAGAATTCAGGTATTTCAAGCGAAATCAAATGATATTTGTAACATTCTCGAGCAATAGTTTATCCCCATGAGACCCAAGGAAGATCAAGTGACCTGGGCTCCTACGAAAAACAAGTAGTTCACTGTTAAATCAGCTTACAAGCTTCTACTTTATGACGAGGATTTTGTCCTCCAAAAGAACTTAGTTTGGATAAAAAATTTAATTCAAAAAATTGTAGTTTTTTATGGCTGGTTATCCAAGGAAGAATTCTAACCATTGATAATATGATGCGTAAAGGTATTTGTATCACTAATCATTGTTATCTGTGCAGGGTTAATTGGGAGACCATTTATCACATTTTCCTTGAGTGCCCTTTTTCCTTGACTATTCTAAATGGGACTTTTCAGGCCTTCAATATTTCATGGGTTAAACCATCCATCGTACTTGATTTTTTCATCTAGTGGCCTTGCCCCTTTTCAATCCAAAGACTTAGATACATGTGGAAAATTTATCTCAATCACTATCTTTGGTAGGTGTGGTTAGAAAGGAACCATAGAGTCTTTAATGAGTCTATCCATGATCATCAAACTATCATTGCCAGGATCCTATCCTTTGCCAACGAGAATATGAACCTTATCTATTTTGATAGTTGTAAACCTCATTTGCAAGAGACCACGATTGCTCAATATTTAAGCTTAACCTTGTTAGATGAGTTTGTGTCTAGGGTAGTCAACCCCAGAGCCAATGTTAAGTGGTCTCCACCTCCTAAGCTTAATTTTGATGGAGTAGCTAAGGATAATCTTGGCAAAGCAGGCACTGGTGGCATTGTGTGAGATCATAATGGGAATATGATGCTTGCATTTTTTGAATATTTGGGAACAAGGACGAACAATGAATCTAAAGCTAGAGCTATGTGGAGAGGCCTTCAAATGACTCAAGACTTAGAAGGCAATTTGATTGTAGAAGGAGACTCTATGCATGTTATAAATCTCCTCAATAATTGGAAAACACCAACTTGGAGAATTAAAACAATTGTAGAAGAGGCTAGGATCTTTTTCCAGGGAATACAGGGCAAAGAATCCCAACATGTCTTTCAGGAAGCTAACAAAATTACTGATAAGGTGGCCAATTTGGGTGTCGATGGTGACAAAATTTTCAAATAGGAACACGGTGTCCCGAGTGAAGTAGAGGAGCTTATTCAACAAGAATTCCAAGAATTATAGTCAAATTTACCAACATGGAAGACACTGTAAGTTTGAAGGCTAGGAGTATTCCCATCTCTTTTTTGAATTGGAATCACAATAAAAATTATCTAAGTTGTCAGTCTTCGTGGATGCTACTTGGAAATACCACAAAGACTAATGGGGACAATCACATGTCAGATAACATGGCTCCTAGTCATCTTAGTAATTTGAGGTTGGTTGATAATCATAGGGAAGGAAAGAAACGATAATATAAGACTTTGAACCAAAGCCACGTGGACCACCAGATAGCCACCACCATAAATCTAGCCAACAAGTTCACTTCTCCAAGGCTGATTGGCCAAGATAGTATATGGTACCAAAGTATGTCATATACGAAAGAAAGCAATTACCAAAGAATTATTAACAGTAACTATCAATATAGAGCTTGTGGAAGTTTTTTCCATACTCTACTATGTGTGTCTACAGCTTTTTGTTTCTCCATTGTATCAAGGAAGGGATCTGTGTCTATTTCTTTTTTGTAATTATGATACATGTGTGTTTTCTTAGGGTATACCCAAAATTTTGTATGGGAAGTTTCTTTTTGATAATAGGCTATGTGCCTTACTAGATGTAATGGCTTTGGCGGCATGTAAATTTTACATATATAGGATCCTTAGTAAGGATATGTTCATCAACAACCCTAGGCTGATTTTTGTAAAAGGTTTTGGGTCAACCTATAAAAACCAATATTAATGCTATAGTATCTTATCTACCAAAAAAATAATAATTTCTAATACTTTTTTATTGAAGAAATATTTGATGTGGGGTTTCTATTGAGTTTTGTCTATGATTTAATATTAGATGTGGGGTTTCTGATAAATTTGTCTGTGATATTGAGTATTGTGCTCTGATGCAGGAGCATCCAATGGTGTAAGGGAAATCTTGTATCACCAAAAAAAATAATATATATATGTTCAGATCAATGTGTTTAAATATATATATATATATATGATTTTTTTTTAAATGAAAAACCCCTTGTGGGACCGCCTTGGTCTGAGAGACCATGAGTAGGGGGTTCTACACCATCAAAGTCACCCGGGAGTCGCACCCGACCCTGCCCACACCAACATTATCAATTGGATTTTGGATACCCAATTCAACTTTTTGGTAGGGTGGATATTTGAACCTGGGACCTCCCTTGGAGGATTGCCCTCTCCTCTCCAACTCACCTACAACACCTGGGTATATATATATGTTTAGAAATATGTTTTTAGAACCATATATTTAGACTCATATGTTTAGATCTATGTGTTTAGACCCATTTATTTAAACCCATATGTTTAGACCCATAAATTAAATAAATTCAAGATTCAAGTGAATATTTTCCTGGGTGGAAAAATGAAAATTAAAATTTCAAATGAATATTTTCTTGGGCGGGAAAATGAAAATGAAAATTTTAAATGAATATTTTCCTAGTGGAAAATAAAATGCGGGAAAAGGAGTTACACTTACCAAACATTATTCGAAAAGTTATATGTTTAGACATATATGTTTAGACCCATATATTTAGACTCATATGTTTAGATCTATGTGTTTAGACCCATGTGTTTAGACCCATTTTTTTAAACCCATATGTTTAAACCCATATGTTTAGACCCATAAATTAAATAAATTCAAGATTCAAGTGAATATTTTCCTAGGTGGGAAAATGAAAATTAAAATTTCAAATGAATATTTTCCTGGGCGGGAAAATGAAAACTAAAATTTTAAATGAATATTTTCCTGGTGGGAAAATGAAAGGCGGGAAAAGGAGTTACACTTACCAGAACATTATTTGGGAAGTTATTAGTAGGAGGAATATATATTACTGAAGGCAGTTTGGTATCACAGATCGTGGCTCCAATTTGTAGATCTCCAAGTTTTGTAGTAAAATCAGCCTTATCGTCGTACATTATAATTTCTAATACTGTTTTATTGAAGAAATATTTGATGTGGGGTTTCTATTGAGTTTTGTCTATGATTTAATATTAGATGGGGGTTTTTGATAAATTTATCTGTGATTTTGAGTATTGTGCTCGATGCAAGAGCATCCAATGGTGTAAGGGTAATCTTGCATCACCATATATATATATATATATATATATATATATATATATATGTGTGTGTGTGTGTGTGTGTTTAGACCCATGTGTTTAAATATATATATGTTTAGACCCATATATCTAGACTCATATATCTAGACTCATATATTTAGATCCATGTGTTTAGACCCATATGTTTAGACCCATGTGTTTAAACTCATATGTTTAAACCCATATGTTTAGACCCATAAATTAAAAAAATCAAGATTCAAGGGAATATTTTACTGGGCAGGAAAATAAAAATAAAAATTTCAAATGAATATTTTCCTGGTGGGAAAATGAAAGGTAAGAAAAGGAGTTACACTTACCAGAACATTATTTGGGAAGTAATTAATAGGGGGAATAGAGATTACCGAAGGCATTCCGGTATTACAGATCGTGGCTCCAATTTACAGATCTCCAATATTTGTAATAAAATTGGTCTTATGGTCGTACATTATAATTTCTAATACTGTTTTATTGAAGAAATATTTGATGTGGGGTTTCTATTGAGTTTTGTCTATGATTTAATATTAGATGTGGGGTTTCTGATAATTTTTTTTGTGATTTTGAGTATTGTGCAAGTGTTGGGTGGAGTAGCCTTTCATCAAGTGGTATTAGAGAGGGAGTTCCTAAGTGTGTAAATAGATCATCAAATGTGAGGCAGTTTGCATCAGGGCCTAGGGTTGAGGGTTGTGATAAAAGTGACCAAAATGCCTCCATAAATAAATTGTGGTGGTGGGAGAAATATTGTGGTGCCAGAAGAGGATTTTAGAGCCTTGTAGAGGAAAGTTCAAGCTCTACAAGAGGAGCTGCGTAGAGGGTTTGAGCCAAGGAGACAAGATGGGAGTGAAGATGAAGCTGAAGAAGAAGAGGTCCAATTCGAGGAATAATAAGATGCAATAGATCATGTGCAAGCTAGATTGTATAAAACCATATCCCAAATTGAGAAGAGGCCAAAGTTTGATGTTTCTTCATATTATGGAAATCTTAATCCAGAAAATTTGATCGACTGGATCAATGATATGGAGGAATATTTTGAGTATGAGGAGGTAGAATATCTCGAGAGGCTTAGATTTGCTAAGACCAAGTTGAAGGGTCATGCTAGTATCTGGTTGAAGGGAGTACAACTAGATAGAAATAGAAGAGGAAAAAAAAGAATAACAATATGGAATCGGATGGTGGAAAAGTTAAAGAGATAGTTCATTCTAGTTGACTACGAGTTATATCTATTGAATAAAATGCAATTTTTAAGGCAAACAGGTAAATATATCAAAGAATATACAGAAGATTTCTACAAGATCATGATCATAACAGGCCATTCTGAGGCCAACAAGGAGAAGTCAGCCCATTATTTAAATGGATTAAATCTAAGTATACAAGAGGAACTAAGTTTGATTAGAATTAATACCATAGAAGATGCTTATCATTTTGCACTGAAGGTAGAAGAGAAGTTGAATAACAGATTTGAAAGCAAGCAGGGAGAAAGAGGTCATGGTGGAAGGACCGAAAAAGGACCATATAGAGGAAAAAATGAAGACCAAAAGAAGAATTAAGTCAGTAGTAGTCATAACCAAGAAGGAAATAATGCCTACCACCCTTGTGAGCAAAATAAGGGTGAACAAAGATGAAGAGGAAGGTTTAGACGAGGACTTGGAAGAGGAGGATTTAGTGGAACATGTTTCCAATGTGGAGAAGAAGGACATCAAGCATACGAGTTTCCACAACATCAAGGAAGGATGAATAGGAGATATAAAGGTAATGCATGAGTTGCTTATGCAGATGAAGATGTTGAATATGAGCATTTTGAAGAGGTAGAAAGAGGAGAAGTTCTTGTCACAAGGAGAGCCTTGCTGAATAAGGAGAAAGATCCAGATTAGAGGAAGAGTTTATTTCACACAAAGTGTAAACGTGTAGGTAAGGTCTGTAATGTTATCATTGATAATGGTAGCACTGATAACCTAGTTTCAGAAGGTATGGTTACCAAGTTACAGTTAGAGAGAAGTATGAACACACATCCATATCAAATTGCATGGTTGTAAAAGGACCATAGAACTTTGGTCAATGAACAATGTTTAGTGAAGTTCAATATTAGGGGTTACCATGATGAGGTATTGTGTGACATCATGCCTATGGATGCTTGTCATATGCTATTGGGGAGGCCATGGAAATTTTATCGGCATGCAGTACATGATGGACATGCCAACACTTATTCCCTGATAAAGGATGGAGTTCACCATAAGCTGAAGCTCCTGAAGGAGGTGTATGAAAAGGTATGTAGCAGTGCTAGAATTTTTTTAGTTGATGGTAGAAATTTTTTGAATGGTATGAAGCATGAACATATGTGCTATGCATTGATTCCTAGAGTTAATGAGGAAAAATTTGAAGATATACCAGTAGAAGCCTCAAATCTATTGGGAGAATTTCAAGATATTATATCATATAATGTACCTAAAGTTTTACCACTAGTGAGGGAGATTAGTTGCCATATGGATTTGATGCCAGGAGCCAATTTACCAAATAAAATGATTCTTGTAGAGAATGAGGAGTTGAACAGACAAGTTCAAGAGCTATTGAAGTTGAAGATAGATTTGAAGTTCAATTTTACACACCATCCATAGACTAATGGACAAATAGAGATGGTTAATATGAGTTTGGTAAACCTACTGAGATGCTTAGTAGGATAAAATTCCAAGGGATGGAATTTGATTTTACTATAGGCATAATTTGCTTACAATAATTTTGTCAGTAGGAGTACTGGTAAATCTTCATTCCAGATTGTATAAAGGGAGTATTCCAAGGAATTCCTATGAATTGAGGAAGTTCGGAAAAGGAGAAAAGAGTATGGAAAAAAGTACAAGAAACAAACAATATGAAGAATATATGGTTAAGTGGAAAGGAAGGCCTGTTGAAGATTCATCATGGTTGTCTAAGGCAGAGGTTGACCATCTTGGTTTTCCTCCAACACTAGAGAAGTGAAGGTCACTTCTCAAATTACCCTGGGTGTCTGATGCAGGAGCATACAATGGTGTAAGGGCAATCTTGCATCACCAAATATATATATATATATATATATATATATATATATATATATATATATATATATATATATATATATATATATATATATATATATATATATATATATGTTTAGACATATATGTTTAGACCCATATATTTAGACTTATATGTTTAGATCCATGTGTTTAGACCCATATGTTTAGACCCATGTGTTTAAACCCATATGTTTAAACCCATATGTTTAGACTAATAAATTAAATAAATTCAAGATTCAAGTGAATATTTTCCTGGGCGGGAAAATTAAAATTAAAATTTCAAATGAATATTTTCTTTGTGGGAAAATGAAAGGCGGGAAAAGGATTTACACTTACCAGAATATTATTTGGGAAGTTATTAATAGAGGGAATAGAGATTACCGAAGGCAGTCCGGTATCACAGATCGTGGCTCCAATTTGTAGATCTCTAGTTTTTGTAATAAAATTGGCCTTATGGTCATACATTATAATTTCTAATACTATTTTATTGAAGAAATATTTGATGTGGGATTTCTATTGAGTTTTGTCTATGATTTAATATTATATGTGGGGTTTCTGATAAATTTGTCTGTGATTTTGAGTATCATGCAAGTGTTGGGTGGAGTAACCCTTCATCAAAACTCTTTTCCTAAATTCTCTTGGCTTGTAATAAGGTAATGGCACCCTTTAAAAACCCTTTTTCCACCAATAAAAAAATAAAAAATACCCTAAGCTATTAGTTGTACAAGGTCATTGTGATTGACCTACCTCCTTGCTTTGGGATGCTAATCTCAAGAGAATAGACCAAGAAGTTGTTAGGATAAATATACCTAGTGATGGATTATATGCACATGAAGGTTCCTAAGGATGGGAAGACCATCAAGATAGAAATTGAACCCCCATAGAACTACCTTCTACACAAGGCATGATGATGATGGTGTGGTAAATTAGAATGAATTGTACAAGTATGTAGATGAATATACTATTGAAGAAGACCCTATTTTACGTATTGATATGATCATATGAATACTTTAGGAAGATGATGATCTAGAGGTCAATTTTAAAGAAATAGAGCTTGGTAGTTACTTGATATCTAAGGGATCCACAAATATTCTAACATTGACTAGTAAGCATGCTTAAGGATAAAATGGTGCGTGGACCATTCATTTTGATGGTGTAAGGACAAAAAATAGTGTTAGCTTTTGAATCTTTAATAGTTAATGTAGATCTCCATCAGAAAATAATCAAAGGATCTAATATATTGAAGTTGCAATATAATGAATCAAATAATAGATCATAAACAATAATACTCACAAAATAATCTTATAAACATGCTCACAATATTATATATGAAAATAATAAAAATGCTATTGAATAAAAATATACTAAATGCAAGCATAAAGCTTTGCATGTTTGATTTATGTTACAATACTTTGTCACAAATATATAATTGTATGTAACTCTTCATTCATTGCACTCTTGACCTTCACTCTTCTTAACAACTCTTCACTTTCCTATTCAAAGGACACATGTGCACACTTACATATTAGACACTTGTGCATTTTCTACACATTATTACATGACAAAATATTAACTAAATCATTAATATAAGACACAACCCTAATATATTGTTTACAATGATTCATCAAGGAGGTACTTATCATGTAACAAATAATGTAATATTCTTTAACACCCCATGTATTACATTATTTTTTTATTGAAGACTTTAGTATTTAGTATGGTCTTCATCCTTCATGTGACCTTGATATTTGTCCTATTATACTTATTTCTTGTCTTCATATTTTATTTTAGCTTCATGTTCTTCAATATTTGTACTTTCTTGAGCTTTCATATTGTCATTAGATTCTTGCAAAAGAATATTTCCTTTACCTTTGTATTTCACATCATATGTCTCTTTCTGTATAGAAACTTCTAAACATTCACTTAAAGCATCATGATAATATTATGAATTAGATGGCCTTGGAATATCAATGTTGCAAGAAGAATGAAATATATTTTCTAAAAAAGATTCGTCTACTTTTGCTTTCTTCTTAAGTGATTCAATCAACTCCTTTTGTTTCATGTTCTCTTATTTATGAAACTTGAGTGTAAGCAATGCCATATACATTATGTTAACAATATATAGAGGTATCATAATACTATCCTTTCCATCATAAATTTCTTCAACAATTATTGCATGTAGATAGTATTCAAATATTTCAAAGTTTTCTTCTATAGCTTCACTATAAATCAATTTTGAAACTAGATCTAATTTTCCTTCAATTTTTGCAAGCAAATTTTTTATTCCAAATTTTATTATATTTGCTCTTTCTTTTCTAATATTGTCCTCCAAATAATTATCCATTGAATTCCTTGAAGTAGACATCCTTATAGCTCCCTAGTTTTTGAATGATAATTTTTATCTTTCTAAATTTCAAAAACCTATGAAATTGAATTCCTTGTCTTCATAATTTATTAGAAGCTAGAAAATAAGAATTTTTGCAAATTTAATATTCCTAAGTTTAATATCCGAGGTGTAGAAAAATTGGTTCATCCAAACCCCATAATGGGAGCAGAGGTCCAAGGTTCAAATCTTGGGCCTCGTCGGACTGAAAATTTGTCCCTATCCTGGTGCTTTTAATGGCGTAAAATGTTTAAAATTATTGTGGCATGGCAGTTATAGATGCGGACTGTGAAAATATTTGTGTTGCGGCTTCTAGGGTGGACAGGGCAAAATACTGTGGTGGCCATAAAATCTAGACAACCTGCCCGGATTCGTGGCGGCTACCGATTCCACCATGTACAAAATATATATATATATATATATATATATATATATATATATATATATATATATATATATATATATATATATATATATATTCCTAAGTTTGAAGTAGACTTCTTTATCTCTTCAAAATTATTTGCAAATATTCGATTAGCTTTAACTTTAAAAAATGTATCAAAAAAATAAACCTTTCCATTATTAAATGTCTTTGAAACAACTTATATATATATATACTCTACTTCTACTTATCACTCCAAAACTTAAAAACAACTAAAATATATTTTACTTATTACTTCAAAATTTAAAGAAGCAATTAAGGTATAAATACTCTATTAATATCCTTATCTCTTCTCCTAAACTCATTAAACCATTAAAAAATAAATAAATAAAACTCACAAAACCTTATTTGTCCTTTAACCTTAGAAAAATATTTATATTTCAAAATTCAAGTATGCAAATCCTAATATATCTTTGCACTTGGAATTTTTTTTTATTTTCCTTTATCTAAAACCAGTTTTGGTGCTTGGGTGAGCATTTTTATTTCTTCTACCTATGCTTTGAATGAATGAAGAAACACATGTAAGAACTCCTTCTTGATGGCTTCCAATAATGGTTACCTTATTGCCTATTTATTTACTTTCTATCCACATGGTAGCTAAATAATTTGCATGGCTCTTTCAAATGTTCCAATATTCCCTTGCTTTTTTGTGTGGAACTTGGATTTGGAAATTCATATTACACTTGAGCACTCGAACCACTTATGTAAAACTTCTCCTAATGTGGCATTTGATATTTTGAAATGACTAAACTATTCTCAAATTCCTCTAACATTTCATTTCATCTTTTCTTAGCGATGTATAACATATATATCTTTAGCTTGGATTGAATATGACTTTGAGGTTCCTTAGTGCTTGATTTTGTCCTCATGGTGTTGGTTTTTCTTGATACATTAGTCACTTTGTGCTTGATTCTTGGTACTTACAGTGCTCATAGCACTTTATAGGTGCTTGGCCTGATGTCCCTAGCTTACTGGTATTCGAATTAATTTTTAGATGCTTTTCTTTCATCTCTAGCTCCATGGCTAACATCCCTAGAGATCAACTCACTTATTAGGTTCTAGACTTTTATCTCTAGCTCCTTGGCTCATGTCTTTGGAACTCAACGCACTTTTGATGCTCAACTTTTATCTCATACTTCTTGGTACTCGACTTTGTTCTTTAGCATTTGGATTTTATCTCAATGTTATACCTACATTGCACTTGCCTTCTATCTTGATAAAGTTTTCTATGTATAAATTAGAGCTTATTTGGTCCTATGTAGCCCAGCTTGGTGCTTGCATCTATGTAGTCCATCTTGATGTTATACTTAATTCATGTATTCTTTATTCTTTACATGGAAATTTAATATATCTTCTTTGTTGTGTCTTGGTGTAGGTTTAAGGGACTTCAAGAATTCCTTCCATAATTATTCTTCCTCTAATTTGCATAGGCTTCAATCTACGATGTCCAGCTTAAACTTAAACAAACTTTGAAATACCTTCAATATTTTGATGTCCCTTTGTAATGGATGCAATGTATAACACCTAAAGGACTTCTTATTCTTACTTGTTACCTCTAATTTTATTTATGTGAAGTCTCTAAATGTGTTGTCTTATCTTTTCAATCTACGACCTTTAACTTGGTCAAATTTATCCTCAAAACTTGATGTCCTGCATAGTTATTCTTCCTCTTCAAAATAGCACACTTTCCTTGTATAAAGAGTATATTTTAATTTCTTCTCCTCTTGCTTTCTATCTTGTAGAAAATAAACTATATTTATGGTCTCTTTTCTTCCTAAGGACCAATATCTTCTTCTGATGGACCTCTTTCCACAGGTCTCATTCATTATCTATATTCAATGAGACCTCTTTCAATGGGTCTCCTATCTCTTCTTCAATGGGCTTATCATTGAATGGAAATGATTGTCCCAAATCCATATTAAGTAATCTTGTTGGAGCTATTCTATTAGGTCTCCTTAATATTTTTATTCTAATGACTCTTGATTATGAACCTATTTCTCTAAAGGATCTTAAATATTTGGTTCTTTGAACTCTATCTCTTAATATTGGTCTCTTCTCTTGGATCAAATTTTCAAGGTCTATAGGACTTGAATCACTAAACTTTTATCAAGGTCTTTTCCTTAAGACCTGAATTCTCTATATCAATCTCAAGGTTTGTCTTCAAGACTTGGATCAATTTTATAGACTATCTTCTTGAATAGTTTTTTAGAATAGGTAAACTCAATCTATCTTATCAAGATCAATATATTAATGACCTAAAACTTTTATCAAGGTCTATATTTGAGACCTAAAACTTTTATCAAGGTCTATCTTTGAGACCTAAAACTTTACTTGACTACAACTCAAATCAATCCCTACTTGAGGAATTCCTTCAAACTTCTAGCACATGAAGGTAAAAGTATTCTCTATCTGTTGTAGGAAGCTTCTTAACTTCTAAAGATCAATTTTCACTATAGTACTATCTTAGATAGCTTTCTATAACATTACTTAAGAATACAATATTTGAGTTAGGATGGAAATCTCATGAATGACCAACTTTATTTGTAGTTGGTTTTTCTTAAAATATTCAATCTACAAAAAAAATCAATAAAAAATATACTCTTTCCTTGAGAGAAATATCAATATCAAGGGATTCTTGTCCCTTCAATATTTTTTATCAATGTCAGGGTTATCTATTCCCTAAATAATCAACTATCTTCAAGTTGATTTCCTAGTCTTCATTGGTTGTATTTCAACCTAGCAAATAGACTCCTTAATCTTCATTGGTTATTCTTCAACCTAGTGGAAAGACTCTAGCTAAGTCCTAGTCTTCACAGGTTATTCTTCAACCTTGTGGAAAGACCCTAGCTTATTTGATTTATACAACTTAACAAATCCTATGCAAGCAACCTTTATGTAGATCTAATACCACTATTAGATTTTGAATCTTTAATACTTAATGTAAATATTCATAGGAAAATAATCAAACGAATTAATATAATGAAGTTGCAATATAATAAATCAAATAACAACTCATAAACAATAATACTCACAAAATAATAATATAAACATGCTCAAAATATTGCACATAAAAAATACTAAAAATTCTATTGAATAAAGGTCTATTAATGCAAGCATAAATATTTGAATGTTCAATTGATATTACAATGCTTTATCATAAATATATAATTGTATGTGACTCTTATGTTCTGCACTCTTGACCTTCAGTCTTCTTAACAACTCTTCACTTTCCTATTCTATGGACACATGTGCACACTTACATATTAGACACTTGCGCACATTTACATACTTTACACTTGCACATATATTTACATGATACTTGTGTATTTCTTGCACATTATTACATTTAATAAAATATTAACTCACTCATTAATTTCAGATAAAACCCTAATCTAGTATTTACAATGATGTACTAAGGTGGTACATTATCATGTACCAAATAGTGTAATATTCTCTAACAAATAGAGTAAGCATTATAATGTTTTTATTAACCCTCAATGTACCTATCTAATTTATATTTTTATGTTATTCAATTGTGCAAATAATATGGTACAGGCATACTTCATAAACAAGGAAAGTTGAAAAATGATCGTTAAAAATAATAGAATTTTTTCAAATCTAATCTTGTCATAAAATAAATTAATTCTAATTGTGCAAATAAGAAAAAATATTGAAAGTATTAAAAATATAGGGTTTTCAATGGGTGTAGCGAGTATGGAATATCATTAATCCAAAAGTCCTATATTTATGGTACAATAAGAAAAGCTCTTAGGACTTGTGGTATCCAAATGTTGTCTTGCAATAGATCTTGATATCATCAAATCACTTCAATAATTACCTTTCCCTACACCAATTAATAAGATTAGATCATTCCTTGGCCAAATCTATTTCATGGTCAAATTCATTTCAAATATGTTCTTTGTGATAAAAAAAATATGTCATAATTTTGATGTAGAGTTGTCCTAGTTAAAATAAGCATGACTTTAATATATTTAGGGTTTAGACTTTGTTAGGTTTATTCTTTCTCTCTCCCTCTTATGTTTCTTCTTGTATTCCTTCTCAAATTCATCTTACTTCTTCTATTGCATCCATCTCACCCCTAATAAGCATATCTTTAGCATCATTAGCATGTTGACCTACTCTAATTTAAGGTCATCCCACACACCATCATTGACCTATGATGTTTTATCATAGTTTACCCCACCATATTCTACTCTAGTTGCATCTATCACTCAAATTCCATCTTCTCTCTATTTTTACATTATATCACCTTATGTATTTATAACCCCACCTATTTCATTATCCATTATATCGTAGTTTGCATTGTAATATATACCACCATGATAAAATTATTTTCACTATTGTTTATAGTTTAAAAATCCTTACAAGTATCACTACACCATCTTCCCTGGCATGAATAGTGATGACCAAGGAAATATACACTACTCCTAAGAAATAATAAACCATGGAGGTTAGCCAGATATTCCCTTGAAATATAATTTAAATCATTAAGAAGAAATCCATAAATAAGATAACGTATATTATGCATTATATAGGAAAATAAACTAAGCAAGATATTACTAGTATAAGTGCCTTACCTTTCATAACACTTATAATTCTACAATCCCAACTATCAAAAGAGAGGATACAATTCTTGATTACCTAAGCACTTTTAGTTGTTTCAAGTAGGTTTGAAACTACTTTAATTGACTATACTACTAGGATATCCATCATAGTTTTCTCAAAGGTTGATCCCTTCTAGATGATGTATCTAGTAAAATAACTACAAAAATTCATGTTCATCGGATGTGTACAAGCAATTGGTAAAACAAAAACAATACAAGTAGGCCCATAACAATGCAAAAGTATTAAAATAATAAGTAGAAGGTAGGAAAAGAGATGTAATACAATTTTATCAAGAGCGAGAGTCCTTAAAAAGGAAAATAATTATTCAATGCTATAAGCAACAAATAATGATGAAATAGAGAAGCAATTATTAAAACTAAAATTATAATTATCACATTAAAAGGACTAATTGAAGTAACAGTTCAATAAGGGGAAGTAAGCCTTGTAGCTTCAATTAGACCAATTGAAAGTGATAGTGAAAAATATGGATGAGGAGATTTCTAAGCTAAAGAGGATAAATGAAGGATGGAGAAGAAGATACAAAATATAAAAATTAAAACCTTGATAGTTGAGTAGATTAAGTCCCTATGGGACCAAATACATGCCAAGATCATACACACTAAAGTATATTTTACATACCTTGATGAATGCAAAGCCTACTTAATTAAACATCAATAGTAATTGAATGGGTAGAAAATGAGTTGTAGTGGAGTAAGGTATACCAAAGTGCTCCTATGGTTGTATAAAATATCTAATAATTAATTAAAGTAGATAAATATGTAAGACAAGAAAAAAATAACTATGCAACTAAAGAATATACCTAACAAACAAAGTAGACTCAAAGGATACAGTAATATATATGACATTCTAAAATATGTCTATTGAAAATGTGAGGAAGGATGTACAAAAATTTATGATTACAAGATTGCAAAAAATATTCTCCAACTAAGGATAGCTCCTCATGCTAGAGGCGGTTACAATAGATAGTATCATGCTTGATATTTTAGAAGAGATCACTGAATTGGAGATCCTATTGGATAAGTTTAAAAACATAGTGGATCAAGGGAAGACCTCCAAAAATATTAATTTGAGAAGTTAGAGTTAGATGGTAAGATGTTGGACACCCTAGATATTGATAATTGCAATGCTTAAATGTTAATCAATGATCAAATGTATGTTTAAATACAAATTACATTGCTAAATATAGAGAAACCATACTAACCAAGTGATTTCCATAGTTGATAAAAATATCAACCAACTAATAGTTCTCACATGGTTCCTACATGGGTTATTCATACCACTCAACTACATTTAATCATATGTAATAAATTTTAATATTTCCTCCCTTATTACATCATTATCCAAATATTGATAGGGAACATGGATAGGGATACTAACAATAACCATATGATGAACTAGGACACACTCAATAGTTCATCAAGTACACTTAGAGTACAAATAGGGACACACTCAACTATTCACAAGCAATAGTGGTAATGACCTCAATATGCTTCTTTAGTAGAAAGAGTCTCACACATGACTATGAATAAGGACACAATAAACTATTCATAACAAGAATAGTGTAAATGGCCTCACTATGCTCCTTAAGTGGAAAGAGTATAATTGAATACTTAACCATAGATAAGAACAAACTCATGTGTTCACGCAACACAACTAGATAGGGACATATGCATTATCCAAACATAAAATTTGTAAACAATGACACATACTATTGTTTGTAATAGTTGTGACTAGGGACACACAACCAATCACAAACAAGTAGTCAAATTCAGCCTTACTAGTTTACATAATCTTGTGAATAAGGACAAACTCAACCATTCACCTTAAGTGTGGTATGGGATTCATCTATTCCATCGAACAATTATGATTGGCAATACAACGACCAATTATAGATAAGTGTTCCATGGACATCAACTCATCCATTCAATCAATAGGTTAATTTGATTGTCCTTACTATTGTTGCTAACTCAACTTTATCGATTTTTGATTGCTTGGTGCTAACTCAAAACCTTAGGCACATTAAATATTGAGAAAAAATAATTTTCCTCTTTTCCTCAATGTGAAATCCTCTTACACAATATTTAAGAGTGTTGAGTAACATCAATCATGCATTCCAAGTACAATATTTGGTAATATCTAACATCTCTACTTATGAAATAATCCATATCTTGTTCTATTGGGTCAGGCTTAAACTTGGGCTCAAGATCCAAATAACCTAGGGTTCCTTGAATAACCATAGTGATATGTGTATGGTCCATCAACATGAGACAAGGGACTCCAAAGTCTACAAATTTTGGGATATAGTTATGGTTATGTTGAAAAATATGTTTATCCAAAGGTCTATGAATTTTTAAGCAAGATCAAATTCAAATTTTATCAAGTGATATATGTACAATTGTTAAATAATATTACTATGTGATTTGGTGAAATACCATGATAATACAGGTAATGTTATAATATAGATAGACGAAATGGTTTTAATCTTGTGTAAACAATTTTTAAAATATAATAATTTTAAATGATGGATGACATGAATTTTAAAAAGAAATTAAGTCCAAATTTTATAAGTAATATATGTGTAATTGTCAAATAATACTAAAATATTATGGTAACATAACTATAAGGCATTGTTTCATCTTCTATAATTAATTTAAAAAAATCAATAAAAAATATAGTAAAATTGATTAACCTATTTAAAGGTTATCTAAATTCAAAATTTTAAATTATAAGAATTTTTTTGAAAAGGAGAGGAACAAAGAAAGAAAATTATCATTTAACTTATTAGTAAAAGATCAATGTTATTAAAGAACAGTATCCTTGTGAGTGTGGTCTACCGGCAAGGACACCACTTGGGCTCAAGATCCAAATAACCTAGGGTTCCTTGAGCAACCATAGTAATATGTGTTTGGTCCATGAACACAAAACAAGAGACTCCAAAGTCTATAATTTTTAATGTATAGCCATTTTTATGCTGAAAAAGATGTTTATCCAATAACCCGTGATCTTTTAAGAAAAAGATCAACTTTAAATTTTATCAAGTGATATATGCACAATTATTAAATATTATTAATTTGGTTTGGTGAAATACCATGATAATACATGTAATGTTATAATATAGATAGCATGGTTTTCCTCTTGTGTAAACAATTTTTAAAATATAATAATTTTAAATGATGGATGACATGAATTTTAAAAAGAAATTAAGTCCAAATTTTATAAGTAATATATGTGTAATTGTCAAATAATACTAAAATATTATGGTAACATAACTATAAGGCATTGTTTCATCTTCTATAATTAATTTAAAAAAATCAATAAAAAATATAGTAAAATTGATTAACCTATTTAAAGGTTATCTAAATTCAAAATTTTAAATTATAAGAATTTGTTTGAAAAGGAGAGGAACAAAGAAAGAAAATTATCATTTAACTTATTAGTAAAAGATCAACGTTATTAAAGAACAGTATCCTTGTGAGTGTGGTCTACCGGCAAGGACACCACTTGGGCTCAAGATCCAAATAACCTAGGGTTCCTTGAGCAACCATAGTAATATGTGTTTGGTCCATGAACACAAAACAAGAGACTCCAAAGTCTATAATTTTTAATGTATAGCCATTTTTATGCTGAAAAAGATGTTTATCCAATAACCCATGATCTTTTAAGAAAAAGATCAACTTTAAATTTTATCAAGTGATATATGCACAATTATTAAATATTATTAATTTGGTTTGGTGAAATACCATGATAATACATGTAATTTTATAATATAGATAGCATGGTTTTCCTCTTGTGTAAACAATTTTTAAAATATAATAATTTTAAATGATGGATGACATGAATTTTAAAAAGAAATTAAGTCCAAATTTTATAAGTAATATATGTGTAATTGTCAAATAATACTAAAATATTATGGTAACATAACTATAAGGCATTGTTTCATCTTCTATAATTAATTTAAAAAAATCAATAAAAAATATAGTAAAATTGATTAACGTATTTAAAGGTTATCTAAATTCAAAATTTTAAATTATAAGAATTTGTTTGAAAATGAGAGGAACAAAGAAAGAAAATTATCATTTAACTTATTAGTAAAAGATCAACAAAATTATCATTTAACTTATTAGTAAAAGATCAACGTTATTAAAGAACATTATCCTTGTGAGTGTGGTCTATCGGCAAGGACACCACTTGCATTATCGATGATGTGACCCAGGTTCAATCCCCATGGTGGATGTGTATAAGAAGTATTACCCAAAAATGATTGAAATTAAATTTTAAGAATAACAACAACAACTCTTTCTAAAGTTCTTAATTGCCCTTATCTACACTATTTTAAATACTTTTGTACCAAAATAACCTATAATTTATTAAATAAATATATTAAAGATGGAATCTTTTTCATGTTTATATATATATTTTTAAATTAATATATGTAAAAGATATCTTGCAATATTAAAGATGGAATCTCTTTCATGTTTTTATATATATATTTTTAAATTAATATATGCAAAAGATATCTTGCAACATACAATTCTTATCAAAATATTACTGAGAAAAACTTTAATTTTTTTTTTAGAAAACATCTTTTTTTGATATATATATATATATATTTTGAGTAATACTTCTTATAAACATCTACCATGAAAATTGAACCCGAGTGTTGATACCTCTTACTTTTAAATGTTTAAAACTTTAATAATTACTTTAAAACCACTTTTTAATAATTTAATATTCTAATTATAATTTATTAATTTATAGTAATATTTTTAATTTAAAAAATAAACATTGCAGGACATCCAAAACCCACATCGAACCCTTTTAAGAGGATAAATACCCATAGCAAAACAACCTATAATTTATTAAATAAATATATTAAATATGGAATCTATTATATATATAAATTAATATATGTAAAAGATATCTTGCAACGTATAATTCTTATCAAAATATTACTAAAAAAATAAAAATAAAATTTTTTTTTTAAATATTTTTTGATACTTTTATTTTTAAATGTTTAAAAATTTAATAATTACTTTAAAAACCACTTTTTAATAATTTAATATTCTAGATTCAAGGTGTAGACCAATTGGTTCATCCAAACCCCATAAGGGGTGGAGGTCCAAGGTTCAAATCTCGGGCCTAGCCGGACTGAATGCTCTTCCCTTTCTTGGTGCATTCAGCGATGTAAAAGGTTTAAAATGATTGTGGCATGGTGGTTATAGGGGCGGCGCGAAGATTCTATGTAGCGGCTTCTAGGGCGGACAACGCAGAATACTGTGACGGCCATAAAAATCTGGACAGCCTACCGGACACCATGTAAATTCAAAAAAAAAAAAAATTAATATTCTAATTATAATTTATTATTTTATAATTATGTTTTTAATTTAAAAAATAAACATTGAACTCACACAATGAGGACACCCAAAGCCCAAGGCCACATCGAACCCTTTTAAGAAGATAAATACCCATAGCAAGTGCTTGAACATAAAAGAGATTTGGGAGGGTCCTGTTACACTCTAGTACATATCATGTGAGTATGTGGGGTTGTATTAAACCCGAAGATGGCATTGAAAATCTTGCATGTCATATGGTTGTCCCATCCGGAGTTAATGTAGAATATAGTTTTATATTTTAATACGTTGAATATATTAATATTCATCCGCTTTTTCTTATGGTCAAGGCGTTGATTTTTGTGCCTTCAGAAAAAGTGGACGGTACAAGCACTCGGTGGAAATGATATTATATTTTAATTGAAATGCATGCACCATTTTCTAGGTTTGTTTGTCCAAGTTGAATATGGCAACCATATGGGGTCCTTGGGAATTTTAAACATCTCAATTGTTATTGTTTAGGGTATTTTTGACATATAGATTTAGTGTATGAAAATAATATTTTATTACAATTATAAAAGTTTGGATTATTAATGTAATGATTTTATTATTATTATTTTTGAATGTAGTAAAAAAAATTGTTTGGTTTTTACATCATCAAAATTATTAGGGAGTCGTTTAGTCTAGTTCTCAGCATTATTAACTGGATTTTGGGTACCCCATGTTGGTAGGGTAGAGATTCTAACGAGGGACCTCCTTTGGAGGATTACTCTACCCTCTTCAACTCACCTACAACACGTGGATAATGATTTTATTATTATTATTTTAATGTTTAGTTAAAATATTTATAAAGATTAGTTGGATTTTTATTCAATCTTTTTATATTTTACATTTTATTGAACCAAAATTAATTGTTTTTAATGTATTAAAAAATTATATTTAAAAAATAATAATTTTTAATAATTAATTTAAGGAGATCATGTGATCCAATATTTACAATTAATTTAGCTTTATTTATATATATATATATATATATATATATATATATATATATATATATAAAATAAACTTCAAGTACATTTATGATAAATTGGATACATCAAACTATGCATTGTTATTTTATAAATGTAGATTTAAGAGGTTTCTTGGATCCTTGGCAAAACATGAAAGAATATAATCTCTTTAAGTAGTTGGTAGGTTCCCTCTTGTTCTTAATAAGTTGTACTTTAGTTATATCTCAAACATATATAATTATATTCAATAACAAGTAAGGATGGAACGATTGTGGATGCAAAGTTGGTGTTGCTTGGTGTCAATCTTTGATATTTATGTAAATTGTAAAAAGGAAATTAAGTCCAAATTTTACATGTGTAATTGTCAAATAATACTATTACTATTACTTATATTGTTGAAATATTACGGTGAAATATTACGGTAACATAACTATACCATAATATGGGTGGCATTGTTTCATCTTCACTAATTAATTTAATAAAAAACAATATAAAAAATATAATAAGATTGATTAACGTGTATAAGCATTATTTAAATTCAAATTTTTAAATTATAAGAATTTATTTAAAAATAAGAGAAAAAAAAAAAATTATCATTAAAAAATAAACAACATTCTTAAAAAAAAATATGAAATTAAATTTCCAAGATAAGAACAATTCTTTGTAATGTTCTTAATTGCCCTCAACCTCATCCATGTTAAAACCCATCTACACTATTTTCAATACTTTTGTACCAAAATAACTTAAAATTTATTCAAATAAATATATTAAAAATGAAATATCTTTCATGTTTTTATAATTTTCTTAAAATTAATAATTTTTTTTTTTTGAATTTACATGGTGAAATCGATAGCCGTCACTAATCCGAGCAGGTTGTTCGTCACGAATCCGAGCAGGTTGTTCAGCTTTTTATGGCCACCACAGTATTCTGCGTGTTCGCGTAGTCGCCCCTATAACCACCATGCCACAATCATTTTAAATCTTTTACGTCGCTGAAAGCACCAAAAAAGGGACAAGCGTTCAGTCCGACGAGACCCGAGATTTGAACCTTGGACCTCCGCCCCCTTATGGGGTTTGGATGAACCAATTGGTCTACACCTCGGACCTTAAAATTAATATATTTAAAAGATATTTTTATAATATATAATTTTTATCAAAATATTACTAAGAATTTAAAAATATATATTTTTAAATTTTTTTTTTTTTAATATCTCTTATTTTTAAATATTTAAAACTTAAATAATACTTTAAAAACTACATTTAATAATTTATTATTTTATAATTATATTTTAATTTAAAAAATAAAAATTAAAGTAGAATAAAGACATCCAAAGCCCAAATCCTCTTTTAAGAGGATAAATACACATAGCAAGTGCTTGAGCATTTGGGAAGGTCACTGCAGTACATATCACGTGGGTTTGTATTAAACCCAAGGAGTTTTTTCATGGCACTGAAAACCTTTCATGCCATATAGTTGTCCCATCGAGAGTTAATGCGGAATATAGTTTTATATATTAATATGTTGAATATATTCACTTTTTTCTTATGGTCAGAACGTTGATTTTTGTGCCTCGAGAAAAAGTAGACAGTACAAGGATTCGGTGGAAATATTATTATATTTTAATTGAAATGCATGCAACATTTTCTATTTGTCCAAGTAGAATATGGCAACCATATGAGGTCTATGGCTTGGGAATTTAAACATCTCAATTGTTATCTTTTTACGTTATTTTTAACATATGGAAAATATTATATTAAAAGTATAAAAGTTTGTACTATTAATGTAAAGATTTTATTATTATTATTTTAGTGTTTAATTAAAATATTTATAAAGACTAGTTGGGTTTTTATTTTTTATTTTTTATTTTGCATTTAATTGAACAAAAAATAATTATTTTTAATGTATTAAAACAATTATATTTTAAAAATTTAATTTTTAATAATTATTTAAGGAGAGGTGAGGTGTAGATCAATTGGTTCGAGGGGGCAGAAGTCCAAGGTTCAAACCTCTCCAGAAAGTCCAAGGTTCAAACCTCGCCAGACTTGTCCTTGTCTTTTTACTGGTGCTTTTAGTGGCTCAAAAGGTTTAAAATGATTATGACATGTTGGTTATAAAGGCAAAACTTTTTACTGGTGCTTTTAGTGGTTTAAAAGGTTTAAAATGATTATGACATGTTGGTTATAAGGGCAAAACTGTGTGGAGGCTTCCAAACATAGGAGAATACTTTGGTGGCCATATTATTATTATTATTTAAGGAGATCATGTGATACAATCAATTTCAAGTACATTTATTACGCCAGTAGGCATCCTACAATGGCAGCCAGGAAGGTCAGTCATGCCGTAAACAATATTAATATTTTTTTTAAAAACCCGACATTAAGAAAATTATCCGTCGACATTAAGGGTTACGGTGGATTTAAAATATTTAAAAAATATTTAAACTAAAATAGAAGATAGACGCCTCGAGATTGATAACTCTCGTAGTTTATAGATATATATATTTTATATATCTAAGCTAGTGATAAATAAGATATTTACAATTAGCTTCAAGTATACTTACGACAAATTGGATACATCAAACTATGCATTGTCATTTTATAAATGTAGATTTCATTTAGGAGGCTTTTTGGATTCTTATCAAGATAGGAAAAAAAATAATCTTTCTAAGTACGTGGGGTAAGTTCTTTCTTGTTCACAATAAGTTCCACTTTCTATTTATATATCAAACATATATAATTATATTCAACAACAAATATCGATGGGACAATTATGAATGAAAGGTTGGTGTTGCTTGGTGTCAATCTTTGATTTTACAAAATTGTAAAAAGAAAATTAAGCCCAATTTTTATAAGTAATATATGTATAATTATTATAATACTATTACACATATTGTTGAAATATTATGGTAATATAACTATAGCATAATATGGGTGGCATTGCTTCATCTTTTGTATTTAATTTTTAAAAAAATATTATAAAAAACATAATAAGATTGATTAAGTGTATTATCTAAATTATTTTTAAATTTTAAGAATTTTATTGAAAAGGAGAGGAACAAAGAAAAAAAATTATCATTTAAATTATTAGTAAAAGATCATCATTCTTAAAAAAAACTGATCAAATTAAGTTTTAAGGATGAGAACAACAATTCTTTATGAAGTTCTTAACTCCCTTAACCTCATTCATGTTAAAACTCATCTATCCTATTTTGAATACTTTTGTACTAGAATAACTTATAATTTATTTAAATAAATATATTAAAAATAGAATCACTTTCGTGTTTTTATAAAAAAAAAAAAAAAAATTAATATATATATATATATATATATATATATTATCAAAATATTGTTAAAAAAATAAAATAACGATCGGAAGGCGCTCTGCTAGGGTTTGCTTGCGAGAAAACCTAGTTTCGTCATGTTGCAGGGGGGGCCGGGTTAGGGCGAGGCGGCGCTTGGGCGGGTTGGCTGCTATGGTGGACGTCTGCTGCACCGACGGGCTTCGATGCGGGGTGGATGCTAGGCGGGGTGGTTCCTGTTCTGGCTGGCGGCTGTGCGGTTGGGGGTGCTGTGCTGGCTATCTTCTTTGGCCGCTGCGCGGAGTGCTTCTGCGGATGCTGGTAGCTGTTCATCATTGGTCCCCGTTTAGGCTGGACCCCGGGCGGGTTGCTGGCATGCGGGATGGCCCCTGGACGGGGTGGTTCCCGTGCGGGCTGGCTCCTGGGTGGGCTAGTCCCCGGGTCGGGTGGATCCGTGCGTTTGGGCCCCGTTGCGGGGTGGTTCTTGTCCCTCTTCCCCTTCCCCTGCCCCCCTCCTCGGGCACTCTCTTGCCCTGCTTTTCCAGATCCCGTGTTTGCTCAGGGTTCCCGTTGCTTGGTTTGCTTTTGCTTGGCAGGGTCCGCGGTTTCTGGGCCCGAGTTCCTTGGTTTGGCGGGTTTTCAGCTTGCCCAGGGGCGGCTGCTGAAAGAGGGTTGGTTCTGGTTTCCTGGTTGCCGCTTGGGGATCTTCATGTGCTCTTTCTTGGCCTCGGGGGGGCCTATTCCCGCATATGAGGCCCTTCCTCAGTTGCTCCAGGTTGCCTTTGCCTTCGGGATCTCCGTGTAGATCTGGGGTTTGTCTGGTCTTGAGGTGGACCCTCGGTTTCTGTAGTCTGCCCTTTGGGCCCTGGGGGGGGCCAAACCTGTAGCTATGTCTCCTAGGCTTCTGTCTCCTCCAGGCATGGTTGGGGCTAGTTGTTCTCTTGCTGGTCGTTTCAGTGGTCTTCCGCTGCTCTCGTCTTGGCCAAGGTTCCCTTTCCAGCCCCGGGCGCTCGTGGGACAGCTTCCCTGTCCCTCCCTTGTTTTTTGCTTCCCAGCTCCGGGCCTCCTGTTGGGCAGGGGTTTGTTCCTTTGGCAGATTTCTCGCTGAGCAGGATCCTTCTCTTCCAGCTACTGCTGGTTTCCTTGCTGAGCGGGTTGTTCTGCTCCTACTGTTTTTTCCCGCGGGGCGGGTTTTCCAATCCTGCTGGTTTTCCCGTCGGGCGGGATTTTTCAATTATGCCGGTTTAGGGTTTGCTCCTTTTCCTACTAGTTGGGATTTTTCAAATAATTTTGTTTTTTCCCTGAGACGGGATTTTAGGGTTTACTGTTTTTTCCCGCTAAGATGGGATTTGTCAACTTCATCCCTTTTTCGGATTTTCTCACTTGGTGGGATCTGTCCTAGGGTTTGTTTTTGAACCTAGGTTTGATCTTTTGACCTGTTGTAAAAAGGTTTTGGGATCCTTTCAAAACCTGCTAAAAAAAGGAAAAAAAAAAATGGCCTCGGACTCCTGCCCTGGGATTAGATTCAGGCGGTGGTACTTCCTTTAGCTTCGACTTTTTCTGTAAATAAGGTTTTGGGTCCCTTCTCAAAAAACCCGCTGTAAATATAATGCTACTTATAAAAAAAAAATAAAAAAAAAATATCTTTTTGATATCTCACGCCGGGTTACGGGTTACCATGTACCGAGACGATGGAAGTCCTGGGAGCCTTCATAGATAGTTTGAACCCTACCAGCTATGCTGGTAGTTACTAAAAATCGTGATTGTAACCATTACTTCTATATACCTTAAAAAAAAAATTAAAAATTATTATCAAAATATTATTAAAAAAATAAAATAACATCTTTTTGATATCTCTTTCTTTAAGACTTTAACGATAAAAACAAAAAAAAAAAAAAAATTATTATCAAAATATTATTAAAAAAATAAAATAACATCTTTTTGATATCTCTTTCTTTAAGACTTTAATGATAAAACCCAAAAAAAAATAAAAAAAATAAAAAAATAAAATAACATCTTTTTGATATCTCTTTCTTTAAGACTTTAATGATAAAAACCATTTTTTAATATTTTAATTATAATTTATTATATATTAGACCACACGATAAGGACATGCAAAGCCCAAATCCAACCCTTTTAAGATGATAAATACCCATAGGAAGTGCTTAACATAAATATAAGCTCCTTTTACACTCCAGTAAATATCATGGGAGTATGTGGGGTTGTATTAAACCCGAGGAGATTACATGGCACTGAAAACCTTGCATGACATATAGTTGTCCCATCCAGAGTTAATGTGGAATATAGTTTTATATATTAATATGCTCAATATATTAATATTCATCCACTTTTTCTTATGCTCAAAACGTTGATTTTTGTGCCTTTAGAAATTGTAGACGGTACAATCACTCAGTGGAAATGATATTATATTTTAATTGAAATACGTAATATTTTTTTTTTATGAATACATTTACCTCCTCACAGGCTACAAAGACATGAAACATTTTTTACTTTCGTTTGTCCAGGTTGAATATGGCAACCTTATGAGGTCTATGACTTGGAATTTTAAACATTTCAATTGTTATTTTTTACATTATTTTGAAGGTATGAAAGAATATTTTATTAAAAGTATAAAAGTTTGGATTATTAATGTAATGATCTTATTATTATTATTTTACTTTTTAATTAAAATACTTATAAAGATTAGTTGGATTTTTATTAATTTTTTTAATTTTATTAAATTAATTGTTTGTTTGATGTGTTAAAAAATTATATATTTTAATTTTAAATTTTAATAATTATTTAAAAAGATCATGTGATCGTATATTTATAATCAATTTCAAGTATATTTACGATAAATTGGATATTTACAATTAATTTCAAATACATTTATGATAAATTGCATGCATTAAACTATCCATTGTTATTTTATAAATGTAGATTTCAGTTAAGAAGTTTTTTTTGGAATCTGAGCAAGGTAGGAAAGAAAATAATTTTTTTAAGTACCTGGAGTAATTATAGGTTATCTCTTATTCATAATAGGTTTCACTTTCTAGTTATATATCAACCTTATATAATTATATTCAACATCAAGTATGGATGGGATTGTGGATGAAAGATTGGTGTTGCTTGGTGTGAATCTTTAATACTTACAAGACTTGTTTTTACATTGGTATGAATTTAGGAGTGTTATCAACAATTATGAGATTCAAATCACCTTTACTCTATTTGGATTATCCATCAATGTTTGAGGAATGATATTTCCTATTTTTTGGATGAAAAAGCCATTATATTAATAAAATAATGTTTAATCATACAAAAAAGGGTGGGTGGGATTAGCACACCCCGTAAACCAATACATTAACCATTGTGGTTAAGAGTATACAAGAGTGTCAGAAACAACCCACAAGCTGCCAATAACAACTGCCAAAACAGTATTAAATATGCATTCGAAAAGAAAGAAGCGAGAAATTACTGCCACCTGGAAGGGGAAGGAAGATGCACATGACTCATAATGCAGGGTGCATTCCCCCAATGATCCATGAGGGTACGCAAGTACTGCAGCTCCACTGTACTTTTTTAACTTGTACTTGAATCTGTAACCAACAATCAAAGAATATATCATATTTATCAGCAACAGAGAAGACATGTCCGACATCTTGTTGAGAAAAAATAGCTCTATTTCGGGACTTCCATAGATAAAACAAGGTACCAATTCTAAAAATATTCCAAACAACATCCAAGTTGAAGGAAAAAGCAATAGGGTCACCCAAAATAGCATGCACCCAAGTAAAATCCTCCTGCATAAAAGGTCTGAAAAATTCAAGAAGCCACTCCCAAGCTGACTGAGCCCGATCACAAGACCAAAAAACATGCAGTAAATCTTCCGCTTGTCCACAAACCGGGCAAATGAGATTATGAACACCCAGATGCTTGAGCCTACTGCCAACAGGTAACCCTTGATGTAAGAGACTCCAAGCAAAAAAACTTTGTTTAGGTTCAATATAAGTAGCCCAAGCAATCCGAAACCTCTTATTCCATTGGGAGGGAAGAGAGACTAAATTCCATCTCAGAGTGAGCTTATCAACCATTGGAACTTGTGGGGTGAGCCATTTGTAACCAAGATGAGCTTTATATTGCAAAACAGGAAGCTCCCCAGGCCAACACCAATCTGACCACCAGGGTTTTTGAAAATGCTTATGTAGTTTGCTCCAAATAGAAAATGGAATACTATCAATAACCACCTCATAAGTGTCTCTATCACCAGGATTTAAATTGTGAATTTGACGAAAACTTTCCCAGGGTATCCAACACCTGGCATGTCGGGAGAAGAAATAAAAAATGGAAGCAATACCACGCTTATAGAACCTCTGCGCTCTGACCCACTGCACCAGAGCTAAGGGAGAACCTTGCCAAGTGATAAGAGGAGACCACCAAATATTCATGGAAGACAAAGAGGCACACTGCTTTGCGAAAACTCCCTTTCCAACTAAGCCAGGGTTTGAAGGCCTCCCAGGCTTTCCAAATACTCCGAATGACAAAAGAACCTTTAACTTTAATAGGGGTGGGGGCGGTAAGAATGGATTGCAATCCCACCCCTTTCCAAATTTTCTTCCCCTGAAGCAAACTAGAAGAAATGCAATGCCCGACCAACACTTTCCAAGATTCATCCCCAATTAAAGATCGGGTGATCCATTTAGCACAAAGGGCAAGACCTTGTCGGTGACAATCAAACAAACCCATGCCTCCACAATCCTTGGGCAAACAACAAATTTCCCAGGCTACCCGATGAAAACCTTGCTTGACAGAGTCTTTGGCCCACAAGAAGTCTCTCAGAAGCTTATCCAGTTTTTTATAACAAGATTTGGATGGAACCCAACAAGATGAATAATAGACATGGGTAGTGGCTAAAACCTTAGAACAAATCTGAAATTTTCCTACCAGAGAAAGTTTCTTACTAGTCCAATAAGAAAGCTTCTTTTCCACTTTATCAATAACATACTGCCACAATTGAGCAGAGGAACCATGAAATGCAAAAGGAATTCCAAGAAATTTAAACACCTCACCTGGATGAATCCAAGTCCATTGGAATTGATGTAACCAGTGTGGCAGTTGAGATTGAGATTGCCGAAAACAGGATGTTTTTTTCCATTGTATAGAAGAACCAGAGGCTAAACAGAACACCTCTAAGCAACTAATAGCCGAGGAAAGGGATTGCTCATCTTCTTGAAGCGTTAAGAAGGAATCATCTGCAAAATGACCATTGACCAACTGACGGTCAGAATTAGGGAGAGCAATACCCTTGATTAATCCTTGATCCATCTTATGGGCCAACAAATAGCCAAAAGCCTCTGTAGCAAGAATGAAAAGAGATGGAGCAAGAGGGCACCCCTGTCTCACAGAGCGACCAAGAGAAATTGACTGAGATTGACTATTATTCAAGGTAAGAACAGCTGAAGCATCTTGAAATAACATAAGAATGGTGCTCACAAATACTTGGCCCAAAACCTAGAGCCTGAAGCATGGCGGTTATGAAGTACCACTCCATCTTATCATAGGCTTTCTCAAAGTCTATCTTAATGAATAAAGCATCTTGTTCAGAATTTCTTGCCCACTCCATACCTTCCCAAACAACAAGAACATTATCAAGAATGTATCTTCCCTTAACAAAGCCAGTTTGTTCAAGTCTGACAATCAAAGGCAGAATAGATTTAAGCTTAAGCGCAAGGGCTTTAGCAATAATCTTGTAGCTCACATTAAGCGGGGGTGATCGGCCTCCAATTGGTGATGAGCTCAGGATCTCCAGACTTAGGAATAAATTTAACATTGCCTTTGTTAATAATGGAACCCAGTGAACCACATTGCAGGGCTTCAAGATAAACTTTGTGGAGATCAGAACCAAGCATATCCCAAAATTCTTTATAGAATTCACATGGGAAGCCATCAAGCCCAGGTGCCTTATCATTGGCCATAAGTGACAAGGCAGTTTTTAGATCTTCGAGAGAAAGAGGAGTGTCACAAAATAACATTTGCTCAGGAGAAAGCTTGTTGGGGACAACAACGGTACAATCAGCAAGAGCTTGCCTTCTAGCATCATCAAGGGGTTGAGAAGCAAAAACACCTTGATAATGTGAAACAAATACTTTGACAATGTCTGAAAGATCTGTAAATCTCTGCCCATCAACTTGAATGGCTTGAAACTGAGAATGTTGAGCAGGAGGTCTGAGGTGCTGAAAAAATTCTTTGGTCACTCTGTCCCCCACTTTGAGCCAATGCATTCGAGCACGTAATTGAGCCCCCTTGGCTTCATACAAATCAACCTTTTTTAGCTCATGCCGAATGGAAGAAACTTGGGATTGAGCAACAGAGTTGAAAGGAGAGGCTTCAAGCCTGAGACAGGCTTTGGATAGCTCACTTTGCAAGGCAGACTTAGCCTGTTTTCGTCGTTTTGCAACTTCAACACCCAGAGTTCGCAACACCTTAGTGGTTCGTTGAATGGCAACATTCCACCATTCAATCCTTCCAGAAATACCATCAGGTCTAGGAATCAAATTCCAAATGCGGCATATATGAGCTTTCATGCTAAAGCTATGCAAAAAAGAAACATTTAGGTAAAACTGTGAAGAATGCACTCTAGGTTGAAAGTTTAACATTGCCATCGAGAATAAAATAGGTGAATGATCGGACAGTGTAGTACCGAGGCAAAGTCAACACATACGGTGAAGAAGGCAAAAGATAGGAGAACTAAAAGTTGTCACACTCAAAAATCATGGCTCTGTCCAATCTTACCAAAACCCTAGAAGAAGCAACCTGAAAATTGGACCAGGTGTACCAAAGAGCCTATGAGAAGTCAGAAGGCGAGAAGCAAGAATTAGGGTCATAAAGGCGAAGCTTGTTTTTCATAAAAAACCAAGCTTCTATTTCACCTAAACACCACCGCATCGGGACATGACTGACCTTATCAGAAGATTTCTCCACCATATTAAAATCTCCACAGAGCACCCAAGTGGCAAATGGTGTTGTAATCACAATGACACTCAATTATCACGATCTGCTATTTTTTTGCGATCTGCTGCTTGTCGGCATTCGACTGCTGCTGTGAAAAATGATTCGCACTTTTTCAACCACTCTATATCTCTCCGCGTTCTCTACTGCAACTTCACAGAAAATATCACTTCTACAACCCGCGCACTGTCATTTCAAACTCGAACCACGACTTCTGCATATCGCGTTCTTTGTTCTCGATCAAACTTCATGCACTCACGCTTCACGCACTCACTATCTATCTCATCACTGCGATCTCTTTTCTTCAACTCCCATGAACTGTCACTCTGCTCACACTCGAGATCGAAACAACTTACCCGCTGCTGCGCACGAACTTCTTTCACTTATATCGCATCACTACCCTCATTTTAAACTCGAAGAACCCTTGCTTTTATAGAAGAAATTTTAGGAACAAACCCTAAAATAATGTCAGTTGAGAAACCCTAGAATTTGTCAGCTGCCAAACCCTAAAATCCGTCGGCTGTAACCCTAAGAATGTCGGCTGCAAAAACCCTAAAATTCGTCGGCCCAGATTTAACTTTGTCGGCCTCAAACTCTTCTTCCACCTTCGTCACTTTCCTGTAGCTTATTGCCATGAAATAGTAACACGTCGACCCTTTAAAATTTAAATTAATATTTTAAAATTAAATTAAAGCTGTTCACTCTGTTGCAAGGTTGCAAAGTGGGCGTGATGCGATATATGCGAATGAAGTTCGTGTGCAGTAGAGTGTAAGTCGGTGATAGTTCTTTGGAGTTAAAGAAGATCGCAGCGATGAGATAGTGAGTGAGTGTGTATCGACTGATCGAGAACAAAGAGAGCGATATGCAGACGGCGTGTTTAAAGTTCGAGGCAAAAATACGCAGATGGTAGAAGTGATATTTCATGGAAGGTGCAGCAGAGTGAGTGGTGCAAAGAGAAGATAAGAACACGGTATGTAGAAGTCGTGTTCCGAGTGTGAAATGACAGTGTGCTGGCTGTAGAAGTAATATTTTTGTGAAGTTGCAGCAGAGAATGCGGAGATATATAGAGGAGTGGTTGAAAAAGTGCGAATCATTTTTCACAGCAGCAGTCGAATGCCGACAAGCAACAGAACGCAAGAAAAATAGCAGATCGTGCAAATTGAGGTGACAGTTTAATTCTGCAATTTTTATTACTATCTCCAAGTTGTAGCTTGGTAAAAGGGGTTGGTGCCTCTTTCCGGTTGGAGCTGGAAAAATTGGAGTTGGTGCTCCATTCTGTTGTATGCAGATAAAATTTAGAGGTTGGTGCCTCTTACCGGTTAGTCTTGGTGAATGATTATGTAAAGTTGTAGCTTTGCATTTGACTGGATTTGGATGGTAGTCCAAGCGAGTCTTTTGAGGAGTAGCCACATCGGTGAACCTCGTTAAAATGTCGTGTTATGTGTGATGCTCTTAGTACTTTTATTATTTTTGTTTTAATCTGCTGCAGTTTATTTAAAAGTCTAAATTGCTTTTAAGTTTTTAAAGAACACACTGATTCACCCCCCCTCTCAGTGTCATTGTGAATATAACAAATGGTAGATTCATGGCAAGCCATCTCCACAACTCGCATTTGTCAGAAGCAACATTTGAGGCATACACATTAACCACCCCAAACGGTTTTCCATAGATCTCGAGTAAAATCCAGACAGCTTGATTGGATGGGTCAACACCCCAAGTCACAACATTCTTTTGTAATCGAGGCCCAAGGATAGTGACGACTCCTCCTTTTCCTGGGGAATGCTTTGTGACAAAAGAGGTACTTCATGGCCACAAAAAATCACATGTACACTGTAGATTGAGATCAAAAATATTAACTTCTTGTAGACATAAAATATCAAGGCTTCCATGCATTCAAGAAACATTTGACATCTCATTTCGGACCAAATATTTTCTAACCGGGTTCGTCAGTCTTTGAACATTCCATGATAAAAAAATCATTGGGATTTGTCAAGATGCATGATCTCCATGACATCCTCTGCATCACCCAAACCTGTAAGTGAGCCAAAATAGTTGGAAGTCACATGGAAAGCATCACTGTTTAGTTGTCGACGTTTATCATTCCGAATAGGGCTACGAGAGCGACGAACCTTCAAGGCCCGACCCTCCTCCATTGAAGAATTATCTGGAGCTGCCACCACTGAGGCCAAAGAAGGGCCCGACCAAAGAAGTTGAGACACTGGTGGAACCGGGGGTTGCATGTCAACAACTTGGAGGGGCCGTATCAACGAGATTCGAACAACTTCGAGTAGAAGCTTGCATGTCTTGAGAAAGAGAAGGGGCGGAGTTGTGTAGCAGAAATCAAAGCTTCTTGTTGCTTAGTACCACGAGATTTCTTACTAGATACAACAGTCCATTCTTCAGTGTTTCCCCGCGAGCCATTAGCAGGAGCCACAGGAGTGGGCGAGGGATTTGCCTTATATTTCCATTCCATCAAAGGGCACTCCCAAATTTTATGAGCTGCAGATTGACACCGATATCTAACCTTGGTTGGGGATATTAATAATTGGTTTTATCAAGTGTATACCATGTTCACCAAGTGGTATGTCGATTAACTTTCATAATTGTAAAAAAGTGTGAGTTATTTAGTGCATGCACCTTGACTAAGGTTCATCAATAGATCAATTATTTTTTAGCTTTACTATTTTAAAACAATGTATAATAGATGTTGTAGGATCATTAGTTCAAGAAAATGTGAAATATAAAGACTTGAGTAGCTTTACAATAATGATTATATGTATTTCTCAATAAGTCAATGAGAACAAAATGTTCACTCCTATTATGTATTAAATATTATATGAATCATAATAAAAAAAAATTATTTTCAAGTATGGTCCTAAAAAAAAAAAAATTAAGAAGGATCTAAATCTAATCTATAAGTTAAAAATAATGAGGATCATAATGTTTAATTATGTCTCTTCTTATACTTTTGCTTTTGAAACTAAAATATCTATTGAACTTCATTATGAACTTATTGGATTTGTTATAAAATATACTCAAATAAATTCATTTCCTTGGCTTAATAAGTCATCTTTATTTTGATAAGAACTTGAAAGCCTATGTTTAAGAGAACATAAGAGAACAGTGTGTTGAAATATGATGGATTATTGGAAAGGACTATAACCTATGAAATTGTGTAAAGATAGATTATATAAATGTTGGACATAAGGAGAATTATCATCTTAAGTGTAAGGGTAATCATAATTATAAATACTAAGCGTACAAGGATTTTATTAATTGATTAGGTCTATTTACTTTTCTTTGAATGAAGAGAAGTTGAGAAATCCAAGGACATGTTAAGTAAAATTCATAGGTGTTTCTCTAATAAATTGGAAAACTAGGAATAATAATCTGATACAATGGATTTCAAGGTACTAAAATAAACCCTTTTAAGTAGAAAAAAATATGTATCTTAACTAACTAAAATTTATGCCTTATTTTGCATGCAACTATAATGACAATCTTTAAACTAAGTATTGAAGTGGAGTAAAATTCCATATAGGAATATGCTACTAGAAATAGCTTGTAGAAAAATAAACTAGTTATAACATGTTAACCACAATAAGTATGCAATGATTCTATTGCTTAATTGAAGGATACCTTATACAAGAGCATGTTGATAGATTTTAAATATCCGTGAGGAACTAACATTGATGAGTAGAAGCCCAAGTTTTTATTTTTGGATTGAAAATATTGTAAGAAAAATATGATTTGATATGGAGCTCTATATCCTAGTGCATGAAAGGATAGTAAATGCAACTTGGTAAATTTATTTAAGTAATATATGACAAGATTACCATATTGAATGAAAGAGATACTAAGTGCATAGTCAAATAATTCAATCTCAATCTCATGGTTAGGCAATGTCTCACATGGCTAGCACTAGCATTGTATAAAGATGCTTCTTGAAGTATTAAGCATGGAAGTGTCATAATGTAAATTATTTTGGAACCAATTATTATTTTAGGTGTGCAAGTACCAATGCTTTCAACTAATTGCAATGACCATTGTGGATATCTTTGAAACTATAGTATGTGTGTATATGTATTCTATGCAAGTGTTGGCCATGGAACAAACTTACAAAAATTGACATATTAAAAAATGATAAAAGTTAACAAACACTTTTCTACCTTGTGCGTATGTGTTAAGAAAGTATAAAAATATATATTAATATAGGAGATTAGAATACAATGGATATTTATAATTATTATTCTTCCATGTGAATGAGATTTAAAAATTCAAACTCTCATAGCTTACACCCTATTCTCCTTACATTTAATTAATGATTGACATATTTATCCCATGTATATAGCCTTACCCCATTTATGTGTAAGCACCTTCCTTAACCATGATTCTTCCCTCTTAATTGTGAGATTAGTATTTATAAACAAAAACATATGAAATAAGGATACCCCTGCCTCCTTGGGTCTTACCCGAAAGTGGCATCCCTTTTGGGATGTTTTCCACAAATAATAAAAAAAAACATATGAAATATATTCTAATATGTTTTCTTAAGGTAATAAGGTAAACTTGAGAGTTATATTTTAAAAATATTATTTGATGGTTGAATCTCTAGGTACTAATTAATTTAGAATATAATTATTACAGTAAATATGTCAAAGGTACTTCAGTGTAAGGAACCTAAGTAAACATGAATTATGGGACTCCACTATAACTAGCATCTAGGTGAGTGTGTTTTACTAAAAATACACATAAATGGAAAATTTTCTCACAACCAAGTTCCACATATTTTTTAAAGCACCCATTCTAAATTCTATGCATAAATAATACAATTTTTTTCCTACCTATCCTATGGTAATAAGCAATTGGGGGCACATTTGATCCACATATGTAATCACATCAATCCTCAAAATGCCATGATATTGTACATGCTCATATTTACAATTCATCATCATGGTGAGCACCTTGTTCTCAATGGCTTCTTCCCTTAATATATATATATATATATTTTTTAAATAAAGGGGTAAAAATTTATTGATAAAAATTCTGGATTATAGAGTACATCTGAGATTCCAACCAGGACTCAAATAAATAGCCAAACATGCTAAAACCACTAGACTAGAATGACACCTGAAAAAGACAACAAGAACAAACCACATTAAGTCTGTACATCCTTGTGGATCAACTCCCACAGGCATTGAGAGTTCCTAGATGAGAGACTCTCCCAATTATGGATACTCTAAGGATCCAGTAGCTTATAAGCCCTTTGGCCAGGTAATCAAGAATCACATTCCATTCCCTTGGAATGTGCACAAAGGATATAAATTTGAACTCTTCACTCATTCTGAGAATCTGAATGGCTACAGAGGCCAACTACCAATTAACTTCCTCCACCCTTTTACTGTTTAAAATATTAACCACAATTTGAGAGTTAGACTCGTAGATAATCCTATTCCAGCCAAGAGAAAACCCCCTCCGCAAGGCCTCAAGAATTGCAAGAGCTTCCATAAAATTTTTGGAGTGAACACCTTTATAAATGGAAAAGAAAAAATGACACCACCAGTAGAATCTCTCCCAACACCGCCAATGCCAGCATGTCCAGGATTACGCATAAATGATCCATCCGTATTAATTTTTAAAACTCTTCTAGGGGGTGGCCTCCACCTACCATCTCTCCTAACCTTCTTACTGAGTTGAGGAACCCTACTAGGGCTAGAAGAGTTCACACCATCCCCAAAGAGACCAAGGGCTTGTTGTACCTTCTTCTCCCTAGAATCCAAAATAGGGTCCACATCACATTTGCTATGGATGGTTTCCTGAACCATATACAAGATCCTTTGCCAGATCTGTTGAACATCAAAATAACTGCCCTAAAATATGCATCGGTTCCATTCGAGCCAAATTTTCCAGATGATGCAAGAAGGACCCAAATTCCAAGCCACCCGAAGGAAGGGGTACTTGGTCGGAGGTCTGCCCAGAATACTCCAAATGTCTCTGGTAAAGGAGCATTGGAAAAATAAATGAGAAGAGTCATCCTCATTCTTACCGCAAAGGAAACAAAAAGAGGGACCCTGAAATCCTCTCTTCCTCACATTATCCCAAGTGAGGCATTTATTATGAGCTACCAACCAGAGAAAGAAGTTACATTTTGGCTAGGCAAGTTTTTTCCACACCTTTTTCCACCAAGTGATAAGAAGATTCCCATACTTTTGCTTATCAAGAACCTGATAACCATAGGCTACCGAGTAGGTTCCCTTAGGATCAGGGTTCCAAGGCAGAATATCTTTACCCCTCAATGAATAACAAGGCATCCCCATAAGAATAAGATCAAGCACCTCTTTGTCCTTAGCCAGTCCCCCCTGGGGCTATTATTGTGGATTTTTCCACCTGTACATCTCCATATTTCCAAAAGACTAGATTTTTTTAAAGTCCTCCACACGAGACCATCTTGCTTCCAAGAAAAAAATACTTAGGGAACGTAACCTAGGATATTGATTCAAGATAAGAGGGTGGCCATCCCAAGAATCCTCCCAAAAAAGAGCATTTGATCCCTGATTGCAAATCCAGAACAAACCTTGCTTGATTAAATTAGCTCCTCTTTTCAGAGTGTCCTAGATAACATAACCTTTCCCAACCAAGCTAACTCTAGGGATCTCAACCTTAGAAATACCTCTCAAATATTTACAAGATAATATTTTAGCTCAAATCTGATCTTGAGAGGTACACCATCTCCAATAAAGTTTTGCAGCCAAATCCTATCCAAAAAGAGTTGTATGTCGTAACCCAAGGCTCCCTCTTGCACCGACCTACATATAGAATCCCACCTAACAAAATTCCATTTAGATTGATCAAGTTTTCTAGACCATAAAAATTGTCTTGAAAAAGAATCCATGTCCTTGATGAAGTGAGAGGGATCTATTTGTACAAAACATCTATAAATGGGTAAATCTTGAACAATAGATTTTAAAAGCAACACTCTACCTGCAGTGGATAGCCATATGAAAGTCTAGTGATTCACCTTCCTTCTAAACTTATCAAGCATAGACTGCCAAGAAGATCTAGGTAGAGGATGAGATGAAATTGGAATACCAAGATAAATGAAGGGGGGAGTCCCAACCTGGAATCTTAGAATACGAGCAATCCTGGCTTGAATAAGAGGAGGGGTATTGAAGAAGAAAATAGAAGACTTTTCCTCATTAATCAAATTTCTAGAAGCACCAAGATATATGTCAAGATACTGTCTAATATTGTCAGCTTCCCTGATAGTGGCAACTCCCAACAAAGCAGTATCATCAACAAATTGAAGGTGGAAAAGAGGTGGCAAACTACTATCCCACTTCCACCCCTGAATGAGACCCTACATGACTTGAGACTTGAGCAAGCTTGAAAACCCTTTCGCCATAACTATAAACAAATAAGGAGATAAAGGATCTCCTTGCCTCAATCCCCTTGAGGCCTCAAATAGCTCTGATGGCTCATTATTAACAAGAACAAAGAATGAGGAAGAAGAAAAATAGCTCATCACCCATCTAATCCATTCCTCCTCAAATCCAAAAGTAGCAAGAACTTTCTGAAGAAAGGACCATCTGACCCGATCATAGGCTTTGGCCATGTCCAACTTAATGAACATAATTTTCTCCTTAGAAGTTTCCATCGAGTGAATAGCTTTTGTAGTAATAACAACCTTATCCAATATTTGTTGATCAACAAAAAACCCTCCTTGCTCCTTAGAGATGATTTTTCTCAACCATATCTTTAGCCTCTCAACAATAATTTTTGTGATGATCTTATACACAACATTGCAGAGAGCAATAGGCCTGAACATATCCAAGGAATTTGCTCCCTCTTTTTTGGGTATAAGCACCACAAAGGTAGCATTTAGGGACCTTAGCATTTGTTTATTATTTTGGGACTCATGGACCACCTCCAAAAGATCAAATTTGATTAAATCCTAAAAATCCTGATAAAACTCAACCGGGAATCCATCTGGGCCTGGGGTTTTTCCTTTTTTCATATTGAATACAACATTTTCCAACTCCTCAAGGGAAATTGGATCCATCAAGTGCTCATTCATCTCTCTAGAAATAATCGCTGGAATACAATTTAGAATAAGCTTTTCATTCTCATCATCTGATAGGGAGTCCTCCTTGAAGAGAGAGGAAAAATACCTCTTAGTCTCTTCTAAAATATCCCTAAAACAAGAGAGTAGGGCACCCTAAGAATTCATAAGAGAGGTAATCAGGTTAGCATTACAGTGAGCCTTAACTGATTTATAAAAGAATTTTGTGTTTCTATCCCCTTCCTGAAGCCAATCTACTTGAGCTTTTTGTTTCCAAAAAATTTCTTCCCTCAGTTCCCATTCAACAAGGTCTTTCATAGCCTCAGATTCCTCAACAAGAAGCTCCTTCACAAATCCCTGATCTCTAATCCTCCTTGAAGCTTCTTCCATCCTCCTAAGAGCTACCAGCTTAGCCAAGGAAAGGTTCCCAAAATTCAATCTATTCCATCTCTTCAATTTATGTTTTACAAATTGTAGTCACTTCATAAAGGAATACATAGTGGTGCCATGAGGAGGTTTTCTAGTGGTCCACCAACCTCGCATGAAATCATGAATCTTAGTATCATGAAGCCACATAAGTTGAAACTTAAAGGAGGGATTCTTATTTAGCCCTAACTCCAAAACAAAGAGTTTTATAGGCCAATTATCAGATCCCCTACCCTCTAGAATCACAAAACTAGCACTTCTATTATTACTCATCCAATAACTGGATATCAAAAACCAATCCAGTCTCTCTGAGATGGAAGCTTCTCCACACCTTATATTGTGCCAAGTAAAGATCCCATTATCTGGCTTGATGTCAACCAAGTTTAGGTCCTGGATATGAGAACTTAAGACATAAGAAAAAGGCTCGAGAGGGTCCACCCCACCATGTTTCTCCTCTAGACAAGTGATAGAGTTGAATTCTCAAGCCAAAATCCATGGGTACAGGGAAACCAAATTTATCACAAAGCAAATGTGCTTCCACAAATTCACTTTACCATTGTAATCAATAGGAGCATACATATTTATAAGTAGGATGGTTTCACCAGATTCATTATCATGCCTGACCATCGAAATAGACCATTTTTTGGAAATCCAAGTAAGAGAGGATATCTTAACTAGATCCCATAAACAAGTGACGCCGCCACTATATCTACATACACCAATACACCGGTATTTCCCCCTTCTCCATAACTTGAGAGCAATGTTGAACATACTATCAATAGCAAATTTAGTCTCCTGAATAAACACCACATTCAAAGAATGCACACGAACCAAATCACGAACAACTTTTTATCTGGGGATGTTGTTTAACCCCTTACATTACATGAGAGGATAATCATTTTTAGGGGTTAAAAAAATGGGAGTCCAATGTTCTCAGCAAGCCTGACTCCACCAAAGTCTCACCCATTAACTTAATTTTATCCTGGTCCTTCTTTCGACCCACCTTCATATTCTTATCCTGGTCCAAGGATGACTGCATCAGTGCCTGAGTAGGAGAGGGCATAACTAAATCTATACCACTTTCTAAAATATTTTCCCTTATATGGATACACCCATCAATGTCCCCTATACTCAGATCCAAAGCCCTTTGTTCTTCATTTAAACCCCATAGATCTGATTTCTTAAGTTCCCCCTCAAGAAGAGATATCTGATTCGACCTTGTTATATTTGCGTCATGTAGTGACGTTTCAGGTATCTTCATGTACTGATCAAGATCATCTAATATTTCAAAACGGTTGAGTATAGCATCTGGCTGGCTATCTTTAAGGTCTTTGTTTGTGCTTCGTCCTCTGTTTCAGGATTTTACCGAAACAAAACCTTCCTTATTTTGTTCCCCTTCATTTATCGAGGCTTTTCCTTTATCCAAAATTTTTCCAGATCGAGAGGGCCCAGGATTTGAAGCCACAGGTGGGACAAACTTAGGGTATTTTATTTATAGGTGGCCATATTCATGGAAAATTCGACAATGAAATGGAAGAGCTTTATAATCAAGTTTTTGAACCCATGTAGTTGATCCAAATTGTATTTCAATAAAATTTGGAATAGGATTATTTAAGTCAATTTCAACACAAATACGAGCAACAAATATTATCTTTTTATCCATTTTCTGTTGTGACGGTCCAACCAGCTTCCCAAGTAGAAGGGCAATCTTATGCAAGATATCAGTTCTCCAGAATTCCAATGGGAGCCATGGAAGCCGCACCCATACTGGAACCCGCGACGATCGCTCCTCTGATGGGTTGAAACCCAAATGCTAGGGTTTAAGAAAGAGTCCCACTTGGTTATAGAAATAAAGACCCCATTCAAATTTACGATCTACAATACAAGATAAAACCACCATAAAATAGCTATTCACACTCAGCATCACCTCCACATCGCCTTCAGGATTCCAAGTTTTCCTGACCCAAGCCTCCACAAAGGGGAGAGAAATTCGGATGCCCAAACATTTACCAATAAGGGAATGTTTGGTTAGATACTCCACATATTTCACCACCAAGTCTGGTTGAACCACTAGAACTGGCCTGACTTCACATCGTTCCAAACATCCATTGTTATTTAACAAGCGGTTCCCGACATGTACTGGAAAATCCTGTTCCTTCCAGTCATTTTTAGATGAAAAAACATCACGAGCATGCACTCTCTGTGCCGGACCCGATGCCATCACGACATTCCTCCAATTTTTTAGACCTCCTTCGAAAGTTGCTGCCATCCCCGCAGAGTAGTTTTTCTTCATTAAACCCTAGTAGAGTAGTTTTTCCTCATCAAACCCTAGCAGAGATCCCAAATAAATAAATATCCTTGATCATGTATGGATTTCACAAATTTTAAATAGTGTTTGAATAACTTTAATTACTTACCTAATTTCCAAAAATATGATCTAGTGCTTGAATTTTTCAACTAATATTGGAATCCTTAAGTGTAGTTTTTTTCTTTGGATGTCAAGTACCATTTTTTCTTCTAACACAAATTGTATGCCACACCAATAAGTTTATAATGTTTTGATGAGTTATGTTCGATGCATGATAAATTTTTATGAATTATGTTCATGATAATGTTTGAAAAATTATATGTAGTGGTTAAACATTCTTGGTGCTATTTGTATGTTCAAAGCATTTAGTCTCCTATCATCCCAAAATGTTGATCAAAAACCATAAAATCATCTTTTGATTTGCTACCTTTCAAGCATTTTATTGTGTGTTTTAGACTTGGTTATAGCATTTGTGAATATAATTCATCTCAACATATAAATTACATCTCAATCACATTATTAATCATTCTTAAAAAAATTATTTAAAAATAGTGAAAAGTTTTAATAAGATGATTGTGAGGTTATGGTAGGTTGATATTCATCATAAAAGGAATAAAGAATAAAATTTATTCTATATTTAAAAATAATTTTTTATAATATTAATCTTATATTTTTATGTAATAATAAAATAATAATAGTGTTATAATAAAGAATGCATGGTTGGTCACCTTTCACAATCCCAAATTCAATAACCTAAAATATAATTGACCATTTATAACAATGAAGTTAAAAGTTTAGATTAATAGTATGTTGAAACATTAAACTATTGGTAATGTAAGTAGGATATTAAAAAGATTCTCTTTATACAATTAATATAGCATATCCCTTATAATAGATTGATAAAAATAATTGTATACCATCAAAGAAGTTATAAATACTATTTTTAATTAGATTATAAGGATGGACAAGGAATGAGGATGTTTGGTGTAAAAATTATAGGTTTGATTTTCTTAAATTTGACAATAAATCTTTGTGATCAAGGGCTTTGTAGAATATTTAAATAAATAAAAAGGAATTATTTATTGTTCTTTATACACTTAAATTATACTCATATCTTTAAAAATTGTTAGACCTTAATACTTCTAATAAGACTGTAATAATTCTCTAAGGTATCTACTTGGTTAGAAAACATACAAACAAGGACTATTAATTATATTACACCATTGTAGTTTATTACAAATACAAAATGCATCCTAAAAATAATTGTGGTTTGAATAATAGTTTTGGTTATATAATTTTTTGATTAAAAAAGTAATTAAACATTTAGTATTATATTTTAAAGTTAGGTATAGATGTGTATTTAAGAGGTTCTAAAAAAAATGTTATAGGGTAAGTTGAGATATCAATTGTAAAAGTAGATATATTTTAAATACCATACCTTGAAATCTAGAGTATGGTATGAATACCCTTATATTGGGTAAATAACATCCTCCATGGGATTGTCCCATATGATCTATAGCCTCGTGAACATTAAAATCTACTTTACTTTTACATTTATAAATCTATATTTTCAAACCCATAGAACCATATCTATCTATCTATATACATATATAAACATATATATAAATATATATACATACATACATTAATGTGTATATATATATACATGTATACATATAATATATATAAAGAGAGAGAAGTAGGATGTGAAGAACAACATGGGTGATCCTATCCAAAAATTCATACTTTGGCCTCCTTAATTAGTACACCCATTATTTTTAAGAGAGACATATTATATTATTGTCCATAATCACAAGGTCTTAATCTTATCATGGCCTATAGCCTTGTGGATTTTAAAAACTATTTAATTTTTGCCTTTATCAATGGTATAGTTTCAAATTTATATTGAGAGAATTTGAAACAAGGAATATTATTTTACATAAAGATCCTTAGATCTCTACACAAATAAATACATACAATTGTAAGTCTCTTGCTTGTCTGCTTCACCTTATTTTATTTAACTTTTCATCTTATCTCAACCTCTCATTAGGTGTAACAACTAATTATCTAACATCCTCTAAAGTGTAATAGTTACTTAACATCAAATATTGTTATAATTATCAAACATCCCCATTTATTACATTATTTCTTATAGTAAATATTTAAAAAATTGAAGGTTTTAGTCATGGTAAAAAATGTACCTATTAAAACTCTCACTTTTATTCTAACTCATGAAATGGTAGTAGTGGTGATAATGACGACAACGATGACATCAAGCAATGAAATCCAGTAGTTTGAATCCTCCAAAGGCAAGAATTTATATGGTTCATAGAGTGGTCATGGGAATCCTCCTGACGACAAATATGACAATGGCGGTCTCAAAGTAGTTAGGGTTTCATTATGCAAAAACCCCAAAGCTCCTTCTTGGAATGCCTTCTATTTTCTTCACAGATAAAGTATGTGCTTCTTCAGGGGTTTCTCATTTTCAAACTCCAATCATTTTTTTGGTATTTGGCATGGAATTTTCCTATCCTCATGGTGTTATGGAACCTCTAATATTATAGGAATCTCTATCTTTGATCACAAAATTTGTGGGTGCTCAGCCTAAAATTTCACAAGTGGGCTTTATCGAAATATTGTCTTTCGGAAAACATGGAGTTGGTCCCTGGTTCTATGGCAGATGAAGCCTCTTCATTCGAAGGTGGGTAGAGGATTTTGATCCTAAAACCTAGAGCATCAATTCAACTCCCATTTGGGTCAAAATTTATGGGCTCCCTCCATAATTCTTCTACTCTAACACTCTCAAAGGAATAGCCTAAACCATTGGAGAGTTGGTAGCCATTGATCTTGCTACCAGATCTAGATCCAAAATGACTTATGATTGCATTTGCGTTATTGCAAACCTAGACTCTAAACTACCCACTTATGTTGATCTAATCATAGGCTCTTACCAGAGGTGGTAAGGTATCAAATATAAAAATAATCCAGACTTTTACATCGAATGCAAGACTCAAGGGCACCTTAGATCTCAGTGCCCAACCCTCAAGAAATATTCACAAAAAGAAGCTCCTCATGGAAAAAACCCTAATTCCCAGTTTCAGGGTTTCCATAAAAAATGTAGACCAACAAGGGAAAATAGGTCATGTCTTATATGCAAACAATGCCTCAAAGTGTGTCTAAGTTGAATCAAGTTCACTCTATTTTTTCTAAATCTAATCCTTTCTTACTTCTAGTTAGCCACTAGGTTGATGGTTCTAATTTACTTGTATTGAAAATAATCCATCTTACGATACTAACCCTTGCCCCTCTCTATCTAAAATGGTTGAGTTTGTGGAAGTTCTATCTATTTCCCCTTGAACTCTAGACCATATTTCCCTCCCCCCATTGTTCAAAATATTTGATTCTAATGAAGGTTTTTCCATTTCCCCCCCAAAATCTGATCCCTTTTACCCTCCCTTCCATTATCCAAAACTCTCTATAGTCCCACCCTTTCCATTCCAATTCTTACTGTCTCATTAGAACCTAGATTTTTTTATCCCAAACCATCCAAAGCCTATAGTGTTTTTGCATCAAGCCCACCATTCGCAGGTGGACATGGTTCCATCTAATAACTTCTTTCATCCTCCCTATTTATTGAGAAGTTATCCAGCCCAAGCAATATCATTGCTAATAATGATATAGGCAGTGATAAAAAAAGAGGTAGACCGAAGAATCAAGAAAAAATATGAAAAAATATTGAGAATGCCACAGCCAATGGCCTTTAAACGACTATTCTTTCATCCTTTTCAAAAATGACAAACATTGATTTTCAAATAGATGAAGAAAAGAGAACCAAACCACCTCCATCTCAGGGAAGAGGTAGGGGAAATAAATCTACCTCCAATACCTGCAGATGAATATTCTATCCTAGAATGTAAGGGGCCTCAATGGGGATGCTAAACAAAGGGTATTGAGATCCATAAAAAAAGAAATATAAACAAAACATTATTCTCTTATAGGAAACCAAGATGGATGTAGAAAGTAGTAAAAGATTCTGTAAATCTCTATGGAAGAGCAACAATTTTGCCTATAGCCTAGCTAAGGGTGCTTCTGGTGGTATTTTGTGCTTATGGGATCCAAATTTCGTTGAAGACAAAGTTCTTTCCACCTCTGACAAAATCATTAACATTATTTTTCTCAATAGAGAAATAAACCTCCAATGGATTATCTCTTACATTTATGCTCTGAAAATCTCCTTTGATCAATGGATGCTCTGGGATACCCTCACCCAAATGAGAAGCAATTTTGAAAATAAATCTTGTATGCTTGGATATTTCAATTCTCATCTATTTCTATTTGATAAAAGAGGAGGCACTCCTATCACTCCCAAGTGCTTTGAATATTTTGTTGACTTCGTTAATGACAACAAGCTAATGGACATTCAACTATAAGGATCAAATTTCATGTAGAGCAACAGAATACCAGGTAATCAATTAATACAACTAAGGCTCAATAGGGTTCTTATGTCTAAGGAAATTATCCATTTTTTGGGAGATACCAATCTCTATTTCCATCCCAAAATTGGTTTAGATCACAACCCCCTGGTCCTAGAATGTTCCTCCCCGACCTAGAATCTCAAAACCCCTTTTAGGTTCAAAAAAATATGGCTCAGTAACCCTAAAATTATGAATCACATGGAAAAATGGTGGTAGATGGATTTCCTTAGAACCCCTTTACTCAAGATTTTTAGAAAACTTTGGTTTGTCAAGTCTAAGCTTAAAGAATGGAACAAAGATGTGTTTGGGAATCTATTCCTTGGGAAGATATACATTGTTGAAGGGCTTGGCCTCATAGAAAAACTCATTCAAGGTGGGAATACTGACCCAAAAATTATGCAGGAAGAGAAATACCTTCTCGTAGACTTCCATAACAATATTACTAAGGAGGAAAATTTCTAGAGGCAAAAATCTAGGGTGTTATGGTTGAAGGAAGGTGACACTAATACAAATATTTCATGCATCCACTCTCAAACATAGAAGCACAAACATAAGTAGTTAACAAAATAATATTGATCTAATATGAATAATTTATAGGAAATAAGGGATGAAGTTGTTCTGCACTTTGAGAATATGCTTAGCCCCAATCCTCCTTGCCCCATGCTAGAAAATACATGATTCAGAACATACCACAAGTGGTGTCTCAATATATTAACTCAGGGCTACTCAAAAATTTCATGGAGGAGAAAATTATAGAAGCTTTATTTTTAATGGAACCCGATAAATCACCAGGACCAGATGGGTCTTCCCCTTATTTTTTTAATATTTCTAGGAAATTATGGGTAAATAAATTTCTGAAGTGGTTCAATATTTCTATAAATCTAAGCATATTTCCAAGGAGGCCAGATCTACATTCATAGTCCTCATTTTAAAATATTAAAATTGTAAGTCCATCTCTAACTATAGACCCATTAGCCTTTGTAGCGTGGTTTATAAACTCATCATCAAAGTCATGGCAAAAAAATTCAAAGGTATTCTCCCATCCATAATTGACTAGTGTCAAGGGAGTTTAGTAAAGGGCATATTTATAACTTATGAAGTTATAAATATTCATGAGCTTGTTCACTCAGTCATCAAAAGAAAAAAAACCAGCATGCTCCAAAAGATCAACATAAACAAAGCTTTCATTAGAATAACATGGCAATTATTATTTTATTTCTTGGACAGATTCAGCTTCCATAGGGACTAGATTTATCTAGTCAAGGAATGCATCATGTCTATGTGGTTCTCTATCATCATTAATGACTCCCCCACTGGTTTTTTGGGCATAAGGCAAGGAGAACCCTTATCACATTTTCTCTTCATCATAATTGTCAAGGCCCTAGGCAGATCCCTTATAGAAGCATGCTCAAGAGGTATTATTTCAAGAATAAAATAAGCATCAGTGTCAAAGGCCATCACTCACCAGCAATTTGTTTACAATACCATTCTCGCATCTTCTTCCTCTATCCCTAAAGCAAAAATCATTAAATCCATCCTCAATTCCTATGAAAAGGTTGTAGGGTAGAAGGTACATTACATCAAATGCAAAATATATTTCCTAAACACTCCTCTTCAAAGGTAAATTAAAATTGCAAAAATATTATGCTGCACAATATCTGAGCTTCCCACCATTTACTTGGGTTTGCCTCTATTCCATGGGAAAATTACAGAAAATATGTGGTCAAACATTTTTGAACGCATTAGTAAAACATTGGTAGGATGGAAGAGTACAATTTTAAGCTAGGTTTCTAAGGCTACGCTGGTGCAATACTGCCTCCAAAATATCATGATTTTCTTTCTATCAATTTTCAAGGCTCTGATGTCAATTTAACATAAAAAAAAATATAAACAAAAATTTATATGGGCAAGTAACAAGAACTAGAATAGATTTCCCCTGGTTTCTTGGGACGGACTATGCTCCAAAAAATACCAAGGAGGATTTGGTTTTAGAAGGATTAGAAAAATGAACCTTACCTTGATCGCCAAACAAGCATGGAGGGTTGTACTCAATAAGAAAGTAGCCTGGATTGACACAATCAAAGAAAAGTACCTTCAATATTTGCCTTTCATGGGAGATCACCGACTCCTAGTGGGATCTTATTTTTGGAACTCCATCACTCAAACCAGAGACATCACCAATAAGGTGCTACGGTGGCACCTGGGCTATGGCAAAATCATAAATTTTTTGGAAGATTCTTGGTTGCGAGACCAACCTCTTATCAATGACCCAAATCTATCGGTTCTCAAACCTCTCATAGATAATCTATTCAACATCAAATTTGTAGACTTTATAGATCATGGACCCAGTAGACGCTAGTGGAAAATAATACCTTATGATAGTCTAGTCATCCAGATCAATGAAATTTGCTAAGACTTTACAGAACTTCTTTCAGGTTTTTTTCATCCCTAACAACTAGACCAAATCTTTTCCAGTTTGGAAGTTTTTTGAAGGAGTATTTATCTTGAAATTTGCATATTGTAGTCAGGATCCACCTCCTATCAAGTGGGAACTAGCCAAACTTATTTTGATAAAAAATTTAATCCCCAAAGTTTCCTTCTTCTCATGGCTTGCTCCGTAGAACACAATTCTCACTATTAACAAACTCATATCCAAAGGCATGTATATCCCTAACTGGTGCATCCTGTTTCGCCTAGGCTCAACCATCAACTATATTTTATCTTTTCCAATAGTGGCCAATACCTTTTCTAAATTCCTAGCTCAAGTTCTTCTGGGCCTCTTTCCTCCACCACTACCTTTGGTAAATTTGTTAGAACGTAATAGTAGAATTTTTAAAGCCCAAGCTAGTTATCCCCACAAGCTCATCCTCAAAATATTCTCTTTAGTTGTTGAAAATTCCTCTGTAATCTCATCCATTGAATCTCCCAAACGTAGGCTAGAGACCTGCCTAGCATCACAGTTCAAGCTTACTAATGTTTCAAATATATCTTCTTCTATTTTCAATAGGTCTATCATCAGGTGGGCTCTACCACCTTTTGACTAGCATAAATTCAACTTCAGTGATGTCATAAAAGGAAATCTAGGTGAAACAAGTGGGGTAGGCATCCTCAGAGATGATCAAGGGAGAATGGTTTTAGCCTTTGTAGAAATATCAAAATCTAGACTAAAAATATGGCTAAAGCCCAAGCATTATATCAAGATCTACTCCTTATCGACAACCTGAACATCAACAGACTGATAATCAAAGAGGATTCTCTTCACATCATCAACTACCTTAAAGAGAACTATACCCATTCTTGCTCCTTAAGCAACATTTTAGATGAATGCAAAAGGCTCATTAGCAAATACAACAACATTGACATCCAACACATCTACCATGAGGGAAATAAAGTCATTTATTGGCCAAAAAATAGGGGTGTTATGGAAGACTCTCTCCAATTTTTGTACGATTATTTCCCACACAAACTCAAAATAGTTAACCCTAGTGATAATTTTTGTCTTATGTAATAGCTCCTCGTCACTGTATTTTGATGGCCCCTACTTTTTCTCTATTAATCCCTGTCAAATTTTCTTGGGTACCACCAACCTCGATATATAATTTGGCATTTTCATGTGGACCCTAGGTAATCATTCAAATTTTGTAACCATGGATACTAAGAGATGATGTCAAATGATTCCCAAATTTGTGGTATCATTGATCAGTGGGGAGGATCACTCTAGGCACCAAGTCAACACTCACCAAGCCAATAATATTATAAAATACCCTAACCCAAAGTAGGATTTATTGGAATGGGACCCCCTTTCCCAGTCCCAAAGCTTTGGCATCTTGAATCAAAATACTCATCCTTATTTTTGTAGGAAGAACAAATGATTTTTATTGTCTTTCAAATCCATGGATGCTTTTGAGCCCCTTGTTTCTTTTGATATCTCGTGGAATGACAATTTTTCTCCTCCTCCTAGTGCAATGTTCTCTCAAAAAATTGATGTTCACAATTTGCCATCTCCAATAAATCTGTAGGGTCTTCATAATATTGGTATTATCAGCTCTCGTCTCTGTGCCACCCTTAGGTAAAGTAACATCACTGTTCACCAACCCTCAAAAAGGTTTGGCAGAAGGTTCTCTCCTCCAAAAGCGGTTGGTAAGACCTACAAATTCCTCATGTCCCTAAGAATCTCTGGTCTAGGCTCAGACATATGAATCACTAGGAAACTCATTTCAACGTTCGAGATGCAATAGATGATATAATAATTTTTTATGCCCTCACTTCTAAGGCCAAGTACAATTTTAAAGTCCACTCTAGAATGATCTCTAAGCACTCTTAAGGTCCAATGATACCCATGGATAATCTAAAACCCAGTTCCAAGCTTTGGCGTAATCTATGTTAGGATAACAAGATCATGTGCCAAGACATAGCCCTTAAAAATCCCACAGAACACCATCATTTACAGGTTTGTGAGAATTTCCCCTATTATGATTCTGCTAGTAACCTATGCCTCATTATACCATGCTATGGCCTTGATTGAACCTGACACCCTTAGCCTAGATCCTAACATAGAAACCATGTTCAAGAACCATGGTTTATTATATTTTCTTCAGAATTTTTAGGGTACTGATGATGAAATCATGAATGACTTCATAAATTACTTGGTTGATGGCCAAGTTATTATCAAGGGTTTGAAATTCAATATCTTTGTGACTATGCTATTAGAGATAAATGAGCTCCTTGATGATGCTTTCAGAATTCACCAGGACAACCATACCATCCAGGAGGATCTGAAGCACTTTATTGATAAGGGTAAGAAGCTGGTTAGAAACCAGAGAGGTATCATCATAAAGGATCTTCTGAAGCCTTGGTGTAAAACTTTAATTCTTGTGATGTAATATATCATAGTGGACAAGATCGATGAACCCCTAAGGAGTTTCCACTTGGTATTCCTAAACCACCTTAGGGATGTCAAGGAGGTAAATGTCCCTGAATATCTCAGAAGATCCATGGAGGTATCCATCAAAAGTGTTAGGAAGAAGGCCACCCCCCATGTCAAACACCAAGCCCTCTTTTTGATTATCTTCAATCACATGCTCCAAAAAGTGGTGGTTAATGTGTCCATAAACCCAGTTATCTATCTTGAGGAGAAGTCACCAGAAGATAAAGCCATGCATAGTCGTAACTCAAGCAATCATTGATGATCATCCAAAAATATGACTATCAAAAGGAAGTTCTTGGATAAGCTTCTGGAACTCGTTGAATCCACAATGATGAAGAGCACTAAGCCTGAGCTTGACCAATTTTTTAAGGATGCCAAAATCATGGCTAGGTCCAAGTGCAACCCTTCAAAAATTCTTACTAAAATATTGGAGAACATCTACCAATCTCACTACAGAGTTAATTCTAGTCTTCAACACGTCATTCGGATTTCCAAAGATATCTTAGCCAAAAAAAGTGATACTGTCAAATACATCATCTTTGAAGAAGACAATGAGAAGAAAATGGTGGAAACCTTAGTTCTTGAGTAATCAGTTTGGCTTTCTGGTTTTGTTTCTTGTATCTTGTTGAGTTTCTTGCCAAGTTCCTCTAGTTTGTTTCTAGTCCTTTCATTTTCTATTGTGACTTGCAACTATTTGGTGGTTTAAATTTTTGGTTTTTTCCTTGGTTTTATTTGTAAAATGTTTAGGTATCCTTTAAAAACCCTTTAAACCAATAAAAATGCACCTATTATAAATAAAAATTACTACACACCATTATTTTGAAGGTAATAAATTAAAATTGTGTTATGGCTCTAACTCTTACTCTAAATCTAGCACTATATTTGACTCTAGATCTAGCTTTGGCTCTAGATATGGCTTTGGATCTAGATTTGGATATGGCTTTGGTTTTTGCTCTAGCTTAAGCTCTGGGTTTGGTAATATAAAAAACACATTTGGAATCATTTGTGTGATATTTTACTATAGACTCTATTACTATAATATTTTTTAGCATAGCCCTAGTCACATCTATAATTTTGATGTAGAAGTCATGCATATCTTATTTTTAAGAATCCCTAAATAATACTAAGATTGCATTGGTTCTTAGAAAAAATAAAAAAATTGCATTTTATAAACAATAACCATCACTATGGTCAACCGTGAAAATTTGTCTTATCCTTTCTTTTTTTTTAGAATAAAATATTATTTTATAGAATTCATTCAACATTTTTCACTTTTTCCTATTCTATAACATCCAGCCATCCACAGTCAATATGTATTTTGTTGGTCATTTTATCTTTGCGCCACTAATATTTATGAGAGTGATTATTCTCACCACAAATATAATAGGGATGTAAATTTCAATACTTAGTTGTCACATGTTTGGGTCATCCATAATGACTGCAATAAAATATCTTATGAGTTTCATCTTTTACATAGGTTTATTTCTTCACAAACTTGGTCTTACCACTTCCTATTTGACCATAATAACCAAGGACTTCATTTCATATCCTTATGTTTATCTTTATGGTATTTCTTATGCCTTACCCATTTCTTCCTAAGCTTGTGTCATTATATCCTATTTTTTAATTTAATTTTGAGTTAATATCTTTGGTATTCTTTTCAAAGCATTCAATTTATTCAACATCACTATGCTATTCATTAACATAGCCTTTAATACCACTATCACCAACAACATTCAAATATACAAAATCTTCATCAACACTATGATATTCAACAACATGATATTTGCTATGTCCAACATAATCAACAAGATTGAGCATAATATTGTGATGCTTATCTTAAATACAATAACTACTATTACCGACAAAGTTCAAATCACACATATCACAAGAAAAATTATCTCTTTCTAAATATCACTTGTATCACAACAAATGTTTACCATCATATCCTTAAGGTTGCTTGTGTCACAATAAACAATTTCTATCATAGGCTTGAGGTTGCTTGTGTCATAAAAAGCATTTTTCATCATAGGTTTGGATTTCGATATTTAATTTGTATGCTCTTGATTATTAATATTCATCTTAAATATGTTAATAGTAATTAATGCCATGTATACTATCTTCACAACATCAATATGAAATGTAAAACCATTTTCAAAATGATATTTACAAGCATCAACTTCTTTAAAAATTAATTATGAGCAACACGTAAGTGTTAAGAATTAATTATTACCTTGAATACTATATTGGTTGGAATAGATTAGGGTATGGTGTGTACACTATAGCTCAATTGTTTTTAGCCTTAAGTCATATTAATCCTCATCTAGATCAGGATTTGTTCAAACATTTATAGGCTCAAAAGTTATGATCAAAAGTCAGGTTTTTCATCTAGTTGCTTATTTATAAAAGGGTATGAAGAAAGTATTTAATGAAATATTTCAATGTGTAATGTATTGGGATAAAACTGAAACACTAAACCATTTATTCATAGAATAAACCATAACCTCTAAATTATGGAAGATGTTGGTTTCTCTTCTTAATTTAACATGGTCCAATGAACAATCCATAGAACAAATATTGAAAGAATAGAGCAATCAAGAAGGAAAATACTGGTACGTGAACCAAGTAGTTTGGATAGGAATGACTATTCTTTTTCAAAACATTTGGAAGGAGCAAATCAAGTGAATATTTCAAAAAGAGAGTAGGGACATCCACTATGTCTGGCTCAAGACCCTAGAAAATCTAATAGAGACTGTCCAACATTTATTAACTCATCCACAAAATTAAAATCAAGTATGGGAACTGTAGACAAAAAAACTCAGACACTTACAAAACCTCATCCACATGATAGGATATATGCCTAATTCCTAAACTTAGGCATATAAATCTTGCACATTAAAAGTATTTTCCAGATTTTCTAAAGATAGAAAATTTGCCTAGGATGCCCTTCCTACCCAATAGACATATGTCCTGACCACATCACCAACACCCCTTGACACATCTCACACACCCATGTCTCCCTTATACCTTCACATGGGACATCCTTCATACCTTACTCCTTTTACACCTAGCCATTAACCACATCATCCCAGTGAAGTGAGACACCCTAGGTGACTCACTATAACTACCCCTTTCATTTGGTAGCCCTAGATTGCCACCTCCATTTCCCTCTAAAATCCCAAGGGGCCTATAAAGGCACCTTCACCCCATCAACCAGAGGATGTTGAAAAGAACATATTGTCGAGCTACCAGAATCATACCAATATCTCACACACATCCTGAGCAGACTAAATATTCGAAGCCGTGGAGTGCCATTTTGAAGATTTCTACCATCCAACCTCAACTACTCATCAATAGTTAAATAGTCCCAACTGCCCTCCCATAGTTACCCAATCCCACCCACGTGCATGCGGTTACTCAAAACACATCAGAGTCATTAACAATTGAGATATGTAAGTTTTAAATTGCTAGTAAGGCATCCTTGTTCAATTTATTTGTTTTCTACATTATTATTTCTACTTTTGAAATATTTTTTTGAGGGTTTATTGCATTGGTTTTCAATAATATATAGGTGCTACTAAACCCTTGTTTGCATTTCATGTGTGTAGGAGATAGATCTTTGAGCAGTTATTGAAGTTGGAGTGGCCCTATTCCCAAGATACTCAAGCCCACTCGAAATTTGAATTTGTAGTAGAGGAGTGAAATATACTAGTTTAATTTTCTTGGAGAACAAGAGACCATCACTTGAAGCATAGCATTGTTTTTGTTAAAAAAATATATTATAATATTTATCCCTTCACATTAGGGCAATAACATTGAAAATGGGAGATCAAGGCTCCCCTGTTTAATACAAAGATCATTAATTTTTAATTGCAATTAGTTCATTTTCATTCTATGTTATTATAATTTCTTTTTTGCAAACAATGGTGATCACAGTGGGACCCCAAAGGATTCCATTGTTGATGCCTTGCATTTTCTTGCTTATTGGTTTCTCTATTGTTGGTTGTTATAGGCTTTCAAATTTGATCTATGAAGATCAAGTACTAAACATGAAGATCTCAAAACCTATTTTAGCTCAACCCTGCACTTGAGGAATCATGAGTGCATAGTTACAGACCTGACAAACCATGGACTAATGGTTGGAATTCTATAGAACCGTGAACGTGCGATTGAAATCCCATAAAATTGTAGACATGTGATTGCACAAGTAGAAGGAAGTGGCAAAAGGACCGTAGGTCTATACATTTTAAAACCCTCTATTTTGTTTTAGAATGTAAAAAATAAATAAAATTATCTCTACCTTTTTAGTCCTATTTGTTGTGTGCATGTAGGTTTTAGGCTAGGTTCAAATTCAAAAAATAAAATAAAGGTAATAAAAATCAGTATTTTAGGTTAGATCCTAGATCATTTGCATTGTTTGGCTAGGGATATTCCATGCATCTTTATTCAAGGTTTCACCCTGGTCTGTCTCAGCTCTAGCGTACAATTGCAACCACGGACTAGTGGTTGGACATCTCCAACTATAGACCCATGGTTTGGTAAATGCGCAACAGTGGTTGGCTAGACTTAACCACCCAGTGGTAGTTGGCTTTGTACTTTAGAATTCTTACATGCTTGGTATGAAATATACCTTTGGACCCTTGATATTTTGTTGATTGTACTATTTATTTATTGCTTCTGCATACAAGTAATAATTAGAATTACATTTTAATTTACCTCACACCGTAATAAACAAAGCCTTCACACACTTGCACATGAACATTGGCAAGTTTGGATTTCATCACCAACTCCCAATTATTACCCCATTATTTTATCCAAACCTAGTCTAATAACCATTGTAGCTATGGAAAATAACACACATTCCTCTTTGGAGGGTGTATCACTGACCATAGTGAACAAGGTGAGGAATGGTAGTACCTAGGCTCGCTCATCAGACTTGGACTTTATCACCAAGCCTTTATGAGTTTCATAACTTGGATTTAAAAACCAAGTTAGTGTATGTGAGTATCTAGGTGAAAACCTTAGATTCATTGTAGGGTCAAAATTGCACTTTCATTTACAAAAATAAAAATAAAAATAAAAAATAAAAAAAAATCAAAACCTTGTGAAAAATTAGAAATAAATTTGTTTGTTTTTTTACTTTGTGTGTTGTTTGTTTGTCCTTTCACCACTTATTTACACATATACCTTCACACTTCCCACCTCATTCCACCCTTAGCATACAGTAACAACCTGTAGTAAAGCCAAAAAACTAGCCCATATTTAGAAGTAGTTTCCCTCATCCATGGAGTTTCCATATTAGTCCTCTTAAACCCCTACCAAATAAGTGGTAGAGAAAATCAATGTAGCCCCCACTATGTCCTTCATCTTAAATGCTAAACCATCTAATGGTACCCGCATTTTGGATACGTATATAATGCAAAGATATATTCATGCCACCATTCTTGAAACTCCTAGGAGTGAACACCCCATACCATATGATAGTCATGTCACATATGTGGAAATGTCATTAGGCTACATATGAATGCATCTAGTTTGATATTTCTATTGTTACATCTACTTACCATTCCATCCCATGTCATTCCTACATTACAATAAGAAGCCATATTCAGGACACTCATGTGCAACCCCATGTGGAATTTCAGCCATCCTTCATATTTGGTCCTAAGCATCGATACCGTTGTGCAACTAGGTCCCCTCAACAACTATACCAACTTCTTTTATGCTAGCCTTGACTCCTTGCTCCCAGTCACTATACCTCCCCACCATAACCTAGTTTCTATGGCATTCTAGACCACATGTCAAATCCCCAATTCATCCTATGTTACCTTCAATGTTTCTATTGACATGATTTGGGTTAGGATACTATGAACAATGATTACGAACACCTATAAACCCCCATGTTCAATTACCAAGAGACAAGTCTAGTTTATGCTATCACCCCTTCGTCGTACATATGCTTGAGGATGAGCTTCAAGACTTTTTTTGCATCCCACGCCAACACCCACACACACACTAGAGGATTGCATTGACATGGACATATTGGATGAGAGCCTATATTTCAATTCCATAGTCACCATTCCATGTAATTTCTTCCAATACATGTATTTTAATGATACAAATTCTACTTATTGTATCAATGGCACTTGTTAATCAATTTCTTGCCCTATTTGCATCCAAAGTAGCCCATTTCACCTCTTTCTTCACCACCTCTGCATTTGAAAACACCATTGTCCATCCACTGACAACTTCATCGATCCATTAAGTGATCTTGTTCTCCACGTATGGTCTTATGCCCACCATTAAACCTCTCATGACTATCCAATACCTCCTAGTTTTCATCATAAAATTCATCATCTTCCATGACCTTTACGACTTCTATCAACATGGTTGATGTGGATTTATTTTCTCCACTTTGATATTCATCTCTCATGCATCGTAAAAACAAACCCAATCCTAATTTCATCAACACCCTCACCGCAAGACTTCTTGTTATCACCTTTTATCTTGCACATGATAAACACACCTTCACCATCCACCCCACCTTACGTTTTGTGGGTCCATCACATCGATGTATATCTGGATGATGAGTTTGAATTATCAAAGGCTATCGATGACTTCCATCTTATTTTGATTCTAGAATAGCTCTAAGATGGTCCTAACATGCTCATATAAGAAACCATTGATGTTGACATTGGTGATGATCCCACAATTCCACACATTGTCAAACTTGTTGCTAGCATCTCTCCAAAAAAACATATTTTGTTTACCACATTCCTCAAGTAATATATCAGAGTCTTCGCTTGGTTCTAAAAAGACATGACTAGACTCGATCCTTCTCTAGTAGTGCACAACCTCACTCTGAACAAAGACACAAAACCTATCAGGAAGAAATTGTAATGCATGCATCCTATAGTTGCTTTACTAGTGAAATATGAGCTCCAAAAGCTCCTCGAAGTAGATTTCATTCAATATATTGATTACCCTGAATAGGTCTCCAACATGGTACTAATATCTAAACCTTCAGGTAAGGTTCACGTATGCACTAATTTTGGGACTTGAACAAAGCTTATCCCAAGGACAACTTCTCCCTACCAAATATCGACTCACTAGTCAATTCCATCGTAGGCCACAAAATGATATCTCTCATAGATGGATTTTTTGGCTACAATAAAATCAAAATCAATCCCATCGACCAACACAAGACTTCCTTCACAACCCCTTGGAAGACATTTTGCTATAAGGTCATGCCTTTTGGCCTTAAAATTACTAGGGTAACCTATCCATGTGCAATGACTTACATTTTCCACAATTACATGCACAAAATCATGGAAGACTACGTCGATGATCTCATCACAAAATCAAAAGAGCGTTTGTGCATCTCACTGATCTATGCAAAATATTTTATCACCTCTTGGAACACAACGTTCACCTTAACCCAAAGAAATGCATCTTTGGTGTCACTTCAGGAAAAATCCTAGGGTTCATCATCTCTCAGCAAGGCATTTAAGTGGATCCTAACAAAGTTAGAGCCATCATTGAGATGCCTCCACATATGAACCTCAAATAATTACATAGTATACAAGGCAAAATTCAATCCATACGTCACTTCATCACATAGATTTTAGATAAATGCAAGCCATTTAATCACCTCTTGCAAAAGGGATCACCTTCAAATGGGATGAAAAATATCATAAAGCCTTTGATTTAATCAAAGCCTACCTTACCTCTTCATCGGTTTTATCTCCTCCACATCTATAGAGGCCATTTACCCTATACATTTCCACCATGGACTTTGTACTTGGCACACTCTTAGCCTAAAATCATGAACTCAATCATGAGTGAGCTATATACTACATCAGCCTACACTAGTTAGCTACAAAACCCGCTACATATACATGGAGAAGCTATACGTGGCTATAGTATTTGCCACCTAAATACTACATCATTACATGACTAATCACACTATATTTATCATCGCTTATGACAATCCAATTTGATACATGATGAACAAGAGTTATCATAACTCTCGTACTGCTAAATGGATCATTCTCCTTACTGAATTAGACCTAGAATTAATTTCACAAAAATCCATTAAAGGGTAGGTCATTGAAGACCAGCTCATTGAGGAACCATTACCAGATAATTGGTCTCTCATCATCCAAATCCCTAAAGATTCTATATTCAATATTATAGAACCTGAAGAGTATGTTGAACCAGATATAACTTCTTACTTAACACTTTTCTTTGACGGTTCTCGGTGCACACACACTGGGGGTGTAGGCATTGTATTTTTCACACTAGATAGATAGCCTCTCCCATTTTAATTCAAATTAGGATTCTCCTGCACAAACAATAATGCAAAATATGAAGCTCTCATTATTGGCCTAAAGCAAGTGCATTCTATACACATTCAATGCCTTCACATCGTTGGATATTATCTCCTTATTATGAATAAATTCTAGGAGATATGACAATGTCACTATCCCATTCTCCAACAATATAAACAAATTTCCTAGAAAATCCTCGCACAATTCAAGTGGTATGCTATCGAAGTCACCCCATGCCCCTCCAATCATTTTTTCAATATAATGGCTTCCTTAGGATTATTAATACCACAAAATCCCCTCTTAGACACAACACATGTGTCCATTCATACGATTACACTATGAACTATCTCATATTTACCCCTATAGATAATGAAGGTATTCACATTTTCAACATCAAACTACGTGATCCCTGGTTTTCACAAATTAAGGATTTGATGCAGGAGCATCCAACGAAAAGAAAAAATATCGCAAGGAGAAAAATTGTCGTGATATCGCGACATGTCGGAAAAGAAGAAAAAGTGTCGCGATATCACGACATGTCGCATTTTTGTGACGTAAAGACGAGAGAGAAAAGTGTCACGATATCGTGACATGTCACATTTTCGCGACCAAAAAATGAGAAAAGGCTCAAGAGAGAAAAGTGTCGCGATATCGTGACATGTCGCATTATCACGACCAAAAGCTGAGAAAAGGCGCCAGAGAGAAAAGTGTCGCGATATCATGACATGTCGCATTTTTACGACCAAGAGATGAGAAAATGTGCAAGAGATAAAAGTGTCGCGATATTGCGACATGTCGCATTTTCACGACCAAAGGACGAGAGAAGGCGCAAGGGAGAAAAAGTGTCGCGATATTGCGACATGTCACATTTTCGTGACCAAAGGATGAGAAAAGGCGCAAGGGGGAAAAAGTGTCGCGATATCGCGACATGTCGCATTTTCGTGACCAAAAGGCGAGAGAAGGCACAAGAGAGAAAAGTGTCACGATATCGCGACATGTCGCATTTTCGTGACCAAAAGGCGAGAGAGGCGCAGGAGAGAAAAAGTGTCGTGATATTGTGACATGTCACATTTTTGCGACCAAAAGGCGAGAGGAGGTGCAGGAGATAAAAAGTGTCGCGATATCACGACATGTCGCATTTTCATGACCAAAAGGGGAGAGAAGGTGCAGGAGAGAAAAAGTGTCGCGATATCGCGACATGTCGCATTTTCATGACCAAAAGGGGAGAGAAGGTGCAGGAGAGAAAAAGTGTCGTGATATCACGACATGTCACATTATCGTGACGAAAAGAGAAGAGAAAGAGAGAGAAAGTAAAAGTGTCACGATATCGCAACATGTATTTTTGCAGGCCAAAGCAAGGAGAAAAAGAGAGAAAGAAAAAGTGTCACGATATTGCGACATGTCGCATTTTCATGACCAAAAGAGACAAAAGGGTAGGCGATTACAGGAGCCATTACAGAGGGAATTATCGAGTGGTGGGTATACTGAACATCATCATTGGTTGACAGGCAGACAAAGTCTACAGTGGTAGCACTGGACAAGCACGTGGCACCAAGGTGCAGTGAAAGCAGACGAAGACCAAGAGTCGAAATGTTTCAAAATCTAGAACAACGAAGAGGCACGGGAGATGAAATGAAGGGTCAAAAAAGGGAAACGGAGAGTCATGCCAAAAATTTTAAAAGGGGGAAGCAAAGGCATGCAGAAGGGTCAAAAACTATGGATACAGTGTTGCAGACATGAAGGCAAGAGGGCCATTTTGGACCTGTTTGGGCTGTTTTCTTCCAGAGTTGGAAATGTTGTGCTGTAATATAAAAAAATTAATAAACTACCTTTCTGAATAAAGGAGTTTGTTTGGTAGATTGCTGCCATTTTTGTAAATTTTTCCAAATTTTAATGAATGATATTTGAGGATTTGGTGTGAACGATTTTTGGCTTCCCATCAAGTGGTATCAGAGCGAGAGTTCTTGAGTGTGTAAACAGATGGCCAAAAGTGAGGCAGTTTGCACTAGGATCTATGGAAGAGCTTAGGGTTCCTGAGTGTGTGAGCAGATCATCGAAAGTGAGGCAGTTTGCACCAAGATCTATGGAAGGGTTGTGAGAAGAGAGCAAGGAAGAATGCCTCCACGAAGAAACCATGGTGGTGGGAGAAATGTGGTACCTGAAGGAGATTTCAGAGCTTTGTAGAGGCAAGTGCAATCCTTGCAAGAGGAGTTGCAAAGAGGGGTTGAGCCAAGGAGAGAAGACCGTAGGGAAGATGAAGCTTGGGAGGTTGATGATCCATAAGATGAAGAAGAAACAATGGATCCTACAAAATCTAGATTATTGAAGGCCATATCTCGGATCGGGAAGAAGGCAAAGTTTGATGTCTCCACGTATTCTGGGAATCTCAATCCAGAGGAGTTGATTGATTGGATCAATGATATGGAGGAATATTTTGAGTATGAGGAGGTTGTATATCCAGATAGGATCAAGTTTGCAAAAACAAAGTTGAAAGGCCATGCTTGCATATGGTGGAAAGAAGTGCAGCTAGAAAGAAATAGAAGTGGAAAGGTAAAGATAACTAGATGGGATCAAATGGTAGAGAAGCTGAAGAGACATTTTATTCTTGCAGATTACAAATTGGATCTGTTGAGGAAAATGAAGAGTTTGAGATAGTCAAAAAAATTTGTCAAAGAATATACAGAGGAGTTTTACCAGATCTCAATTAGAACTGGCCATTCTGAGGCTAACAAGGATAAGGTAGCTCGTTACATCAATAGATTGAGAACCAGTATTCAAGAAGAGTTGAGTCTGGTTAGGATTAGCACCATTGAGGATGCTTACCAGTTTGCTATAAAAGTTGAAGAGAAGCTGAACAGAAGGTTTGAGGGTAAGCAAAAAGGAAGAGGTCATGGAGAAAGAACTGGTGGAAGAATAGATGGAGGACGAGATGAGAAGAAAGAAGAAACTAGTAGCAACCAGGATCAGAAAGAGGAGAATACCTACTACCCCCGTAATCAGAACAATGGTTACCAAAGAGGAAGAGGTAGATATGGAAGAGGAGGATTTCGTGGAACCTATTTCCATTGTGGAGAAGAGGGAAATCGGGCATATGAGTGTCCCCAACACCAAGAGAGGATGAATAAGAGATTTGAGGGTCATGCCAGAGCTATTTTAGCAGATGAAGGTGCTGAATCATAACATTCTAAGGAGGCAGAGAGAGGAGAAGTTATGGTCACAAGGAGAACCTTGTTGAATGAGGAGAAAGGACCAGACCAGATGAGGAGCCTGTTCCGCACAAGGTGCAAATGTTCAGGTAAGGTCTATAATGTTATTATAGATAAAGGTAATACTGATAACTTGGTCTCTAAAGAAATGGTTACTAAGTTATAGCTAGAGAGGAGGAGACACCCGCATCCATACCATATTGCATGGTTGCAGAAGGACCATAGGGCATTGGTTAGTGAACAGTCCTTAGTCAAGTTTAATATTGGGAGATACCAGGATGAGGTCCTGTGTGATGTTTTGCCTATGGATGCTTGCCATGTGTTGTTGGGGAGGCCATGGAAATTTGATAGACATGCGGTGTATGATGGGCATGCAAATACTTACTCTCTGACGAAAGGTGGAGTGTGCCACAAGTTGAAGCCATTGAAGGAGATGGATGAAAAGAGTTTGATGACAACAATGAGAGTGGAAGTTGTGGAGTTTGAAGAACTTCCTGAAGACCCAGATTTTGCTAAAGCTTGGAGAGCTTGTACAGCCCCAATGAAAAAGAAGGTGACAGAATAGTACAGAAGTGAAGGTCACTTCTCAATCCACCCCGGTTGTCTAATGTAGGAGCATCCAAAGGAAAGCAAAAATACCGCAACAAGAAAAAGTGTCACGATATCACATGTCAACAAAGAAGAAAAAGTGTCACAATATCACGACATGTCGCATTTTTGTGATGTAAATACGAGAGAAAGCGAGAGAGAGAAAAGTGTCACGATATCGTGACATGTCACATTTTCGCAACCAAAAAATGAGAAAAGGATCAAGAGAGAAAAGTGTTATGATATTGTGACATGTCGCATTATTGTGACCAAAAGCCGAGAAAAGGTGCCAGAGAGAAAAGTGTCGCAATATCGTGACATGTCGCATTTTTGCGACCAAGAGACGAGAAAAGGCACAAGAGAGAAAAGTGTCACGATATCGTGACATGTCGCATTTTCGCGACCAAAGGACGAGAGAAGGCGTAAGGGAGAAAAAGTGTCGTGATATCGTGACATGTCGCATTTTCATGACCAAAGGACAAGAAAAGGCGCAAGGGGGGAAAAGTGTCGCAATATCGTGACATGTCGCATTTTCGTGACCAAAAGGCAAGAGAAGGCACAAGAGAGAAAAGTGTCGCGATATCGCGACATGTCACATTTTTGTGACCAAAAGGTGAGAGAGGCGCAAGAGAGAAAAAGTGTCACAATATTGTGGCATCTCGCATTTTTGCGACCAAAAGGCGAGAGGAGGCACAGGAGAGAAAAAGTGTCGTGATATCGTGACATGTCGCATTTTTGAGACCAAAAGGGGAGAGAAGGCACAGGAGAGAAAAAGTGTTGCGATATCGTGACATGTATCATTATCATGACGAAAAGAGAAGAGAAAGAGAGAGAAAGTAAAAGTGTTGCGAGATCACAACATGTATTTTCACGGGCCAAAACAAAGAGAAAACGAGAGAGAAAAAGTGTCGCGATATCACGACATGTCGCATTTTCATGACCAAAAGAGACAAAAGGGCAGGCAGTTACAAGAGCCGTTACAGAGGGAATTATCGAGTGGTGGGTATACCAAACATCATCATTGGTTGACAAGCAGATAGAGTCTACAGTGGCAGCACTAGACAAGCACATGGCACCAAGGTGCAGTGAAAGCGGACGAAGACCAAGAGTCGAAACGTTTCAAAATCCAAAACAATGAAGAGGCACGAGAGATGAAATGAAGGGTCAGAAAATGGAAATAGAGAGTCACGCCAAAAATTTTAAAAAGGGGAAGCAAAGGCATGTAGAAGGGTCGAAAAACTATGGAGACAGTGTTGCAGACATGAAGGCAAGAGGGCCATTTTAGACCTATTTGGGCTATTTTCTTCCAGAGTTGGAAATGTTGTGCTGTAATATAAAAAAAATAATAAACTACCTTTCTGAATAAAGGAGTTTTTTTGGTAGATTGTTGCCATTTTTGTAAATTTTTCCAAGTTTAATGAATGAGATTTGAGGATTTGGTGTGAGCGATTTTTGGCTCCCCGTCAGGATTATATCAAATTAGGTTTCCTACCTTACAATCTACCATATGCTCAATGCCAAGCATTCAAAAAACATGCCATTTGCTATAAATTGTTGGGGGACATCTTGTATCACCGTAGTTATGATGGTATTCTTCTACGTTGCCTCAAACTGCATGAATCTCAATGGGTAGTACAAGAAACACATAATGATACCTACGATGGCCACTTCAGTGGTATCTCTATCACAAAATGTATCATATGCATGGGATACTATTGGCCCAAAATGGAGAATTATTACTATGAATATGTCAAGAACTATATCAAATTCCAACAATATGCTAACCTAACACACCTTCTTTTGCAAGCATTCCAACAAATTCAATCAATGTGGTATTTATCACAATGGGACCTAGAAATTATCATACAGATCACACCTACTTCATAAAGCAATCACAAATTCATCATCACTGCTATAGAGTACTTCACAAAGTGGGCCAAATCCATCCCACTTTTCCAAATCACGAGAGCCAAAATCACAACCTTTATCATCGATCATATCATATATCACTTTGGAATTCCTTCCCAAATCATCTCTAAGAATGGTACACCCTTCAAAAACAAAACCATCTATGCCCTCTACACCAAATTCAATATCCACCATAACTTCTCAACCTTGTATTACTTAGAGGGTAATGGCTAGGCTGAGGTTAACAAAACCATTTGCTCCATCCTTCACAAAATACCACAGTGATTGGCACAATTAGATGCCTCTTGCCTTGTGGGCCTATCACATGAGCATCCGTACTCCCACTAGGGCAACTTCCTTCATATTGGTCTATGGTTTTGAAGCTATTATACCTCTTGAGCTCGAGATACCTTCATTATGAGTCTCCATGAAATACTTCATCGATGATAACACTACATGTCGATCCCATCTTGATTAATTAATTCTCTTGGATGATCGTCACATCCATGCCATCAAGCACACACATGTATATCAAGACCGTCTTTGTCGCACCTACAATAGTAAGGTACATCAGTTTGAATTTCAAATTGGTGACCTGGTTCTCAAGGAAAACCAATAGATCATAATCCAACCCCATCAATAGCATGATAAATTCCCTCCTAACTAGTTAGGTCCATACATCGTCACACAAAAATGGGGTTTTGGTGCCTATCTATTGGTAACTCTCAAAGGATTCACTAGAATCGAGCTTATCAACATCATTCACCTTCACACATTTAATGCCTAGATCACCTAGGTATGCACCACCATGTATTGTACATAGTGTCATTACAACATGGTCCCAATTCACATCACCCAAACAATCCACATTCTACTACACATGATTTTGACTTTCTATTACACAACAAAAATATTTGTACTTTTTTTCATTTATATGTTGTAGATATTTTAGTTTTTGCAAGTCTCTCATTGCTAGAAATGGCATATTTAGTGTAAAATACATCGCTTCAAACATACATGTTCAACATACCACTCACCTTCATCATGTAGGATATCCCGATACTACCCCCAGTACCAATCACCCTGGCTGATTTGGTGAGGCCACCTAACATAGTCCAACATTCCATATCATCACACTCTGACCATTGTAAGCCAACCCCATTGTAAGCTAACCCCATCAATAGCATGATAAATTCCCTCCTAACTAGTTAGGTCCATACATCGTCACACAAAAATAGAGTTTTGGTGCCTATCTATTGGTAACTCTTGAAGGATTCACCAGAATTGAGCCTATCAACATCATTCACCTTCACACATTTAATTCCTAGATCACCTAGGTATGCACCACCATGGATTGTACATAGTGTCATTACAACATGGTCCCAATTCACATCACCCACACAATCCACATTCTACTACACAAATGATTTTGAATTTCTATTACACAACATAAATATTTGTACTTTTTGTCATTTATATGTTGTGGATATTTTAGTTTTTGCAAGTCTCTCATTGCTAGCAGTGGCATATTTAGTGGAAAATACCTGGCTTCAAACATACATGTTCAACATATCACTCACCTTCATCATGTAGGATCTCCCGATACTACCCCCAATACCAATCACCCTGGATGATTTGGCGAGGCCACTTAACATAGTCCATGTACATTAGCATTCCATATCATCACACTCTGACCATTGTAACTGACCCCAAATTTGATCACCTCACCATAGGAACTCATCCTATTTACCCACTTAGGATATATCCAGGTCTTCTTTTCCTCCTTTTTAGATAAGGAGGAACATTCCCATATGATAGACCTTCACACACGTAGATCATTCCCACCTCTCATTGGTGACCCAAGATATTTGTATCTGCCACCTTCCTTAGTTCACTGACCATCGCTAGCATACTATCCCCCTAATAGGGGAGCTAAACCTATTCATGCATATTCTATAGGACTACCTCCACCCCTATCGACTGGTATGTCACCCTATGACTTATCCCTATGCTAGCATATCGCCCATGCCAATTCTGCTCACATTTCTCCATCCTACTCGTATCACTATCTACAACTACTAGCCGCACCACCTATTCTTCAAAAACCACCATTCCCACTATGTGGTCTCCCATTTTAGCATGTCACACCATTAATACAATACTTCCATTATCCCTTTTCTTGATCCCATTCGCTTTCTACTTCACACCCAAATTTCTATTCCATTTACCCGCTTGAATCTCGGTCCCCACCTTCCTCAATTCCATAAACCCCTCCTATAAACATCCAACATATCCTCTCCCACCTTGAAAACCTCAAGTTAAACTTGATCCATTATCACTACCAATACCCTTACTACCATTCTTCCATGGATTGACCCATATTGTCTTCTTCTAGGTCTACCCTCTGCTCTCAGATCTAACCTACACCTAATTTCCATATTTTGAAACCATCACTCATACCTACTTTACCTTCTTCATGCTCATTACCATCGACCTATATGTCTATACTATACCAATATACTCAACACCATTGTCTCAAATATTTCACAAACTACTTCACCAAGGCCTCCTTATGCTACCCAAGATCTATCCTATAGGACCCTTGCACCTAAGCCACGAGATTACAAATAAAACTAATTTTGTGTCTATCATTGCCAACTAGGGCATGATATCAATGTGCACCGTACATTTGAGACCATTATTTAGGATATGTTTTTCAATGACTCTCTTTCACATTCTAAATAATCTCCATTGCCTACACGACTCTAGAGCCCTCCACATCGACTAGTACCACGCTCCACCCCATAAAGGGATTCATTCATCTCCACACCTCATTACTTTTAATAGCTATCTAATTACACCAACTACAAAAATCCTAGTCACCTTGTCACTTCACCCAGTCACTTGCGACCCGATTCACATCATTTCATCAAGATTTTGCTTGATTCATTATTGTTAGTTTTCTTCCACTCCATATCCTCTTCTCCTTATTCATTATTATTTCTGAATGGTCAAGCTTCAAGTGACTACATTCCCATGTTGCTTCTCCCCTCTTCTTTATCCCTTTACTTTCCTTCTCTTTACATTGTTATTTTAGCTTCTCATATTTGTTGCACTTCATCACTTTCATGCTATTATAAAATCCCTTATCATGATTCTCTATCCTCGTTCATCATTACCACACATACTTTCTCACTTATTTTCTTTTCTCCTATTTGCCACATCTCCCCACATGTTGGGGTAACCATTATCATGACCCTCTATTCTCATCATCTCATGCATCCACCTTTCCATATGGTTTATAATCTCATCTGGTTACATCTCATATATTTTCTCTTGTAGATATTGTTCTCTCATACTACATATCACACCATGGTTATGCATGAGTGCAAAATATCGTAAATTGGCTCTATTTAGGATTTTAAAAAATTTAAATTGGCTAATTTTGGATCCTTTCACTGGGGCCCATTCGCTCAAAATTTACGGGGTCAAATTTTTTTGGGGTAAATTCACCCACCATTGATAATAATTATCCTATTTTTATTTTAATTTGCCGACCACTTTCACCCCATTCCATGGACAATTCACCTTCAAATTATAAATGATTTTGTTTTCCCCCCCCAATTAATCTCATATACTACCCATATAAACTATAGGGGGTACCGATAAACATACATCTAAAATACTCTAATTCAAAAATAGCTCTAAAATAATGAAGAACTTGACAAGGTTGCAAAGAAGTGTCTTTCAACATAATGATCGGCTGTAGAGGATTGTTGATTTACATATGACTATCGGTTGTAGAGAAGTATTGATCGACTTAATATGATTGGCATAAACTGATTGGTTGTAGAGGAGAAACAATCAACATATATCTATCTATTGCAAAGAAGAGTCGATAGGCATAAGATGATCGGTTGCAGAGACTATAAGTAGATCAATTGCAAACAAGTGCCTGTCGACATAAACTGATCAATTGCAAAGAAGTATTTGTTGATATAAGTTGATCAGTTGCAGAGAAGTATCTATCGGTATAAACCGATTAGTAGTGAATAGGTGTCTATCGATATAGGTCGATTTGTTGTAGAGGAGCATCTATCAGTATAAGTTTATTAGTTATAGATAAGTATCTATGGGCATAGGATGATTGATTGTAGAGGAGATTTTGTCAGTATAAGTCTATCGATTATAGAGAAGTGTCAGTTGACATAAGCCAATTGGTTGTAGAGACGTGTCTATCAACATAAGCCTATTGGTTGCAAATAAGTTTCTATCGGTATAATTCGATTAGTTGTAGAGATGTATTTATCAGCTTAAGCCAATCAGTTACAAAGGAGAAACTATCGGTATAAGATGATCAGTTGCAGATAATGTCTATTGGTCTAAGCTGATTGGTTGTAGAGGAGAATCTATCGGTAAAAGATAATAGATTGTAGAGATATGTCTTTGGTCATAATTCAATCTATTGTAGAAGTGTGTCGATCGACATAGGCTGTTTAGTTACATAGGATTGACGACTATAAATAGATAGTGTATTCTTCTTCCATTGTTGTTTTATCCATAGCTATTTTTCTTCAATTTTATAGGCACTATAAGTGCACTATATGCAACTATGGTAGATAACTATCAATGTCATCTGGTTATGTGTTAAGATAATTTTTCTTGTCAGAGACTGCTTCTTGTGTCTTAGAGTATGTTTCATAGGTAGTGTAGAAGCACTAGCTGCAATTGTGGTCGATAAGTATCCATGTCATGTTGTCTTAGGAGCATTTTCTTATCAAAGACTACTTCTTGTCTATTAGATGTTATTCTATAGGGCAGCGTAGGTTCATCTGAAGATTCATATATTCTTTATGGAATTACAATTTAACCATGGTTACTTAGAAACACAAATTTTTATCAAGGGATGTATGCTATTTTATTTCTATTTTATATTTATTTCCTAACATCTAAAGGTTTTTCTTTACAGATACAATGTCACCTACTAAATATGGAAATAAGGGAGGCTAATATTCTTATAAAAATACAATTCTAAAGTATTTTACACAAATATCAAAATGCAATGAGGCATCACTATCTATGAATTCTACACAACATGCAGGTATCAACACCTTTTACCATAAAATCATTAATATTTCTTTGTTATTATTAAATATAGTCTTTCTTTATTAATAGATAAATGATTTTTTGTTTATCTACCTCTTTTTAAATGCTTTGTAAAACCGTATTCTATTAATTCTATTAAAATATTATTATAATGTGTACTATACCTTCAGTTTGACACTTCTTTTATTTCCATTTGGAGTTATGTGTCTTCTACATGATACTTGAAGTGGATATTATGAAACTTGTCACTCATAGGCTTTATGCCTATATATTGTAACACATTTTATCAATATATAGTGCCCTTTTACTTGGTCCCAATATTTGGTATCAAAGCGCAGTCGCTCTCCTACCCTGTGTAAACCCTTAAGGGAGGATTTCCCTCATGGAAATCCCCCCTCCTCATTTTTCCCTCATTGTTTTCCTTAAAATCAGGGACTATACTCTCCATATTTTGATGGATCAAAAACTAGACATTTGATGGAAAAATCCATGGCTATAATTTCTATTTTTAATGGTGGTGAAGTTAATTTTGTGGGATTTTTTTTAGTGGTGGTGAATTTTTCATGAGAAGAAATCCATTTTCAGCACTGCCATATTCCACACTCAATTTTTGTCCTAAGTTTAGTTTCTTTACAGTGAAGGACACACATTTGAGGCCTGCAAAAGAGATTCCAATAAGGAGGATCATGGTTGGAATTATTTCAACTATATTTTTCCCATGGATTTAGAAGATTTTATAGCATGGAGTCATCCAATACTAGCAATGTTGATGGTTGCAGGAAAGGGGCAAACAAAAATTGTTTGTGATACGAAAGAAAAATGGATCCACCTAGATTTGAGCCTGGTGCACACTCTTGCTTATTGATAGCCACACCTGAAGCCAATAGATATTTTTAGAATGTTGCATACCACATTACACTTTATTTTTTGTTGTGTTGATCGATCGTTGTGCTATGGAGGGCATGGGATCCATTTTTTCTATCGCCATCTAATGCCTAATGTGGCCATTTGTGGTGGCCATTTTTTACTTTCATGAGGTAGCATGAAGTGTGTTTAGTTACCCCCACCTATGGCCCGATAGCTCCTATGAATACTTGGTAGTGGAGGAAAATTACATTTATTTTACTGCATTGATTGCTACATTTTTAAATTTTGGCGTGCACCATTGAGAATCTAAGAAATAATATGTAATGTATTTTCAGTTTTGATGTTGATTTCTAGTCTAAAACTACCTCTAGTATAACTACCTATTGATGATTCAACCAAGTTGGGTAAGGGCAGCTTTGACTTTTTGGAGGTATTCATGGGATTCGAGATCCGACCACAAAGAATCGAGAATCAATTTTTTGGGAGATGTAGCTATGCAGACCACTTATACAAAATATGACCAGGTATTAAGATAATATTTTATACTATGATGGAATGTATGCTCTAGTTTTGATGTTCACGAGGTTACACAATGCAAAGACACAAAAAAATGAATCTTGCCATGATAGCACAATCTTTTGGCATCGTTGGCGTTATCTCTAGAATACCCTTCGATGAAGATTTGGATACATTACAACCCTAGAATTGAGAGCCCTTATACATTCAAATATGAAATGAAAGCATGCCAAGTAGCCCCTCCATTTTTTGCATAGATCCTACATAGGCGGATGGCTTGTGGATAAATCTATGGAGCTATTTAAACATATACAATATGATGGCCTATGAACTAGGATGTAGCGATGGAGAAAATTTGTTCAATTCATTTATTTGTTGCTACCAAAGCTATGTATGCACCATTGTAGCTTACCCAAAATTACATCTCACATCGATTAGAAATATCAGCAAACCTAATGTGGTGCTACTTTTGCAGATCATCATGAATTATGTCATCTTTCATATGAGGATTAGCAATGGTATCCATAGCTAGAGTAAAAGTTTCATCGATGATATTACAAAAAATGTGAGATAGCACATCATATCACATCTAGACAGCTGACAAGTGGCCATGCTAAATATCGTACCCACTTGTTTGTTGTTTCCAAATCTCCTCGTGGCTACGGATGGAGGAAATTTGAGCCAAAAATGTTGTATTATGCAATTAGCTGATGCAAAAATCAATGGCAGTGGAGATTCAAGAAAATTCAATGAGGCTAAGTGTCTAGCTATGCTATTTTCTATGACCTCCACTATAGTTGTTGCTACTTTGTTATTTTTTTGATTGGCATAATGAAAATTGAAATATCATTCCATGATCGCTCCCATATCTTTAGTTATTCTATGTATCCATCTAACCAGTGATGTCCATTTCACAGGATGAGAGAAATATCACTGATCATGTACCAAGCCATCTCTACCATTTCTATGATTTTCTCCACGTCTAGATTCATCACACAGAGGTAAAATTGACCTATAAAGAGCTACATAGATTAAGTTTTTGCCTGTTGTATGGATGTGCCTCACTGTGGTCATTGGAGAATGATCCTGATAATGGATTACATTATAATTATTTGATTTATAGAAAGGGAATAGACATATCAATTGAATTATTTTTTTATCGTGTGCTTAGCAGACGACAAGTGGGCAACCTTTCTTTTTTGGTGGTAGGATGGAGGACATAATACGAGCCACTTTATTTTTTCAAATTGTATGGAGGAGGATTTATGTTCTAGAATCCATAGAAATATTAGTGAATATTTTAATATTTGTTAGAAGATGAATATTTTTGCCACTTTTCATGGAGAGTGATGACCTACTAATCCAGCCAGTAAACAACAAGGTTGATTTGTTTTCAAGATGCTAGTTATTATTTTTCCATGGTGGATGTGTACACAAAGGGATGTGTATTTGGTTGAGTGTGGAACCATGATTTTTTTGCACATGTAAATCTATGTAGATAAGAGCGGATGTAACTGGCTTCATTTCCTTCCAGTACAATGGGAGGATCCCATGCATTTATTGCTAACAACGTTCAACCATGCAATTATGGTAGAGTTTGTGGCAGTGTGGTGTGAAACCAGAGCGTAGCCTCTGCTGTCAGGAAATCTATTCAAAGATGGAGGGTAAATATTTCTAAAAGTCTAGATGGATATTTTTTTACCATAGGGACCAAGATTTTAGTCTAAAATTTTCTAGGTTGTGCAGTGGGTGGGGCCACAGGACACCCCCATTTTTGTGGCACTTGCTGCAAAAGTGATATAGTAGGGGTTTTTTATTTACAAATAATGGGAGCATTTATTTATTTATTTGTGGAAAACATCCCAAAAGGTATGCCACTTTCGATTAAGACCCAAGGAGGCAGGGGTATCCATTTAACCAAAAACACCCAAGACTCGGGTCTGGCCTACCACCTTTGACATAGTCAAGGAGAAAACAAACACACAAAACCAATTTAAAAATAAGTAAATAAAAACAAAAATAATAAAATAAAATAAAAAACATGCTCCTTGAGTGTGTCAAAAACAAAAGCACAACAAAAAATACACAATAAGATAAAAGAAACCACAACACAAACCACATAGAAAAACACAAGAACCACATAACAAAACACAAACAAGACAAAAACAACATAACACTACAAATACATTACCCAAAAAAAACATGAAAAATAAACACAACCAAAACCTATAAAATTAAAAAAATAAAAATAAAAATAAAAAACAATAACAGACAATATAAAAAAACAAAAAACATAGAAAACACTCACACATAAAAACACGAAATAACACAAAAAAGAGAAACCCAAGAACAAGAACGAAAAAACACAAGAACAATAACAAAAAACATAAAAAAAAACAAAACAACAAAAACACAAGAACAACAAAAAACAACACAAAGAACACAAAAACAAAACAAAACAAAAGAACCCACCCACCTTAAAAAACTAAACAAAAAAAAGAAAAAGAAAAAAGAAAAAAAATTGAACAAAACAATGACCTATCTAGACCAGAAGACTATTAAGGCAAGAATAAACAGAGGAAACAAAATAAAGAATAGAATGAGTTAGGGAACTAAAAAAAATTGAATGAACCAAAGAGAAGAAAAAAAAAAACAAGAAGAAACTAGGTACCTTCAGAACTGGAGCCATCCAAAGAAATGATAGAAAGAAGAGCTTCCCTAATTTGAGAAGCCCACCATATAGGAGGGTGGCCATAACAAGTAAGATAACCATAAAAAGTAAGATCACCTTTGTCCAAAGCCCAATTAGCTAAAGCATCAACACTCTTGTTTTGATCTCTGACCACATGATTGTAATCAACTTTCAAAAATCTCATCTAGATTAACTGAATCTTCTCAATAATTCTTTTTATTCTCCAATCCACCTTATGATTATTATAAGGAGTCTTCAAGATATTAATCATAAGTTGAGAGTAAGACTCAACTAACACCTTTTCCCATCCAAAATTAGTAGCCTCCTGAAGGCCTTTGAGGATACCATACCCATCAGCAAGGTTATCGGAAAGAATACCCAAATTCTCAACAAAAATAAAAACTAGGGAGCCATCTGAAATTCTACCAATTCCTCTCACACTGGATTTTCCAGGTTTCCCTCTAGAGGCTCCATTAGTATTGAATTTTCCAAAATCCTTAGGAGGAGGTTGCCAATTTCTAGTCCTATCAATATTACTAATACTCACATTCCCTTTAAGTTGGTTGTCCTTAGAAGATTTAATCTTTAATATTTGCATCACTTGATCCCATCTTTGGTGGGAGTTTTGGGGGTGATTAAGGAGTTGATGGACTGATTCAACTAAGTTGGCTATGGTCTTTTGCCAAATATAGTTAATATCCTTCCTATCTTGATTAAAAATTTGGTTGTTCCTTTCACTCCAAATATTCCAAAGAAGAATGGTAGAACCCATCCAAACTAACTGCATAATAAAATGATAAACACCCTCTTGATTAGGCCAATCCCTCCAAAGCTATTGAAAAGTAAAAAATTGGACCATTGTAAGCCAAGTAAAGTGGCCATTCTCCTCCATAGCTCAGACGCTAAAGTACACTCAATAAAAATATGGTTGGTATTTTTTACATTCTCTTCACACATTTCACATCTAAAAGGGCCATGAAAACCATGCTTCATAAGTTACTCACCAGTAAGCACCCTATGATTCAATAAAATCCAATTAAAGAACCTCACCTTAGGCCAGATATTTTGAGCCCACAATAGAGAAAATATGTTAGAAGAATGGTTGAGATTATTATGGCATAAGGTCAAATAACCTTGAGCAATTGAATACTCATCCTTAGTAGTGTTGTTCCATCCAAAATAATCTTTTTCATGGGACCAAGAGAGGGATCTCATATGAAGGATGCCTTGGATATCTTGTCTTTGCCTTTCTGGGATTTGAATAGGCCAGTCCTCAATAGGGATCCAATATCTACCAACCTTTGAATTACTAGTATGGTACCGAAAATAATTAGCCACCTTTATCCACTTAGCTCGGTGAAGCTCCTCCATCCAAGGCCTCCAATCAAGAAACTGAGTTATCAAAGGCTTGTGACCATCCCAAGAATTTGTCCAAAAATTTGCATGTTGACCATTATGAATGATCCAAAATAATTTTTTCTTTATCAAATCCTCACCAGTCTTAAGAACTGCCAAAATGGGAGAACCTTTGGTAGGAAGTTTATAGTGAACAAGGTCTTCAGGACTTTTATTCTCAACATATTTAGCACAGAGATTATTGGCCCAAAGAGCATTGGGGTTATGCAACATCCTCCAATATAATTTAGCAGCTAAAGCTTTATTGTTATTAATTGAAGACCGGAATCCTAACCCCCATTCACTCATAAAGTATCCCATTTCACCAAGGCCCATTTTATTTTCTCCTTAGTACCACTCTAAAGGAAATGATGACTGATTTGATCCAATTCTCGAAGAACAATTTTTGGTATATTCAAAATAGAAGAAACGTAAATAGGAATATATTGAAGGACTAAGTTTACCAAGGTGATCCTACCCCCAGAAGAAAGCCACTTGTTGGTCCACTTTCCAATTTTCTTCTTGACTTTGTCCAACAAACAATTCCAATATTTATTTTTCTACATTTGAATATTTATAGGAATACCTAAATAAGTGATTGGAAGAGAGGTCTTCTTATATCTTAATTTATCCAAGACCATGGATTCTTGTCTACCAGAGCAATGGAAGAAAATAACTTTAGATTTGTCTTCATTGATCAACTGCCCAGTAGCCTTAGAAAAATAGCTAATGATTTGCTTAATATTAGAAGCTTCCTTAACTGTAGCTTTACCTAAAATATTAGAGTCATCCACAAATTGAAGATGATATATAGGTGTAGCTCCATGAGCAATGGTAACTTCATCAAGGGTTTTGTTTTCCCTCTTTTTGGTTATAATCCTACCCAAGCATTCAACAAGAATGATGAATAAATAAGGGGATAGCGGGTCACCTTGCCTAATACCTCTGGAATCTGGAAAATATTGAGAAGGCCTGCCATTGATAAGAAATAAGTAGGAAATTGAAGAGATACATCCCATAATCGAATCCATCCAATCCTTAGAGAAACCAAATTGCCTAAAAAATTTGATAAGGAAGTGCCAATCCACTCTGTCATAATCTTTGGATAAGTCTAACCGAATGAACATGGAAGGAGAATTTTGCATATCCATGGAATGGATGGCTTCCTAAGCAAGAACTATCTCATATACCATTTGAAATCCTTCCACATAACCCCCTTGATATGGGTAAATAATCTTATGCAAAAGAGGCTTCAACCTTTCTGCCATGATTTTAGTAATGATTTTGAGAAGAACATTACATAAAGCAATAGGTTTAAAAGCTGAGATATGATCAACATCTTGAGATTTTAGAACAAGAGTAACATAAGTTACATTATTGATAACCTGTTTTTCAAAATTTCTTTGGCCTTTCCTGGCTTCTTCCACCACCTATAATAAATCAACATGAAGGATATCCCAGAACTCTTGGTAGAACTCAATGGGAAAACCATAAGGACCCGGGGTTTTCCATTTTGCCATTTTAAAAACTACTTGTTGAAGCTCATTGATAGTAATAGGAGCAGTCAAAATAGAGTTCTCCTTAGAAGTGATAAGAGAAGGGATTGCTTGAAGAACATTTTTTTGTGAAGCTGAGTCAAGAGGAGTAGTAGCAAAAATATTGGAAAAGTAATCAACAACAATAGATTTCATGCCTGCAGCACCCTAAAAATGGCGCAGTGAAATTGTAATAATTACATTCATCCTAGTAAATAATTTAAATTCAAATTTTAACCTCCCAAACCACCTGTTAACCACAGGGTAATCCGTTTCCCCCTTTTTCATGCCATTTTTAGAGGTTGTTTTGACCTTTTGACGATATCATCGTCGATCAGACGATATCGTCCCAGATCTAACGATTTCATCTGGGCTAGGACGTCCAGACGATCTTGTCTCAAAACTGATTTTGCACAATTAGCTTCTATTCCAATGGGTCTTTAATCCGGGCAGAAGCGTGTCTGCACCGTTAGAGACCCTCCCCCGTTGGAGATCTCCCAAATAGGGATGATCTCCAACCTCCTAACCTCCCTCCTAAGCCTATTTAATCCTAAGCCCTCCCCTTAGCACCCCCTGGCTAAAATTCCCTGTAACCCGACTGCATACATGTTAAAACATCCTAAGTTTCTATTTTGCATTAGTTCTATACAATTTTGTTGTAGGTACCATATTGTTTTTCAACCGAAGCAAGCTTACATCATCGCCGACGAACCTGTTCAGATCGAAGGCAATCCTGTCAAATCAGAGACGATTTCGTACCAATGCGAGATGATTTCGACTGCAGTCAACATTGAGGCAAACAGTGCCTGAAGTTTGCATTTCTCCATCTTTTCTCTGTTGTTTTATTCTACCATTAGCTTAGTTTATTCAGTATTTTATTCTGTTCTACATTTTGGAGTTCACCCATCTAGATTAAATGCATAATTAAGCCATAATTGTGATCAAATTAGAATAATTCATTTATGTTTCTATTCTTAAGTTTCGGTTTGATATTATTGCTATCATTTTACACTGTTTCCCTCTATTAGGATAGTTGCATTTTCTGTATTTTGCACCTATTTCTCTGTTTACAGGTTTTTGATGAATTTGTCTGACGAATTCGTCAGATCTTAGATGATCTTGTCTGATCTCAAACGATCCTGTCAAATCAGAGGCAATCCTGACTGCTTCAAGAATCAGAATCATCATTAGACATCCAGATCAGGTATTCTTCTTTTATATTCTGTAATATCTCTATTTTCTGTCTTTAATTTTGTTTTTTGTATTCATTTAATTTGCATCTACATAGAGAATAGCTTATATGCATTTTTGCCAAACCTAGGATATGAATTCTTAAGGCTAAAATGAACACATAAAACACATTCCCAACCTAGGCATGGAAACTGCCATTAAATGTTTCCTGGTGAACCCACCATCCGTCAAAAAATCACCAATATACACCTCCCTTGAGAGGCGGGACCTTCGCAAGTCCTCTCAGTTCGAGGTATCACGACATCCTTTTCACACCCCCCTTCTGGGCACGAATCCTATAGCCTGAAGGTAAGGGTGAATTTGGAGCGATACATTTGGGTGAACCCGACGTGAATGCATCATAACCTTTTGAAAAAAAAAAATATATAAAACAACTAAGACATAGATGCATTTTAGATCATTTAAATTTAATATCATGTTTAGATGGTAGCTCCTAAGAAAAGATTATCAGTTACTATAAATGTAGAAAACCAATTGGCAACCATAGAAGTCAATTCTGTACTTAGTGTTCCTGAAACAGATAGAAATCAACTCTTGTGGGACGAACTTGATAGAAGACTTAGTGTCATCTCATCTAGGTCAACAGAACTTAAACAAATTAAAAGGCTAGTCCTAGATAGAATCCTGGATCCTCATCAACTTGTATTTTATCATGAACTTCAGAGAGCCTGCCATAGATGGTTAGCTTATAGGAGAGCTCTTGTATATTCAAAATTGTTCACCTTTGAGGAATACCTCGAGAACGCAGCCATTGTACACCAGTTCCTAGGTCTTGTAGAAGACCAAGAGGTTGTTATTACAAATAGGGAAATATGGAATAGAGTTCCTCGAGCTGTGTTATGTCGAGGGTATTGCCACGAGCTTTACTTCTATCAACCAGCATATGAGACAGATAATATCACTATAGCTCTTTTCATAAAATTTTTAAAAGAAAACTTTCAATTTGAAGAAAAACACTTCATGACTCCTGAAGAACTCGAGCCCATTAATGATATTTATAAGTTGTTTATAGAAAACTAGATCATTACTTTCAATCTTATTATTTCTTGCATTTATTGTATTGTTTATCATTTTTACAATATTATTTCAAAAACTAAAAAACTAAAAAACATAGCAAAAACTTAAACATTTCATTTTAGATATTGTAGTAGGTATATAATTAATATATACCTCTTAAACTTGTGGCATATATATATATATATATATATATATATATATATATATATATATATATTTGCTGAAATCAAAATTAAAGCACCATGCCTAAACTTAGGAATGGTAAAGAAACTGTAGGAGAAGAAGAATATTGGTTACAAGATACAACTAGAGACCCAAATGTCCTTCCTGAAGATCCAATTTCGGAAGGAAAAACTCTAGATCAACTAGAACATGACCTAGGTGAAGACAATGAACAATAAGGAAGTGTTAAAGAGGATGGACCCTCATCCCCTAGAGTAGCTCCAGATGGAACTATTGCTTTTGACAACGTAGATCAATTCCAAAAATTTCTCAATGATAAAATTGACGCCCTTAATGTGGCAGTGCGTATTGATAAAGGGCAAATTAGTAACACTCAAGCAGCCATGGAATATATGTATGATGTGCGCACTAATCCCTTATCTTTCATTGATCAAGAAAGTGATAAGGCTGGGCCATCCAATACAGACATGGTCACTATGATGCAAAACATGTCAAAACAACAGGTTACCCAACCTCCTAAGGAACCTGCTATTCAACCTAAAATCATTCCCACACAAAAGAAAACCTCCTTCACTACTTTATTTCGCCAAACTACTGAGCAATATGCTTCAAGTAAACAAAAACCTAAAATGAAGCCAAACACCAATTTTCAACAATCTGGAATACATCATAATACAACTTCAAAATTCCTTCATAACACTTTTCCTACCAATAATTTACACAATAGCAACATAGCATCTAATCTTCATGTCCCTCCATCATATGCCCATAAAACCCATGTCAATGCCCTACCGAACCAATATGGTGGGCAAACTAGTAATCTGGAAGCCATGGTGAAACAGTTAGCTTCACGTATGGACCAGATAGATCCCTACCGTCCCTCGTACAATTATCGAGAGATATTTAGTCAACCTTTGGATCCCATGGTTGTAGCTCAACCATACCCTAAGAATTTTCCCATGCCTATCTTGCCTATATATAAAGGAACCGAAGATCCTATAGAGCATCTTCGCATGTTTAGGATAGCATGTCATGATATATCACATGATGACTTGCTATTACTAAAAATGTTCCCAAAAATTTTAGGTGGAATGGCATTAGAGTGGTACTATCAATTGCCCACTCATTCTTTGAGAAACTTTGAAGAAATAGCTGAATCATTTGTCCATCAATTTAGTGCCTACATCAAGAGGCATGTAACCATTAAAGATCTATACAACTTAAAACAAGACAAGGATGAATGTTTTGTCGATTTCTTAGCTAGATGGAGGCAATTGATAGGAAAACTGCACTTTGTGCTACCTTATAGGGAAATGTTGGACATTTTTATCAATAATTTGCAAGAACAAATATATTATGAGCTATCAACTGCTACTTTAACTACCTTCGATCAAGCTATAGATTTATATCGAAGAGTAGAAGATGCCCTCCTTAGGAGAGGCCAACTTAGGAAGAAGGATGATGAGAAAACATCCAAAAATCAATATAAAAACAAACAAGTTGTCGGTGATGGAGTCACTGACAGCAAAAATGTTGCTAATATCAATGCGACGAAGACAACAGAAAAATTTATATTGAAACCTCCTGATAAGCCTCCCCGAGAATTCACTAGATTGAATCAACCATTGTCAACTATTTTACCTCAATTACTCGAAAGGGGTTTGATCCAATTACTAGCTATCCGGGAACCTGATCCAACCATACCCGGATACAGAGCTGACTTACACTGTTATTTCCATAGAGGACCTGGACACTCTACCAATGCTTGTAAATGGTTGAAACATAAAATACAAGATTTGATTGATAATAATGAAATGGAAGTGCAAGCCTTCCAACCTAAACAAAACCCTCCTAATAATACTCAAAAGACCGTTCCCCAAAATAAAAATCAAAATGCTAATCAAACATTAGACATATTTCAACACCCTTTACCAAGACATGGTAAAGAGGTGGCCAATCAAATCGAACATCACAATGTTCCTCCTCCTACCCGATATGTAGGAACCATTAGCGGACAATTACCTGTTCAGGATCCTCAAATATTTGACACAACCTTATCCCTGGTTACGACCAGGCCCTTACATAATTTTCAAACTTCGATTCTAGTGATGTAGAATCGAGATACTGAAAGTGAACTAGACATTACTTCAAACCATTCAAATAGTTTTGAAAATGAATCAGATCCTATTCAACCCGTCGCAGATGCCATGGTTCCAGAAGAACCATTTCCTAGAAGAGTGACTACTTGACCTTCTTCTAATCAATTCCTCTCAAATGAACAAGCCATAAATGCTAGACCAAGACCAGTTCAGCGTCCTCACTATAACATTGTAGGTACCATTGGAGTCGTTACCCGACAACAGGCTCAAAATTCTCAACAAGAACCAAATCAGAACGATGGATCGGCTCCATTCGTTTTGAAAAACCCCAATAAAGGGAATCATGCTCCTAATGTTCAACCTAAAACCCCTTACAATATTAATGAGGAATTGTCCAATACTACAGCCATAATTTCCCTTTTGGATTTATTAATATCCTCTCCCACCCATAGGGGTGAGTTGATGCTTACATTAAGCCAAATGATGGTACCTCAAAACAGTCAACCTGAAGCTATGGCCAATACTATCATCACTCGAGAAGTTGATTGTATTGACTTTCGGGATAAATATATCCCACAACACAGTTTACATAAGGACAATCCCTTATATATTACTGCTCTAATTGGAGATGTAGCTATCAAACGAGTCCTGATTGATAATGGCTCATCTCTAAACATTTGCACTTTTGACTTCTACCAACGATTTGGCTTTAGAAGTGATGAAATGAAGAAAACTGATATGATTATCAAAGCTTTCAATGATGAAACACAAGAAACATGTGGAGTTATTACCATCCCCTTGCAAGTTGGTCCTAGAACCCTAGAAACCATCATGTTTATTGTACATTGCCTAGCATCGTACAACATACTTTTGGGTCGCCCTTGGATCAATGCGATGCGGGCGGTCCCATCAACTTTACACCAATGTGTTAAATTTGAATTTAAAAATCAGTTGGTCACTATCCATGGTGACCCTAGACCCTTTGATATGTGTGCTTTGGCAAGAACCCGTTGGAGTGCAATTTTGCCCCGCTCTGTCATCCACACATCCTAGTTCTTATTTTTCATCTAAAACTGTGAAACACACACCCATAACTTCACCTATTTCCCCTCCATTAATTTCATCCTCCTATATAGATCAACAATATTCTAAACAAATCACCCTAGAACCTCAAAAAGATCTTAAATCTACAACCAATCCTTTAGGTTCAATCCCTCTAAATTCAAAACCTATAGACACATCTATCATATCTTCAACATCTAAAGATATAGGGAATAATCCTTCCACATCTTATGCTCTTTCTGATGAACTTTTACCAGATTTATCCACAACCTTAATATCAGAAAAAACAAATGCTTTCATGCAAGATTCAATTCTTTTAAATAACTTACCGCCATCTCCTCGTACTTTGGGCCTCCCACAACCTATGGGAAGTACTTACCAAGTCGGGAGTTGTGCCTTCATCTATAAAGGATATGACTGGGGAATAATCCCTCGGAACATTAAAACTCATCATGAGGGATATGCTCGGTGTTATTTTACCAATGAATATATTAAAGCTAAACCCATGATGCTTAAAATGGGATATAAAGGGAAAGGCTTGGGACCTTTCCAAAATGGCATGAAAGAACCTTTCGAGGTAGAACCGTGGCCCGCCCGCTGTGGTGTGGGCCTATTTCCTAGTAAGGGTCAACCCTTTCCTTTTGAAGATGATGATCACCTCATATGTTATCAAGATTATTTGGATAGGCATGTTGATTTGCCTCTTAAAAATTAGTCATTTACATGTAACATGCTATCCATAGCTTACCCTGAAATGATTGCTGACCCCGATGCAGAGTTGGAAGGAGATATCTTCCATGATGTCCCTGTTGAAGAAATGTTACACAATGGATTTTATTTTGATGGTTCTATACAAACTATAGCCCAACTTGAGGACACTAATCCTCAAGATGAATTATCCAAATTAACCTTACAAGAATTACAAGAATTGGGCATTTCACCCGCCCCACCCAATTTTGAAAGAGATCTACACATGGAGGTAGAAAACGTCATTAAAATTAATATTGGAACTGAGGATAATCCTCACATAATCAATATTGGATCCGAACTAAGTCAAGAAAAACAAGAACAATACATTGCATTCCTTAAATAATATGAAGATGTCTTTGCTTGGACATATGAAGATATGCCAGGTCTAGACCCTTCTGTAGTCATGCATCATCTAGTGGTCCATCCGGATGCTAAACCTGTTAAAAAAAAACTTAGAAAAATGCATCCCAAAGTGGCTCTGCTAGTCAAAGGGGAGTTAGAAAAACTCTTGAATGTCGTCTTTATACAAGCTATTGATTATGTTGAATGGATCTCAAATGTAGTTCTAGTTACCAAAAAGAAGCTACCAAAGTTAGGGTTTGCACAGATTTTAGAGATATTAACGTTGCATGCCCTAAATATGACTTTCCTCTTCCAAACATGGATCAAATCATTGAATTTACTGCCGGGAGTGGGATGATGTCCTTAATGGATGGATTCTCCGGTTATAATTAGATCAGGATAGCTCCTGAAGATAAGGCTAAAATAGCCTTTATTACCCCCTGGGGCACTTTTTGTTGGAAAGTGATGCCATTTGGCTTAAAGAACGCAGTGCAACCTATCAACGAGCTATGACCTATATTTTTCATGATATGATGCATGATATCCTACATGATTATGTAGATGATATTATAACTCGCTCTATTTTGGAAGATAATCATTTAGATGATTTGAGAAAAGTTTTTAATCGATTACGAGAATATCTTATTCGATTAAATCCAACAAAATGCATATTCGGAGTTAAGTCCGGTAAACTATTAGGGGTTTTAGTTTCTTTACGTGGAATCAAAATCAACCCTCTCAAGATTGCGGCCATCACTGATATGCCCGCACCTACTAATATATCTAAGTTTCAAAGTTTACAAGGTAAGCTTCAAGCCATCCGTCGCTTCATCGATAAGCTGGCGGAAAAAACCGGTCCCTTTCTTAAACTCCTTAAGAAGGATGTCCCTTTTAATTGGGACGCCGAATGTAGAGAACCTTTTGAACTTCTCAAACAATACCTCCTTAATCCTCTAGTGCTTTCACCACCTAAACCTGATTGCCCATTTCTCCTATATATTTCAGCCTCAGATTCTGCCTTAGGAGCTATGTTAGCTCAGCTTGATGATGAAAAGAGAGAACGGGCTAATTATAGCCGAACCTTCATCAGCTATGAAACCCGCTATACAACATTAGAGAAACTATGTCTAGAAATTTTTTTTGCTACACAAAAATTACGACATTATATGCTTAGTCAAAAAACTTATGTCATTGCTAAATACGATCCCTTAAGGTATCTCATGAGTCGACCTTATTTATCGGGTCGCACAACCAAGTGGGTTCTTGCTCTAAGCGAGTTTGATCTCACATTCATAGGACAAAAGTTTGTTAAGGGTCAAATCATAGCAGATCAATTAGTTATTGCACCCTTAGAGTCTACCCATCCCCTCATCATTGAGTTTCTTGATGAATGCCTTCAATTAGAGGCAGACCATATTGAACAATGGTCCTTATACTTTGATGGAGCTCGATGCATGAGTGGGGCTGGTGTGGGTATTATTTTAATATCCCCGCAAAAACATCTTATTCCTCTGTCCTTCAAATTGACATTTGCTTGCACCAACAATACTGCTGAATATGAAGCTCTAATCCTCGGATTACGAGCTACCTTGGCGCTAAAAATTAAACACCTTTTAGTTTTTGGTGATTCTCAATTGGTTATAAACCAAATTAATGAAGTTTATCAGACCAAATATGATAAACTGTGCCCATATAAGGCCTATGTTTTACAACTAATGTCTCTATTTGATCAAGTTACCTTGGAAGCTATTCCTAGAACTTGTAACCGTGCAGCTGATGCTATGGCCACAGCTGCATCTCTCCTACCCTTGGAGTTAGATGACGAATATGCCACTATCATTATTCATCGACTCCAGGAACCCGCTTCAAATAAATCATGCTTAGAACCTTTGGATGTGTTTTTAATCAATGAAACTACTCTTGAACCTTGGTATACGGACATATTTGATTTTCTCCAAAATGGGACTTTCCCTGCCAATTCTAATAGAAACCAGCGTCGGTTATTACGTAGACGAGCAAGTAGATTTGTAATAATTGGCAATACTTTATATAGGAGATCTTTTGAAGGTATCCTATTAAGATGTTTAAACTTAGAAGAGTCTAAATCAACCTTGAGTGAAGCCCACGATGGATCTTGTGGAGGACACTTTAGTGGTAGTGTCATTGCTAAAAAGCTCCTTCGGATAGGATACTTTTGGCCTACCATGGAGAATTACGCATATGAGTATGTGCGCCATTGCGACAAGTGCCAGAAACATGCTGACCTTGTCCATGCGCCTGCATAAGAACTGCAGGCTATTTCATCTCCTTGGCCCTTTTCAAAATGGGGCTTAGATATTATTGGCAAAATTAATCCTGTGTCATCTGATGGACACAAATTCATCATAACTGCCCTGAGTATTTCACAAAGTGGGTTGAAGCTATGCCTTTAGCTTCCTGCACTGGCACACAAGTCTCTAAATTTATTTTTAATCAAATCATTTGTAGGTTTAGAATTCCTACAAATCTCATCTATGACAATGGAACTTGTTTCAAAAATAAAGATGTTAAAAAATTATGCCAAAAATATAAGATTCAACATCGCTAGTCCACTCCCTATTATCCTCAGGGTAATGGTCAAGTAGAAGCATCTAACAAAACCTTAATCAAAATCCTCAAAATATTGGTCAATAAAACTGGCCGTGACTGGCACATTCAATTATATCCAGCCTTGTGGGCCTATCGAACTAGTGTTCGAACCCCCACAGGAACTTCACCATTTGTTTTGGTTTATGGTGCTGAAGTAGTTTTTCCCTTTGAATTAGAAGTTCCTTCTTTGGCTCTGCTACTTCAAGATACCAAAGTAGGAGATGAATATCGAGCTGGCAGACTTAGTCAGCTGGAACTCCTAGATGAAAAATCCATCAATGCTTTGGAGCATCTCCGTGCCTACCAAAACAAGCTTAAAAGATCATATGCTACAAAAGTTCGTCATCGATCCTTTGAGATCGGCGACCTTGTTTTAAAAGAAAATAAAAAAAATACTAATGCAACTAAGGACCTTAAAGGTAAATTTGAGCCCAACTGGCTTGGACCATACATTATTACTGCTAAATTTGAATCAGAAGCATACAAATTATCTACCTTAGATGGTAAAGAACTTAAAGAACCCATGAATATTTTGCATCTTAAACGTTACTATGTATAAATTTGGTCACTTCATCCATGTATATATTTTTTCAAAATCACTATCTTGTATTTCTTTCAAATTTATAAATTCAAAAACACCAAAAACATTCATAATCATCAAAAACTTTAAAACTATTTGTTGCATTTATTTATGGCACTTGTTAAATTTTTTGTTCAAAAAAAAAAAAAAAAACAAAATAATGATAAAAATATAAAAACAGCAATATGCTTGACTCTTTCGAAACCAAAACAATATAAAGAAGAAAGAGAGAGTCAACATTCTCAAAACTTCTCAAAAATCATTTATATATATTTTCTTACAATTATTGCAGTTATATGTTTCAAGTTATTTTGGATAAATTAGCATTTATTTGGAATCCCTCACTTTCACAAAACACAAAAATAAATATCTTGATTTTATCTGGCATGATTACTAATCTCTCTTATATCAAAGTTCACAAATTTCAATTAAATAAAGTTTGAGCATAGAGAATTGATCTTGTTATTTACTTAAACCAAGCACATCTTTTCACAATAAAATGATTATATTTGTAATTTCCATGTTTTGCTACATAGTAGAAGTGATTTCTTGAGCGAAAAGTTTCCCCTGCTATCCTATCATGCACATGGTCTAGAATCTTTGAGAATTGGCAAAAGGACAAGCTCACCCCTACCCAAAATAAAAATCCCTTGCTCTACAGCTAATCCGAGCAAGTATCCCTAGCATAGAACAAAAAGAAAAGAAAAAGTTCAAGAAAAAGAGAAAAGAAAAATGTTATTTTATATCATTACAACAATATTTCAAGCACTATCTCAAAAATCAAGAAAAAATACAAAAAGAAAAAGAAAATACAAAGCAAAAGAAAACAAAAGAAAGCAAAAGCAAAAGCAATAAAATCCCTTTCCCTACCCTTTGAAAAGAAAAGAAGGGTTGATGAGCTTGAATCCTTGGAATTCTCAATTATTCGAAAACTATGAGGTAAGCCCCATAACAGGTGGTTTGTGCCCAACCTGCTTGGCCTTGGGTAACTCCTAGCATGGCGATATGTCTGTCACATTAGTGACCTTCTTTTGTACAGACCTATGTCTGCTTATGGATTAGCTAGCTCTTGATAATCCGACCTACATAGTAGTCTAGTATGGTTATATGCATCTACATCATGGTTAATGAACACTTATTTGGTTTCTTCAAATCACTTGTATCATATTATCTTGCTCAAAACTGGTAAATGAACATAGCAATTGCACACACATTTGTATTTGAGAGATTTTGTGTATCATTATGATAAATCAAGATTGGAAATGAATTCACATATGCACATGGGATTCCTTATAAATCTAACTTTTGTCTTTAAAATACTTTGAAATATTTTTTGCAAATTGTTTGGAATAATTCATTTTCTTCTTTCAAGTACAGTTGTTTAGCATAAAGACAACTATATAATAGAAAAATCAAAATTTCTTTCAAAAATATACAATCAAAACATATATATCTGGTTGACTTTCGCGACGATGGTATAGTTCCAAAACCAAAATTGGAATTTTATGCCTAGCGCAAGTCCTCATCTTCATATTTTTTGTTTATTAAAAATCAACCATGCAATAAAGCTATCTTCTTTTTTGGATTTTCGTGATGATGGTATAAGTCTATACCTACATATTCTATGCCTAGCGCAAACCATTGTAACAATTTTTATTCCCCATTTATTTAAAAATCATGAAAACCATATGACTTAAATCATTATGTTACACAAATTATGCTTTTAAGCATGCACATTATCATTATTTCATGTCATTATGTCAACCTTCAATTTTGCAATGATGGTATAATTTCTAAGGAATTATCTAAAAATTTTATCACACTTAGGAATTTATGCTTAGCAAAAATAATTTTTACATTATTTCATGCATACTATTTTTTTTTTTTTATGAAAATCTGAAAAACAAACCATCATCATCACCATCATTTGCACCATTGCACCAAAGTCTTAAGACAGTCTCTTAAGCACTCTTTTACTTTTAGCAATATTTCTATACTGGGATTAGCTTGACGACCGAGTGAGCAACGACTCCATGAAATGGTCTATACTAGCGACAATGTCCTTTGAAATTATTGTTAGAAGTCTCTTTTTATTTTTTATCACATTTCATCACAAACAACCAATTTGTTACATCAGATTATTTCATTTAAAATATTACAAGCATGACACTCAAATTATAATATTTTCAAAATGACATAATTTCATGAATCCTCAATCTAATCATCAAATTAATCAATCAAACATAAAAGCATCATAAACATACACATAACACAATTCATATGATCAAAAACATATCATATATATATCAATAGTATATATACATCATCGAAACTGGATTGGTATGCCACAATTTGTACCTCGGCATACTCAATCCTCTATCAACAAAAAATAATAATAATAATGCAAACTATATATCAATCTATACAATGTAGTGCAGTAGCTAGCCTCGAGAGCCCCTCGAGCTCTCAGCCTCATCTCCTCCCCTGCCCTGAGGTGGACGAGGTGGCCCCATCGCAGTATGTGTAGTACTGCGAGTCCTAGTTGTCGATCGAGATGAAGTCCTCGACGACCCGATCCTGATCGGATCTACGATGTTAGCTGGCAGGGGTAGTCTATCCTCCTATGGCACCAACTGATAGTACAATGTCTAATAGAAAGTAATTTGGGCAATAGCCCATGTTAGCTCCCCAGTGCTCGCCCCTCCACCCTATGCCCTGAGGCGTGCAATCTCGTCTCGGAGCTGTGTCGCCTCAGCTCGGTGTTGTGCAGCCTCTTCCTGTAGGGTCTACACCTGTGCCTAGAGATGGATCATCTCCGCTCGAAGAGTAGTTGTCTCACTACTCTCCCCTGTGTCGACACCCTTGCCCTTATCGGGCGATGGTGGCCTCTCTCTCTGTGGAGAAGGGGGTCTCACCTCCCTCCTCTCCCTCTGCCGTGGCCTCTCTTGTGCCTGTGGCCTCCTCAGCTCTCTTCCACCGTGACCCTGGGCTGCCTCCATAGTTTCCTGGCATCGCCTCCCTATCCGACGCACAACTGCATGTATCAGACCCTGAGCCCTCGTCATCCAAGGAGGGCGAATGCCTATGTACCAGGCATCGTAGCCATCTGCAACCCTTGCGTTGTCCCCATCCATTGGCTAAATGGGGGCATCTTCCGAGTCTTGAATCTAGAAGCGCTGCATGTCTGGAGCCTCGCTAACTGTGGTGTTATCCTAGATAGTCCGAGAAAACTCATAATCCTTGAGAGATGGGATCCCCTACTGTAGACCAAACTATCACAAAACTCGGTCGTAGCGGTGGAGCTCCACCTCTCCCCTCTCCATCCATAGCCAGCAGACTCACCTAATGCAAGCCAGCTCCTGTCCGTCCTTGGCCCACCCTAGGTGCCCTCGCCATGGCCTCTAGGTGATCTGGTCTGGGACTAGGTCATCTAGAAGTCTTCGAGACATCGGAAGGTCGATCCGCCGCTGTGACCCTCTCTGGAGCCACCAATAGAAAACTCGGGGCCTCTCCCCATCAATCCCTGTCAAAGGAAGCCCTATCGGCCTCCGCACTGCAATGTGCTCCCAGCACCAAACCAGTAGGAGCAATGTCATAACCAGACATCGATCGCCCTTGTACACGACCCCATGTAGGATCCTGTACAGCCGACATAGAACATAGCTGCCCCAAGAAAACTTGTAGCCATGGTCTTGCATATCATAGATCACATCTGCTAGCATCCATGGCACCCTACACCCACTCTAGTGGCATAGTAGAAGTCCACCAACCACTCCAGCTAGAACCTGTGTCAGTCTAGATGCCCCAGGCATCTAACGCAGTGCCTCGATGTTAACTCTGCCCTTCTCCAGGGCGAAGCTCGGGTCACCACACAACCATCCCATAGCATGGCCCTGATTGGCCGTAGGAGTGATCAACCATCCTTGTATGGGTATTCTTAGAATCCTCCATAAATCCTCCAAAGTGGGGGTCATCTCCCTTGTAGGTAGCCAGAAACAGGAAGAACCCGGATACCATCTCTCTGCTAGGGCTGTCAGTAGCCCCATGTCTGTAGACACTTGTGGCATCTCTGCCACATGTTGTAAGCCGGCCTGTGCCAGCTAATCCCGCTCTGCCTGTGTAAGAGCGGCCAAGTCATCTCTCAAACCTCCATATTTCCATTCTCTACTTTTTAACAAACCTCTCTGCAACATAAACAACAAAACAACAAACAATCATTAATAAACAATTCAAGTAATTAAAAATGCAAGTAAAATAAGTTCAATTTAATCAACTGATCCCAAATTTGAGCAGATTCGTCTCCGATTTCGTAAGCCGAAATTGTCCCTAATTTGATGAAATCGTCCCCCTTTCGTCGATTTCGCCCTTAGACGAAATTGGCGAAATTGAGACGATTTCATCGAAATCGGGACGATTTCGTCCCGACGACGTCGACGGCCCAAAAATGGCCACGATGCTCAAAATTCATCTAAAATTCACCTAAAAAGCATGTAAAATCAAATTAAAGCATTCTAAATTAAGTCTAGACTCTTACCCGTAGCCCGCGTCGGACCTCTATTGATCTGTGCGTCATCTCCACCATTTTTACTTTCAAAGCTCTAAAACCAATAAAAATGAACAGTAAAAATGAATTAGGGTTTTACCCTATTTTTCTTAATTTTATTCAAAAATAATTCAAAAATAATTTTGCTTTTTCGCGTTTTTACCTCAAACGTTCGATTTGGGTAAAAACACGGAGGGGGCACCATAGTAAGTTGTCGTACGATTCGACCAAGAATCGTCGCCTAAAAATGGGAATAATTTTTTGCTTTCTCATAGATCGAGAAGAACTCATCTTTAACGCATTTTATTCAGAAAATTCGCTAAAGAGGGGGCAAAATGTAGCACCCTAAAAATGGCACAGTGAAATTGTAATAATTACATTCATCTTAGTAAATAATTTAAATTCAAATTTTAACCTCCCAAACCACCCGTTAACCGCCGGGTAATCCATTTCCCCCTTTTCCATGCCATTTTTAGAGGTTGTTTTGATCGTTTGATGATATCGTCGCCGATCAAACGATATCACCCCAGATCTGATGATTTCATCTGGGCTAGGACGTCCAGACGATCTTGTCTCAAAACTAATTTTGCACAATTAGCTTCTGTTCCAACGGGTCTCTAATCTGGGCAGAAGCGTGTCTACATCGTTAGAGACCCTCCCCCGTTGGAGATCTCCCAAATAGAGATGATCTCCAACCTCCTAACCTCCCTCCTAAGCCTATTTAATCCTAAGCCCTCCCCTTAGCACCCCCTAGCTAAAATTCCCTGTAACCCGACTGCATACATGTTAAAACATCCTAAGTTTCTATTTTGCATTAGTTCTATACAATTTTGTTGCAGGTACCATATTGTTTTTCAGCCGGAGCAAGCTTACATCGTCGTCGACGAACTTGTTCAGATCGGAGGCGATCCTGTCAAATCAGAGACGATTTCATACCAATGCGAGACGATTTTGACTGCAGTCAACATTCAGGCAAATAGTGCCTGAAGTTTGCATTTCTCCATATTTTCTTTGTTGTTTTATTCTGCCATTAGCTTAGTTTATTCAGTATTTTATTCTATTCTGCATTTTGGAGTTCACCCATCTAGATTAAATGCATAATTAAGCCATAATTATGATCAAATTAGCATAATTCATTCATGTTTTTGTTCTTAAGTTTCAGTTTGATATTATTGCTATCATTTTACACTGTTTCCCTCTATTAGGATAGTTGCATTTTTTGTATTTTGCACCTATTTCTTTTTTTGCAGGTCTTTGACGAATTCGTCTGACGAATTCATCAGATATCAGACGATCTTGTCTGATCTCAGACGATCCTGTCAAATCAAAGGCGATCCTGACTGCTTCAAGAATCAAAATCATCATCAGACATCCGGATCAGGTATTCTTCTTTTATATTCTATAATTGCTTTGTTTTATATCTTTAATTCTATTTTTTGTATTCATTTAATTTGCATCTACATATAGAATAGCTTAGATGCATTTTGGCCAAACCTAGGATATGAATGCTTAAGGCTAAAACGAACACATAAAACACATTCCCAACCTAGGCATGGAAACTGCCATTAAATGTTTCCTGGTGAACCCACCATCCGTCAAAAAATCACCAATATACACCTCCCTTGAGAGGTGGGACCTTCGCAAGTCCTCTCAGTCCGAGGTACTGCGACATCCTTTTCACATCCCCCTTCCGAGCACGAATCCTATAGCCTGAAGGTAAGGGTGTGAAAAATTTGGAGCGATACAATGCCATCCCAAGTATAAACAACATCTCCAAAATCTGATTTTAATGAAGAAATAAAGTTGTGAGATCTTTGATCTAGAAGAGATTTGTGGAAGAAATTTGTGTTTCGATCTCCTTCTTTGAGCCATTGAATTATAGATTTTTGCTTCCATAAGATTTCTTCTCTTTTTTCCCATTCCTCTAACTAGAGTTGTGATTTTAATTTCATCTGCACTTCTCTTCTCTGTGAGGACATATAAATGGATTTTCTTATTCAAATTTTCAAGATGAGCAATAGCTTCATGTTTTTTTATGAACATCTCCAAACTCTTTCCAGTTCCAAGTCTTCATTTTGGATTTAATGTATTGCAGTATTTTGGCAAAACAGAACATCTTAGTCCCATGCCTAGGTTTACCTTCCTTCCACTATTGTTGCACATGAGGTCTGAATGAAATGTCTCTAAGCCACATTAATTGAAAACAAAAAGGAGAGAAACTCACATTGGTTTTCCATATTTCCACCATGACTATCCAATGATGCGAACTAGCATTTTTAAGAGTCTTCACTTTAGGAATGTGACCATGGATTAAGAAATTTTCAGAGAGAAAAAACCTATCCAATATCTCCATTATACAAGCTAAGCCTTGCCTTCTGTTATACCAAGTCATAAGGCCATTATTTGGTTGGATATCCACAAGATGGAGGTTTGCAATATATTCACACATGAGGTCAGTGATTTTGTCCAAATTTCTATTTCCCCCCATTTTCTCATCCATAGAGAGGATGGTATTGAAATCTCCTCCGATCAAGATACAAGCTTTAGGAAAATGAGAGATAATATGAGTAATATCCTTCCACTATCTTCTTTTTTCCTCCAAATAAGTCAGAGCATAAATAGTAATGTAGATCATAATCTATTTGGAATGTCTACTTTGAATAGCTATAGCCAACAAACCCCAAATGCCAACCATATGGTGAATAACTACCTCTTTTGGGTCCCAAAGACAAGCAATGTCACCTGAAGTCCCTTGGGAACTGAGGGAAAACACTTTTCCAACTGGCCAAATTTTACTGGCAATTAAGTCCATATCCTCCATTGACATCTTTGTTTCTTGAAGGAAAACAATATGTGGACGAATTATCTGAATCATTCTTCTAATTTTATTTTGTTTTGAAAGACTCCCTTTGAGTCCTCTAATAGTCCAAGTGATGATATTCATTAATAACAAGGCTACAAAATTTGGGAAGGGCATTAATCTTACCTTTCTCTACAAGCTTTTCACCTTCTTTTACCATATGATATTGATTGGTCTTGCGACATACTTTTTGATTAGAATCCATCTTCAAATTTGTTTTCCCTGTTTCTTGAATTATTCTAATTGAATCTGATCTAGCTTCTAACCTTGAAGAATGCTCGTACACAACCAAAATTTTACTAGATGGTTCAACGGAGTCTATATTGGGACCTACATTATTTGAAGTTTTGAAATTTGAAATATTATTTTTCTTGTGTAAATTTTCTCCTTTTTTTTTTCTATTGAAAACCTTTGATTTGTTGGTTTGTCTATGAGTTCTTCCCTTCATATTTAAATTGTGTTTATAAGATTTCAGTTTCCATTATTTCCTCTTCCTCACTTGGGACATTATTTATGGAAAGGATTTCAAACATTTTAGTAGATGACTTTGATTGATCCTTCATAACTTGTTTTTTTTTAGTGTTCTTCTTCTTAGGTATTTAGAAACCTACCGAGTTTATATATTATTTCTTTTGATCATGAATTTTATTTGGGCAAGCACTGGCCAAATGACCATATTCATGGCAAATTCTACAACGAAAAGGAATGTTCTCATAGTCCACTACTTGCTCCTAAGTGTCTTCCCCAAATTGCAATGTGATATTTTTAGGTAGGGGTTTGTCAAAATATATTAAAACACAAATCCGAGCATAAATAATATGTTAAAAATTTTGAGTACAATCAGTAGTCATCATAAAAGTTTCTAAAGAGTTTCCAATTGAAGAAAAAATAGTAGGATTCCAAAATTCAATAGGGAGGCCAAAGAGTCTAACCCACACGGGAGCTATAGAAGGCATCTCTTCTTCGACTTTAAATTTAGTATGCCAGGGCTTCATGAAAAGCCTTTTCCTTCCAAAAAACCAAGGACCCCCTTAAAAAGTTTTCTCTCTATCTTCATTATTAGCAAATAAAACAAGAAAATAACCATTTGGATAAATAGATATTTGTAACTCACCTTTAGTTTTCCAGCTTTTTGTAGCCCAGACTTTGAAAGCAGATAGACTTGGACGAAAACCCATGAACCGACAAATTAGTCCTCTTTTTTCCAAATCTTCAATGCCAGTCTAAATGTTACCCATATCAAGCTTAACAATAGGAGTTCCATCAGCTGCTTTAAGACATCCTGACTCCGTTTTCATAGGATCAATCTTAGGTATTCTTAGAGGTTTATGAGAAGCCCTAATATTGAAATTAGCATTGGGTTGAGGCTGTCCACCATGAAGGGCATCTCTAAAATTCATTTTTGGGACCGAGTCTTTGAAATTATTACCCTTGACAAGGGTTTTCACAGTAGAATTATTTTGTGGGTGCACCTTAGCACCAGATTCACTTGAGATATGAGCCATTTTTTGATCAACTACTTGAAACTTGTTTCATGATCTCTTTAATCCTTGCCCTAGACATTGTGGAAAGGTATGGTTTTCACTTTTATTTTGTGCAGCAAATTGGAAGCTATTGTCACTCAAGTTCATAGTATGATCTATTGAAAGACAAATTTCTAACCCATCTTGTATCCCCTGCAATATTTCCTACTAAAATATTGAGCATAAACCACAAAAATATTGGCCGCTAGGGCCCGAAGGTCCTAACAACCAACCTCTGGAGCTGCTTGCACTCAACCTAGATGAAACCTTCGCATAGCCACTTGCAAAATATCTCGTTCACACATAGGGATGCATGAGGATATATGTTGCTCCAAATGATATGAAAATTAGTGGAGATGTTCTAGGGTTTTTTAGGCATCTACCCTCAAAATTTTAGCTCAATTTGAGTTCGGATGAGTGAGATATGGCCGAAACGAGTTCGACAGTTTGGGCAGTCCTGCGAAAATATCTAATCAATTTCGTCTAATGAATTCGAGCTTTTTTTCAATAATGGGAGCATTTTATTTTAAAAATAATATATTTATTTAAATGGGACTATTTATTTAAAAATAAAGTGGGGCATTTCTTATAAATAAGAGGAAGGTCGCTTTATTTTTTATTGTATGGAAAACTTGAGTTCCCGTAAGCATGTAATTCCCTTGCGAGAGAAAATTTGAAAATGATGTTTTAATTTTGTCTTGTATTTTTCCAAAGAGCGATTATAGGAATATTCCAGGGGAATATTCTCTGATGCCAAGAATATTCTAGATTCTTGATGTATTCTAGTTTTCACCAGTTATATACTCTACTGCTTGCCATCACATATTTAAAGGTGAACAATTAACATGTTGAAAACTGATATTCACTAATTCAGTACCTACCACAAGTACATTTGCATGTCCGAACACATTGAATGGAATGTTGTCTAATTTTGACTTATTTTTTTCTATAGTTATGATAGTACACATTAAGGAGGAATGTTAGAATATTTTTATAATGTGCACTATACCTTCAGTTTGACACTTGTCTTATTTTCAGTTTGAGTTAGAGTTATGTGTCTTCTGCATGACATTTGAAGTGGATATTATGACACTTGTTAAATCTCACTTATAGGCTTGATTCCTATATATTGTAACACATTTTGTCAATATATAGTGCCCTTTTACATGGTCCTAACAAATTATTTAAAATAGTGCATTTTTACATCAAAAATGATAGAGAATACAAAACATTAAATGCAGTAAACACTATTGACATTGATGTGCATTCACTCGAAGATATTCCAAAAAATGAGATGGGACAACATAAATATTTTCCTAATAACAACATTCAACAACCACTTTAAGAGATGTTAAATTTAGACACATCTACTAAAAAAGAAAATGACAGTACAATTAAAATGCAGATCTCTGGGGAATATTGCAGTCAAAAATATAAACGTCAAAATATAAGTGAAAGGACTATTGGAAGGAATTTTAAAAATGAATAGGTATGGTTATACCCTTTTATTGAGCGATATGAGACAAAAAATGTGTGGAAATGCATTATTTGTACATGGAAGTTGTGAAATGATCATTTATTACTAAATAAGAAAGACGTGATAGAAAAAAACTATGGGAAAGTTTACATCAAATAAATATAAAGTGATGGATCAATTAACATATTTCATAGGTGAAAGGATGCATCTGAATGTGTGCATGTGAGATATGCACTTGAATACAAAAAATCAATGAAACAACAACAAACTCTCATCGAGAAGGGTGGAACAATTGAAACCCAATTTCAAAAAATTAATAAGACTGTATTAGCCTCAAAGAAATTGTAGTTTGATATTGTATAAAATATTCTAAAAAAAAGTTGACCCATGTTTATTTTGTTGATTTTAAGCAAATATTTCAACTAGTCGATGTACAAAACCTTACCAATTCACATTGGTTAGATCAAAGTGGTTGGGAAATGGTAAAATGTCTATCACTGGTTGAGAAGGAAGACCTGAGAGAGAATGTGAAACAAGCCAAATTTATTTTACTTTCCATTGATGAGGTAACAACTATTGACAACACATCTTGGATTTGCATACATGTTTACACATTCAAAAATCATTTGAGACAACCTCATTTACTAGCACTACATAAGATGATTGAAAATTGTAATGTGGAAAATATTTATAATGTTATTGTAACCAGTTTAAAGGATATTGTTGGAATGGATGAAAAGGAAATTGCCACAAAGTTAATTTGTGTTGGAGCTGATGGTGCAGCTGCAATACAAGGACAAAGGAATGGTCTTTGTGTTAGGCTTTAGACATCAATTTCCCCATATTTTATTCCCATTCATTGCATGACTCATCGAATGAATCTTGTATACAAAATTATGAGTAAATTTGATAATGTAGCCAGAGTGGAATAAATCATCTATGAAATACACTCATACTTTTCATGTAGTCCAAAAAGGTTTGCAGAGTTTCAACAATTTTCTCTAGGTGTAACCGAAGGTAGAAAATTGTTAAAATATGTGGACACCAAGTGAATTTTAATGTTTCTTCTTGAAAAAAGGGTTTTTATTTTTCAACATATCAATCCTTGGTTGGGTTTATGTATGCACATCATAGGGATGTTGACAAGGCAAAATATTTTCTATTTCGTATGAATGACTTGGAAACTCTTCTCACATTATGTGGTATTCTTCCATTGTTGCAAGAAATGAATTCTTTGATTAAAATTGCATAGGAAAGGGTAATTTATATTATTGATTTCATCAGGATGAAAAAACAAATATGTATGATTATTGATAGGATTTACTTATCTAAAAAATATTTTGAGGATCCTAAGTTTGATAGTTAGAATACGTTAGTTGATGTCAATGATCCTAACAACTTTTTAAAGTTCAACATCAATGATAATATTTGTATTGCTATCCATAGAAAAATTATTCCTTTATATTATTATGAAAAGTGATTAGATACACTTACAGATGATGTTGAACAAGTTCCCATAACACATTTCGAATTCGATGAGATTTTGGATAGCACTAAGAATAAATTGAGAATAATTGTAAATATATTAACAAGTAAAATAAGAGATCAATTTTAGAGAGATGAGACACTTGAGGCCATGGCTATTGTTAATCCCATCTTCTACAATCCTTGTGTTGACCACAGCAGTAGAAGTGAGTTGCTTGTAAAATATATGGGTAATATTATGACACATTATTATAAAAGTGTGGAAGTAAATGGTATTGAAATCAATGGTATTCTAAACAAATATCTTTTGAGACAACAATCAAACAATTTTAGAATAACAATGGATAATCAAATTGTAATTTTCAAAAATCCACATGTGACTAGTTAAATCACGTGTTTCTAGAAAAAATTGTATCGAAGTAAATGTCTTAAAAGAAACTATGAGTGAATACTTTATTTTATATGAATTATGCCAGACAATGATTTTGGGATCTGTTGAAGATGAAAGGGTTTTCAATATATTATATTTTATTAAATCAAAATTTCATAACAAGTTGGACAAAAATTTGGAAAATTATTTGAGAATGTATGTGTCATCGTATGAGGTGGGTAAGTTTCCCTATGATAGAGCTATGACATATTGGAAGTTCCTAGTGGAAAGGAGAGGTCTCACTAATAATGGTGATAATGATGAAAATGATTCAAATTTTTGTGATCATGAGATTTTGGAAACATATAATTCACAAATGATTCCCAATTATTTTGGAGAAGTCGATAAGGCTTTGTATCAGCTTCTAGAAATGTAAAAATTTCAATGATTATGTGACAAATTCATATAATCAATAATTTTTTGGATTTTATATAATATGTAAAATTTAGTGATTTGAAAACATTCATATTATCAATGATTTTATGTATTTGATATCATTTGTAAATGCCCATAATTTGAAAAAATTCATATTATCAATGATTTTCCGTATTTGATTAGTTGTAAAATTTTAATGATTTGAAAAAATCATATAATCATTCTATTTTCAGTGATTATGCATATTTGTTTTTTAATGTTATTGACTGTCTATGTTGTCAAAATTTATGATTTATGCTTTAGCTTTGAGTAAACTAGAAATTTGAAAACCATGCATGCGTAATGATGCTATGTTATTGAATTAATTATCTATGTTGACAAAATATAATGATTTATGCTTTGAATTTGAATGTATGTATGTATCATTAGTATCATTAGTATGTATGCTATGACTCTAGAAGTGTTATTGAATCTCTATGTTGACAAAATTTTATGATTTATGCTTTAGAATTGAGTAAACCATGCATGCATACATAACTAGTAAATATTTCTTAGTATCATTAGTATGTATGATTTGACTCTAGAAGAAAAAATACAAATAGCATATTACTCTAGATATGAAAAATGAAAGTTTAAACACATTCATAGATATATCCATCGTAAACTGACTTTGAAATATAAAAACAATATAGCATAATACAAAAGACCATACTCATTTTTATACAACAAGAATGACTATGAATAAAATGAAAATTTAAACCCATGCATAGATATATCCTTTGTAAACTCACTTGAAAATTAAAATATAAAAAAAACATAGCATAATACATGGAAATTGAAAATTTAAACCCATTCATAGATATATCATCGTAAACTCACTTTGAAATATAAAAACAATATAGCATAATATAAAAGACAATACTCATTTTTATACAACAACAAAAATGACTATGAATAAAATTAAAATTTAAACCCATGCATAGATATATCCTTAGTAAACTCATTTGAAAAATGAAATATTAAAAAAACATAGCATAATACATGGAAATTGAAAATTTAAACCCAATCATTGATATATCCATCGTAAAATCACTTTGAAATATAAAAATAATATAGCATGATACAAAAGACAATACTCATTTTTATACAACAACAATAATGACTATGAAAAAATGAAAATTTAAACCCATGCATAGATATATTCTTCGTAAAAATCACTTGAAAATTGAAATATAAAAACAACATAGCATAATAAATGGAAATTGAAAATTTAATGCCTTCATAAATATACCCATCATAAACTACTTTGAAATATAAAAACAATATAGCATAATACAAAAGACAAAACACATTTTTATACAACAACAAAAATGACTATAAATAAAAAAAAATTTAAACCCATGCATAGATATAACCTTCGTAAACTCATTTGAAAATTGAAATATAAAAACAACATAGCATAATACACGAGACAATACTCATTTTTATATCACAACAATAATAACTTTGAATAAAATGAAAATCTAAACCTATGCACCTAGGTGTTGTAGGTGAGTTGGAGAGGAGAGGGCAATCCTCCAAGGGAGGTCCCAGGTTCAAATCTCCACCATACCAAAAAGCTGAATTGGGTATCCAAAATCCAATTGATAATGTTGGTGTGGGTAGGGTCGGGTGTGACTCCCGGGTGACTTTAACGGTGTAGAACCCCCTGTTCATGGTCTCTCAGACCAAGGCGGCCCTGCAGAGGGTTTTTTGCTTAAAAAATATATATATATCTAAACCTATGCATACATATATTCTTCTTAAACTCAAGCATATTTGAAACCCCATAATAATCAAGAGATGAAAATAACACACTATTATAAATGTAAATACTATAATACTAAAGTAATAAAATTAAGTGTCTTGTTTTCAAATGAAAACATATGAATTTCATAAAATAGTCTTTTTGAAATATCAAATTTTTAAATGCAGTTTCATGCTTCAACATGTTTTCCCTATTCCACCACTCCTTTTTTCTTTTTTTTCATGACTTCTAGGACTTCCATATTCTGTATTTCAATAGATCCTGCCTCATATTTTCCCTATTCCATTCATTTTTCCTCTTCCATTACTTCCACCACTTCCACATTTTACATTCCAACGACTCCTCCCTTAGGCTGGAAAACAGTACTCTCAATTGCTCCAGAACTGACAGGGATGTTCTCAAAACTTTGCAATAATTTGAGTAGGGTTTTTTCCTCTTTTCCAAATTCTTCATATGTTGGTCCAAGAACTTCTTTATCCTTCTCATTTAGCAAAACATCAAGATCCAATCCATTTTGGATAATGATTCTTTGCAAAATATTGTTTTTGAAGAACATGTGCTTATACTGAGAGGGGGGTGAACAATATACAATAAAACTTTTTGCTTTTTAATCCAAATAATAGCATCAGCAATATTAAAGTAGTAAACATCACACAAAGCATCACACACATGAGAGACATGATTTTACGTGGTTCACCCAATGCGGGCTACTCCACGGAGAAAATATTTCTTATAAATTTTTCTCAAATAAATTCTCTTGGGAATCCTTTCCCTACAATGTTTATGGACCTCTGTCCAAAGGAGACACCAATCCCCTAAATCAAGTTCATGGATCTCTATCCACAGGAGAACTCCTTCTCCTAATCTCTGCTCTGGCTGGTGATCCTCTAGAAGACTACTGCCTCCACTACACTGGCTTGTGGATCTCTCTCCACTGAAGACTCTTGTCCTCACTCAGAAAACCTATCCTCACTACCTTGGCTAATGGATCTCTATCCACTGGAGACTACTGTCCTCTACTCTCTATCACCTCCAAAGCTCTATCTCAAATCTGCACTAAACACAGTCCTTCGGTCTAGTACAACTCTGCTCAATATCTGTCTCTGATCTGGCACAAACCTATCCTCAAATCTATACCAAACTCTATCCATAAGTCCTCTTTAGAACTTTTCCAATATTCTCAATAAGTCCTCTCAAGAACTTATCCAAATCTACTCAAAATATGTATTGTAAGCTTCCACAAAAGCTCACACAAAATCAGTCCACAAGTCTCCTCAAAGACTTACCTCAAATCTACTCAACAAGTCCACACAAAACTTGTCCAATCTCATAGAAACATAAAGAGAATTGTTAGAGACTCAATATGCTTCAAATTCAACTTAATTCTCAATCACTTTCTCAAATCATAATATAGAATAATTTGTTTTATGGAACTTGAACAATCACTTCACACACCCACTTGACTAGGCTCAACCAACTCTACTCAACCAAACACTCAATGAAACAACCCTTGCTCACAAACCCTAGTCCAAGCATATGATCACTCACTCAAAATATTTCCAACAATGCTCAACAACAATGCTTATAAAACAACTCTCTATTCCAGAAAACCTTGAAGCATTAACTCAAACACACTCAATAGGAAACCCTAATCAAGTCCTTTTCACTCCAAACTTATTTTTCAGAAAACCAACCAATCAACTTAACTATGGAAGAATGTGCTCATACCTTTTTCTTGATGATGAAGGAATCTCATAAATCTACCACAACCATAAACACTTCTTTTCCAAGCTCAAAGAAATTATTAGATGATAAACTTCCTCAAAATACAATGTAAATATCAAGACACACATACACCTTATCACTCCATCTTTAAGAAAATATTCATCAACATTTACAAAAATAATACACCACTTACACCTTATAATCTCCCAATTAAAATAATATTCAATGCACTCTTCTTTTCAAGATAACTCAATGCTAGAAGTTCCCTCTATCCTTTTAATACTTCAACAAATCAATGTGACAAAAGCACTTTATTAAAATAAACCTAACACCTTATTCCTCCAACTTATCAAAAATAATTTTCAACAAACAATCCTTTTAAGCAACCCTTTTAACTCCAAACTTTAGGCAACACACAAAAATAATAATCAAAATTTATTACCTTGCCTTGGAAGGGATTCGAACTCACAACGCAACCTCAACCAGCGCCCTAGCCATGGCTCCAACCACCACGTGAGCTAGGCGCTCGCTTGGGGACTAAGGAGCACCACGTGCTCCAAAAGACTCCCTACCTTGCCTAGCACAAAAATGTGTGCCTTTCCTTTGGTGCTTCCAACACTAATGCAACCACCAAAAATGTTGTCATCGCATTTTGAATGTAGGTCTCCTAGCGCCCAAACACTCTAACCATTGTCCTCTTGCCACTAGGCCATGCTGCCTAGTTGGCGCTTGGTACTTTGGCGTTGTTCCCCTTAAACCTTATTCGCTGGCGCTAAAACACAAAAGTCGCTTCTCTTATTCCGCACGAATTCAACACAATTGCACGCATTCATTAATCGAGCAAAAGGATAAGTTTTAATGCCTCTAAGGCATTGGTATATATATTGATTTCCCTCCTTCATGCATAACGTCGATGCTCGAATTTCCTCCAATATATTAGACGTCGACGCTTTTTATTTCCCTTTGAACTTATTAATTTATAAATTATTTAAATTCATTTGAATTTAAATTTTATAAATTAATTCTTTAAAACCCTTTGGTTTTATTAAGGCCATCTTTCATTGTACAACTTTGTATAAATAATATTTATTTATAAAATTTAAATTCAATTTGAATTTAAATATTTTATCAAATAAATATTAAACCTTCCTTTAGCTTTGCAATAATCTTCCTTGGGTTTTTATGAAAAACCTTTTAACTTATGCTTCCACATAATATTAAAAATATTATGAAGCCCTTTTACCTTTAACCTCTGCATTGTTCCTCTTGACCTTTGACATCATCAATGGCTTATTCCTGGATATCAATGACAACTTTGACAACTTTATTTCTTGACAAATTCCTTGACATTAATGATGACTTCATTCCTTGACATCAATGACAACTTGACTTAATGACTCAAAATGTCCAACAATCTCCCCCTTTGTCATTGATGGCAACCCAAATTCTTTTTACTAAAAACTTGGCTTTTTCTTTGTTCTGCTCCCCCTGGGACATTGCTCCCCCTGGCTCAATGCTTTCTCCTTTTTACTCAAATACCAAATCTCTCCCCCTTACTCAAATCTCTCCCCCTTTGACATCAATGGCAAAGGGTCACCTTTGGGGCTCGGGGCTAAGAATGAGCCTCTTAGCTTAGCCCCTCCCCACCTCCTCTTGAGGTGGTTAATTTTGGGGTGGGAGTCTTACTCCCAGTTTTCCTCGAAGATACTCAAAGGTTTCCTTTGAAAGTGGCTTGGTGAAAATATCTGCTATTTGTTCCTTTGTAGTAATATATTCCAACCTGACTTGTTTATCTATCACCTGTTCTCTCAGAAAGTGGTACTTAATTGGAATGTGCTTTGTCCTGGAGTGCATCACTAGATTTTTTGAGATACTTATAGCACTTGTATTATCACATAGTATGGGAATAGGATGGTCATGCTTTATCTTGAAGTCTTCTAGAGTTCTCTTCATCCATAACACTTGTGTACAATTGGCTACTACTGCAATGTATTCTGCTTCTACTGTAGATAAGGATACTGAAACTTGCTTCTTACTTAGCCAAGAGACTAAATAGTCTCCAAGAAAGAATGCTCCTCCACTTGTGCTTTTTATGTCATCAATGTTGTCGGCCCAATCTACATCTGTATAAGTTGTTAGTGTGAAACTATCACTTTTGGGATACCAAAGCCCAAAATCCATAGTCCCTTTTAGATACCTAAAAATTCTTTTTACTACTGCCACATGTGTTTCCTTAGGTGCTTCCTAAAACCTTGCCACTAATCCCATTGATTGTACTATGTCTGGTCTTGTAGCTATAACATACAATAAGCTACCAATCATAGATCTGTATAATCTCTGATCTACCTCTAGAGATTCATCATCCTTACTCAACTTGCATCCTGTGACCATGGGGGTACTTACCGGTTTACAATATTCTAACCTGAATTTCTTTAACATTTCTTTTATATACTTGGCTTGTGAGAGAAACACCCCTCTTTCTGATTGTGAAATCTGAAGTCCAAGAAAGAAGGATAATTCACCAAGCATAGACATCTCAAATTCATTTTGCATGTTCTTAGAAAATTCTTTACACATCTTATCATTGTTTCCCCCAAAAATGATGTCATCAACATAAACAACCACTATTAGTAGATCACTCCCTTCATTTTTTATATATAAATTATTGTCTGCTATTCCTTTTCTGAATCCCTATTCTTGAAGATACTTATCCAATCTTGAGTACCATGCTCTCAGAGCTTGCTTTAGACCATACAATGCCTTTTTCAATCTGCATACATGATCTGGTTTATCTGCTAATATGAATCCCTCTGGTTGTTCAATATAAACTTCTTCTTCTAGAACACCATTTAGAAATGTTGACTTGACATCCATCTGATATACCTTGAAATTTTTGAAACTTGAGAAGGCTAAAAACATCCTTATAGCTTCAAGTCATGCAACTAGAGAAAATGTCTCATCAAAGTCAATTCCTTCTACCTGTGCATAACCTTTGCATACTAACCTTGCTTTATTCTTGACCACCTGTCCATATTCATTTAACTTGTTTCTGAATACCCATTTTGTGTCGATCACATTTTTATCCTTTGGTCATGGAACAAGTTCCCAAGTTTTGCTTTTCTCTATCTGATCTAATTCCTCATCCATTACCTTAATCCAAAATTTATCCTCACTTGCCTGAGTGAAGTCTTTTGGCTCAATCTTAGATAGTAAAGAAAAATTTGCTTGTTGAGATGGTTTTATTATTCTTCTCCTTGTCTGTCTTTCATCTGGATTCCCAATGATTTGCTCTTTTGGATGATGCTTCTGTACATACCTGGATGGAGTTTTGGGAAGAAGTCTTTGTGTTTCTTCTTCTTCTTTATCTGATTCCTCACAAAATTCTTCTTGACAACATCCATCTTCTTGATACACAATTTGTTGAACTGGTTCTCTTGAATCTATCTTCTCATCAATTGTTACATTTATACTTTCCACCATAGTGCGTATTCTTTTGTTGAAGCATCTATAGGCTTTACTCCTTGTGGAATAACCAAGAAAAATTCCCTCATCACATCTTGGATCAAACTTGCCTAAGTTTTGATCTTCCCATCTTATGTAACATTTGCTTCCAAAAATTTTGAAGTGTTTTACAGTGGCATGTCTTCCTTTCCAAAGCTCATATGGAGTCTTGTGATGATTTACCCTCATTTGAGCCCTAGTGATTATGTATACTATTGTGTTTACAGCTTCTCTCCAAAAACCATCTGATAGCTTAGATTCATTTAACATAGCTCTAGCCATGTTTTCAACTATCCTATTTTTCCTTTCAACTACCCCATTTTGTTGAGGAGTTCTTGTTGCTGAGTACTCTCTCTTGATCCCATGTTGTTCACAAAATTCTACAAATTCATTTGAAGTAAATTCTCCTCCTCTATCAGATCTCAGACACTTAATCCTTTTTCCAGTTTCATTTTCAACCAATTCCTTAAATGCTTTGAATTTTTCAAAAGCCTCTGACTTCTCTTTCAGGAAGGCTACCCAAACCATTCTGGAATAATCATCTATAAATAGTATAAAGTAGCTCTCACCCTGAATACTTTGTGTTCTAGTAGGACCACATAGATCAGTATGTATTAGACTCAATGGCTCAGATGACATATATCCTTTTGATTTAAATGTTGTCCTAGTTTGCTTTCCATGTTGATAGGGTGCACAGATTGTGTTTTGAGGTCTTCTTATTTTGGGTAAATCTTTGACCGCTTGTTTATTGCTTATGTTGACTATGTTGTCAAAATTTAAATGACCCAATATTCTATGCCATAACCAAATCTCATCTTCTTGTGATAGAAAGCACTTTTCCCCTTTGATCTCATTGAGCATGTATAAGTTGTTTGGGGTTCTTCTTGTATTTTTTTTTTTTTTTTTATTTTTTTTTCTTTCAATCATGGATGGAAAGTAACCATGTACCTTTGATCACAAAGATTTAATTTATATTAAATATATTGTTTTTAAACCTTTTAATATACAATACTTTTTCTATTTTTTTTTTCCCAATAAAAAAAAATATTTTTTTCTTCCACCAATCCTTGTTGATCCATTATTATCAAAAAATTTCTTTCCTTTCTTTTGTTTTTTTTTTTAAAAAAATTTTTCTTTTTCTTTTTTCATGTGAGTAGAGAAACCACTATCAAGATACATATTGTTTTTCTTTATCCTGAGCATGAAGGGTTGTTTGAACTAAAAATTGACCTAGCTTTAACATTTTCCTTTCATCTTTCCTAGTTTGTTGAAATTATTTTTCTAGACTCAGGAGGTATCATTTTACACCATCTAGCCTTGTGCCCAAAATTATTGCATTTGTAACATATAATATCATCATCCATAAGAGGTGCAAAGGAATTGAAATTTCTATTGACATTGTTTCTTGCATGATGAAAATAGTGTACAACTCTATGACCATATTTATTACAAGAAAAGCAATGACCATGGAAGAAATTATGTAACCTATTTGGATGTCTTGAAGTTTGTGGTGAAGTAATATTCCTCTTGTGATTAACTCTTATCTAGGGTTCTCCTTTGCTTTCTTCCTTTGCTTGCTTATCCTTGTTTGAGGTTTCTGCCTTTTGAAGACTTGATTCCTCTTTCTGTTTCTCATATTCTACATTTTGTAGTACCTTGGTCCTTTCAACTTCATTCCTTAGGTGGACAATTTCTGCTTCCAATATTTCACATTCTGTTTCCCTGGCTCTCAACAGATCTGTCATGTCCTACTCAATTTTCTTTCCTTCTTCCACCCTAATCTTGAGTTCTATGAGATTTTGTAAAAGTTCCATCCTTGCTTCTTCATCTTCTTGAACTTGTTCCTTCAAGCTTGAATTCTTCTCTCTAAGTCTTTCCAACTTTCTGAGAGTAGCAAAGAATTCCTCTTTTATGTCAAACATAGTCTCTTCTTCATTTTCTGAAGTCATGTGTGCTACTGATGGATCCTTCTCCAAGTTGTTAGTCTTTTCATGGAGAGACCCGCTCTGATACCAATTGAAGAACATGTGCTTATACTGAGAGGGGGTGAACAGTATACAATAAAATTTTTGCTTTTTAATCCAAATAATAGCATCAACAATATTAAAGTAGTAAACATCACACAAAGCATCACACACATGAGAGACATGATTTTACATGGTTCACCCAATGCGGGCTACTCCACGGAGAAAATATTTCTTATAAATTTTTCTCAAATAAATTCTCTTGGGAATCCTTTCCCTACAATGTTTATGGACCTCTATCCAAAGGAGACACCAATCCCCTAAATCAAGTTTATGGATCTCTATCCATAGGAGAACTCCTTCTCCTAATCTCTACTCTGGTTGGTGATCCTCTAGAAGACTACTACCTCCACTACACTGGCTTGTGGATCTCTCTCCACTGAAGACTCTTGTCCTCACTCAAAAACCTATCCTCACTACCCTGGCTAATGGATCTCTATCCACTGGAGACTACTATCCTCTACTCTCTATCACCTCCAAAGCTCTATCTCAAATCTGCACTAAACACAGTCCTTCGGTCTAGTACAACTCTGCTCAATCTCTATCTCTAATCTGGCACAAACCTATCCTCAAATCTGCACCAAACTCTATCCACAAGTCCTCTTTAGAACTTGTCCAATCTGCTCAATAAGTCCTCTCAAGAACTTATCCAAATCTGCTCAAAATATGTATTGTAAGCTTCCACAAAAGCTCACACAAAATCAGTCCACAAGTCTCCTCAAAGACTTACCTCAAATCTGCTCAACAAGTCCACATAGAACTTGTCCAATCTCATAGAACCATAAAGAGAATTGTTAGAGACTCAATATGCTTCAAATTCAACTTAATGCTCAATCACTTTCTCAAATCATAATATAGAATAATTTGTTTTATGGAACTTGAACAATCACTTCACACACCCACTTGACTAGGCTCAACCAACTCTACTCAACCAAACACTCAATGAAACAACCCTTGCTCACAAACCCTAGTCCAAGCATATGATCACTCACTCAAAATATTTCCAACAATGCTCAACAACAATGCTTATAAAACAACTCTCTATTCCAGAAAACCTTGAAGCATTAACTCAAACACACTCAATAGGAAACCCTAATCAAGTCCTTTTCACTCCAAACTTATTTTTCAGAAAACCAACCAATCAACTTAACTATGGAAGAATGTGCTCATACCTTTTTCTTGATGATGAAGGAATCTCATAAATCTACCACAACCATAAACACTTCTTTTCCAAGCTCAAAGAAATTATTAGATGATAAACTTCCTCAAAATACAATGTAAATATCAAGACACACATACACCTTATCACTCCATATTTAAGAAAATATTCATCAACATTTACAAAAAATAATACACCACTTACACCTTATAATCTCCCAATTAAAATAATATTCAATGCACTCTTCTTTTCAAAATAACTCAATGCTAGAAGTTCCCTCTATCCTTTTAATACTTCAACAAATCAATGTGACAAAAACACTTTATTAAAATAAACCTAACACCTTATTCCTCCAACTTATCAAAAATAATTTTCAACAAACAATCCTTTTAAGCAACCCTTTTAACTCCAAACTTTAGGCAACACACAAAAATAATAATCAAAATTTATTACCTTGCCTTGGAAGGGATTCGAACTCATAGTGCAGCCTCAACCAATGCCCTAGCCATGGCTCCAACCATCGCACGAGCTAGGCGCTCGCTTGGGGAGTAAGGAGCACCACGTGCTCCAAAAGACTCCTCGCCTTGCCTAGCACAAAAATGTGCGCCTTTCCTTTGGCGCTTCCAACACTAATGCAACCACCAAAAATGTTGCCACCATATTTCGAACGTAGGTCTCCTAGCGCCCAAACACTCTAACCATTGTCCTCTTGCCACTAGGCCACGCTGCCCAGTTGGCGCTTGGTACTTTGGCGTTGTTCCCCTTAAACCTTATTCGTTGGCGCTAAAACACAAAATTCACTTCTCTTATTCCACACGAATTCAACACAATTGCACGCATTCATTAATCGAGCAAAAGGATAAGTTTTAATGCCTCTAAGGCATTGGTATATATATATATTGATTTCCTCCTCATGCATATACGTCGATGCTCGAATTTCCTCCAATATATTAGACGTCGACGCTTTTTATTTCCCTTTGAACTTATTAATTTATAAATTATTTAAATTCATTTGAATTTAAATTTTATAAATTAATTCTTTAAAACCCTTTGGTTTTATTAAGGCCATCTTTCATTGTACAACTTGGTATAAATAATATTTATTTATAAAATTTAAATTCACTTTGAATTTAAATATTTTATCAAATAAATATTAAACCTTCCTTTAGCTTTGCAATAATCTTCCTTGGGTTTTTATGAAAAACCTTTTAACTTATGCTTCCACATAATATTAAAAATATTATGAAGCCCTTTTGCCTTTAACCTCTGCATTGTTCCTCTTGACCTTTGACATCATCAGTGGCTTATTCCTGGATATCAATGACAACTTTGTTTCTTGACAAATTCCTTGACATTAATGATGACTTCATTCCTTGACATCAATGACAACTTGACTTAATGACTCAAAATGTCCAACGAGTTTTATCGAATTGCTTCCTAAGATATTTTTTCATTGCCATAGAAGCATTTAAGAACTCCTTTGACATCCTGAGATAGTCTTGCAAATTATGAACCTACTTCTTGATATTATCATACTTTACCTACAAAAAGGAAAAATAAGTAGTCAGCAAATATTTACATTTGAAAAAATAAAACAAAAAAAAAATTGAACACAATAGTCAAACCTTGGAAACATTCTTTGTAGCTACAATAATAGCAACATTTTTCTTATCACATGTCCATTCATTGTAATAAGTTTGGGCCTTAGTGTTTATGTTCTCCAATATGTTCAATATAAACCTTAAAGTTTCATCTATGTAAGATGTATTAACCTTCACAATGCCAGATTTTACTTTATGTAGTAGAGCCTCCATAATTTTTAGGTTCATTTTCAACAAAAGAAAAAATGTTTTCTCTTTTTGAAAAATTATTAAATCTGGCATTAATTTCCTTTATCAACACTTTGGTATGATACTTCTATTTTTTCATTTTTGTCATATCTGGAAGTAGTAAATCCTTAATGGTTGCTACAATGTTGTCAGAAAATAAATATTTTTTAGAAATATTTAATCTTTTATCCTCTAGTCAAGGATGATCCTGAGGGGTGTTGGTTTCCTTAGGAGGATATTTGCTTGATTATTCTGCTCCTTCATTTTGAGGATATCGAAGTAGTTCTGATACTTGAAAAGTAGTGTGTGTGTTGCCTTATAAAAAAAAATCTTGATCAAGTGGAACTTCATCCAATCGAACACTAGAAGCTTCTAGTACACTAGTAAAATTAAAATTACCAAGAGAAATATGTTTGAATCCTAAAAATATATTTGATTCTTCTTTCTCTAAAAATTGCTTTTTTGCTTCTCTTTGTGGCCTAGATGAAATACTGTGTTTTCCAACTGGCAAAAATTGACCTCACATTTGAGGCTAGCATGGTGGAGAAGGGGGCGACATCAATTGTTGATTTTGATGATGGAATTGTTTTATAGGAACTTAAAAAATCAAAATAAAAATTAGTCACAAAATATATGAAGGTAGATTATGAAAATTGGTTACAAAATTGGTTATAACACTTACCAACAGAATAAAAGACATATCTCATAGGCGTAGATGCAAATGGAATGTGGGTACACCATACATATGAAAACACAAAATAAAATTTAATAAAAATAGTAAAAATTTTGTAACAAATTTTGTTACGGTAGTCTGTAAAACTTACTTTTCAAATATGAGACCTCTTGTGCAACTATTCCCATTGGCAGTGGATGTGGAATCACATGTGGGGGTTTTTGAGGATCAAGAAAACTAGATCTTACACATTTTCTTGTTGATATTCTTCTTAGCAGTGGCATTATTTCCTCTGTAGGTGTTTCAAAGTCTCTTGATTCCTTTGGATTATAACCTCTAAAAGTAGCATCCCGCTTTGAAGAGGAAGAGGACACCCTTTTCCATGTTTTGTATAAAATATAAAAATTATAAAAAAAACAAACATATGAAAAATAAAAAATATTACTTCAATATTAACTAAAAATTACCTAAACCTACTGTTATGTCATGGTTGTATTGGCTAGGATTGAGTGCCAAGAAGTTGGTACTTGAGTGTTCTGCAAATGATAAAAATATTCATAAAAAAAATAATAATATAGTTGCATGTGCTTATTTTCGATGAAGGTGAAGCATGGGTTATCATGTTCTGGATATTATTTTTGATCCGATGTGGGACATAGGTGGACTAATCAAATTATTGGTGTGTAACATAATAAACCAAATACGCTAATGTCCACATCAGAATTTCTATCGGTATTCCTTGCAGAACATGTTTGGAAATGAAGAATTTGCAACATGCCTGAAGAAATTTGTTCTCAATAGTTGGTACAATCAAACCCCTTCTAGACTCGGTGGTCGTAATTGCAAAAAAAAACAAAATCAGTAATTGTAGACACTAGTGACTAGAATCTAAATTTAATTAAATAAAAAAAAGTAGCTATACCTTGAAAATATTTTGACTGCACTTTGAAGTTGATCTCTAGGTAGAGTTTGTCATCATCAGTTAATGTGTATTTGGATGTGTTTGGCTCACAACCAGCATGGGACAATGCTATCAAACTGGAGATGTCAAAGGTTGTGAAAGAAAAAAATGATGTTTTTATTTTCAATGATAACATTTACCTTACCTGAATCAATGTTGTAACCTATAATTATCTTCTCCAACAGTTTGGTTTTCGTGTCAAACTGTAGCATCGAAACTAGACCCCGAAGACCAGATTCTGTTATCCATGATATGTCGTAATCTAGTTTTGATAAAATTTTAGAAATTATGGGGCAAACAAGGTTTTTAAAATTAATTTTTGACATTCCAGGGGTGATAGGGGATGCCATAGGGTTATTTCATTGTGTATGAGAGAATATGGATCAAAATATATGGTGGAAGGTATTCAAAACTTGATAGAAAAGGGTTCAACTAGGAGGAAAAGAGTTAGAATACCCTTAAAAATTAAGTTGAATGGTTAAAACTATGTTAAAACGAGAGGAAAAGGGTTAAAACTACATTAAAATGAGAGAAAAAGGGTTAAAACTGTGATAGAAAATGTGAAACATTATTTTTTATCCCTTTATATAGACTTTATGCATGTAATCAGTTCATGGATGGTTAACACATGGCATCTACATGCAATTATTTTATAGATGATTAACATGTGGTACAAATGCATCACATCATCAATGTAAATGATCAAGTGTTCTACAACCGATTGGATTCTCTACAATCGATCAACTTTGGTGCAACAGATCGACTTTACTACACTCGATCGTCATTCTAGCAGTTGATCAATATTGTTGCAACTGATCAACTTTGTAGAAACTGATCATATTTGCTACGACTAATTAACATTATTATAATCAATCGGTATTCCTGTAATTGATCATCATTCTTGCAGCTAATTAGTATTGTTGCAACCGATCGACATGGTTGCAACACATCACCATACTTGTAACTGATCGTATAGATGCAATCGATCAACATGGTTGCAACACATCAACTAGTAGGAATCTAGGGTTCCTAGCACATAAATTGATAAATAAATAAATAATAACCTAAAACTAAAAGAATCACTTTTGGATTGTCGGGAAGTCTCTTCAATGTTTTAATAAATGTTTTATATAATATTTCATTGATGATCTTGAATGAATGGCTTGAACAATCATATATACCGACCTAACCTTAACCATCATGTCTCTTCACCACAATGGTTCATAATAATTAATATAATTAATTATTATGACTTATGTTAAGCCTAATAATATAATATAATAATTAATTAATAATTAATTATTATATTATAAACTATACTACATGATATTAAATTATTATATTATTATTAATAAAAGTTAGGATATAAAATCCTAACATGCCACCCTTCCTCGAAAAACTTTGTCTTCAAAGTTTAGAAAGACTAGGAAAATAATCTTTAGCACTTTATTCTTTGGAAGGCTCAGTTTGTAGGGTAGATAGTAGCATTGTGGACTTTGTTGATAACAATTACCATAGCTTAATGAAATCTTGGCACAAACCTTTAATAATATATTCCTTAATAATAATGGGAATTATATTATTTTTGTGGGATACTTCACGGAGTTGCTAGTATTCAATATTTGGTAATAAGAGAGGACTATACGAGGCTTGTAGCATCCCAACAACAACAATATTTGGCTTATGAACACCCCTCAATAACGGTGCAATAGCTATCTTTTAACATTTGGTACACATTTGTTGTATGTGCTATCTTGTAACGGTTCGTTTTAGCTTGTTTCTTCTTAATTAAATTGTGTCTTCTTGATCAAACATCTCCATTCCTTACTCAAGGAGGCCAATAATGTTGTGGTGCTTTGAATGCTATGTTCTTTATCCTAAATTTTAGCAAGTCAAGAAATAAGCACTGCATAATACACCTTATAGGATTTGTTTCGCCACAACAACTTAGCAACACTTCACCAAACAATCAATATTTGGGTCAAGAAAGAACGCTCTTGTCCAGTAATCAGTACGCGATGTAAGGTTGAACAGTATCATGTCAGTCAACCAAACACAACTTGAATTAGTTGTACTAATATTCTTTATTTCTCTAGTAGTCTTGTATTTCCAGTTGTAATAAATGTCTTCCAATTGTTATTTACCTCTCTTAAATGGTTCGATTACTTCATTCGCAGTGATAAGACACTGCACTCTCCGTCCAATTTGACACAACTATAATTTTATTACCGTTAGCCTACTTTGAACTTCCTCCACATGCATTGAAAGTATCTTGTAGTGGTTTGTTCTCTTCCCTAGGCACATAGATATTTTGAAGCTCTCCCGTTTGGAAATTTGGTAGCAACTTTTTTTTTAACGACATTGTACGTAAAAAATAGACCTCCTTTTTATGCTTTCAATCCTTAGGGTTTAAATGGCTAGTCAATTATTTCGCCAATAAAATGTGTTGGCTAATTTAAGAAATTAGGGATTCTAAAATACTGCAACCACATGATTAATTCGAAGGTGATGAACCAATATATCTCCTATGCTCCTAATGTTTTACTGCATATTTGAAACATAATTCCAACCACTTGTTAGTTTATCTTTAGTAGTGCAACTTTGACTAGCTATATTTTTAGCATTGTTGGCATTTCCACAGGCACACCCATTAATAAATGAACTACTGGTACCAACATGGCTTCATATGTTTCAAAATTTGTAGTTAGAACTATTTCGAAAAACCTGATAATCAGGTAAATTTGGAGCTGCCATAAGATTTATCTGTTCACCCTAATAAATATATGATTCAATATTCATGTTATTTTGGTTAGATATATTTCCCAAATCAAATATTTCTATCATTGGATGCATTATTGTCCTTTGGCCTTGCATTATACCCTGTAATAGTCTCTTCTAGGTCCAAAATTTGGGCAACAAATGATGTTGTTTATAACATATTTGTAATTAATTTCAACCTGACATGTCACATGTGTCAATCATTTGAACAACATATTATTTTTTGAAGCTGAGTAGCAATATCATATCCACCAGCGATTGTCTTCTATCATTTTTCATAAAATAATCTTCTAACAGACAGTGTTGTGGAAACTCTCAAAAATGTGACCGAGTGTTTTGTGATCGGGAAACAAATAAAAATTTCACAAAATTTTATAGGGGGTGATTCATGCGTTCATGAAATTTATGAACAAAAGAACATCCTTATTATCGGGTACACTCTTCCCCTAATTAACAATGACTGTTCCCAGATTTAGGGAGAAATTGAGGTTGGGTTATATCGCTTGATAGATATATTCTTTGATCTTCTAGAACCCACATGTTGTGACCTCCCTCGACTCTTATAAGAAAAAAAAAATACGAGACATATGAGAGCTAGAAAACAGGTTTCCTTTGTTTTATGGATGGGTGTCCAGGATTACCTGCGATCAAAAATTTTCACTGCGAAGACTCTAAGAAACATAGTTTCAAAGCTCCAAATGGATAAATACAATAGGTAAATTTCTGCAGCCATTGCTAAAATCAACATTGTGTGTATCCAGATATCTAGACTACCCATTTGATGGATTGTGGTCTCCCAGTTCTATAGAATTCCTAAATATAATGAGTAACATGAAATTCTCCACATGAGTGGCATATGATGAACCATCGTCGCTTATCATACAAACTGAACAAATGAGCTACATCAATTGCCACTTTCTCCAAATCATGGAGGCCATTTTGACCAATCTCGTTGCCAAGCGTAAGTTTCTATTAATAAGATATTTGTGGACAAGGTTATAGAAGTTATAAATCCAAAAGTTGATTATGTTTGGTTTCATAATTACCATTTCATGGTATGTTAAAATTATGGATGATATTTCCAACTAGTTATAAGTTGCAAGGAGAGAATGCATTTCCTGTTGCAGTGTTGCCTCGAAAGATGATTACTAAACTTTCTCGCTTTCTCGATATGAGTAAGTGTTGGGTGGTGTGTCTTCCCAATGAAATTGGAGAACTATTCAATCTAGAAGAGTTATATTTGTCTGGGTGTAATCTAATAGAGCTTCCTCAATGTTTGGGTAATCTTATCAAGTTGAAAGTTCTTGACATCGATGAAAATGATATAAGCAGTTTTCCAGCAAATTTTCATCAGCTGAAATCACTAGTACAATTATGTGCAGACCAAAATGATAAACTTGAGGAATTGTTAGCCCTTTCAAATAGTCTCATTAAACTTAATATCTATTTTTTGCTGTAAAAATCTGTAATAAGTGTCCACCATTTCACATTTGAAAAAATTGAAGGTCCTTGATGTCTCTTTCTACACAAGTCTCACGAAACTTCCATCGTTGAACTCCATGTATTATTTTAAAAAAAAAATCACATTGTGTAATTGTGGTATCTGGGAATTGCCATCTCTTCTAGAAAGTCTTGTTGATCTCAAAGTTGCACACTGCTACAATCTACAATTTTTTTTATCTTGTTTAGTTGGCTGGGCATCAAATGTAGAAGTTGGTGGTGGCCAAGGAGGTGGCCTCTCAGAACATAGATGCCATGTGATTATGTATGCATGAATCTCCTTTCTATTCTTCAAAGTAGATACATTGGTGCATATGGATAGAACACTCGAAATAGTGACTGAATTTGATTTCAAGTATGTCTTTTCTATTTGACAGAATAGGTCAATAGCTTTACAACAACATTTTTTTGGGTATAAGATTTCAAAAATGTTCTTGTAGTAGCATACAAATTCCAAGAAAAATGTACATTGTGGCCCTACTTAGTTTCCCAGCTACCTGTAATTATTTTTTGTATTGAAGTTTTTTTATGGTTTTTATAATTTTTATTCAGAAGTGGAATAGGTATTTTTTAGAGTTCTATGGTTATGGGCTCATCCAGAGAAACAATTAATTTAGGGTTTGGAGCAATATGTTCAGTTGCATTTTTTTCATTCTTGGGAAGAGCAATGAGTACCAATTGGGATTTCATGGCTACAGTTTTTTCATCCTCTACCTAAGATTCCATGGCTAGGGTCTCCTCTTGCATTTCCATTAAATATTGTATAATACGATCAAAATGTTCCATTTGTTTTTTTTTTTTTTTTGTTCAATCATTCTTCTAATTTTTGCAATGTCATTTTTCATTTTCTTGTAGTTGATCAATATTGTTGCAACTGATCAACTTTGTAGAAACTGATCATATTTGCTACGACTAATTAACATTATTATAATCAATCGGTATTCTTGTAATTGATCATCATTCTTGCAGTTGATTAGTATTGTTGCAACCGATCGACATGGTTGCAACACATCACCATACTTGTAACTGATCGTATAGATGCAATCGATCAAAATGGTTGTAACACATCAACTGGTAGGAATCTAGGGTTCCTAGCACATAAATTGATAAATAAATAAATAATAACCTAAAACTAAAAGAATCACTTTTGGATTGTCGGGAAGTCCCTTCAATGTTTTAATAAATGTTTTATATAATATTTCATGGATGATCTTGAATGAATGGCTTGAACAATCATATATACCGACCTAACCTTAACCATCATGTCTCTTCACCACAATGGTTCATAATAATTAATATAATTAATTATTATGACTTATGTTAAGCCCAATAATATAATATAATAATTAATTATTATATTATAAACTATACTACATGATATTAAATTATTATTATTATTAATAAAGGTTAGGATATATAATCCTAACATCAACATAGTTACAACCAATAATTATAGTTTCAATTGATCGACATTATTGCAACACATCGACATATCTACAACTGATCATCATACCTATAGTCGATCGACATTCCTACAACTGATAAACATGGTTGCAACACATCGGTATAGTTGTAACCAATCATTATAGTTTCAATTAATTGACATTGTTGCAACATATTGGCATATCTATAGTTGATCATGATACCTACAGTTGATCGGTAATCCTAAAATCGATCAACATGGTTGCAACACATCAACATAGTTGCAACCGATCGATATAGATGTGATCGATCGATATTGTTATGATACATCAACATGTCTGCAATCGATCGTCATACTTGAAGTTGATCAAAATTCCTATAATCGATCGGTATGGTTGCAACACATCAACATAGTTACAACTGATCGAAATAGATACAACTAATCATCATTGTTGTAACACACTCGCATATCTTTTCTCGATCATTTTTCTCGACCTACATGTCTATAACCAATCAAAATTTTTTGACCACCACATATGCATCCAATCATCTTTGATCAATCATCATAAAGCATAAAGGCTTAAAGTATTTCATGTCAGCCTAAAGCCTTTAAGTTTGTCTTACATTCCTAGAATTTGCAAACCGATATTCATAGCCCCCAACATAGAAAAATTTGCCACGGTTTGAAATTTTTTGGTGAAAAATGAATGCAATTCACCATGTATATTTGGACATAATTCATCAATATCTCGAGACAATTCACCTTGATTTTATAAATAGATTTCAGGACCAACCCCTTATGCATAACCCTAGAGCAAATTGTTGTTCCAGATTCCATCATTGCATTCTAGATTGCATTTAGAGTATAATACTACATTATGTTATGTGATTTTACCATTCTATTATGTTGTATTGTGATATGCTTATTTTCTTCCAAAGGTCAAATTTCACTTGTTTTTATCAAATTTTAGGTAAAAGGACCTAGGGGGCTTGACTACTACACCTCCAAGTATTATCATACAATGGCCTAAGAAGGCTCCCTAACGCTAATCATATTTTTCAAGTGTTTGTCAAGTTATCTTGTAGAAACAGAAATTATTGATAGCATTGTATAAAGGGATAAAGGTAACAATAACTCACAGAATAAGCTAAGTGTTTTGATTAGCCTTTAAGCTATTTGTTGAGTGATTTATTTTCTATTGTAAAAATCTAGATCTGATTTATAAGAAATATGCCTAATTAATTTCTAGGCATTTGAAAAGATAAATAGCATTTAGTGTGCACCTAGGGTTAATTTGGTTTATGCATCTCTTCTTGAGCCCTTGATTAAAGATTATTTATTTAAAACCCTAGGGTTAGAAAACATTCAAAATAAGAATCATTCTAGGGTTAGATATTGTATTCTCATCTATATTTCTACATTATCCTTTATCTTTAATAGCATAGATCTAGAAAGGCCAAATCTAGGTGTTTGTCTTGAATCAAATACATCAAAAATTCTTGAAGACTATAAGACTTGGAGTGAGTCCTTAAACCATTCCTGGTGAACCCTTCCCCATAGCACCAAGTGTAGAGAACAACATACCCCCATGATTCACCTCAAGGTTTTCTCCTATGGATCCAACCTTTGAGAATTGTATGAGGTAGGGTAGCTTCCCCCCTCTACACCCATAACCTTAACTAATTAAATACTTATACAAAACCATTTATTTAATCAATTAAGGTCCCATAACCTTAACTAATTAAATACTTACACAAAAACTATTTCTTTAATCAATTAAGGCCCCATAACCTTAACTAATTAAATACTTATACAAAACCATTTCTTTAATTTATTAAGGTCCCATAACCTTAACTAATTAAATACTTATACACAACTATTTTTTTAATAAATTAAGGTCCCATAACCTTAACTAATTAAATACTTACACAAAACCATTTCTTTAATTACTTAAGATCCCATACTCTTAAAAAATTAAATACTTATACAAAACCATTTCTTTAATTAATTAAGAGCTCATACTCTTAAACAATTAAATACTTATACAAAACCATTTCTTTAATTTAAGTAAATCAAATATCCTTTCTTCAATTTAAATAAGTCATTATCATTCTCTTTTGTAAACAAAAATACCATTCATACCCTCTATTTCATTTGATACTTACCATCTATTTTATTTAAGCAAAAAGGGGGTTTTTATATAGCAACTACCATAATTCAGTCGATCAACAACAACAAACAAACCCTACCATTCACACAGTGATATAATAATACCAAGCAAGATTCACAGTCAACCATGATAGCAAAGCACCACACAGACATAAACTAACCAAAAGTGACATAGTATGTGCCCCTGGTGTTAATACCAAGGGGGCTCAAGTAGGCTCCTTGTGACCATATAGAGGTGGTCACCTCTAAGGGGAAACCCTCCCAATTTTAGGCACCAAGGCATCACTTGACACTAGGCACGTGGAATTTATCCCAGCACCCCTAAAACATTAGGGCTTAAAAATCCACCCTCACCACTGATAGGAACCAATGACAACCAGTTGTAGTGTATCACTCATCAATGCATAGATAACCAAACAAGTAATTATTATAAATAGGTCAGTCCATGTGGCATAGAGCTAGAGGTTCCCCTAACTAGTGTACGGGTGCCCACCAAGTGGATCAGCCCCTCCTGACCACAACTTGGATTGCTAGCTTAAGGGAGGTTGGATCCCTTTGAGGTGCTTAATGCATCGAGGAATATCCCATGTGGGATATTATCCAAGGGAGGCCTATTGGGCCTCCCCTTGTCTATGCCTAGCCTCCCATTAATAATTGACATCATGGTGATGGTAGCTTCATTAGGATTATTCCCCTCCCTAAGGTTAAACCTTAGGGATGACATACCATGTTAAACATCACTACCATGGGTGTCAGGAATAACGACTCAACTGGTTAAGGAAATATAATATATGGTAATTACACCACGTAAACCAAAGGAATCGACACAACAACCATTGGTTCCAAGAATCCCATAATATTTGAGAATCAAATCACATAAGGATAAGGTGAAACCCCCTTACGATAGGTTGGATAAGTGATGTAAGCCGTAGGCTACTCGATGTCTAAAATAGTATAGTTTTTAGTGCACAGGGACACAAAAAAAAAATCAAGTTTAGATAAACCTAACAAGGACAAGGTTAAAGGAGCTCTATCAAAAATGATTGACCACCTCCCAACCAATTTGATTTTGAAGAAGCTAATCAGGTTTTAAAATCATTGATTTATAGGGCTAAAGCTACAAGGGCTGAACGAAGCTAAAGAGATATGGTTCACAAGAAATATAACACTTTTCCAATCAGGTAAATGTCTCAAGTAGAAGTAAATAACAGTTAATGAACCTTAAAGCATATGAAAAATTTAAAGGGATTCTATGTAACATAAATACCAAATATTTAAAAGGGTTTTAATACCACAAGCATGCATTCAATCAAAGATACAAACAAAGCAAGGTGGTAAAAGTATCTCCCAACTTGAACACCTGATAAGGATGGAATCCCCCTTCAAATATTTCTTCAAGCTTCCTTCGTTGTGGTCTCCTAGCATTCTTCCTCATAGGTTTCCCTCATTCTAAAACTCTTGGCCCTATTAACAAGGAGAGCCCATCTACCTAAATCCTCTAAAGTCCTCTTGACATAAATGTCATCCACTAGAAGTAATACCATGCTTACCCAAAGTGGCCCAAAAAGATATATTTGAGTTTTAAAACGGTTCTTCTCTTTTATCCAACTATCTTGCCTTATATTAAAAACCATTTTTTTCTTTATTTCATTTGTAAAGTTATTCATTTTTTTCTTAAACTTATAAAAGATAAAGTTATTCATTTTTTTATCTATTCAAAACGTAAAAGAGAGAATTAAATAGAATATTTAAAGAATTCATATGTATAATATTGAATCCAAATTAATTCAAACTATGAAAATCATTAATAATTTCTTATTTTGATTAGTTCAAATAAAATACCTATACTAATATTAAATATTAGTATGGTATTTAAGTGGCCTAGGGTTAATAGAGCCTCTATGTCTATTAATCCCTTCCAAAGGGGATTCTACACCAAATCCACTTACACATAAACACACATGTAAACACAAATAAATGATCAAGTGCATAAAACAAGGTGGGTGACTTATCATAAACACAAATCATCTATCCTAGCTGAAGACTTATGGTAACTTCTAGGATACCAACTTCAAGCTAAGGATGGTTGCATTGTTGACAATCACCCTAAAGAAATAATAAATACCTATATGAGGGTAGTTGGTCATGTTATCATGAGCTACCATAGTCATCATTTCCCTTTTCCTTGGTACTTCAATATTTGTGGTTTACTTCCTTTCCACCTTTGAGGGTACTTGGTCCTATATGCAAACCTAAACATCACTAATACCATATTCCTCAAAGATAAATCAATATAAATATTGCATAACCATAAAGTATTGAAATATAACTCAATATAAAGTCCATTTCATGATTGATCCTTGCCAAGGTAGGGTATGACAACACTCGACAAAAAATACATTGTAGGTGGTCATGATGCCTAGAGTGTAAGGACGATATCTAGTCCCCAACAATTTAAATTGGCATATATTATGGGATCCAAATCATTAAATTCATCCCCTAATCAAAAATTAGAATGAAGTTCTAGTGAAGGCCTCAATCCCCTACTTGTGAAAAAGAGACCAACAACACAACAAGGCTACCCCTCAAAATTCAAACCAAAGAAGACTTTCATATTGGAATAACAGAGGCCCCTTGCAATCACCAATAGCATCAACCTCTTGGAATGAGATTCTAGTCTCCACATTGAAATCCTTGCCATATTTCACCATAGAAGATATAACATCTCCAACATATTTTCAACCTCTGTGCTTTGTACAATATTGAAGAATAAAATTTCATGCTTAAAATATTTGGTAGCCTATTTCAAATATAAAGCAAGAGAATGGTATATATCCCTCACCCTCATTCTATTGCTAACTAGGACCAACTTGCAAACATATTCATGGATAGATTCAGAGATAAGATAGATGAGGTATCCCTATTAGAGTAGTTGATTACTCTCAAAAGGGCCCCTATAAAAGCTATGGGTGAATTCAATGCCAGGTCCCATAAGTCCTAGTATATAATTTTATAGGGAAAATGACTCATACTAGGTATGGTTTTTATCTACTTTCTAAAGGTATTTAATTCAAAAATAGCCATGATGATAAATTCTAGAGGAGACAATTCATTACCAATAGCCTACGAGATAGTCATTCAAGCCAAAAGAGACCTCATCCAAATTGAAATATTATCCCCTAGGCCTCCCATATTTCTCTTCCCTGATGTCCAACCACCATATTGATCCAATCTAATGGTGCAGTCCACTACTTTCAAATAAACCCCCACTATATGTCAATCTCTAGTGTAAGCACCTCTATCTATCCCCAACACAACACCTCTAATCTCTTATTCATTGAAAATAGAAATATTGTAAATTTTTATGAGAGATGTGTACAATAATATTATATTCCTCAAGCATCAATAAAATTTCTAAATGTTTGGTTATCAAAACTACCTAAGACCCCCTTTCTAGTAGACCAACAAAGGATATCAACCTCCCTTGAATGAATTTCAAAGGTATCTACCTCATCCCAATAGATATTCCACTCCATTTCAATATTCTAGGAGACAAATAGTGCTTATACCTATTCCCATATAGTTAATGCCCCTAAATTTGATAAAAGATATGGTCATAACCAACAATAACTATATTGGAGATCCCTATGGCTAGCCATATTATTACCTTGATTCATACTATTCGAACCATAAAGAGCTCCAACAGTTCAAAACTTACCATCAAAAGTTCTCTCAATTCTAGGAACTAGGCCACTAAAACAAACTTTGGTAACATGGGATAAATAAGAGGTCTATGCCATTCCTAGTTGTACAAGTGCACCATCGAACAACTAGACCTATATGTAGTCTAGTGTTCTTATAAGAGGGAAGAGGAGAGCAGTAAAAGAGTCTCAAAGGTAAGATAACTCAATATAAGAAGTCAACAACCCAAGAGTTAGTTGACCATGGGAGAAAAACAAAGAAGATCCAAAGCAAACCATATCAAAATGGTTTATGCTAAATAAGCTTCTACCAAAACTGGTTTGGGCATCTAACCTTGGCATCGAGTGACCTAGGCCCCAATGGATTTTGAGTAGCATGTTGAAGGTTCAAACACTAGAATATTCTAATTTAGATGAAAATATAAAGAGGTCCACTATACCCATGCCACTATGGTATGTCCTCACTTACCAAAATAAATTAAGTACGTAGAAGAGGCTCTAGAGAAGTAGATCACAAAAAAGTAGAGAGAATGATTCAATTTAAAAATATCTATTCCTAGTCCCAGAAAACCTAGGCCATAACATTTCTACGTAATTCTTAGGTGTGGGAAATAGATCATCCACAATTTCTTGGTATATTCTAGGGTGAGTATCTTGGTCATGCCTAAAAGAGTGGCTAATGCCTTGGAGTTAGCATATGAACCGGTAAAGTAAGGGGTGGTGCAACTAGATGAAAATTCAATTCTTATCCTTAACCTCATCAAGGGCCTACAACTTTCACTATACACATGCCCCAAAATGATCATCATATAAGAGGTAGAAGTGATCAATTTGCCTACATAATTTAGCATATGTCTCTCCTGCAACTTCACTGCAAATATTGGAGGGTACCTCTTCCTAGATTAGACCCACATATTTCATACCCACTATAGCATCAAGATAAAAGTTATTTTTTAGCCCTTTAATATGCATCATGTGGAGCATATTTTGGAATTCAAGGATAAAGGAGAATGATATTTCTTGGTCATAGAATAAAATGTAGAACCTGATACACTTAGAGATGAAGTACACACCCGAATTACCAAATGACCAAATGGATGAATGAGTTGATAACATGTGGGAACTAAACCTATGAGGGGATCTCAAATCGACTGGAGTAAGCACACACATGATCTAAGAAGAGTATATCTCCATACCAAAGGCCACTAAATATACAAGAACCAACCACTCACTATAACCAACAAAGTACACACCCTCATAGTTGAATAGCCAAGAGAGGAAGAATTTTAAGTCTCTTTGATTTGAGCATTACAAATTTTGGTGAGGAAGCTCTACGTGCAATAGTTAGCACATGGAAATATTCTAGACAAAGTACTATATTGTAAATATATGGAATTTATATAAAATATTGAAAGTACCAAGTACTATAGTTATTGGCTAAATTAAAAAGAAATATATAGAGGGGTAAATATTCAAAGTGCCCATGAAAAGTATTTTTGGAAAATATTCCATCAAGATAAATGCACAAATAAAATAAGGTTGCATGGATCAAGACTAATGATTGACAAGAATGGCTTAAGATAATCATTCCTTGTGTTACACCCAATGGCCATCAAATAAATGAAAATACATCTATTATTGCTAAGCATGTGGCAACATAGCTAATAACCATACCATCACCAATTTAGCCACATGGTAAGTATTGAGAAGAATGATTAATAATAAGAAGGGCTTCAATGCTTTATCAGTAAAACATCTATAAAAGGAAGGCTCCTCTTGACACATCTCATGAATCCACTTATTTTCTTCAAAATTCCTAGACCTCTAGAATCTACCTCATATACTCTACATCCAAAGGATAAGGCTACTACTTGTGGGTTAATTAACTCATGCAAGTAGAAGTTCCCTGTGAGTCACCAAATTGCAATGAAAATTTCACTACAAGGGGTATATCTCTACCTAAAAGAAAAATTCAAATAATATTATTTTCCAAATATAAGAAAATGAGAGGCCCTAAAATTCCCTCCATGTGCCAAGTAGCTAATTTAAAGAAGACGCCAACAAGGGGTAGTTTGTGTTAGAGACTACTAGTATGCTTGAAACTCCCTATGCCATGAGGTAAAGTCATTCACCTAGACCAGACCAACAAAGGATCACAACATTTCTGCTGGTGACTAAGTTACACCCCACCATCAATAGGAGCCCCAAAAACATTTTAGTGGTAACTAAGAGAGTTACACTAATAGTGGATCCTCTATTATCTCGGTTCACCTAGGCTTATTTGCTAACATGGTGAGTGGGCCCTAAAACTAGGTTACCGTCTTGCGATAATTGGGTCGTAGCACTCCATACACCTAGGTATAGTTTCTCAATGGCATGAGAAACATATTCACTAGAAAAAACCTAAGAGCCCTAGAGGGGAAAGGATAGGGGAATAGGATGGTTCAAGTAAGAATTTAGCATGATCACCTAATCTTGTTAATCCATATACAAATCCCCTAAAGGAAATATGGAAAGGGGTTCAATAAGAGCATGCACAAGCCACAACAGACCAAAAATATGCCCATAAAATGAGATCTAATGGAACATCGTGTAGAGGTATTTTTATTTGGTTAGAAATTAGGAGTAGGAAACATCAAATATGGTATCCATCGGGTTAGGAAGCTAACTAAGAACACAAAAATGGGGCTACCAAAACAACCAAATCATTGGAGGAAAGGTTCAAGACCAAGTCATTGCTAGAACCTGGTGGACTAGTATAGAAGGCAAAAAAATATTAGGATGCATTATAAATCAAGAGAAGATGAGGTGGTGACCACCAAAGTGGGACCCCATTGATAAAATCCACAACCCAAGCTCAAGTTTCCATGAGAGAGGGCATATTCATTAATGACACTTCTATAAGGAGATTATATTGCCCATAGGAGAATTTTGATAATTTGACCCCCTAATTAGCTTTGAATATCTCAAAAATAAATGCAACTTAGTCACCCTAATTCAAAAACCAAGAATGACATAGGCACTCTTGCCTATATCCATTTTGGAGGGAATTTTAAATTTTGAATTTTGATGTAAATATTATAAATAGCCATCTTCAAGGCCAAGTTTAGGAGGTTGAATTTTTGTTGTGCCTAGTATCTAGCCTTGAACAATTTTTCTCTTATTTCTCTAATTTTTATATTAGTCTAGACTCAAGTCTTGAGTCATTGGATGTATAGGTTGTTGATCATATTCAATTATATATGAATTTAATTGCAATTTAATATGAATACAAGAAGTTGTGACTACTTTGAATTATATCCTAGTCTTTCTAGGGGGGCTGTGACTAGTATCAATCCTAGTTTTCATAGTAGATCTTTTGGTTTACAATCATATGTGGTTCAGACCATGTTCATTTTAGCTATCATGTTTTGATGCATTTATTCATCAATATCATTGATATAAAAAATAGAATTTGTAATATTTGGCACATATCCACCCTTAGTGTAGGCTAGTTAGGCTAATTAGGTTTTAATGCTTTATCTATTACCATTTTTCCTAGAAATAACCAAGTATATTAGGTTAGTTTAGGAGGAAATTATCATAGATTACATCCAAACAAATAATTAGTGTTCATCAAAAACTTATAGGTCATCCAAAGGAGTCATGTCCCACGCTCGCTACACTTCCTAAGAATGGAGCTCCAAGCAAGGCACAAGCATCAAATGCACTAGAAGAAAAATGCATTACAAGTGGTCATGGGACCTAAAGAACAAAGACTAGATCTACTACCTAACACCTTTCTATCTTATTATGGATTATTTACATTTTATATGCAAATAAGACCTTCCTCTTCTAAGGATTATCATCCTCCTTTTAGTGTTGGCCTGCTTATCGACTTATTGCTCTATAGCTATTTTATTTTTCCCTTTGTTTGTACACCATATTGGTTGGAAAATATGACATCATATTTAAAATATAATTCTCCATCCATATTGATAGCACTAAAATTTTCTAGTATTACATTGGTAGGGTTAGGTAGGAGAGGTATTGATTAGGCAACCTAAGGATGCTAATACATAGTAGGATTTACTATGGGAGAAACATGACCAATAGTGGTAACTTATTAAACTTGGTATTATTGAGTTTCTTATATAGTATAGGACTTCATAATGATATATATGCATTTAGTGGAATCATGCCTCTCATTACAAGTAAGGCACCATGCTAGTTTAACTTTTGTATTGGTATTAACCATGTGATTATGAACCTACTTTTTCCCTTGGTTAGTACCTTGTCAAGGCACATAATTTTTTATCAACTATAGGGTCTTTTAGGGCTTCCAATTTTATGGTTTTTTCTACTTTTATTTTATAGCATTGGTTTGATTCACTAATAACTTAATTATCTCTAGCATTTTGTTCATTATAAAGTTGATGTTGGGATTATTACATAGATTAGATGGAGTGGGGAGGGTTGGAAGCAAAGGTTGAAAAGCTATTATTGATGATGTATTATTGCCTGTATGGGTAATGATATAGTGACTAAGAAGGATGGATGGAGGAACATAGTTGAGGATTTGGAATAGAATAAAAATTCGGCATTGCATTAAATATTGGTGTATTTTGGAAAATTTGGGCTTTATAGGCCATTTTTAGAGTGAGAGGTATATTTCCTACCCTAATGAGAATATCTTCACCTCTATATAGTACTTAAAATGCTTAAAATAGTGTTCAATGGTCAACACTACAAACCATTAACACTAAATCATATTGTAAACCTTTGATATGGTACACCAATGCTTATTCTTTGTTTGGCCTAACATTTTGCAGAATTAAATTTAAGGTTCTCAAGAATCTAGCATAAAAATCACGAATATTTTATTTAGAAGTTCTTTGCATTTGTATTTTATTAAAATAAAAATAAATACCCATTTCCCATACTACTAAATCTATTGACATGTGTCCTGGCCACATCACCATAACCTCTTTGACACCTCTCATACACCCTTGTCCCCTTTGTCCCTTCACATAGGGCAACCCTCCACACTTCACTCCACTTGCACCTACCCACTTTCCACATCTCACACCTCACTATACATTTCACTCCTCTTGCACCTATGCACTTGCCACATCTCACACCTCAATCCACACATCACTCCAATTCCAACTACCCACTTGCCACATCTCCCTAGTTAAGTGAGACACTTCTAGTGACTCACTACAACTACCTAGGATAGATGGCTTTACAGTCCCTACCACTTGGTAGCCTTGGCTTGCCACATGTCCTTCCCTCTAAAACCCTCAAAGACCTATAAAGACACCATCACATGACCAAGAAAAAGAGAGAAAAGGGAATGCTAATGTTATGCTGCCAAGATTGTGTCATGTAAGCCATACTCATTGTTTGTTTTCTTCTATTCATATTCATTTACATTAGTCATTTTACATTTATATTTTATCATTATCATTGTGATAGGTGCTACTAAACCCTTGTCCATTTGCATGTGTGCAGATTGTATGTTATAGATTCAACAAGCTCGTATTCATCATGGTGGTCACAAAAAACCCACCTTCCATGTTATTGTAGCATGAAGAGACGAAGACACCATCCTTGATCTATAAAATGGATTCCTATTTGGCACATATCTTTGTAAAACATACCCTAAAAGGGTCAAAGTGTATCAAAAGGGACTTTATCGAATTTAATAAAATGTGTCATTCAAAATACATAAAAACACAAAAATATCTTTGAACAATGATTAATAAAGCAACACCCTTCATTCATTTGCATTCATTCGTAACATATTCATTTCATAACATGTATAAAAAAAACAATTTGAACAATCAATCATTGCACATATACATAAACAATTACAAAACAACTTGGGGGGCTTCAAGATCTCACACATTCCCCATAAATCACATCAAACAATCAATCATACAATTTGGAGGGATTCAAGGTCTTACACCTACCCTAAAAATCACATCAAACATCACATTTTAATGTAAAATTTAAAAAGCTCCAAAGGAATCTAACTCCTTTGTCCACATTCAATTCAAAAAGATCCAAAGGAATCAACATCTTTGGTCACATTCAATTCAAAAATCTCCAAAGGAAACAACCCCTTTGGTCACATTCAAAAAAAAAAACATCTTGTGCTTTCTTTCCATTTCAAAAACATCAAACACCAAAAACATTTCCATGCATCTTTTGTCATATAAACACAAAAAAAAAACATAAAACAATCATGCATTCTCCCAAAAAAACAAAAAATCCAAAGATATTTTAATTCCTTTGGTCAAAAACACATTCAACATGATCATGAAAGAATAAAAATGATCTCATCTCGATTCCCTAAGAAGTCCATGCATCTAGACTACTCCAAGGGATAGAGGTGTACATTTCCTTCTTCCACTTAGCCTCAAGTGATCCTCGTATACAATAACTTATCCTATATACCTAGCAGCTACAATGACTAGCAATACATGCAATTCGGTAGGATGGATAAGTTACCATAAGGCCCTTTAAAATTTATTCACCTCATACAATAAATGAATTTTTATCATCTCAATTCCCTAATAAAGCCATACGACTAGACTGCTCCAAGGGATAGAAGTGCACAATTATCAACAATGGTCGAAATCACAGTTGAAACAAAAACAAAAACATCCATCTCATCAAACCATTATCATTTGTTTCATAGTTGTCATCATTTCATATCTTCTCCATCGACTCATCACTTGAAAGGAAATATAAAATCAACAAATTCAGTTTCATAATAAAAGTCAACACTCAAAACACTCAATCATGCAAAATACGCTCATTAAAATGAGCATATTTTCCATGATTGTGGCAACACAAGTTGAATTTTATTTGTGACCATCTTACACAACTCCAATTCCAATGCAAATGGCTACCAAAACATTGTAAAACCCTTAAAATCATCATCTTACATCAACATCATCACAAGTGAACTTTGTATCTAGTACTTTACCCTAGAAACCTGGTCGTTGCAGCGATTGGAAATCCATGCAATTCGGTAGGATGGATAAATCACCATAAGGACACTTATTCAAAATTATTTCACATCATAATATTCAAAATTAAACTAGGTTGGTCCTTCAAATTTTCAGTGACCTATGCTCAAGTAGATTTGTCCAAGGTTGTCATTAATGTCTACTTTGTGGGGTTACAAAACATGGAAAGTTTATACTTCATCATTTTGCATTAAGTAATTGCTAATAGACACTAGGAGAAGCCCCTAGGGTGATTAGTTCCTTTACTTCATCATATTGCATGTCAATCAAACCAAAAGGTAAATTTATGACAACATAAGTCCACCCCAAACTTGGGGAACCCAACTTGATATTGATTTCCAACATTTACATCAATCACATCATGCATTTTCACAAATATCATCATCATCATCACATCATTTAGTGAACCTTGTATCTAGTGGATTACCCTATACACCTAGCAGTTGTAGCGACTAGCAATCCATGCAATTTGGTTGGATGGGTAGCTCACCATAAGGAAACGGATTGGGAGTTTTTGATAATGGGTAGCTAATTTAATGTCAGTGATTTTATGTTGAATATTTGAATAAGAAATCTTTGAGCTTATATGTGTTCATAACATATTTGCACAAGGTTATCCTTCAACCCCTTTCATTGGGTCAAAAGTGGAAAATAACCAAAAACAATTTGGTAATAATCAGAAATCACTCGAGTATAAAATTTTCGAATGATTGGTTCCTTGAACCCATCATTTGGAAGGAATTGCTAAAGTCACAGTGGAACAAAAACTCCAAATGTGGTCAAAGATTCTACCATACATTTTGCAAATTAATGAAAACAAAGGAAAATTTGCAAGAACACAAATAATCCCAAACTTGGGGCATCAAATTGGTCAAAATGACATACATTTGCATCACATACACATTATTCAATCAACCACCTCATTTCATCATCCATATTTGGTCAATTGGATAATGGGTTTCATCCTTTACCCATTCACCAATTGAGGGGGTAAGCAAAAAAATAAAAAAATTCAAATAAAAAGTCATTCATTCTTTGCATCGAGAAGATATGAGTCCATTCTTCAATCAAATAAAACCAAGTGTATTTTGTTTTTGCACCACATTGTTTTTCACACAACATGGTACAAAAAGAGGCATCTGTAGACACCAAAATCTAGGCATTTGCATTACACATCATAATTCTGCATAATAATATATGCCTAAGTCTAAACTTAGGCATATAATTCCTCCACATTATTCATTGGCATTGCACATCATAATTATCCATAATAATATATGCCTAAGTCTAAACGTAGGCTTATAATTCCTACACATCATTCATTCACATTGCATATTTTAGTTCTGCATAACATTATGTGCCTAATTTTGACTTAGACATTAAATCTTGCACATAATTATATTTTTTAGATTTTATTAAATTTGGGAAATATCCTCCTAGGATACCCTCTCTCCTCACTTGACATGTGTCTTGGTCAAATCACCATCACCCCTTTGCCACCTCTCATACACCCATTTCACCCTTATCCCTTCACATGGGACATCCCTCCACACTTCACTCCACTTCCAACTACCCACTTGCCACATCTCACACCTCACTCCACATTTCACTCCACTTGCACCTACCCACTTGCCACATCTCACACCTCACTCCACACATCACTCCACTTCCAACTACCCACTTGCCACATCTCCCTAGTTAAGTGAGACACTTCTAGTGACTCACTACAACTACCTAGGATAGGTGGCTATCCAGTCCCTGCCACTTGGTAGTCATGGCTTTCCACATGTCCTTCCCTATTAAACCCTCAAAGACCTATAAAGGCACCATCACATGACCAAGAAAAAGAGTGAAAAGGGAATGTTAATGTTATGCTGCCAAGATTGTGTCATGTAAGCCATGCTCATTGTTTGTTTTCTTCTGTTCATATTCATTTACATTAGTCATTTTACATTAACATTTTATCATTATCATTGTGATATGTGCTACTAAACCCTTGTCTATTTGCATGTGTGCAGATTGTATGTTACAGATTCAACAAGCTCGTATTCATCATGGTGGTCACAAAAAACCCACCTTCCACATTGTTGTAGCATGAAGAGACGAAGACACCATCCTTGATCTGTAAAAGGGATTCCCCTTTGGCACATCTCTTTGTAAAACACACCCTAAAAGGGTCAAAGTGTATCAAAAGGGACTTTACCGAATTTAATAAAATGTGTCATTCAAAATACATAAAAACACAAAAATATCTTTGAACAATATCTTAGCATAAAAGGATTGTGCTATGCAAATGGTTCAAAATATATTTGAACAATGACTAATAAAGCAACACCCTTCATTCATTTTCATTCATTCATAACATATTCATTTCATAACATGTACAAAAAAAAACAATTTGAACAATCAATAATTACACATATACATAAACAATCACAAAACAACTTGGGGGGGTTCAATATCTCACACCTTTTCCATAAATCACATCAAAAAATCAATCATACAAGTTGGAGGGATTCAAGGTCTCACACCTAGCCCAAAAATCACATTAAACATCACATTTTAATGTAAAATTCAAAAAGCTCCAAAGGAATCAAACTCCTTTGGTCACATTCAATTCAAAAAGATCCAAAGTAATCAACACCTTTGGTCACATTCAATTCAAAATGCTCCAAAGGAATCAACCCTTTTGGTCACATTCAAAAAAATATATATATCTTGTGCTTTATTTCCATTTCAAAAACATCAAACACCAAAAAAATTGCCATTCATCTTTTTTCATACAAACACACACACAAAAAACATAAAACAATCATGCATTCTCAAAAAAAACAAAAACTTCAAAGATACCTTAATTCCTTTGGTCAAAAACACATTCAACATGCTCATGAAAGAATAAAAATGCTCTCATATTGATTCCCTAAGAAGGCCATGCGTCTGGACTACTCCAAGGGACAAAGGTGTACATTTCCTTCTTCCACTTAGCCTAAAGTGATCCTCGTATAAAATAACTTATCCTATATACCTAGCTGTTATAGTGACTAGCAATCCATGCAATTTGGTAGGATGGATAAGTTACCATAAGGCCCTTGAAAAGTGATTCACCTCATGCAATAAATGAATTGTTATCATCTCAATTCCCTAAGAAAGCCATACGACTGAACTCCTCCAAGGGATAGAAGTGCAAAATTATTAACAATGGTCAAAATAATAGTTGAAACAAAAATAAAAATATCCATATCATCAAACCATTATTATTTTTTCATCGTTGTCATAATTTCACATCTTCTCCATTGAATCATCGCTTGAAAGGAAAGACAAAATCAACAAATTTAGTTTCATAATCAAAGTCAACACTCAAAACACTCAATCATACAAATTACGCTCATTAAAATGACCATCTTTTCCATGATTGGGGTAAAACAAGTTGAATTTTATTTGTGACCATATTACACAACTCCCCTTTGAATGCAAATGGCTACAAAAACATTGTAAAACCCTTAAAATCATCATCTTACATCAGCATCATCACAAGTGAACCTTGTATCTAGTAATTTAAGAAACCTGACTGTTGCAGCAATTGGATATCCATGCAATTCAGTAGGATGGATAAATTACCATAAGGACACTTATTCAAAATCATTTCATGTCATAATGTTCAAAATTAAACTAGGTTTGTCCTTCAATTTTTGAGTGACCTACGTTTATGTAGATTTGTCCAAGGTTGTTATTGATGCCTACTCCGTGGGGTTACAAAACATGGAAAGTTTATACTTCATAATTTTGCATTAAGGAATTGCTAATAGTCACTAGGACAAGCCCCTAGGGTGATTGGTTCCTTTACTTCATCATCTTGCATGTCAATCAAACCAAAAGGTAAATTTACGACAACATAAGTCCACCCCAAACTTGGGGCACCCAACTTGATATTGATTTCCAACATTTACATCAATCACATCATGCATTTTTTATAAACATCATCATCATCACATAATTTAGTGAACCTTTTATCTAGTGGATTACCCTATACACCTAGCAGTTGTAGTGACTAGCAATCCATGCAATCCGGTCGGATGGGTAGCTCACCATAAGGAAACTCATTCAAATATTCAACATCAAATCACTATGACATTAAATCAGCTAGGTCCCTAAATATTTGAGCTTAGATGTGTTCATAACATATTTGCACAAGGTTATCCTTCAACCCCTTGGGTTGGGTCAAAAGAGAAAAACAACAAAAAACAATTTGGTAATAATCAGAAATCACTTGAGTATCAAAATACCGAATGACTAGTTCCTTGAACCCATCATTTGGAAGGAATTGCTAAAGTCACAATGGAATAAGAACTCCAAATGTGATAAAATATTTTACCATACATTTTGCAAATCAATGAAACCAAAGGAAAATTTGCAAGAACACAAATAATACCAAAATTGGGGCATCAATTGGTCAAAATGACATACATTTGCATCACATCCATATCATTCAATAAACTACCTCCTTTCATAATCCATATTTGGTCAATTGGATCATGGTTTTCATTCTTTACCCATTTGCCAATTGAGGGGGTAAGCAAACAAATCAAAAATTAAAAAAAAAGTCATTTATTCTTTGCATCGAGAATATTTTATTCCATTCCTCCATCAAATAAAACCAAGTATCTTTTTTTTTACACCACGTTATTTTTCACACAACATGGTACAAAAAGGGGCATCTATAGACACTAAAATCTAGGCATTTGTATTACACATCATAATTTTGCATAATAATATATGCCTAAGTCTAAACTTAGGCATATAATTCCTCTATATTATTCATTGGCATTGCACATCACAATTCTGCATAATAATATATGCCTAAGTCTAAACTTAGGCTTATAATTCCTACACATCATTCATTCACATTGCACATTTTAGTTATGCATAACATTATGTGCCTAAGTTTGACTTAGGCATAAAATGCTGCACATAATTATATTTTCTAGATTTTATTAAATTTAAAGAAATATCCTCCTAGGATACCCTCTCTCTTCACTTGACATGTGTCTTGGCCACATCACCATAACCCCTTTGCCACCTCTCATACACCCTTGTTCCCTTTATCCCTTCACATGGGTAACCCTCCACACTTCACTCCACTTGCACCTACCCACTTGCCACATATCACACCTCACTCCATATTTCACTCCACTTGCACCTACCACTTACCACATCTCACACCTCAATCCACACATCACTCCACTTACAACTACCCACTTGCCACATCTCCCTGGTTAAGTGAGACACTTCTAGTGACTCACTACAACTACCTAGGATAGGTGGCTATTTAGTCCCTACCACTTTGTATCCTTGGCTTGCCACCTGTCATTCCCTCCAAAACCCTCAAAGATCTATAAAGGCACCATCACATGACCAAGAAAAAGAGAGAAAAGGGAATGCTAATGTTGTGTTGCCAAGATTGTGGCATGTAAGCCATACTCATTGTTTATTTTCTTCTATTCATATTCATTTACATTAGTCATTTTACATTTATATTTTATCATTATCATTGTGATAGGTGCTACTAAACCCTTGTTCATTTGCATGTGTGCAGATTGCATGTTATAGATTCAACAAGCTCGCATTCATCATGGTGGTCACGAAAAACCCATTGTCCACATTGTTGTAGTATGAAGAGACGAAGACACCATCCTTGATCTACAAAAGGGATTCCCCTTTGGCACATCTCTTTGTAAAATGCACCCTAAAAAGGTCAAAGTGTATCAAAAGGGACTTTACCAAATTTAATAAAATATGTCATTTTTATTGCAATGGTGTTGTGTTGTTATGTATACAAAAAGCATCCAGGGAGCCCATCCAGACAAAGGATCTCCAATAGAAAGTATTCATAGACCCATTCACCCTCTGACATGTAAATCCAGGTTCCAATTCACTCCCTAACCTATCAATTGACCTTGTAGTGGGTCTACACCAACAAAATAAATAGGTATCAATTCTTTTGTGTTTTAACAACATTCTAGTTCAATTTTTATCATTATTTCATGCTATATTTATGTCGAAATTGTCTTTTATCACTATGGATCTGAAGAGAGGCAAGCCACCAAACTTACTAATCATATTTTACATGTCTAAAAACTAGGTGTAAAAGAAAACCACACAAGAAAAAACATATTATTGTAATCTATAAAGCATTTCTTTATGAAATAAAATTAGCATTTATGAGTAGTTTGCATTGTGTTGATTACTTGATCAAATGAATGTCTCTTTGTTAGTTTCAATAACAAAATAAAATATTCATAATGAAAAATAACACACTCCATTGCAAACAAGATATGTTAATATATTGTTTATAGGAGATATGCTAAATATGTTTAGAATAAAATACACTTATCAACATTGTTTTTGGTGTGAAAAATAACACAAATATATCCACAAGATGCAAGAGTCCATCACATGTTTCTCAAAATAATTATAAATATCATGACCCTCTTTGGATGGACTCGTGTTTTATTATGTGATTTTTTTGATTGAATGACTTATTATTTCATGTATTAGTTTATGTAATACATATATTTTACAGAAAAATATGATGTATTTTATCAGTGAAATGATTAACTATTTCATGTTTAATTTCTCCAAAACATAGATTTAATGGAAGAATGTTATAATGTTAATAGATTTGTATTTTTACAAGAACAAATTTTCTTGAGGGTTGAAGAAATACTTAACCACCGAGAATGAGATGCCATAAGAAAGTGAAAAGATAGGATGACTTAGTCATAAGAAGCAAAGAAACGTGGATAAATTCTCTTTTTATGTAGTTGCATATCATGATCTTCATTAGATGAATGAATCAAATTTTTCTCGCTCTTTTTTGTTGAATGTTAATATTCATTAGATACGCTTTTGTTTGATATAATCGTCTTTAGATGAAATTTAATCTAAATATAGAGTGATTCTTTGTAAATAAGTTCAAGAAATTGATTTCATTATTTCTTCTTCTAAAGGCAATATATATAGGGCTTGTCTTGTATTTGGAACCATTATTGAAAGATTATTATTGATATTGTTTTTTTGGTAATATTAAGAAGTGGGGGTTTTGACCAGGAATTCCCAAACCTGTTACAATAACTCCACCAGGGAGACACACACCCACTCCCTCACACACTCATCCATGCCACGGTTTGAACCTTGGACCTCTAGAAGAAGAGCCAAAGCCCAAACCGTTGCACTGTACCCCCAGGTGCATATTATTATTATTGATATTGTTACTAACAATTATTATTATTTTACATCAATATATGAAAGAAAAGTACTTATGAAAAAAAATCTTTGAATGAGACCTAGTATTCTATTATTTTAATTATTGAGTTATCATTTTAATCTAAGGATAGTTTCTACTAAGTTGGAAATCAAAGGAGAAGGTGATATTCAAGTTTCTAGCTATGACGTAGATAGGAACCATGATGTTTCATAATTAAAATATTCAATTGGTAATTATTCATAATTTTTCAAAACGGAAAGAAGTTGAGTGGAGTGCTTTTTGAGATATGCACCACATAATGATGCAAAAAAAATGAGGATAATGGTAGAATAGGAGTACATATTGAAAAAAGAAAAAAAAAGGAAGACAAGAGGAGGAAGGGATAAAAAAAAGCTAGCGAACTAGACAATCACTATGATACTAGTATAACTTATCAAATTTGACTTAAATTTCCAGGTAGAATTTGTAAAAATTCTTTCTTATAATTTGAAATTTTTATTATGGAAATATTTTGAAAAATGCCTACTTTCTTTGGAATATATTGTAATCTAAAACAAACCACATGGTTTAATATTCTCTTTAATTCATCTATAGGAGAGAAGTATTGGTCTGTATTTATACCTTTAGCAACTTGTATGTAATTGGTTACAGAGTATGTTCTTGATATGACTACCATCCATTAGAACAAGGACCAGTGTTGTTACTTTATTTTTCTCTGGACCATGATCTTGGAAGTTGAAATGCTAAGATTTGGTACCACAAATAGTATACCATGTGTGTGAATAGCTATGTGAGTCTAGAAAAATAACACACTCCATTGCAAACAAGATATGTTAATCTATTTTTTATAAGAGATATGCTAAATATGTTTAGAATAAAATACACTTATCAACATTATTTTTGGTGTGAAAAATAGCAGAAATATATCCACAAGATGCAAGAGTCCATCACATGTTTCTCAAAAACATTATAAATATCATGACCCTCATTGTATGGACTCATGTTTTGTTATGTGATTTTGTTGTTGGAATGACTGATTATTTCATGTATTAGTTTATGTAATACATATATTTTATGGAAAAATATGATGTATTTTATCAGTGAAATGATTAACTATTTCATGTTTAATTTTTGCAAAACATAGATTTAATGGAAGAATATGATGATGCTAGTAGATTTGAATTTTTACAAGAACAAATTTTCTTGAGGGTTGAAGAAAGGCTTAACCACTGAGAACGAGATGGCATAATAAAGTGAAATGATAGGATGACTTAGTCATCAGTAGCAGAGAAACATGGATAAATGCTCTTTTTATGTAGTTGCATATCATGATCTTCATTAGATGAATGAATCAAATTTTTCTTGCTCTTTTTTATTGAATGTTAATCTTCATTAGATATGCTTTTGTTTGATATAACCTTCTTTAGATGATTTTTTTTTTTGATTGGTTGAAAGGGTGTTGAAAGGTCCCTGAACCTTGTACAGGTATTATTTACATGTTATCCAAACTGATTGAAGAGGCCCAAGATCTAAAGATAAAATAAAAAGCCAAACACCATAAGAAGAAAGGTGTCGCGATATCGCGACATGTTGCAATTTCATGGTCCCAAGCATAGAGAAAAGGCAAGGAGGAAAAGGTGTCGCGATATCGCGACATGTTGCACCATCACGACCAAGGAAGGAAAAGGTGTCGTGATATCATGACAAGATGCAGCATCACAGCCGAAGGAGAGAAAGTGTCGCGATATCACGACAGGTTGCAATGTTGCTGCCGGAATAGAAGTGTCATGATATCGTGACAAGTTGCATCATCACGGCCAGAGGAGGAAAGGTGTCATGAAATCGCAACAAGTTGTATCGTTGAGGCCAAAGAAGAAAATATGTCGTGATATCGTGACATGTTGCATTGTCATGGCCATAGGAAAAAAAGTGTTGCGATATCGCGACATGTTGCACCGTCACGACTATAAGAGAAAAAGTGTCACGACATTGTGACATGTTGAATTGTCATAGCCAAAGGAGGAAAGGTGTCGCGATATCACGACATGTTGCAATGTCACAGCCAGAAGATAAAAAGTGTCACGATAACACGACATGTTGTATCATCGCGGCCTAAGGAGAAAAAATGTTGCGAAATCACGATGTGATGCATCGTATCGGAAAAAAGATAAAAATTGTCGTGATATCGCGACATGTTGTATTTCCATGGCAAAAGAAGGAAAAGGTGTCGCGATATTGCGACATGTTGCATCATCGTAGCCCAAGAGAAAAACTGTCGCGATATCATGACATGTTGCATCATCGCGACCAGAGGACAAAAAGTGTCACGAAATCATGACATGTTGCAACATTGTGGCCAGAGGAGAAAAGTGTCATGATATCGTGACAAGTTGCATCATTACAGCCAGAGAGAAAAAGTGTCACAATATCGCGACAAGTTGCAACATCGCGGCCAAAGAGAAAAGATGTCACGATATAGCAACAAGTTGCAACGACGAGGCCAAAGGAGAAAAAGTGTCACGATATCGTGACATGTTGCATTGCCACGGCCAAAGGACAAAAAAGTGTCACGATATCGTGACATGTTTCCTTATCGCGACCAAAGAGAAAAAGTTTTGCGATATCGCGACAAGTTGCAACAACGTGGCCAAGGGAGAAAAAGTGTCGCGATATCGCGACATGTTGTATTGCCTCAGCCAAAGTTGGAAAAAGTGTCACGATATCATGACATGTTGCATTATCGTGGCCAAAGAGAAAAGGTGTCACGATATCATGACATGTTGCATAATCACGGCCAAGGAGAAAAAGTGTCATGATATCATGACATGTTGCATTATCACGGCCAAGGAGAAAAAGTGTCGCGATATCGCGACAAGTTGTATCATCACGGCCGAAAGAGAAAATGTGTCGCAATATTGTGACATGATGTAACGTCGTGCCCAAAGGTGAAAGAAATGTCGTGATATCGTGACATGTTGCATTTTCATGGCCAAAGGTGAAAAGTGTCACAATATCATGACATGTTGCATTTTCACGGCCAAAGGTGAAAAGTGTCGCGATATTGCGACATGTTGCATTTTCACGGTCAAAGGTGAAAAGTGTCACGATATCACGACAAGTTGCATTTTCATGGACGAAGGTGAAAAGTGTCATGAAATTGTGACATGTTGCATTTTCGCTACCAAGGGAGAAGAAGGAGAAGGTGTCGCGATATCGCGACAAGTTTCAACAGCATACCAAACCAAACCCTTGGCAACATCTCACATTGTGCAAACATTGGAACTTGTAGGATCATTCCTTAGGCCAATGGGGAAGGAGTCTCTCCACACTTGAATGTCAGATTCACCGACTCCCTTGTTAGCAAGCCAGTCCGCAGCTTTGTTTCCTTCCCGGTATTGATGCTTGATGGCTAATTCTGGGTACTTGTCAATTAGGGCCTTGCATTCTTGGAAAAATGAAGTAAGGGCCCAGGGAGGCTTAGCGGTACCATTGAGCCAGTTGATATAGTGCAACGAGTCTCCTTTGATGATAAGTTTATTGATGGTCAAACCTTCCATGAGGATCAAACTTTGGAACAGGGCCTGCGCCTCTACCATATTGTTGGATTGAATTCCCAGGTTCTGGCCAAAGGCCAAAATTATTTCTCCTTTGTGGTTTTTGAGAATTCCCCCTTCGCCAGCCACTCCTAGGTTGCCTTTAGATGCACCATAGAAATTGAGCTTGTGCCACCCAGTAGGTGGTAAGATCCACTTGATGACAGACCTGTCAATAGAAATACATGGCAAGACAGAGATGTTAGACAAATTGAAAAGTTTGGTTAGGTACGATTCTAAGCCAGGGGGGTTCAAAGATGAAACAAGAGAGGCATTCTCTGTAGTAAGGGTCATGATTTTGACAATGATAATCTTCTTATCAGTGGCTTGATTTTTAAAAATTTTGGCATTTCTCTCGAGCCATATCTACCACAGGTAAAGGTGGAGGCAAGCTTGCCACATGAATTTTAGTTGGTTGCTCTTGAAATGCTAGGGCCATTGCTTAATAAGAAGGGGAATGGAATGTGGGAGGACTATGGATATTTCAAAGGTGTTAAGGATCTAGTTGAGAATAGCAAGAGAAAAGAGACATTCCAAAAAAACATGCGAAGTTGACTCACAGGCATTTTTGCACAGGATACACCAATTGGGAATGAGTAACCATCTGATTATCAAGTTGTCAATGGTGGGGATTCTATTTTGGATGGCCAACTAGCAAAATAATTTGACCTTGGGAATGATCTTGGGGACCCAGACCTGATTTGAAAAGTCCCAACCAGCTGTGGGAGTTTCTTGACTGTAGTAGGCTGATTTGACAGTGAAATTTCCAGATTCTTCAAGGTTCCATACCATGGAATTATCTTTGTGAGAGCTCAGGATGATGTAAGTCCTCAACAAATTATGTAACTGCCTAAGAGCCTCGGTGATATGCTTGGGCCCGTTAAGAGCCAGGTGTTTCTATTCAGTTCTTGTAGGACCTTGGTTAATGAAGTGACACACCTTATCTCCAAAAGTGGCTTCGGTAGTCAGCTTGAGCATTGCATGATGTGGATCTTGGTTGAGAGTTTTATCGGATCCATAGGTCGTCCCAGAAATGGATGGTCGTTCCAGTTCCTAGACACCACCTTAAGCCTTCCATGATGATTTTCCTTGTTTTGATAATGCCATTCCAAAAATGGGATCCGATAGGGAGGTTGTGCTCTCCAAGGAAGGAAAACTGATGGAGGTACTTAGCTTTAATGATATCAATCCAAGTGACATTTTCATTGATGGTAAGTCTCCAGGCCTACTTGGAAATGAGGGCCATGTTCATCCGCTTGATGTCTCTGAATCTGAGTCCTCCATCATTTTTCTTGGAACAGACCCTGTCTCAGGCGACAAGCAAAAATTTATTCTTGTTTTTGTTTCCTACCCAAAGGAATCTGCGTTGAAGTTGTTGAATTTTTTTGGCAGATGGTAGCTGGAGCCTTGAAAATAGATAAGAAAAAAATGGGGATGCTTTGAAGGCAAGATTGGACTAGAGTGGCTTTGGTTGCCTGGCTGAGCATTGAGCTTTTCCACCCCGCTAGTTTCTTGTTGAGGCGATCTAAAACAGGGTTCCACATAGCCGAGACTGATCTGCCATGGAAAAGCGGTAATCCAAGATAAGTAGTTGTGAGGCTCCCAATGTTGCACCCAAGGATCTCAGTAATCCTATTTTTTCTGTGATTGGGAGTATTGAGAAAGTATAGCTTGCTTTTGCAGTAGTTGACTTTCTGACCAACCACCTCTTCATAAGAATCAAGAATGTTCTTAATGATTTTTGCTTCGGGAACTGAAGCATGAGAGGATAGGATAGTATCGTCAACAAATTGTTGATGGGATATGGCTTTGGATGTTGAGGCTGGTTTGATCTCGGAAATAATACCACTATTGCAAGTAGTTGAAAGGGTTCTTCCAATGGTTTCGACCAAAATTATGAAGAGAAAGGGGGACAGAGGGTCCCCTTGATGGATGCCTTTGAAACTTTGGAAGAAACCTGCGGGTGAGCCATTGATAAGAACTGAGAACCAAGTAATCAAGACACATTCATGAACCATATTGATCCAATCTTTGTGAAACCCAAACTTTTCCAGGACTTCGAATAAGAATTTCTAGGAAACCCGATCGAAAGCCTTGTTCATGTCGATCTTAAGGAACATGCTAGGTTTTTTATTTTTTGATGCCGAGTGGGCCAATTCATGGATAGTTATCACTCCATATGAAATGAATCTACCTTTGATCGAGCTCCCTTGGCACTGATCGATGATGGAGGGAAGGATGTCTTTCAACCTATTTGCCATAACTTTGGTGATAAGTTTGTAAATGACACTGCAGAGACTAATCGGTCTGAAATCAGAAAGGGAAGCACGATCGTTGGACTTCGGTATTAAAACAATGAAAGTGGAATTGGCTTCTATCGGCATATTTTTTTCTATCTAGAATAATTTAACCGTTGCAACGACATCTTGGCCCACAATATCCCAAAAATTTTGAAAAAACCAGGGTGGGAATCCTCAGGTCCGGGGGCCTTATTAGGTTCCATTATGAACAAAGCTTCTTTGATCTCCTCTTCAGTGAAGCTTTCAAGCAATTTTCCATTATCATTGTTAGACACCAACTTTGGGATGTTCTGTAGCAAATAACTTGAGGTGCGGGGATGGCAGCAAGTGCTTGGTCCTAAGATTTCTTGGAAGTGGCAAACTTCCTGTCTGATAGCTTGGATGTCAGAGACAATGGATCCATCAGCCTTGGTCAGCTCAGAGATTTTATTAGAGCCTACGTGACGCATGGTGGAAGCATGAAATTTTTTTGTGTTGGTGTCTCCTTATTTGAGCTAGAGGTTTCTAGATTTTTTCCTCCAATATGTCTCTTCCTTAGCCAAGGCATTGTGAAGATTTGAAAGGAGGCTCTTTTCTTCAAGGGAATTTTTGGCCCTCAGATCACCTCCCTGAATCAAATTTTCCACCCTTTTCAGCTCATCCATCAGATGCTTTTTCTCAGTAAAGATGTTGCCAAAGACATCCCTGTTCCAGCATTTCAGCTTGAGTTTGACTGCTTTCAGTTTGAGGAACAGATTCATGAGAGGGTTTGGACAGAAATCCTACTGCCACCATTAGCAAATACACCAGCCTAAATATGGGTGAGTGAGCCACATATTTTTAAACCTGAAGGGGGTTTTGAAGATTTGTTAGGGACGGGAACAATCCAAAATTAAGCGATTATGGTCAGAGCCAATTTTAGGGTGGCTATGAAGCCTGGCATCTCCAAAAATAGGAATGAGTTCTTTGGATAAGAGAAATATGTCTAGAAGGATTTGGATGTGATGGATTCCCTCTCGTCTATTGCTCCATGTGTAATTGGACCCTTGGAGCGGCATGTCCATTAGTTTGTTGTGGTTGACAAATTCGCTAGTCTTCTATGCAGCTGCTGGTGATCAGATTGCCTCCTTGTTTATCAAACAAATGGAGGGGAGAATTGAAATCACCACAAATCATCCATGGAAAGTCTACAAAGTTGTTACGCATTGCAGAAATGTTATCCCTTAGTAATCTTCTATTAATAGGACTGTTAGGTCCATAAACATTGGTGGTGATCCACTGGAGGTGTCTTTATTAGTAAATAGAATGTTGATGGTTCTGTCGGAGACTGAAAGAACTCCCCCTTCAATGGTTTTCGGGTCCCATAAACAGAGGAGACCCCCGGATGCCCCTGTGGAGGGACAAAAGGCAAAATTGCTATTTTCCCATATTAGCTTGCAGACTTGAGTGCTACTATTCTCATCTAATTTGGATTCTTGAAGGAACATGATATTTGGTTTTAGATTTTTTGTTACTATTTTAATAGTTCTCTATTTTGCAGTTCTGTTGAGGCCTCTAAAATTCCAGGAGACGATCTTCATAGGGATGATTTGGAGTTTGCTTTGCGACCTCTGTCTCTCCCTTGAGACAGAGTTAGTTTGGGTCTATCTTCATCCTCTTCTTGGTGGGTTGTGATGGAGTTTTCAAAAATGGGGCCCAAGGTGGTAGGCACTGTGCCATCAGCCATTTCGATCTCAGCTGCTTTGGACAATTTTTTAGCATTCGTCAGTCGTCCCCTCCTCTGATCTTTGTTGATGTCTACTTTGGGTGTGGGATTGGGAGATTTTAGCGGGCTGGAGATTTGGTGGATGATGATGGAGTCAGTCCCAGGGGTAGGCCGATGGGGGAATGAAGAGCGAGGAGGTTGGCATAGGCCAGAAGACTCGGGGGTTTGGGTAGGGGGGTTCTGAGATGGGGGAAGGGGTGGGAAGGGAAGAGGAAGGTGTGAGGGACCAAAATCGGTGGGTGAGTTTGGAAAGGTCATTACAGACTTTCCTTTAGACAAAGGGGACTGTACCAAAGTGGGTGTGGACGTGACAGTTAGATCTATGAGTAGGTCATCTAAAATATCCTCTCCAATATGAAGATTATTTAAGGGGGCAAACTAATTAGATGGAGGAGGCAGAGTGCTAACCTTGTTGGGTTTGACTAGATCTGAAGTGGAGGTCTTAGGAGGGCCTGCAGATCGGCCATGACCTCGAGCATGAGTAGCCTTCTTCTAGATAGAATGGATTTGGGTATCCAACTTTCGTCCTAAATCACTAGGGATTTCTTTTTTCTAGGAAGGGCATTGAGAAAGCAGATGGCCCTGAGTATTGCACTCCAAGCAAAAAGCGGGCTTGTTTTTGTACTTGACTCCTTGGCATATTTTGTAGCTCTCGTAGTTGATATCGATGTAGGTAGGTAAAGTCAAGTCCATATTTGCCATGACACAAACTCGAGCATAGGTCATTCTGGTTCTGGCTTGGGTAGCAGGGTCAATGGCGACCAAATATCCAATCGGTTGGATGATGCCTTTGAGTGCATCGTTGTAGAAGAATTGTGGGGGGAGTCCATGGAGTTTGACCCAAATCAGTGTGATGTTGATAGACTGAGTCTCAGGGTCAAAGTCTTCCCCCCATCTCCGTAGAAACAGGCTATGGCGATCGAAAAACCATGGCCCTTCAGTAATGATGTGGTGGGTGTCAAGGGCATTGTTTAGCCTTATCATGAAAAATCCTCTGGGAAAGGCCACTAACTCCAAGCTGCCCAAAATCCACCATTTGGATAAAGCCCACTCGCGGATAGTTTCCATATCAATCCGAGCACCGACAAATTTCCCAATAAGAGAGAGAGACTCTTGGAATATTAGTGGCTCCATGACCTCACTCGAGAAAGAAACTTCAGTGCTCGTAATAGAGAAGGGCAAAGTATTTTGGAAAGAAAATGTGTCGGATGAAGACCATATTTTATCAACAAAGGATAAAGACCACAGATGTGCTTTGGAATGAGAAGAGGATGAAACCCTAACGGTTTTAGAGTGACTCCCGTCGCCATCCACCAGTTTCACCATGTCGTTTGGGTCTTCATCGAGATTCCCATCTGGTGGGCCTGCGGTAGGCCCAGCAACACCTGCAGGACCTAAAGACATTCTTGCAACACCTGCTCCCGCCATCGTCGCCATTCTTTCTTTAGATGAAATTTAATCTAAATATGGAGTGATTATTTTTAAATAAGTTCAAGAGATTGATTTCATTATTTCTTCTTATAATGACAATATATATATAGGACTTGTCTTATGTTTGGAACTATTATGGAAATATTATTATTGATATTGTTACTAACAATTATTATTATTTTACATCAATATATGAAAGAAAAGTAAGGTGAAAAAAAATCGTAGAATGAGACCTAGTATTCTAGTATTTTAATTATTGAGTTATCATTTTAAATCTAAGTATAGTTGCTACTAAGTTGTAAATCAAAGGAGAAGGTGATATTCGAGTTTCTAGCTATGTCGTAGATAGGAACCATGATGTTCAATCATTAAAATATTCAATTGGTAATTCTTCATCATTTTTCAAAATGGAAATAAGTTGAGTGGAGTGCTTGTTGAGATATGCACCACATAATGATGCCCAAAAAAACCAAGGATAATAGGGGAATAGGAGTACATCTTGAAAAAAAAAAATGAAGACAAGAGGAAGAAGGGATAACAAAAGGCTAGAAAACTAGACAATCACTATGATACCAGTATAACTTATCGATTTCGACTTCAATTTCTAGGTAGAATTTGTAAAAACTCTTGCTTATAATTTAAAAGTTTTGTTATGGAAATATTTTAAAAAATGCCTCCTTTCTTTGGAATAGAATGTAATCTAAAAAAAACCACCTGGTTTAAGATTCTCTTTACTTCATCTATAGGAGAGAAAAATGGGTCTGTATTTATACCTTTAGCAACTTGTATGTAATTGGTTACAGAGTATGTTCTTGATATGATTACCATCCATTAGAACAAGGACCAGTGTTGTTACTTTATTTTTCTCTGGACCACGATCTTGGAAGTTGAAAGACTAAGGTTTGGTACCATAAATAGTATACCATGTGTGTGAATAGCTATGTTAGTCTATAAAAATAACACACTCCATTGCAAACAAGATATGTTAATATATTGTTTATAAGAGATATGCTAAAATATTTCTAGAAGAAAATACACTTATCAACATTATTTTTGGTGTGAAAAATATCACAAATATATCCACAAGGTGCAAGAGTCCATCACATGTTTCTCAAAATAATTATAAATATCATTACCCTCATTGTATGAACTCATGATTTGCTATGTGATTTTGTTGTTGGAATGACTGATTATTTCATGTATTAGTTTATGTAATACATATATTTTATAGAAAAATATGTTGTATTTTATCAGTGAAATGATTAACTATTTCACGTTTAATTTTTTCAAAACATTGATTTAATGGAAGAATATGATGATGCTAATAGATTTGCATTTTTACAAGAACAAATTTTCTCGAGGGTTGAAGAAAGACTTAACCACCGAGAACGAGATGCCATAAGAAAGTGAAATGATAGGATGACTTAGTCATCAATAGTAGAGAAACATGGATAAATGCTCTTTTTATGTAGTTGCATATCATGATCTTCATTAGATGAATGAATCAACTTTTTATTGCTCTTGTTTATTGAATGTTAATCTTCATTAGATATGCTTTTGTTTGATACAACCTTCTTTAGATGAAATTTAATCTAAATATAGAGTGATTCTTTGTAAATAAGTTCAAGAGATTGATTTCATTATTCCTTCTTCTAATGACAATATATATAGGGCTTGTCTTATGTTTGGAACTATTATGGAAAGATTATTATTGATATTGTTACTAACAATTATTATTATTTTACGTCAATATATGAAAGAAAAGTACTTATGAAAAAAATCGTTGAATGAGACCTAGTATTCTAGTATTTTAATTATTGAGTTATCATTTTAATCTAAGAATAGTTGCTACTAAGTTGGAAATCAAAGGATAAGGTGATATTCGATTTTCTAGATATGACATAGATAGGAACCATGATGTTTCATCATTAAAATTTTCAATTGGTAATTCTTCATCATTTTTCAAAATGAAAAGAAGTTGAGTGGAGTGCTTGTTGAGATATGCACCACATAATGATGCCCAAAAAAATGAAGGATAATGGGAGAATAGGAGTACATCTTGAAAAAAGGAAAAAAAAAAAGGAATACAAGAGGAGGAAGGGATAACAAAAGGCTAGCTAACTAGACAATCACTATGATACCAGTATAACTTATCAAATTTGAATTGAATTTCTAGGTAGAATTTTAAAAAACTCTTGCTTATAATTTGAAAGTTTTGTTATGGAAATATTTTTAAAAATGCCTACTTTCTTTGGAATATATTATAATCTAAAACAAACCACCTAGTTTAAGATTCTCTTTACTTCATCTATAGGAGAGAAGAATGGTTCTGTATTTATACCTTTAGCAACTTGTATGTAATTGGTTATAGAGTATGTTCTTGATATGACTACCATCCATTAGAACAAGGACCACTGTTGTTACTTTATTTTTCTCTGGACCATGATCTTGGAAGTTGAAATACTAAGGCTTGATACCACAAATAGTATACCGTGTGTGTGAATAGCTATGTGAGTCTATAAAAATAACACACTCCATTGCAAACAAGATATGTTAATATATTTTTATAAGAGATATGCTAAATATGTCTAGAAGAAAATACACTTATCAACATTATTTTTGGTGTGAAAAATAACACAAATATATCCAAAAGATGCAAGAGTCCATCATATGTTTCTCAAAAACATTACAAATATCATGACCCTCGTTGGATGGACTCATGTTTTGTTATGTGATTTTGTTGATGGAATGACTGATTATTTCATGTAGTAGTTTATGTAATACATATATTTTATGGAAAAATATGATGTATTTTATCAGTGAAATGATTAACCATTTCATTTTTATTTTTTGCAAAACATAGATTTAATGGAATAATATGATGATGCTAATAGATATGCATTTTTACAAGAACAAATTTTCTCGAGGTTTGAAGAAAGATTTAACCATAGAGAACGAGATGCCATAAGAAAGTGAAATGATAGGATGACTTAGTCATCAGTAGCAGAGAAATGTGGATAAATGCTCTTTTTATGTAGTTGCATATCATGATCTTAATTAGATTAATGAATCAAATTTTTCTTGCTCTTTTTTATTGAATGTTAATCATCATTAGATATGCTTTTGTTTGATATAACCTTCTTTAGATGAAATTTAATCTAAATATAGAGTGATTCTTTGTAAATAAGTTCAATAGATTGATTTCATTATTTCTTCTTCTAATGACAATATATATAGGGCTTGTCTTATGTTTGGAACTATTATGGAAAGATTATTATTGATATTGTTACTAACAATTATTATTATTTTACGTCAATATATGAAATAAAAGTACTTATGAAAAATATAATCATTGAATGAGACCTAGTATTCTAGTATTTAATTATTGAGTTATCATTTTAATCTAAGGATAGTTGCTACTAAGTTGGAAATCAAAGGAGAAGGTGATATTTGAGTTTCTAGCTATGACATAGATAGGAAACATGATGTTTCATCATTAAAATATTCAATTGGCAATTCTTCATCATTTTTCAAAATGGAAATAAGTTGAGTGGAGTGCTTGTTGATATATGCACCACATAATGATACCCAAAAAAACTGAGGATAATGGGAGAATAGGAGTACATATTGAAAAAAGGAAAAATAAGGAAGACAAGAGGAGGAAGGGATAACAAAAGGTAAGCAAACTAGACAATCACTATGATACCAGTATAACTTATCGAATTTGAATTCAATTTCCAGGTAGAATTTGTAAAAACTTTTGCTTATAATTTAGAAGTTTTGTTATGGAATATTTTGAAAATGCCTACTTTCTTTGGAATATATTGTAATGTAAAAAAAACCACCTGATTTAAGATTCTCTTTACTTCATCTATAGGAGAGCAGAATGGGTCTTATTTATACCTTTAGCAACTTGCATGTAATTTGTTAGAGAGTATGTTCTTGATATGACTACCATCCATTAGAACAAGGACCAGTGTTGTTACTCTCTATACAATGATATTAGAAGTTGAAAGACTAAGATTTGGTACCACAAATAGTATACCGTGTGTGTGAATAGCTATGTGAGTCTAGAAAAATAACACACTCCATTGCAAACAAGATATGTTAATATATAGTTTATAAGAGATATACTAAATATGTTTAGAAGAAAATACACTTATCAACATTATTTTTGGTGTGAAAAATAACAGAAATATATCCACAAGGTGCAATATTCCATCACATATTGGATTCAGATAATATTAGTCTTGAAGAAAAGTCCAACTCCGGAGGGTCTCACGATCTGGGGAGGATTAGACATTTTTCTCAGGACTGCCCAAACTACCGAACTTGTTTCGGCCATATCTCACTCATCCGAACTCGGATTGAGCTAAAATTTTGAGGGTAGATGCCTGAAAAACCCTAGAACATCTCCACCAATTTTCATATCATTTGGAGCAACATAGATCCTAGCACATCCCTATGTGTGAATGATATATTTGGCAAGCGGCTATGCGAGGGTTTCATTTGGGTTGAGTGCAAGCAGCTCCAGAGGTTGGTTTTTAGGGCCTTCGGGCCCTAGAGGCCAATATTTTTGTGGTTTATGCTCAATATTTTAGTAGGAAATGTTGCAGGGGATACAAGATGGGTTAGAAATTTGTCTTTCAACAGATCATACTTTGAACTTGAGTGACAACGGCTTCCAATTTGCTACACAAAAGAAAAGTGAAAACCATACCTTTCCACGACGTCTAGGGAAAGGATTAAAGAGACCACGAAATAAGTTTCAAGTAGTTGATCAAAAAATGGCTCATATCTCAAGTGAATCTGGTGCTAAGGTGCACCCACAAAATAATTCTACTATGAAAACCCCTGTCAAGGGTAAGAATTTTGAAGACTCAGTCCCAAAAAATGAATTTTAGGGATGCCCTTCATGGTGGACAGCCTCAGCCCAATGCTAATATCAATATTAGGGCTTCCCATAAACCTCTAAGAATGCCTAAGATTGATCCCAGGAAAATAGAGTCAGGATGTCTTAAAGAAGTTGATGGAACTCCTATTGTTAAGCTTGATATGGGTAACATTCAGACTGGCATTGAAGATTTGGAAAAAGAGGACTAATTTGTCGGTTCGTGGGTTTTCGTTCGAGTCTATCTGCTTTCAAAGTCTAGGCTGCAAAAATCTTGAAAACTAAAGGTGAGTTACAAATCTCTATTTATCCAAATGGTTATTTTCTTGTTTTATTTGCTAATAATGAAGATAGAGAGAAAACTTTTCAAGGGGGTCCTTGGTTTTTTGGAAGGGCAGGGCTTTTCATGAAGCCCTGGCATACTAAATTTAAAGTCAAAGAAGAGATGCCTTCTATAGCTCCCGTGTGGGTTAGACTCTTTGGCCTCCCTATTGAATTTTGGAATCCTACTATTTTTTCTTCAATTGGAAACTCTTTAGGAACTTTTATGATGACTGCTGATTGTACTCAAAATTTTGAACATATTATTTATGCTCGAATTTGTGTTTTAATGGATTTTGACAAACCCCTACCTAAAAATATCACATTACAATTTGGGGAAGACACTTGGGAGCAAGTAGTGGACTATGAGAACATTCCTTTTCATTGTAGAATTTGCCATGAATATGGTCATTTGGCCAGTGCTTGCCCAAATAAAATTCCTGATCAAAAGAAAGAAGATATAAACTCAATAGGTTTCCAAATACCTAAGAAGAAGAACACTAAAAAAAAACCAGTAATGAAGGATCAATCAAAGTCATTTGCTAATATGTTTGAAATCCTTTCCACAAATGATGTCCCAAGTGAGGAAGAGGAAATAATGGAAACTAAAATCTTAGAAACACAATTTAAATATGAAGGAAAGAACTCAGAGACAAACCAACAAATCAAAGGTTTTCAACTGAAAAAAAAAGGAGAAAATTTACACAAGAAAAACAATATTTCAAATGTCAAAACTTCAAATAATGCAGGTCCCAATATAGACTCCATTGAACCATCTAGTAAAATTTTGGCTGTGTATGAGCATTCTTCAAGGTTAGAAGCCATCTCAGATTCAATTGGAATAAGTCAAGAAATAGGGAAAAAAAATTGAAGATGGATTCTAATCAAAAAGTAGGTCGCAAGACCAATCAATATCATATGGTAAAAGAAGGTGAAAATCTTGTAGAGGAAGGTAAGATTAATGCCCTTCCCAAAATTTTTAGCCCCGGTATTAATGAAGATCATCACTTGGAATATTAGAGGACTCAAAGGGAGTCTTTCAAAACAAAATGAAATTAGAAGAATGATTCAGATAAATCATCCACATCTTGTTTTTCCTTCAAGAAACAAATATGTCAATGGAGGATATGGACTTAATTTCCAAGAAAATTTGGCCAACTGGAAAAGTGGTTTCCCTCAGTTCCCAAGGGACTTCGGGTGGCATTGCTTGTCTTTGGGACCCAAAAGAGGTAGTTATTCACCATATGGTTGGCAGTTGGGGTTTGTTGGCTATAGCTATTCAAAGTAGACATTCCAACCAGATTATGCTCTGCATTACTGTTTATGCCTCGACTTCTTTGGAGGAAAAAAGAAGACAAGTGGAAGGATATTACTCATATTATCTCTCATTTTCCTAAAGCTTGGATCTTGATCGGAGGAGATTTCAATACCATCCTCTCTCTGGATGAGAAAAGGGAGGGAAATAGAAATTTGGACAAAAGTACTGACCTCATGAGTGAATATATTGCAAACCTCCATCTTGTGGATATCCAACCAGATAATGGCCTTATGACTTGGTCTAACAGAAGGCAAGGCTTAGCTTGTATAATGGAGAGATTGGATAGGTTTTTGCTCTCTAAAAATTTCTTAATCCATGGTCACATTCCTAAAGTGAAGACTCTTAATAATGTCTGGTTCGGATCATTGGCCAATCATGGTGGAAATGTGGAAAACCAATGTGAGTTTCTCTCCTTTTTGTTTTCAATTAATGTGGCTTAGAGACATTTCCTTCAGACCTCGTGTGCAACAATGGTGGAAGGAAGGTAAACCTAGGCATGGGACTAAGATGTTCTGTTTTGCCAAAAGACTGCAATACATTAAATCCAAAATCAAGACTTGGAACTAGAAAGAGTTTGGGGATGTTCATAAAAAAAAACATGAAGTTATTGCTCATATTGAAAATTTGAATAAGAAAATCCATTTAGATGGCCTCACAGAGAAGAGAAGTGCAGATGAAATTAAACTCACAACTCGGTTAGAGGAATGGGAAAAAGAGAAGAAATCTTATGGAAGCAAAAATCTAGAATTCAATGGCTCAAAGAAGGAGATCGAAACACAAATTTCTTCCACAAATCTCTTCTAGCTCGAAGATCTCACAACTTTATTTCTTCCTTAAAATCAGATTCTGGAGATGTTGTTTATACTTGGGATGGCATGAACTCTATTGTTGTTGATTACTTTTCCAATATTTTTGTTGCTACTCCTCTTGACTCAACTTCACAACAAAATGTTCTTCAAGCAATCCCTTCTCTTATCACTTCTGAGGAGAACTCTATTTTGACTCGCTCCTGTTACTATCAATGAGCTTCAACAAGTAGTTTTTAAAATGCAAAAAGGGAAAACCCTAGGTCCCGATGGTTTTCCTATTGAGTTCTACCAAGAGTTCTGGGATATCCTTCATGTTGATTTATTAGAGGTGGTGGAAGAAGCCAGGAAATCCAAAGAAATTTTGAAGGTTATCAATAAAACTTATATTACTCTTGTTCCAAAAGCTCAAGAGGTTGATCATATCTCAACTTTTAGACCTATTGCTTTATGTAATGTTCTTCTCAAAATTATTACTAAAATCATGGCAGAAAGGTTGAAGCCTCTTTTGCATAAGATTATTTCCCCGAGCAAGGGGGATATGTGGAAGGACGTCAAATAGTAGATGAGATAGTTCTTGCTCAGGAAGCCATCCATTCCATGGATATGCAAAATTCTCCTTCTATGTTCATTCGGTTAGACTTATCCAAAGCTTATGACAGAGTGGATTGGCACTTCCTTATCAAAGTTTTGAGGCAATTTGGTTTCTCTAAGGATTGGATGGATTGGATTATGGGATGTATCTCTTCAGTTTCCTACTTAGTTCTTATCAATGGCAGGCCTTCTCAGTATTTCCCAGCTTCCAGAGGTATTAGGCAAGGTGACCCGCTATCCCCTTATTTATTCATCATTCTTGCTGAATGCTTGGGTAGGACTATAACCAAAAAGAGGGAAAACAAAACCCTTGAGGGAGTTACCATTGCTCATGGAGCTAGACCTATCTCTCATATTCAATTTGTGGATGACTCTACCCTTTTAGGTAAAGCTACAGTTAAGGAAGCTTCTAATATTAAGCAAATCATTAGCTATTTTTCTAAGGCTATTGGGCAGTTGATCAATGAAGACAAATCTAAAGTTATTTTCTTTCACTACTCTGCTAGACAGGAATCCATGGTCTTGGATAAATTAATATATAAGAAGACCTCTCTTCCAATCACTTATTTAGGTATTCCCATAAATATTCAAAGGCAGAAAAATAAAGATTGGAATTGGTTGTTGGACAAAGTCAAGAAGAAAATTGGAAAGTGGACCAACAAGTGGCTTTCTTCTGGGGGTAGAATCACCTTGGTAAAATCAGTCCTTCAAGCTATTCCTATTTATGTTTCTTTCATTTTGAATATCCCAAAGGTTGTTCTTCGAGAATTGGATCAAATCAGTCATCGTTTCCTTTGGAGTGGTACTAAGGAGAAAAGAAAATGGGCCTTGGTGAAATGGGATACTTTATGTCTTCCTAAGAGTGAAGGGGGGTTAGGATTCCGGTCTTCAATTAATAACAACAAAGCTTTAGCTGCTAAATTATATTGGAGGATGTTGCATAACCCCAATGCTCTTTGGGCCAATAATCTTCGTGCTAAATATGCTGAGAACAAAAGTCCCGAAGACCTTGTTCGCTATCAACTTCCTACCAAAGGTTCTCCCATTTTAGCAGTTCTTAAGACTGGTGAGGATTTGATAAAGAAAAAATTATTTTGGATCATTCATAATGGTCAACATGCAAATTTTTGGACAGATTCTTGGGATGGTCACAAGCCTTTGATAACTCAGTTTCCCGATTGGAGGCCTTGGATGGAGGAGCTTCACCGAGCTAATTGGATAAAGGTGGCTAATTACTGTCAGTACCATACTGGTAATTCAAAGGTTGGTAGATATTGGATCCCTATTGAGGACTGGCCTATTCAAATCCCAGAAATGCAAAGACAAGATATCCAAGGCATCCTTCATATGAGATCCCTCTCTTGGTCCCATGAAAAAGATTGTTTTGGATGGAACAACACTACTAAGGGTGAGTATTCAGTTGCTCAAGGTTATTTGACCTTATGCCATAATAATCCCAACCATTCTTCTGACATATTTTCTCAATTGTGGGCTCAAAATCTCTGGCCTAAGGTGAGGTTCTTTAATTGGCTTTTATTGCATCGTAGGGTGCTTACTGGTGAGCAACTTATGAAGCGTGGTTTTCATGGCCCTTTTAGATGTGAAATGTGTGAAGAGAATGTAGAAAATATCAACCATATTTTTATTGAGTGTACTTTAGCCTCTGAGCTATGGAGGAGAATGGCCACTTTACTTGGCTTACAGTGGTCCAATTTTTTCACTTTTGAACAGATTTGGAGGGATTGGCCTAATCAAGAGGGTGTTGATCATTTTATTAGGCAATTAGTTTGGATGGGTTCTACCATTCTTCTTTGGAATATTTGGAATGAAAGGAACAACCAAATTTTTAATCAAGATAGGAAGGATATTCACTATATTTGGCAAAATACCATAGCCAACTTAGTTGAATCAGTCCATCAACTCCTTAATCACCCCCAAAACTCCCACCAAATATGGGATCAAGTGATGCAAATATTGAATATTAAACCTTCTAAGGGCAACCAACTTAAAGGGAATGTGAGTATTAGTAATATGGATAGGACTAGAAATTGGCAACCTCCTCCTAAGGATTTTGGAAAATTCAATACTGATGGAGCCTCTAGAGGGAACCCTGGAAAAGCCAATGTGGGAGGAATTGGTAGACTTTCAGATGGCTCCCTGGTTTTTACTTTTGTTGAGAATTTGGGTATTCTTTCCAATAACCTTGTTGAGGGGTATGGTATCCTCAGAGGCCTTCAGGAGGCTACTAAGGTTGGATGGGAAAAGGTGTTAGTTGAGTCTGACTCTCAACTTATGATTAATCTCTTGAAGACTCCTTCTAAGAATCATAAGGTGGATTGGAGAATAAAAATAATTATTGAGAAGATTCAGTTAATCCAGATGGGATTTTTGAAAGTTGATTACAATCATGTGGTCAGAGATCAAAACAAGAGTGTTGATGCTTTAGCTAATTGGGCTTTGGACAAAGGTGATCTTACTTGTTATGGCCACCCTCCTATATGGTGGGCTTCTCAAATTAGGGAAGCTCTTCTTTCTATCATTTCTTTGGATGGCTCCAGCTTTGAAGGTACCTAGTTTCTTCTTGTTTTTTTTTTGCTTCTCTTTGGTTCATTCAGTTTTTTTAGTTCCCTAGCTCATTCTATTCTTTATTTTGTTTCCTCTGTTGATTCTTGCCTTAATAGTCTTCTGGTCTAGATAGGTCATTGTTTTGTTCATTTTTTTTTCTTTTGTCTTTTTTTTTTTTTGTTTAGTTTTTTAAGGTGGGTGGGTTCTTTTTTTTGTTTTTGTTTTTGTGTTGTTTTTTGTTGTTCTTGTGTTTTTGTTGTTTTGTTTTTTTTTTGTTTTTTGTTATTGTTCTTGTGTTTTTTTCGTTCTTGTTCTTGGGTTTCTCTTTGTTTGTGTTATTTCATTTTTTTATGTGTGAGTGTTTTCTATGTTTTTTGTTTTTGTTTATTGTTTTTTGTTGGTTGTTTTTATTTTTATTTTATTTTTATTTTTTAGGTTTTGGTTGTGTTTATTTTTCATGTTTTTTTGGGTTATGTCTTTGTAGTGTTCTGTTGTTTTTGTCTTGTTTGTGTTTTGTTATGTGGTTCTTGTGTTTTTCTATGTGGTTTGTGTTGTGGTTTCTTTTATCTTATTGTGCGTGTTTGGTTGTGCTTTTGGTTTTGACACACTCAAGGAGCATGTTTTTTATTTTATTTTATTATTTTTGTTGTTATTTACTTTTTTTTAATTTGGTTTTGTGTGTTTGTTTGCTCCTTGAGTATGTCAAAGGTGGTAGGCCAGGTCCGAGTCCTGGGCATTTTTTGCGGAATGGATACCCCTGCCTCCTTGGGTCTTACCCGAAAGTGGCATCCCTTTTGGGATGTTTTCCACCAATAAAAAAAAAAAAAAGATTCCATCACATATTTCTCAAAAACATTATAAATATCATGACCCTAGTTGGATGGACTCATGTTTTGTTATGTGATTTTGTTGATGGAATTACTAATTATTTCATGTATTAGTTTATGTAATACATATATTTTATGGAAAAACATGATGTATTTTATCAATGAAATGATTAACTATTTAATTTTTAATTTCTGCAAAACATAGGTTTAATGGAAGAATATGATGATGCTAATAGATTTGCATTTTTACCAAAAAAAAAATTCTCGAGGGTTGAAGAAAGACTTAACCACCAAGAACGAGATGTCGTAAGAAAGTGAAATGATAGGATGACTTAGTCATCAGTAGCAGAGAAACATGGATAAATGCTCTTTTTATGTAGTTGCATATCATGATCTTCATTAGATGAATGAATCAATTTTTTCTTTCTCTTGTTTTTTAATGTTAATCTTCATTAGATATGCTTTTGTTTGATATAACCTTCTTTAGATGAAATTTAATCTAAATATAGAGTGATTCTTTGTAAATAAGTTCAAGAAATTGATTTCATTATTTCTTCTTCTAATGGCAATATATATAGGGCTTGTCTTATGTTTGGAACTATTATGGAAAGATTATTATTGATACTGTTACTATAAATTATTATTATTTTATATCAATATATGAAAGAAAAGTACTTATGAAAAAAATTGTTGAATGAGACCTAGTATTCTAGTATTTTAAGTATTGAGTTATCATTTTAATCTAAGAATACTTTCTACTAAGTTGGAAATAAAAGGAGAAGGTGATATTTGAGTTTATAGCTATGATGTAGATAGGAACCATGATATTTCATCATTAAAATGTTCAATTGGTAATTCTTCGTCATTTTTCAAAATGGAAAGAAGTTGAGTGGAGTGCTTTTTGAGATATGCACCACATAATCATACCCAAAAAAACCGAGGATAATGGAAGAATAGGAGTACATCTTGAAAAAAGAAAAAAAAAGAAGACAAGAGGAGGAAGGGATAACAAAAGGCTAGAAAACTAGACAATCACTATGATACCAGTATAACTTATCGAATTCGACTTCAATTTCTAGGTAGAATTTGTAAAAACTTTTGCTTATAATTTGAAAGTTTTATTATGGAAAAATATTTTGAAAAATGCCTACTTTCTTTGGAATAGATTGTAATCTAAAACAAACCACCTATTTAAGATTCTCTTTACTTCATATATAGGAGAGAAGAATGGGTATTATTTATACCTTTAGAAACTTGCATGTAATTGGTTACAGAGTATGTTCTTGATATGACTACCATCCATTAGAACAAGGACTAGTGTTGTTACTTTATTTTTCTCTAGACCACAATCTTGAACATTGAAAGACTAAGATTTGGTACCACAAATAGTATATTGTTTGTGTGAATACCTATGTGAGTCTAGAAAAATAACACACTCTATTGCAAACAAGATATGTTAATCTATTGTTTATAATAGATATGCTAAATATGTTTAGAAGAAAATACACTTATCAACATTATTTTTTGTGTGAAAAATAACACAAATATATCCACAAGGTGCAAGAGTCCATCACATGTTTCTCTAAATAATTATAAATATTATGACCCTTGTTGGATGGACTCATGTTTTATTATGTGATTTTGTTGATGGAATTACTGATTATTTCATGTATGATTTTATGTAATACATATATTTTATTGAAAAATATGATGTATTTTATCAGTGAAATGATTAACCATTTAATTTTTAATATCTGCAAATAATGGAGTTAATGTAAGAATGTTATGATGTTAATAGATTTGCATTTTTACAAGAAAAAATTTTCTCGAGGGTTGAAGAAAGACTTAACCACCAAGAACGAGATGCCATAAGAAAGTGAAATGACAGGATGACTTAGTCATCAATAGCAGAGGAACATTGATAAATGCTCTTTTTATGTAGTTGCATATCATGATTTTCATATGAATCAAATTTTTATTGCTCTTGTTTTTTGAATGTTAATCTTCATTAGATATGCTTTTGTTTGATACAACCTTCTTTAGATGAAATTTAATCTAAATATAGAGTGATTCTTTGTAAATAAGTTCAAGAAATTGATTTCATTATTTCTTCTTCTAATGGCAATATATATAGGGCTTGTCTTATGTTTGGAACTATTATAGAAATATTATTATTGATATTGTTACTAACAATTATTATTATTTTACGTCAATATATGAAATAAAAGTACTTATGAAAAATATAATCGTTGAATGAGGCCTAGTATTCTAGTATTTTAATTATTGAGTTATCATTTTAATCTAAGAATAGTTGCTACTAAGTTGGAAATCAAAGGAGAAGATGATATTCGAGTTTCTACCTATGACATAGATAGGAACCATGATGTTTCATCATTAAAATATTCAATTGGTAATTCTTCATCAGTTTTAAAAATGGAAATAAGTTGAGTGGGGTGCTTGTTGAGATATGCACCACATAATGATGCCCAAAAAAACCAAGGATAATGGGAGAATAGAAGTACATCTTGAAAAAAGGAAAAAAAAAAGGAATACAAGAGGAAGAAGGGATAAAAAAAGGCTAGCAAACTAGACAATCACTATGATACCAGTATAACTTATCGATTTTGACTTCAATTTCCAGGTAGCATTTGTAAAAACTCTTGCTTTTAATTTGAAAGTTCTATTATGGAAACATTTTAAAAAATGTGTACTTTCTTTCGAATAGAATGTAATCTAAAACATACCACCTGGTTTAAGATTCTCTTTACTTCATCTATAGGAGAGAAGAATGGGTCTCTATTTATACCTTTAGCAACTTGCATGTAATTGGTTACAAAGTATGTTCTTGATATGACTACCATCCATTAGAACAAGGATCAGTGTTTTTACTTTATTTTTCTCTGGACCACGATCTTGGAAGTTGAAACACTAAGGTTTTGTACCACAAATAGTATATCATGTGTGTGAATAGCTATGTTAGTCTAGAAAAATAACACACTCCATTGCAAACAAGATATGTTAATATATTGTTTAAAAGAGATGTTAAATATGTCTAGAAGAAAATACACTTATCAACATTATTTTTGATGTGAAAAATAACATAAATATATCCAAAAGATGCAAGAGTCCATCACATGTTTCTCAAAAACATTATAAATATCATGACCCTCGTTGGATGGACTCATGTTTTATTATGTGATTTTGTTTATGGAATGACTAATTATTTCATTTATTAGTTTATGTAATAAATATATTTTATGGAAAAATATGATTGTATTTTATCAGTGAAATGATTAACCATTTCATGTTTAATTTTTGTAAAACATAGATTTAATGGAATAATATGATGATGCTAACAGATTTGCATTTTTACAAGAACAAATTTTCTCGAGGCTTGAATAAAGACTTAACCACCGAGAACGAGATGCCATAAGAAAGTGAAATGATAGGATGACTTAGTCATCAATAGTAGAGAAACGTGGATAAATTCTCTTTTTATGTAGTTGCATATCATGATTTTCATTAGATGAATGAATCAAATTTTTCTTGTTCTTGTTTGTTGAATTTTAATCTTCATTAGATATGCTTTTGTTTGATATAACCTTCTTTAGATGAAATTTAATCTAAATATAGAGTGATCATTTGCAAATGAGTTCAAGAAATTGATTTCATTATTTCTTCTTCTAATGGCAATATACATAGTGCTTGTCTTATGTTTGGAAATATTATGGAAAGATTATTATTAATATTGCTACTAACAATTATTATTATTTTACGTCAATATATGAAAGAAAAGTACTTATGAAAAACAAATCATTGAATGAGACCTAGTATTCTAGTATTTTAATTATTGAGTTACCATTTTAATCTAAGAATAGTTGCTACTAAGTTGGAAATCAAAGGATAAGGTGATATTCGATTTTATAGCTATGACGTAGATAGGAACCATGATGTTTCATCATTAAAATATTCAATTGGTAATTCTTCATCATTTTTCAAAATGAAAAGAAGTTGAGTGGAGTGCTTGTTGAGATATGCACCACATAATGATGCCCAAAAAAATGAAGGATGATGGGAGAATAGGACTACATCTTGAAAAAAGGAAAAAAAAAGGAAGGCAAGAGGAGGAAGGGATAACAAAAGGCTAGCTAACTAGACAATCACTATGATACCAGTATAACTTATCGAATTCAACTTCAATTTCTAGGTAGAATTTATAAAAACTCTTGCTTATAATTTGAAATTTTTGTTATGGAAATATTTTAAAAAATGCCTACTTTCTTTGTAATAGACTGTAATCTAAAACAAACCACCTGGTTTATGATTCTCTTTACTTCATATATAGGAGAGAAGAATGGGTATGTATTTATACCTTTAGCAAATTGAATGTAATTGGTTAAAGAGTATGTTCTTTATATGACTACCATCCATTAGAACAAGTACCAATGTTGTTACTTTATTTTTCTCTGGACCACGATCTTGGAAGTTTAATTACTAATATTTGGTACCACAAATAGTATACAGTGTGTGTGACTAGCTATGTGAGTCTAGAAAAATAACACACTCCATTGCAAACAAGATATGTTAATCTGTTGTTTATAATAGATATGCTAAATATGTTTAGAAGAAAATACACTTATCAACATTATTTTTGGTTTGAAAAATAACACAAATATATCCACAAGATGCAAGAGTCCACATGTTTCTCAAAATAATTATAAATATCATGACCCTCATTGGATGGACTCATGTTTTGTTATGTTATTTTTTTGATGGAATGCCTTATTATTTAATGTATTAGTTTAGGTAATACATATATTTTATGGAAAAATATGATGTATTTTATGAGTGAAATGATTAACTATTTAATGTTTAATTTATGCAAAACATAGATTTAATAGAAGAATATGACGATGCAAATAGATTTGCATTTTTACAAGAACAAATTTTCTCGAGGGTTGAAGAAAGAATTAACCACCGAGATTGAGATTCCATAAGAAAGTGAAATGATAGGATGACTTAGTCATCAATAGCAAAGAAACATGGATAAATGCTCTTTTTATGTAGTTGCATATCATGATCTTCATTAGATGAATGAGTCAAATTTTCTTGCTCTTGTTTGTTGAATGTTAATCTTCATTAGATATGCTTTTGTTTGATATGATCTTCTTTAAATGAAATTTAATCTAAATATAGAGTGATTCTTTGTAAATAAGTTCAATAAATTGATTTCATTATTTCTTCTTCTAATGGCAATATATATAGGGCTTGTCTTATGTTTGGAACTATTATGGAAAGATTATTATTGATATTGTTACTAACAATTATTATTATTTTACGTCAATATATGAAAGAAAAGTACTTATGAAAAAAAAATTGTTGAATGAGACCTAGTATTCATTTTAATCTAATGATAGTTGCTACTAAGTTGGAAATCAAAGGAGAAGGTAATATTTGAGTTTCTAGCTATGACGTAGATAGGAACCATGATGTTTCATCTTTAAAAGATTCAATTGGTAATTATTAATCATTTTTTAAAATGGAAAGAATTTGAGTGGAGTTTTTGTTGACATATGCACAACATAATGATACCCAAAAAACTGAGGATAATGGGAGAATAGGAGTACATCTTGAGAAAAGGAAAAAAAGGAAGACAATAGGATGAAGGGATAAAAAAATGCTAGTGAAGTAGACAATCACTATGAAACTAGTATAAATTATCCAATTCGACTTCAATTTCCAGGTAGAATTTGTAAAAACTCCTGCTTATAATTTGAAAGTTTTGTTATGGAAATATTTTGAAAAATGCCTACTTTATTTGGAATAGACTATAATCTAAAACAAACCACCTGGTTTAATATTCTCTTTACTTCATCTATAGGAGAGAAGAATGGGTCTGTATTTATACCTTTAGCAACTTGCATGTAATTGGTTATAGAGTATGTTCTTTATATGACTACCATCCATTAGAACAAGGACCAATGTTATTACTTTATTTTTTCTATGGACCACGATCTTGGAAGATGAAAGACTAAGATTTGGTACCACAAATAGTATATTATGTGTGTGAATAGCTATGTGAGTCTAGAAAAATAACACACTCCATTTAAAACAAGATATGTTAATCTATTGTTTATAAGAGATATGCTAAATATGTTTAGAAGAAAATACACTTATCAACATTATTTTTGGTGTGAAAAATAACACAAATATATCCACAAGATGCAAGAGTCCATCACATGTTTCTCAAAAAAATTATAAATATCATGACCCTCATTGGATGGACTCATGTTTTGTTATGTGATTTTGTTGTTGGAATGACTGATTATTTCATGTATTAGTTTATGTAATACATATATTTTACAAAAAAATATGATGTATTTTATCAATGAAATGATTATGTATTTCATGTTTAATTTATGCAAAACATAGATTTAATGGAAGAATATGATGATGCTAATAGATTTGCATTTTAGCAAGAACAAATTTTCTTGAGGGTTGAAGAAATACTTAACCACCGAGAATGAGATGCCATAAGAAAGTGAAATGATAGGATGACTTAGTCATCAGTAGTAGAGAAATGTGGATAAATGCTCTTTTTATGTTGTTGCATATCATGATCTTCATTAGATGAATGAATCAATTTTTTTTTGCTCTTGTTTGTTGAATGTTTATCTTCATTAGATATGCTTCTGTTTGATATAACCTTCTTTAGATGAAATTTAATCTAAATATAAAGTGATTCTTTGTAAATAAGTTCAAGAGATTGATTTCATTATTTCTTCTTCTAATGGCAATATATATAGGGCTTGTATTATGTTTGGAACTATTATGGAAAGATTATTATTGATATTGTTATTAAAAATTATTATTATTTTACATCAATATACGAAAGAAAAGTACTTATGAAAAAAAATCATTGAATGAGACCTAGTATTATGGTATTTTAATTATTGAGTTATCATTTTAATCTAAGAATCGTTTCTACTAAGTTGGAAATAAAATGAGAAGGTGATATTCGAGTTTCTATCTATAATGTAGATTTTTTTTTGGTATATAAGATACTATAGCATTAATACCGGGTTTTATAGGTTGAGCCAAAGCCTTTTACAAAAATCAGCCCAGGGCTGTTGATTAACATCACCCTTACTAAGGATCCTATATATGTAAAATCTACATGCTGCCAAAGCCATTACATCCGGTAAGGTACATAACATGTTATCAAAAATAAACTTCCCATACAACATTTTTGGTATACCCCGAGAAAACACATCTGCATCATAATTACAAAAAAAGAAATAGACACGGATCCCTTCCTTGAAACAGTGGAGAAACAAAAAGCTGCAGACACACATAGTAGAGTACTAAAATTAACTCCCACAAGATCTGTATTAACAGTTACTCTTAATAATTATTTGGTAATTACTTTCTTCCATATATGATATGCTTTGGGACCACATCTTGTCTTGGCCAATCAACCTTGGAGAAGTGAACTTGCTGGCTAGATTTATGGCGATGGCTATTTGGTGGTCCACGTGGCTTTGGTTCGAAGTCTTATATTGTCGTTTCTTTCCTGCCTTGTGATTATCAACCAACCTCAAATTACTAAGATGACTAGGAGCCATGTTATCTGACATGTGATTGTCCCCATTAGTCTTTGTGGTATTTCCAAGCAACATCCACCAATACTGACAACTTAGATAATTTTTATTGTGAGTCCATTTCAAAAAAGAGATGTGAATACTCATAGCCTTCGAACTTACAGTGCCTTCCATATTGGTAAATTCGACTATAATTATTGGCATTATTATTGAATAAGCTCCTCTACTTCGCTCGGGACACCATGTTCCCATTTGAAAATTATGTCACCATCGACACCTAAATTTTCTAGATTATCAACAACTTTGTTAGCTTCACGAAAGACATGTTGGGATTTTCTGTCTTGTCTTCCATGGAAAAGGATCCTAGCCTCTTCAAAAATTGTTTTAATCCTCCAAGGAGGTGTTTTCCAATTATTAAGAATATTTATAACATGCATAGAGTCTCCTTCTATGAATAAATTGCCTTCTAAGTCTTGAGTCATTTGAAGGCCTCTCCACATAGAGTTTTCCACATGTATCTAAGTCTTTGGATTGAAAAGGGGCAAGGCCACTGGATGAAAAAATCAAGTACGATGGCTGGTTTAACCCAAGAAATATTGAAGGCCTAAAAAATCCCACTTAGGATAGTCAAGGAAAAAGGGCACTCAAGGAAAATGTGATAAATGGTCTCCCAATTAGCCCTGCACAGATAACAACGATTAGTGATACAAATATCTTTACACATCATATTATCAATGGTTATAATTCTTCCTTGGATAACCAACCATAAAAATACTACAATTATTGGAATTAAACTTTTTATCCAAACTAAGTCCTTTTGGAGGACAAAATCCTCATCATCAAGCAAAATCTTTTAAGCTGATTTAACAGTGAACTGCCTATTTTTCGTAGGATCCCAGGTCACTTGATTTTCCTTGGGTCTCATGGGGATAAATTGTTGCCCAAGAATGTTACAAATATCATTTTATTCTACTTGAAATCCCTAAATTCTTATTTATTTCCACTTCATTCTGCCTCTATCCTCAACCATATAATCAAAGACTTTTTTTCCAATGAGTTCTTTCATGATATCTCTAATTCAGGCTATGTTAGGATATTATGTCAGTGGTTCATCCTTAACCCACTTATAATTCCAACAATTTATCATCTCACCATTGCATAAAACCCATATTAAACCTTTTTTTATGATTTCCTTACAATTGATAATTGCTTTCCAAAAAGCAGAACCTCTGATTAGAATTGAGTCACTTAGAAATTCCATATTTTGAAAATACTTTCATTTGATGATAGTTGTCCATTCATTTTATTCACCAAAAATGAGGCGCCATGCCTGCTTAGCTAGTAAAGCTAAATTCATATGAGCATTTCTCCTCAGACCTAAGCCGCCATTTTTCCTGGGTCTGCACACTTTGGTCCATCCTACAAGGTGTATCCTTTTTTTCTCCTCTGATCCAGTACATAAAAATTATTTTTGAAGTTTCTCAATTTTTTGGAAAACCTTCACAGGGGCTTTGAAAAAAGAGAGGAAATAGACTGGAATGCTCTGAAGAGAGGCCTTATTGAGGGTCAACTTTCCTTCTTGAGATAGAAGATGACCTTTCCATCCAGCAAGTTTTTTTGAATTCTTTCAATAACCCTGTCCCACATTGACTCTCTCATAGAACCAATGAAAAGAGGGAGACCAAGATACGAAGTGGGGAGGTTTGCTATATCACACCCTAAAAATTTTGTAATCCTTCATTGCATCTAAATGGGGGTGTTAAAAAAATATGACTTTCTTTTACTAAAATTAACTTTCTAACTAGCAGCATCCTTGTAGAGTTGTAGGATGTATTTAATTCTTTTGGCCTCAACCATTGACGCCTTAGTCAATAGAAGGGTATCATCGATGAATTGTTGGTGAGAAACAACCCTAGTGAGATATGTTGCCTTGATTCCTAATATTAGCCTTGAAATGCAAGCATTTTTTATGGTTTTGCCTAAATCTTCTACCACAATGATGAATAAAATGGGACTGATAAGGTCCCCCTACCGAATTCCTCTGCTACTTTGAAAGTAACCAACAGTTGTTTCATTAACTAGAATTGATAACCATACTTTATAAATGTATTCTTTGATCAAATTAACCCATTGGTGGTGAAAATCAAACTTAAGGAGGAAAACAATTAAAAAGTCCCAATTTAGCCTATCAAATTCTTTGTTCATATCAAGCTTGAGGGCAAAAACATACCTATTAGTCTTATGAGAAGAGTGCAGAGCTTCATGAACTATGATAAATCCATATAATATTGACCTACCCTAGATAGAGCTTCCATGTCATGGATCTATGATGTAGGGCAGAACATCTCTCATTCTATTTTCAATGGCTTTAGTTAGGATCTTGTAAGAAACATTGCACAAAGTGATTGGCCTGAAGTCAGCCATAGATTCAGGGGTTTGCTTCTTAGGAATTAGAGAAATAAAAGTAGAGTTGAGACATTTTAGGATATGATTGCTTGATTGGAATTCTTTGACAGCAAAAATTACATCCTCACTTACGATGTCCCAAAAATCTTGATAGAAACGACGAAGAAAGCCATCGGGTCTCGGGGCTTTGTCTAGCTCCATGCGAAACAAGGCTTCCTTAATTTCCTCATCAAAAAAATGAGCTAGAAGCTAAAGGTTTATATCCTCATTTATTATGCTAGGAATGGATTGCAAGAGAATATCTTTGGCCTCCTAATTGCACTGTTATTCCTGACCAAGGATAGAATTGAAATAAGTTACTGCCTCCTTTCTGATTTCTATTAAGTCCTGAGTAATAGAACCATATGTTTTTTTTTATATTGTTATTACTTCTGTTTCTAAGCGTGGTGACGTGAAAAAAATTTACATTTGAATCTCCATATTTCAACCAAAGAGCCCTTGATTTTTGCCTCTAATATATTTCCTCACAGGCCAAAATGTTATGAAACTTTGCTAGTTTTATCCATTCCTCCTACCTAGTAGTTTCATCAGCATCACCATGTTGAATCCTCTGATCAGTTATCTTCAAACTTTCAACAACCTATTTTTTATTTTCAAAGAGATTTCCAAAGACCTCTTTTTTCCAAGTTCAAAGATTTTCCTTAAAAAACTTTAATTTGCCAGCAAGTTTAAAAGCTGCACTATCCCTGATAGGATTCTGCCACCATTGAATTAATTTATCTCTGAAACTAGAATTTTTGATCCACATAGATTGAAATATAAAAGGTTTCTTGAAGGACAGAGAGTTAGGGATCTCCAAAAAATTAGAATTATTATCAAAGGTAATTTTAGGAAGGTCTTGTAGGATAGAATCATCTAACAGAGTTATAGCCTCCTTTGATAGAAAAAACCTATCAAGCATTTCTTGAATGAGATGACACCCTATCCATCGATTGCTCCAGGTTTAATTCGCTCCTCTAAGTTTTACATCCATCAACATTTTGGAGTTCACAAAGTCATTAAACTCATCCATGCTCCTGATAGGTGGTCCATTTCCACCCATTTTGTCTGAAGGGTAAAGAGGAGTGTTAAAATCCCTAGCCAAAATCTAGGGGACATTATGGAAGATTTCACTTAGATTGCCTAAGTACTCCCACAATAGATCTCTCCCTTGAATTGAAGTTGGGGCATAAATATTTGAAAGGATCCACGACCTGTTGCTATTTATTTCCTTAAATAAAATACTAAGAACCCTGTCATCTTTCTGAATAATGGTGCCTTCTACTATCCAGGGATCCCACAAAGTCATAAGGCCTCCAGACGCTCCTCTAGATGATTTGCAAACCATATCCCCTTGATTCTAGATTTTTTTGCTACTTTTTTTGACTAAATCTCATCAGTTTTTTTTTCTTGCAACATGATAATAGTTGGATTCACTTGATTTCTTATTGCACTGAATTCCCTATGTTTGGGTAGGCCATTGAGGCCTCTCATGTTCCATGAGAGAAAATTCATTTAGATTTTTTGGGATTTATTCCTCTCCCCCTCCCTTGAGGGGGTTTTCCTAATTTTTTTTCTTCAAAATCCAAAATAACCTGTTGAAACAAGGTTCTCTATTTTCCATTGGCAATGTCATTATCAATTTTAAATTTTTTATGCTCAGCATTTAATATTCTCCCTCTTATTTTTTGACTGTCAAAATCTATAGGAGAATTCAAAGTGCTCCTCGTTTGTTTGGGACTAAACTAGGAGGAGGCAATTTGTTGTAGAATCATACTGCCATATTCCTCACTCTGAAGAGTTTCACATATCTCCACCCCTACATCCAAATCTTCTCCTTTTTTCCTGTATTCCCTTGGTCTGCACGATGGCCCCTCAGTAGGATTCACCTGTCTCCTAGTGATGATGTTAGGGAGATGATATTTTTTATTTTCCAATGCCTCAAATTTCTTCCTAAGTTCTTCAAAATTAGGGTTTGGCTTTGGGATGCCCACTGGGCTTGAAGTATTTTCAACATTGGGGTTTAAGGATACCGAATTGAATGGGGATTCTAGAGATCGGGTGTTAGGGTTTGCATTTGTGATGCCCACAGGGCTTATAGTAATTTAAGCATTAGGGTTTGAGGATCCTGACTTGGATGGGGATTCTAGAGAGTCAGAAAGGTTAGCCTGAAGGTTTTTGGCTTCCATGTCTTTCGATAATCCTCCTACTCCCATATTTGATAGAATTGAAAATTAATATGAAACTAGAGGATTGGAACTTACCTGAGTATTTTGGTTGTGAAAAACCTATTTTTTCCTTTGTCTTGTTGGGGCCATGCACCTTCTCTTTTATTTTTTGGTAGACATAGTTTTCCTGATTGAAATCACCTCTGTTAGGGAAACTTCTCAAATTTTCTTTGTCTAGCATTCCTTGCTTCTACTTTTTTCTATTCATTGCCAAGTTAGGGCAATGATTACATATATATCCTTGATTTTTACATTTTGCATAGAATGTCATTTTGTTATCATATTCTATTGGCTGTTTTTGATAGTATTATCCATACTCTAGCTCCAAAAACCTTGGTAATTCATTATCCAAATTAGCATTTACACAGATTCATGCATGAGTCATCCTTGTCCTTGCCAAGGTCGCATGGTCAATGGATATCAAGTCCCCTATAGTTTTGGTTATGCCCTGCAACCAATATTTATTGAAGAATTGGGCAGGTAGACTCGAGAGATGAACTTGAACCATGATGTTTCATCATTAAAATCTTCAATTGGTAATTCTTCATAATTTTTCAAAATGGAAAGAAGTTGAGTGGAGTTCTTGTTGAGATATGCACCACAAAATGATACCCAAAAAAACTGAGGATAATGGAAGAATAAGAGTACATCTTGAAAAAAGAAAAAAAAGGAAGACAAGAGGAGGAAGGAATAACAAAAGGCTAGTGAACTAGACAATCACTATGATACCAGTATAAATTATTGAATTTGACTTCAATTTTTAGGTAGAATTTATAAAAACTCTTGCTTATAATTTGAAAGTTTTGTTATGGAAATATTTCAAAAAATACCTAATTTCTTTGGAATAGACTATAATATAAAACAAACCATCGGGTTTAAGATTCTATTTACTTCATCTATAGGAGAGAAGAATGGGTCTGTATTTATACCTTTAGCAACTTGCATGTAATTGGTTACAAAGTATGTTCTTGATATGACTACCATCCTTTAGAACAAGGACTAGTGTTGTTACTTTATTTTTCTTTGGACCACGATCTTGGAAGTTGAAATACCAAGGTTTGATACCACAACTAGTATATCGTGTGTGTGAATAGCTATGTGAGTCTAGAAAATACCCTTCAAATTTAGTTTAGAGAGTGAGAGTCGTTGAGGCTTTCTATATGATATATTAAGGAAATATTATTATTTATGTATTACATTATAAGATATACTAGGTTTTGTGGTTGTTCCTAGATTTTGTATAGTAATTGTGTGCTATGTGAAATAGAAATGATGGATTATTTCTAGTCTATATGTTGAAATATTTATTATTATGGCTATGCCAAAAACTGGAAATATATCTTTAAAAGGAAATTATAATGATGCATGTACATATCAAATAGTTTAAAAATGTGTAACCTTTAGAGATATTAGACTCTCTAAATTAATATCTACTCTCAGTATCCTTCTAGAGAATTTAACATGATAAACTAGATTCTAATCCCACATACGTTGTAATAGTTATAGTAGGATTGTAGAGATAAATCGTATTGAGACACCCAATGAACTATTTCTCAAATAGTAAGAGTGGAGAAGGTTTGAGAGACTAGCCAATGATTTATCAATTTAGATGTGTAGAGCACTTAAAAAGGTTGACAAATTTAGTAGCATAACATGAGTTTTTCCTCTTATTGGGAGAAGACCCTTAATATTAATTGTTGTTAAAATTTTCATGTTACCTTTAGGAGTTACATTATTCCTTTGTATTAGCTTGTTACTATAATTGTGGCTATAGAATAAAAGAGAACACTTTAACTAATATAGTGATAAGTCTTTATGAGTTACTTCTATGAAATATGATTCTATTATCCTTAGTTCTCAAAAGATTGGTGGTGTAATTCTTTAAAAAGAAGAAATGTTATGGACATGAAATTAATCTTTTAATTGGGAATATGGGATCCAATTTTATATATTTAATAATTCTTGAGAGAAAGTTCTTATCACGGACCACAAAATCCACTGTATTCATAGGAGATTTAGGAGAATTATCTTGTTTGTAAAAATATTATTTGTTTTAGAAATGGTTTTATGAATATTGGTTATTGGGAAAAGCAATATGGAAAATGTCCTATATTTCTCCAATTATTGTTTGCATTGAGCAGAATTAATTGCAATTAGGACTGCACTTGCATGCTGGGAGGTTGCCTCTAATCCCTTATTGGTCCACCCCTTTCTTGGTGGAATGAGAAGAGAAATCTAAAATGTTGCAGAGTTCCATGTAATATATAGGTAAGAATATAAAAATGAGTTCTTGCTACTAAGATCATTAAGTTTGTGTTTGGAATGGACTATGCAAGCTCCAACATCTTCTTACTGAAATGTAATCTTTTAATACCTTTGTATTTAATATTCTATTTAGGAGAGAGAGATCTTGAGAAATATTTTTATCTAAATGTAAGTTTTATATGAATACCTCTGATTGAAGATATATAAATATAAATATTCATTACTTTTTTACTTACGTGCCCATGTGTGATGATGCTAATGAATTATGGGTAATTAGTTTTAATATTAAACATTGGATAGAGTGGCTATTTATTTTAGAAATGCAATAAAAGTAAGATTATATAAGTATGTTTTGAATGATTTATTGTTCATAAATTAGTATATTCAAAGGAAAAATATGAACCAATATTTTAATGATTTTAATTGAGCATGGTGCATGAGTATACATTATATGCTAATATGAGTTCATGTCGAATTTATGAAATATGAATTTAGAAGTTAATATAGTTATATGACTTAAATGGTTTAATTTTTATTGAGTTTAGGTTAGAGATGAACCTAACTCTCCTATAAGAACAAACTTATGATATAATTTTATATTATAGATTTGAATGCATAAACCCTTAGGAACTAACAATTTTTATACTCCCCATAAATGAATCATGAAAGGTTAATTTAAGAATGGTAGATCCTTGAAAAACTAAAAGTGGAGGGAACAACTAAAGATTTTTATATCTAGATTGTTACAAAAATGAAATCCTTAGGATTTAGGGGACTTTACCTCCCATAATGAATACTTTATGTTAAGTTGATGTGAAAGAACTAGTCAATGCATGTCTTGTTTAGATAGGTTCTTTTTGAAAGAGATCTAGTTTTTTTTATCAAGAAATATATTTATATACTTAGAATTTACTATCTATGATAAAGTGAGAGACAAATTAATAGATGTGATAGCTCGTCATAGATATGATATGGATAGTTAAATACCTACACGCTTAATACACCTACATAGATGGAATTGTATAGGGTGTAGTGATTAGTGTACCATTTTTGATAGAATAAAAGGGGGAAAGCTAGCTCATTCATAAATGAGAATGATAGCTTGAAATTATCTTTATACCTAGTACACTTACAAAAATAGATATACATAAGTTGTAGGGATGGGTGTACCATGATATGGGTATAGGAGGAACAAGACACACATAGTATCATGTTGTATAAATAACTTAGTTGAGAATAAAATTCTAGCAAGCATAGATCTTCTGAAAAAAAAAAGGATGGAAAATATGGGCTATGAAATTTGGTATCAGAGCTCATGGTTGTAGGACTATAAGCTTCCCTACATAAGATTAGATGATGGTGTGTATTAGGATACATACTCACTTAGGGGCTATACCTCACATGGATAGGGTAACAGATGGTAACCAATTCCATTTGATTAGTTAAAATAACTAGATATTTAGTTAAAGTTAAGTGGTACAATTTGAAGATAAAATTATGACCTAATCCCTATAATATCTCATGTGTGTGGTCTAGGAAAATGCCACAAAATATAAGGAAAGGGAGTGCTACCCAATAAAATATGTAGACATGATGAACTAATGTTGAGGTCAGGATCCCAGATGCAGGTATAAACAATCCTAATAATGAGAGGAAAGACCTCAATTGTGACAACCTACCTGTTGGACTTCATAGAAGAAATTAATTGATCCAAAGGATAAATTAATTATTAAATTCTAAATATTAATCAAACCCCATTAATGCTACCAAGCATTAATAAAAAGGGAACAATTAATAAAATTAGGGGGATGGTAAAATTATTTCGTAGAAATTCCTAATTTAAAACTATCTACACCCTGCCAAGTTAATTGGAAGGATTTTGAATTTAATTGGGATTTTGGTAGATCTTGGGGTAAGATTAAATAAATATTGTGCAAAATATTAATTTGGGAAATTATATTTCTCAAAAATGACGTATTAAGATAAACCTAATACAATTAGGTGCACCCCAAAATCTGTCCAATTTTGAAAATATACAAAAAGGACAAAGTCATATTAATAAATATAATATAGGTACATATTTGACTAGAGGATGAACCATTCACCAAGGTCATATTTAAATATTAAAAGTATACATATTTGTCTAGTGGATGAAATATTCCCCATTCCACATGAATATTAATGTTGCAGGTAATGCATGTTCTTGGGAGAAAAGGAAAGACTAAAAGGAGCAAAGTACTCCACCTTACCTTCTCTTGTCTTGTCCCTAATTTTAAAAATAATAAAAAAAATGGAATCCTACTACTTAGGTGAACTCCAAGAAGGTTTCCTTTAATATTTTATCAATAAATATACCCACTTGCTCATGAGGGAGGAAGATCTAGGAAAAATCTATAAAAAGAGAGGCAAGCAATGAAAAGAGGAAGAAAAATCTTAGGCTTAGGGAGTATGCTCTCTACCTTCTTGGTATATCAGAAACCAAAAGGCTTGAGGTGAGTAATTAGTAAAAAAAAAAGAGATATTTTGGGCCAAGATAAGTGAGTGTAAGGAAATCATATCTAAATGAAGGAAGGAGGCTCAATGAAGGCAAACTTGAAGCTTTTTGGAGTGAATTAATGGTTCTAGAGGACGAACCCTAGGAAGGCAAGGTGGAAGTCTTCAGGTCAATATTCTATTCTTGTGATGCTTCTAATATTTAATCCTTTTAATATTGATTGTCTCTTTTTTATACACATTGGGTTCGATTAGAAACCTATGGGAATGGTCATTAGTATTTTAATATTGGGTTTTATTAGAAACCTATGGGAATGGTTATTATGCTCCTTAAAATGCTCAGGGTAGCTCACATTTAATTTAGGGATCAATGGGAGGATGGTCTATGGATCGATGGTCATAGATTATTAGGGCCTATTAACCTCGGGTAGGCTATATATATTACTTTAAAAATTATTGGTCTTGGAAAGGCTTTCATATTCAAAAGTTTCCTTATTAAGTTTTGCCCTATAGACTTAGACTAACCACCACACAAGAGTATATAAGACCACCGGTGAAGTGGTTACCTCTTAGTCAATGTATAAACCATTCTATAATGCATCCTTCCCTTGGTGCAATGCAGGTGGGATAAATATTTACATAGAAATATAACCACCATGTATTTTGCACCCTCACATTAAATTAAATATGAGTTTAAAACCCAAAGTGTGTAGGTGAGTGTTAAGGGCTCAAATACACCTAAATTTTAACGCTTTGTTAAAATATGATATGCTTTATCTGCACTAAAATCCTACTCAGTTATTTGGTGACTGAACTTCAAATCTACTTGATACACCAGTTATGCCATGTATTTCAGGAGGGAATGCCCAATCCTACACCTAAGAAGAGGTAATGTTGTCTTGCCCTACAATCGGTCTACATGGGTATTCTCCATGAGATAAAAATATTACATGTGCACTATTAGTACTGATTGAAAAATTGTCTCACCCTTTTCTTGTTGAATTAAAGACGCAATCCTTGGTTAACTCACTTATGGCAGCAAATTTGTGCAATGAAATTTTGTGTACCCTATCAATGAGTTGGTAGTTCGGTTGTAGAGATACTCTATTCCTTGAAGGATATCCTCTACTGAATAAGGGTGTCATGTACTTGTTAAACTAGTGATAATCATCAACATTTCTAGAGATGGATCGATCAATTCAGGTGTAGGCTTGTTCCAATCCTCTCTCCCATGACTTGTCTAGTGAGATTCATGTTTTCACAATATCTCCAGTCCCTACCATTGATTCAGTAATTCATATTTAGAAGGTGATAATCCATTTCTTAATAAATAATCATGCGACACTTGGGAAGTGCCAATAGACCTGCATATTCTTGAAATCACCTACACCTTACCATTGCTCACCGAGATATGCCCTTGCTAATGGAAGAAGGTATACATATACCCATAAACCTCTACTTCTTATTGATTTCTCAATACAATAGATAAAATGTGTAATTTATATGTTTTTTTCAGCTAGCTCTGTTGAATATCTACTCACTAATGATGTTTTATTCCATGTGATGAGTCGACTTTTAGAATCAGGGACCCCAAATACCTTTACTACTCATGTGGATGACATATCACACACTCTCTATGAGATCATGTGGGGACCCTTTTTAGAAATTATCCACCCCACATAGTTTGACCATGGGTTGAAGCCAGAGCTAATGCACAATAGCCACCAAGTCACCTGGCTAGGAATCGATGGGTTGCTGATGGTGTTTGGTGGTATGGACTGTCAGAAGACTAGGTGGGTGGTTTAGTTAAATTGGTGTTGACTTAGATGTCCATATCATGGCTAATTATATTTAAATTTCCTTACACATCAATAGAATCTCTGATAGCCAATCATCATGAATAAGACGTGTGAATAATAGATATTATTATTAGCATTACCATTTTAACGATGTCTAGCTAGACGTTTTTCCATTAGATGCTTTGGGGACAAAGGTTTGTACCCAATCTAGAAATGGGTCAAATACTAAATATAAGGATTAAATTTGATATTTATTGGTGAAATAAATGGTTTCCAATTGGATCAAATTTGATAAACTTGCTTTTCAAACCAACAGTAAATGGAAACAAGGGGGAACACATGGTACAAACTATGGTTAAATTGTGAAATCTTGTTTCATAGATTATGAGATGATTCTATGTTAGGTTTTGTGGAGGTTCTAGTATAGTCTTATGGATTGATCATGAGAAAAATTGGTGACCCAATGGCAATAATAATTAGAAATCCTAGTATAACCATATGGATTGATCATGAAACAAATTGATGACCCAATTATGAAAATCATAGGATGATTCTGTTAATAGGTTATGAGAACTATAGTATGGAGGGTAATCATACTTTTGGAGAGGAATATGATAATCATATTTGGGGTACACTTTAATGTGTAGATGATAATCAATTGAATATCCTTAAATATATACCCCTTGTTGTGAATTGCTCCTAGTTTCACGTCCAAACTTCTAAGGCAAAATCATATCTAACCAACATGAAGTCTTGATTATTAAAGAGATCATAACTAATGGTGTAACCTCGGGAGAGAGGTTACAAGAAAAACTTGATATGATATGAATTATAACCAATTTAGTAAGGGACTATAGCATAATACAAGTTTGACTAAGTTTTAAAGGTTTAATATTCCTGGATAAATTGCAAGGGGTAAATTGTGATTAAGGTGTAATGTTGTTGGATAAATTAAAAGGTTAAATTTATGATTAAAAGTGTAATATTATTGTATAGGTTACATGGTTAATTTGTGATTAATGTGTAATCTTATTGGATAGGTTACAAGGTTAAATTGTGATTAAGGTATAATATTTTTGGATAGATTACATGGTTAATTTATTATCAAGGTGTAATATTGTTGGATACTGTAGACACCTAAAATGTATTATATTTAGGAAACTACTCATATGGGCATATCCTAATACCATATGACTAATATTGGATATTTACAAGAGCTATAAGTGGTTCTAACCACTCACAAGGGGAATTTTTGGTCCATTCAAGCACAGTTATTGTCGACCAGAGTGATTGCCAACTCAAGTCATTGAAGCTAAGAACGGTCACATTTGGTTGCTACTCTGGATAAAAACTAGCACTGAAATACAAAATGGCCATGAATATAATCCTAGATCACATACTATGGTTGCACCTACATCATAATTGAGTAGTTATTAGTGTGGATCTTCCAAATGTCCTCTTGACTACCACTTCCATGCAAATATAGAACTAAACCTTACCCTCCAATGGCCAATTACACATAGATCTAGATATTGGCTTCCCCAGGAATCCAAGATCTAGATCTAGGAGGTCTACATATGCATCCTCCCAAGAACAAGAAACAATCTAGAATATTTGATTTTTTATGCAAAAGATCCCTAGAAAATTGGAGAGCGATTTCACACCCCCTTGAGGAGTAATGAAGAGTTGTACGATTGAGTAATGAAAACACACCATTCAAGCATTCAATTCCACATGAGCTTCACTATCCATCCATCTTTGTACATGAAGGTAATCCTTGAACATCAATTCAGATGAAGGATTGAGTGTCACAACCCTTGTTTTATAAGGTAGAAATTTTCATTTCATGATCGTTGTCTTCGATAGTGGCCTACAGGCATAGCCTAGATTTTGAGTCATAATTTACTATTTTTTAGCATAGTTTTCTTATTGCTTCATATTATATTAGCATAGATCTATATTTTACATTATATTTGCATGGTATTTTCTTAATTATTAATGCATTTATGCTTTTATTTATATTTTTATGCTTTCATCATGTTTATACGTCATTTCATGCAGATATTCAAAAGAAGCCTCATCATGATAGACTGCATATGCTACTGATTATTCTCTATTGTTTCTTGTATGTAGATTATATATTTTGGACTAATTCAATGCACCTATGGCATCAAATCCCTTCAAACAAGTGATAATAAGGTATCATTAAGTCCTTGAGCAAATTCATATATGAATATGAGAGGCTTGTTGAGTGCACCACCCCCTTTTAGGGGCCCATTTCCACTTATAATCATCGTATCAAGCAATTGATATCTCTAAGAGGAACCTATCTGTAACCAAAGTTCCAAATGAATTAATAAAAGAGATCTTATGTTCTTGTTAATTATTTGTATTTATGCTTTCATGGTTTCATGCTTGATGTTATGTTGTAAGTAGATTAGGTGCATTACTTCTTAGGATCATACAAATGATGATCATGGTGGGACCCCCACCCGATTTTATTTATTTTTTGGTGGATTTGCTGATATTTTGTATGTTTTTTGTGTGCAGGTGGAGTCGCTCTAGTTGGCATAGACCAGTAGATCTTGACCACTTTTGAAAACAGTGGCTAGTAGCAGCTGCTCTGGTCAATAGTGGCCAGCAGAAAATCAGCAACAAAGATCAACCTATGCTTCATCAAATGTGTATTTCAGGTTGGGGGAACTCTCTAAAATTTTTCCTATCTTTGTCTATGTTTTATTTCCATAATACAATAAGAGAAATATCATTTAATTAGAGAACATAGAAAAATTTAAAGAAAAAATGCATAGTTTTCTAAAGTTCTCTTCTAGCCACTACTAGGAATAGTGGACTTCTGATTTCAAATCTGCCCTAGTCTCCAGCGGTCTAGGTTTTCTTATAGATATTGCTTGCTTGGGGCCCAGCTAGAGGTAATTATCATAAAGTAACAATGCATTCTATGAAAATCATGTAATCATTCATATGTGCATTTTTATGAAAATAAAATGTTTCTTTTTAGGCATATAGGAAAGAGCATGAGTGCTTCATGATGCATCTTTTTCTTTGTGCAAAATTTAAAATGATCATTCACACACTGTAATTAATTTAAATGCTAGTGAATTGGACTTCATCACCAACCACTAGTAGAGTACAACAACGACGACGTTCATCTCAACCCATTGGCTCAAATTCTACGTACCCCTTTTATATTGGCCATCAAATCCAAGATCTAACATAGCTTGGAAAATTTATATATACTCCTCTTCGAAGGGTATGATGTTGACCAAGTGAGTACTGGGTGAGGACTGGTAGGACCTATGCTCCCTAACCGAGTGTGGGTTTCATCTCCACACTTTTGTGGGTTTACGTGATCATGAATTTCATTATAGATTGTTGAGCTATGAGGATAAAGGTGAAATTCACTTAAATAATTTGAGTATATCATCAATAAAATACAAAACACGATGAGATTTAGATTATAGAATTCAACAAATCTAAAACATACAAGATCAGTTTAGGAACACCAAGAAAATTTAAAAGAGATAAAAACTTGTTTACTTTGTTTGGGTGTTTTAAAATCTACATAAGAGATAATTCACAATTGTCATCGTATTTACATGGAGCAATCACCCTTGGTCTAACATCGAGGTAGAAACTGATGCTCTACGCAATCACAATCATAGTCACAATGATGTTGAGTCTCCCACACACAATGCCACTGAATTATATTTAGCAAACCTTAGAGGTGATAACTCAACCCATGGAGGTACTCCTTGAGAAAATCCATCTAGAGAACCATATCTAGGTTCTTCTCATGGTAGGCATGAGGGGGCCTCAAGGCCCCAATCTTCACATAGACATGAGGAGGATTCAAGGCCTCAATATTCACATAAACTTGAGGAGGCTTCAAGGCCTCAATATTCACATAGACGTGAGGAGGCTTTAAGGCCTCAATATTCACACAAACATGAGGGGGCTTCAAGGCCCCAGTCTTCACATGGCAAACTTAGGTTAGATCAGATCATTGAGGGGTAAGACACACAGGCTCTATATCTTCATAGACCTACAAAAAATCCTACCCTTATGGAATATGAGAGGATATTCATAGATCATAACATCATTGGTGCCAATGGAACCCCATGAAATAGGTCATGGGAATCTAGAAAAATTTATGATTTGAATCAGGTTCTCTCGAGATAAACTCAAAGAAGCAATACTACTGCACATTCCATTTCAGGAAGTTTATGTAGTCATCAAATATCTAGGTACATGAATGAACTAGGATAAGCCTCAAAGTGTGCCAGTAGCATGCATACTACCTCCGAGCATGGGGGTATAGAATATAGGTCATTATACATAGAATAGGTAACCCTAATAGGCAAGAGTAAAATCATAGTAGAAGCCTCTCAAAGAGATCTCTCCAATAGGACTCCTTGTACGAGGTTATAGAGCCATGTACCTTCAGTGGTAGATCAGTTTGATCATGTACATAGGTTATAAGAAATACTGTACATAGAACAAGAGTGCTTAGAAATCCTCGAGCAAAAGGAAATATGAAGAAAGAGGTGTTTACACTTAAATGAGAAATAATTGAGAGAGGAGCAAATAGAATGCAAAGAATAAGCCAATAGGTTGGCTCACACCAACTTACATATGGATAGATGTGTCAATTCTTAGCATGAGAGATGCACTAGAGAAGGAGATGAGCACACTCAAAGCACATCACATCATGCTGTGAAGCATCAACAACACCTAGATCTAGAATAGGCACAACATAATCAAGAATAGGAAGGAATAGAGGTTCAGGAGTAGACATACCCTAAACCTTCATTTGTAGATGTGGGAGATGAATATAGATGCCCAAATTGAATAGACATAGGATTACCTCCCTGACCACCATGAGTAAACCTTCAATAAGAAGAGATAATTTCTTTGAAGGCATATAAAATACTCACTAAGATATTCAAATATCTCAAGAAATAGGAGACGGTTGGGCAAAATCCAGCTCTGAGTAAGATACATAATCAACCTTTATGCCCTTTGACACCAAGTCCTACATATCTGAGGTACTTTGAGATGCCTAGGTTAGACAAATTCAAAGGATCGGAAGATACGTAAGACAATATATCAATTTCATGAATGTGTGCTTTCAAATTGAACATAATGATGCCCTAATGCTAAGAATGTTCATAATGACATTATAGGGCATGATAATTGAATGGTTCAATCAACTACCTAAGCATAACATCATTAGTTTTGAGCATCTGGTGAATACATTTCTTGAACTCTTTTATTTTAGCATCAAGAAGAAAGTAAACTTATTCAAATTGGCAAACTTAAAGTAATATGATGATGAGCCAGTCATGGACTATGGGAAAATATGGAGAAAAGTAATGGTAAAACTACCATTTTTTGTTCCCACTACTGAGCTCATCCAAATGTTTACTAAGAGTTGAACTAAACACATGTCATTGTTCTTGCAGCTACAACACTATGAAAAATTTGAGGAAGCCTTGGATCAAGCCAAGCTAATAGAAGATATCAAGGTTGAAGAAGGATATCTTAAACTCCAAAACAAAAAATACTGGAACAACAAAAAATGCAATAAAAAAAAATAACAAAAGTAGGCCAACTCTGGTCTAGTAAATCAGGTTGTGTTAAACGTACCAAAGGGAGAGAATAGCCAACAATCATAAAACTATCAGGCTCAACCCCCACCAACCAATTACAACCCAAATAACAATCAAGATCAAAATAGGGAATATCGATCGCCTTGCTACTACACACCTCTATCAGAATCGATGCAATCAATATTCAATTAACTAAGTGATGTATAGAGACTCAGGTTACCTAAGAAACAACTTCTTAACCCTAATTATACCAAGCCTAGGGGATATAGGGAGGATCATTATTTCCCTTACCATCAAAAACAAAGGCATGATACCAAAGCATGTATTATTTTCAAGAATGTTGTGTAAAACATGATCGATAAGGGTGAGCATAAAGTTGATAATCTATTAGCACCCGATAATAGAGACATGGGCATATTCAAAAACCCATTGCCTAATCATGAGGTTCTTAGATATCAGGGTGCTCAAGTCAACCAAGTCCAAGTTGAGCCTTCCACTCAGGGATTCATTAGAATGGTTGAAATAGTCAATGTGGTGAAAAGAAGTCAGTGATACAACCAACCAAGTACCCCAATGGCCCCTATTCGTATCGTGACTACACCTTGATAGATATAAGTGTAAAATAATCCTCCAGTTCCACTAGTGTAACATGTGGTAACTGTTTGGAGCAGACTTGTGCAAAATCTCCAAATAATGCCCACCAAGTTATCAATGTATGAGCTCATTCAAAAATATCCTAGGAATAGGGAGACTATAATGGAAATCTTGAGATCAATTGAGCTACAGCCCCAAAATCTTGATGTACTTACAAACTTTGTGGGGCAAGTGCAGCAATGCCAAGAGCTTGTGATTCATTTTTACAATCACAAAATAAAGTTAGTCTCTACTACCATAGTAGAACCACCTCTACATATCATTGCATCTATCAATGACATATCGTTCAAGCAGGTTCTAATCGAAATAGGCTCGTCGATCAAAATTATCACAAAAAAATCTATAGCGCACTTGAAAATCCCTAGGGCAAACATCATCCCAACCTCCTACACACAGAGAGCGTTCAATGATGCACTTTGCTCCATAATGGGTACAATAATCTTACCTATAAAGGTAGGTCATAATACCATCCTTGTTATGTGTCATGTATTGGGAGGCACTATGCAATATAATATCCTCCTAGGGCATCCCTGTATAAGGAACATGCAATGCGTTCCTTTGATCTTGCACCAATGCATTAAGTATGTGCACGAGGGACAAGTACATATGGTACTATCAGATGAAGAGCATTTCAAATATGTACATCAGGTTGAATTATCGAAGATATTTTTTACTTCTATCCATGCACCTATACATTATGCCATCATCCCTAACCACATAGCTAGGAAGCAAGTCCAAATTAGTACGAGATGACCTATCCACATCGGAACCGCTTCCAAAGCTACTAGAACTTATGAGAAACCAACAACATCTAAAGCAAAATACTCTTAGAAGATAAAAACACCCTTGGTGGAGGAAAGACCTAAGAAAATTCCAACCATAGTACCAACAAAAATTCCAAATCCCCTAGAGGAGGAAAATTCCCCAAATATAATTGAGGAGATACCTCAACTTGCCTTGCTTGCATCATCATCAGTGTCATCTGCACTGCAGGGGACAGTTCACCTAGATAACACAGATTAGATGAATATCTTGTGTAGGATGTGACTTTCATGCCAATTATTAATATTGCACAAGATATGATATTACCAAGAGTTCTAAATTTACCAATTGGGATAGTGGTTCCATTAGGGTTCCCCCTAACCAAACAAAATTTATCTATACTGGTTTAGATTATGCCTATAATGCTTTAGATATTTAAGAGGATGAGGATGAGCCATTCACCATGAATGTTCATTACTTGTCCAATCCTGAGTTTACTTTAAAATATTTTGAACACAACCATTGGCATGGCTATGGTTTGGATCTATATGAGCAAGGGTGAAAGAGCCCACTAGAACCACAATATTAGTTACCTTCTAATAGGTCTAGCCTAGGATATCATAACTAAAGCTACGATGATTCATTGGCTACATCTCTAGATAGGCTGAGCTTAGGGTTCAGGGAAAACATTGAATGAAATCCCTATCAACCCAACAAAAGCTACTTGAGTGATAGATGGGTGGCTATGGTCAATATAGGACCACCCAATTAGTATCATTCAAATTTATCTCTCAAAGTGAGTCCATCAGGAATTATCCTATGGGAGGATGAACCAAGATATGGTTATGAGTGAGAATAGAATGAGTATGCCATAAGTGAGTTTGAGGACAAAATCGAATTGGCCTATCATGGGCCTCAGTAGTTACATCACCTTGCTTGGCCAGTTAACAAAGAAGGAAAATACATCATAGATGAGAGTGACTATGATTTAGAATATTTGACTAAAATGGCTTACCTTGGGTCTCGATATTTACATCACCTCATAATGCCATTAAGAATAAATAATGAGCGCTTCATATATGACAATGACTAAGAAGATGAAACTAAATTGGCCTACCTAGGGACCCAAAATTTAGGTCACTACCAATTTCCTGTAGGTAGGAATGAGGGAGTCTTCATAGATGATAGTGATTATGAATATGAAACTAAGAGGGCCTACCTTGAACCTCACTACTTGTGTCATTGTAATGAGCCTTTTGACATAGACGAGATGTATCATAGATTACATGTCAATCACTTCCTTAGGGGAAGACCACTCAATTTAGATATGGTCTATCACATGGTCTTCCCTGACCCACCTAAATTTAGAGAGCTACTTAAGCTAAATGATCCCATATTCTCATCTATTCATAGTCTATATCCTAAAATCCCCATACCCCCAGAGCCACATCTTGGATATGGAAGGCCAAAAACCAATATAGAGTTGTACCTATGTGGTCCTAGAGATTCCATTTCATCCATCAACATGATATCCATTGATTTGACCACTCCACTCCAAAACCCAACCAATCCTTGTAAACCATTGTGTCTTAAGTTAGATGCTATTGATTGGGATTGCATTGATTCAACCCTAGAGCCTAAATATTTCTTACCCAATAAAGAAATGCTACAACCATTTCATTTTACACCAAGCTATGCACATGATGTTTATCATGCTGGTTCCAACCATGATTCAATTGAACCTTTAAACCTAGTAGATGACATCCACTTGATACCCACTCCTCACCAGCTTGAGGATGAGTCACACATATAAATAGAGGAAACTTTCAAAGTGGACATCAACGATGATCCTTCTAATCCAAAGAAATTCAAGTTTGAAGAAAGCTTATTTCCAAGATAGCAGGCAACCATCATACCTCTATTGAAAGAGAGACCAAATCTCTTTGCTTGGACCTACAAATACATGTTGGGTCTAGATCTAAAATTGGTTTTCCACAATATTTCGCTATATCCTACGAAGAAATCAATCAAGAAAAAGATCAGGAAGATGCATCCAACCATTTATTTGATGGTAAAGAATAAGTTGTAAAATCTATTGTATGTAGTCTTTACTATACCCATAAAATATTAGGAATGGGTATCAAACATGGCACCTGTAGGAAAACCTGATGGAAGGATCCATATTTGCATGGATTTCAAATACCTCAATAAGGCAACATAGAAGGATTAATTCTCGTTGCCCAACATAGATGCTCTTGTAGATGTGACTATAGGTCATGATATGCTCTCCCTCACGGATAATTTTTTTGGTTACAATAAGATTCAGATTAAACTTGAAGACCAGCACAAAACCACGTTCACCACTCCATGGGAAACATTTTGGTACAAAGTAATGCTATTTGGTCTTAAAAATTCTAGTGCCACATATCAACTTGTAATGACATATATTTTCTATGACTACATGCATAATATCTTAGAAGATTATATTGATGACTTACTGGCCAAGTCATTGTTGTGTGAAGATCATGTCGAGGTTCTAAGATAGGTCTTCGATCACCTGATAGAGCATAATTTTAGGTTGAACCCTAAGAAATACATCTTTGGCGTAACTTCAAGAAAAATCTTAGGACTCATCATTTCTAAATAAGACACCGAAGTTGACCCAGCAAAGGTAAAGGCTATCCTAGAAATGACCCCTCCCACTAACATAAAAGAGTTGAGAAGCCTATAAGGTAAAGTAGCATCCATAAAATGTTTCATTGTACAACTATCATACAAATGTTGACCCATGAATCAATTAATACACAAGGGGGTACCATTCCACTGAGATGAAGAATATCATTAAGCCTTTTTTGAGATAAAGAAGTACCTGGCAACCCCACCAGTGCTAGCTCCACCAAGGCCAGATGTACCATTTTTGCTTTATATATCTGGTAATGATTTTTCTTTGAGCACCATTTTGGCTAAAAATAACATGCAAGACAAAGAACAAGTGATATATTATATTAGTCGCACCTTGGTAAGTTACGAACTAGGGTATGCATACGTAGAAAAGTTACAGTGGTCTTTGTGACTAAGAATTTGTGCCACTATATTTTGAGCCATACAATGTATGTGATATCAAAAAAAAATACTTTGTAGTATATGATGAGCAAGACATATCATAATACACGTATTGCAAAGTGGATCATACTACTGATAGAATTCAATATAGAATTCATAAAACAAAATTCCAATCAAGGGACTAGTCATAGCTAAGATGAGCAAGACATATCATAATACACGTACTACAAAGTGGATCATGCTATTGATAGAATTAAATTTAGAATTCATAAGCCAAAATTCTAACAAGGGACTAGTCATAGCTAATCAACTGGCATAGTTGCCACTTTAGGAAAGTAGGCCTCTCACCATTGAACTTCTTGATGATGCAGTCTTCATATTATTTGAAGCACCTAAAATCGAAGAACTAGAAAATAAAGCTGACATGACTTTGTTCTTTGATGGGTTGAAGCGTGAGCAAGGGGGTGATGTAGGAATTATGTTTTTCACATCACAAGGTGCTCCAATTTCCTTGTCATTTAATCTAGATTTCCCTTGCATAAATAACAATGTTGAATACAAAGCCCTAATCATGGATCCCAAAACAAAAATCACTTTGAATGTTAAAAGGATAAATATATCTAGTGACTCCCTTCTCATCGTTAACGAGGGTAAGGGATTATTTCAATGCAAGTGTCCAATATTGAAGGCTTACAAAGAAATTTTTGACACTTACCTAGCTCGAATGTAGTGGTACAACATCGAGGAAATCCCTCGCATATCTAATGGATTTACAAACACTATGGCATATTTGAGATTCTTGATCCCTCAAAATCCATTTGCTAATTTTACTACCATTCATGTGAGGATTATCTCACAATTAGTGATGTAGTGAGGCTTTTGAAAACAAAGAATTAATCAACATGATTCACATAGAACCAAATCATGAGTGGTTCTACAAAGCCAAATGCTTTCTAAAGAAGACACCTTGGGGTCATTGATCTCACAAGGTTCTATAGGGAATGGTATCACCATTCACCACAAGGTTATTTCTCAATCTACATTTATTCATATCGAATCATAGGAAGAACAAGTCATCTTGTCTATTGAGGCTATAGCTTATCAGGATTGGATATCCCAGTTACAATATTTCCTTAATCTTGGAATCATCCTGCAAGGATTATCGTAAGTCACAAAATGGGAATTAAAAAAAAAAGTGACCAAATATGTCTTTCTAAGAGATATATTGTATCATAAAAGCTTTTATGGAGTCCTTCATTGTCTTGAGCCCCCATAATTAGCTTGGGTGATATTGTAAGCTCATGATGGTACCCATGGTGGCCACTTCAGCAACATGGCCATCATCAAGTGCATCCTTTGAATGAGTTATTACTGGCCCATCATGCAAAATAATTACTATGAGTATGTCAAGAAGTGCACTAAGTGTTAGCATCATGCAAATCTGATGCACTTGCCATCATAGTCCTTATAGCCCATTCAGGCAGCTTGGCCATTTTCTTAGTGGGGTTTTGATCTAATTGGAAATACCTCTTCCCTATATTTAGGTTGATACATGTTTATCTTAAGGACCACTGAGTATTTTACAAAATGGGTGGAATTGGTCCCCTTAACATCGACAATAGGACCACAAATTACGAAGTTCATAGTTCACAATATTATCTATCACTTTGGGATCCCATTCAAAATAATTTTAGATAATGGTCCTTCATTTAAGAACAAAATGTATGGGCTCTAATGTCTAAGTATAATATTCAACACAGTTTTTCAACACCATATTATCCACAAGCAAATGGGTAAGTGGAAGCCTCAAACAAAACAATCGTAGCCATCTTAAAGAATATAGTGAAAGAAAATCATAGAGATTGGTATGTATAGTTACCTTTTGCATTATGGCTTACAGGAATAGCATGTGAACACCCATTGGGGTAACACCATTTTTGCTTGTATATGGCATTGAGGCCATTATGCCCTTGGAGTTGGAAATTCCAAAATTGTGCATTGCATTAAAAGAATTCATTGATGACAACACTGTGTGACAAGCTCACCTTGATCAATTGATCCTTCTTGATGAATATCACATCAATGCTCTTGAGAATATTTTAATTTACCAAGATTTTCTAACATGATATTATAACAATAAAGTCCACATGATATACTTTAAGGTTGGGGACCTCATGCTTAAAGAGAACCAATAGAACTCAAACATTTTGTCACACTTTCGAGACAAATTTATGAAAAATTGGATAGGTCCTTACATAATCATAGAGAAGATTGGACTAGGGACTTATTGCCTAACATCACTAGAAGGTGTTGAAGAGATTGAGCCTCTAAAAATTCTTCATAAAGGCATTTTATACATAAAATAATCAAAATTTAAAAAACATTCAAAATAATCAAAATTCCAAAAACATTTTAAAATCATAAAATTCCAAACAAATCGAAAAACATCAAAATAAAAAGACTCCAAAGGTATCATAATCCCTTTTTTCAACTCACAAAATGCTCCAAATGCAATATAAGTTCTTTGGTCAACTCACAAAAGGCTCCAAATGCATCATAAGCCCTTTGGTCAACTCACAAAAAGCTCCAAAGGTATCATAAGCCCTTTGGTCACCATCACAAAAAGCTCCAAAGGCATCATAAGCCCTGGTCACCATCACAAAAGGTCCCAAATGCATCTTAAACCCCTTTTATCAACTCAAAAAAAGCTCCAAAGGTATCATAAGCCCTTTGGTCAACTCACAAAAAGCTCCAAAGGCATCATAAGCCCTTTGGTCAATTCAAAAAAGGCTTCAAATGTATTTAAGCTATTTGGTCAAAATTAAACACAAAAGCACAAAAACAATTTAAAAATTCAAAATTCAAAAATATCCAAAATAATCAAGAGTCCAAAAACAATGGAAAATATCAAAAATTGAAAAGCAATAAAACTAAAAAATGTTACAAAAATTCAAAGACATTGCAAAAGTACAAAAACATATACATTTTGCATTCATGTAATTGCATTGCATTTAGGCATGACCACCCGCTACACATGCGTTAGATTAGGTTATGTTTGTAATATTACAAACAACAACATATTTGTATCTAAATCATGCATCTATTCATCATCATACATAACCCATGTGAGTAACTATATTTTTCATAACAACCTCTTCCTGTTGCTATAAAGGAATATACTAGGGTTTTTTGGTCATTCAACCATACCTAGTGATCTTATCAGATCTTATAGAAATCTATATTTGCTTTTGTGGATGAGGTATAGTTTTGATAGCACCTAGAATATATAAAAATCTTATCACTAATAAAAACACTAAAATCCTAGTCTAGACAAAGAAATATGAACACTACAAAGTGGTACTAGGCATCTCAAGTGAAAGGTTTTTACTTGCTCCTATTATGATGCACATGGCCTAGAGTGTTGATCATTGACAAAAGGAAAATCTCCCCCTACCCAAATAAATCCCTAACTTTCATACAAAATGAGAAAAATCCCAAGATCAAAGCAAATCCCTTGCTCAGAACGAAAGAAAAATAAATATGCAAAATAAACAATGATTTTCATCACCATGCATGAGAAAGTATCCCAATAAAAGTAAAGAAAAGAAGAGGTTGAAGATATTGAACCCTTGGAATGTTCACTACTTGAAATCATATAGTGATCCCCAATATAGCAATGGGCTAAATGAATCTCGCCTGGCATTAAAGTAGTTCTAAGAATTTTGTAAAAAGAGCTAGCTTTAGGTTTACTATATTGCCTAATGGTCTAATCCAACTGAGTCCAACCTAGGATCATGATGAGAATTTGATGATACCCATTACAAAAATGGACTGAATGAATCCTTCCTCACATTGGGATAGGCTTATATCTCATCTAATATATTCATTTTCACACACAGGGATAATGAATATCTAGGCTTTTCATCACAAAAACCTGATATTTCATAAGTTTGGTATGGTCAGTATACAAATTTTTATTAATCAACTAGGGTGTTTGAGTCTCATGGAAAACCTCAAATATTCTTAAAAGCAACAAATCATGTCATCAATCAAATCATCAACTTTATTTAATAGTTTTTTTTCATTAAAGGATATTTATAAAATAGGATAGATAAAGGATAAATGTCAGCAATGATATTTATACGGCCACTGACTATCTTGTACACATTTTAAATTATAGAAGCTTATAAATAAAGCACATATATACCACATCATTTCATCTCACATATGGATGCTTAAATTATTAATTCTTATGATAAGAGTTATTATTTATTCATGATTTTTATACATTTTGTGGTGTCATCCATTAGATTGTTGAACACATATCAAATTAATTCCTTATGTTTTAAGTGATTAAAAAATATAGGTTCATTTGCATTAGATCATATTCATCTAAGTAATGCATCATATCACATATCATATATCATATCATGTCACAAAAACTAAATGCATAAACAATTAAATAAATCAAACATGCATTCAACAAAAAATAGTGCATTCATATATATACCCATCATCATAGTGCATCCACATATCTTTATCACAACATCTAAGCATACATCATCTAGCTAGTGTATGTCATGTATACATCATATCATATAGCATAAAAATAAGCATTACATTCATTTTACATCACATAAAATATAAAGCAATAATCTGATACACATAATGAGCCATAATCAAACTGGAATATCATATATGTGTGTCAAATAAGTACATAGGAGTAAAAAATACCTATAGGCTATAATAGTGTAGGTCCTCAGACATTACACTCAAAAATAATATAATTCCATCTAGTTATCATGTGGTACATGTGCCCCATAGCTGTCTCCACCCTTTGCTCAATCTCAACCAATCTATCTAGAGCTAGTCCCTGCAGTCCACTCTATCCGGGTCCTAGTCCTCTAACTCAACCGCACTAACGACTGATCTATCTCAATCTGCCTATTGTGTTGTGATCCCCCTATTGTATCCTTCTCGTGAGGAATACCACATAGCCACCTGATCTAAAGCCTTAGAGTGGTAATATACCTGATATCTCCTTCTTTCTGTGTCTCGTACTCCCCTAGTAGTCCCTATAGGCATCTCATCTCGGCACCTAAATCCAAACCTATGGGTTCTTGAGCAGCTAGAGTAAGTAGTACAAAATATCCTCGTGTAGCATCCCTATCGATAGTGAGCTTCTATATACTGAGCTACACTGAGTCAATTTATGCTTGGAAGCTAGTCCTCTCCGACTCGAAGCCCCTAATCCAATACTGAATCATAGCAATAGTAGAGTCTCATTGTAAAATTTAAATATGAGCTACCTAAAGCTCGACCTCTACACTATGCAACTAAGCTTAGAGAGGGGAATCCTCCTCCTTTGTAGCTACTTGGTCCTTTGTTTCCTAATACTCTACTACCTAACCCCACTTATCATTCCTAGGTCATACCTGACATGCATCAGGATCCTCCTTTGGAGCTACCTCATCCTTATCTCGATCCAAGATGCCACCACCCTACCATAGTCGTGTAACCCACCACTAGGTATATGCCTTGGTAAACCAAATATCAGCTATACCCACATCAACTATTGGAGGGTCCTCATCCTTTGAGGCTACTATAACTCAGGTTAGTGGAAGATCCCTCTATCCAGTGATCTGCATGTACAAAACTAGCTTGAAGGGGATATCATGTTATACACCGAATTGGTGGAGCACCTAGGAGTACTAAAAGAACTCTCTGATACCACCCTTATGACTGATCACTCATAGGTCACACCTAGTTTGAGCCACAAATATATCTACCTTTGGTCATGCAGGGAACTCAAAATAAGGCCTCCATATAATATCTCGCACCTGCAGGCCATTCATGGTGGCTGCATAGTGTGTCATATCCCTTGCATGTTATTGAATTTGATGCTCCTCTCACTCCTGAGACCACCTGCATCTGTAGCACTGGTCCACCTCAGCTATAACAGTGATCCTAATAGGTAATCCTCCCAAGTGGTCCACCCTAATGTGCTCCTAGCCCTAGATCTGAAGAAGCAAGTTATAAGCAACACTATCCTATCCACGTTGCTGAAAAGAGCTAAAGTACAAAATAAATGCCTAATTAAATGCACTTAAAAAAAAGCACAATAAAATACAAAAATGGTGCAAACATAATTCAAAATCAAGTAGAATACAAACATTATAAGAAAATGCCCCAAATAATGCAAAAAAATCAAAATTTGCACTATAAAATTCAAAACAATCAATTACATCACTCAAAAATAAAAAAAATTGATAAATCACCTAAAGTTGCTCGACCACTGATGCTTGCAATGGCCATGAAGTGACCACTGAAGCCGAAAGTTGCCAAGTCAACAATGATAAAAAAAAAATACCATTGGAATTCAAGCTAGTTGCTTTTAGCAGTAGTGACCCGTCTTTGCAAATTGGGGGCCACTCTGGGTGATAGCGGCCATGAGGCGGCACACCAACGACATCCGCCCTTATCCCAAAAATCCAAAAAAATGACAAAATGCAAAAACTAAATGGAACCCACCTAAATTAACCCTATTCTAAGCCTATCTATGGATGTGGTTCATTACCGACATGTTTAATGAGGTTCATTTACCAAATTACTTAATGGGGTTCATTTTACTGGTTAAATAAAAAGTTAGAATTTAGAGGAGTACCCATAAAGCTCTATCTCCTTCGCTCATCGATGCCTCACCCTACTCTGCCATGGTATCTAGAATTCATCAGTTTCCCAGATCAAAATCACTCTTGCTCACCTTAGAGCTCAAATCACAAAAGACAGCTAGCAAATAATGAAATTCAAAACCCTACAAATTTCTTTTATATTTTCCACTTTTACCATGACCATTGCTGGCATCAACGACCCACACTTTCTAGCTATTGATACTAATAGCGACCACAAAATTGCAATTGAGATCCACTTTTGCTGACAACAGCTATGAAACAGAGACAAACCTCACCATGAGAAATCCCAAAATGGACAATGAAGCATATCTATCGGTCCAATATTCTCAAAAATTGTAAAATAAAAAACAAATTCAAATAACATCAAATTCTCAAATGGACCCCATTTTCAATCATTTACTCTATACACTTGGTGGTTACAATGACTTGTGCTCTATTCAATTTGACAAGATGAGTAAATTACCATAAGGTCATTTGGGGTAAATTAGTCATTATTGAATTGAAATGCTTCACTTCAATCTTGAAGAAGGCCATGGTGGTTGAACTGTCCCACGGGAATGAGGTATTCATTTCATTTCTTCTATGATATTTTTAGAAGATCATCGAACATAGTGATTCACCATAAGATTAAAAGGAATTTCAATTATCTTGATTCCCTAAGAAGGCCATTGTAACTGGACTGCTCTGTAGGATAGATACGTGTTGCGGGCCAAACAAAGTGAATGGTTTCCTATTTTTGTCACATGCCCGTGCATTTAATTATCAACCTAGGGAGCTTCGTAAACTTGCGAAGAGTTAGAATCAGGTTACTACAATACCACTGGAGGTGAATCTGCTAATCCTACATTTGGGGGGTGTTCTTGAGATAGTTGTCAATCATTCCCGCACTCCTCAATATATTATGTAATAAGAACAGAATTGAAATCTACAAAAATAAATCATGTACATATTCTTGAAAATAAACCTACAGCAATCATTGGAACTAGTAAACTAATGAACATTCCTTTGAAATCAATAAACTAATTAAAATAAATAAACAAGAAGGAAATGGGGAAGAAATACTGGCTTGGAGTGGGCCCAGGCTCCAGCAGCTTCTTCCTGAATTAACACACGCTTTAGAACTTCTGTAACTGTAATATATTTATCAACGCATTACAATGTAACTCTAAAATGGATTAAATATCTCTCTATCTCTACATATATTTTCTATATCTCTCTATATATTTTCAGAATGATCTATGTGTGTTTATATAACTAATCCATAGAACTTCTGTTACAGAAGTGGTTACAACAGTCGATTCTTCCCAAACTAAATTAGAACAGTATGGAAAATGCAATCGACGTCTAGCATTATGTTTTGATGGCGGCATGTTAATTTCGATTCGTGCTTTGTTTGGCATCTGTAAGATGTTTTGATACATTGGTGCTATCTCCAATTTAGCTCTGCATGATGCAGAGCTAGAACTACACCAGCCGCTGTTGTCCACATCCTTCGAGTCTAGTCAACGGGTAAAGAATCAGTGGCGCCTTCCGACTGTAGGGAGGCGCTCGCATTCAGTTGGCACCTTTCGACTGCAGGGAGGCACTCACATTCAGTTGACACATTTTGACTACAGGGAGGCGCTCGTATTTGGTTTGGCACCTTTCGACTGTAGGGAGGCACTGATATTCAGTTGGTGCCTTTTGACTGCAGGGAGGCACTGATATTTAGTTGGTGCCTTCCGACTACATGGAGGCGCTCGTCTTTAGTTGGTGCCTTTCGACTGCAAGGAGGTGCTAGTATTCAGTTGGTGCCTTCGACTATAGGGAGGTGCTTGTTCCCTTGGTGCCTTCCGGTTGCAGGGAGGCACCTATGTTATCTACATTGACCCTCAAAGAAATAACATGCCAGGTCCATCAAAAGGACCTCAACTGTTGCAAATCTAACTAAATCAACTGCAATTACACAAAACATACAAAAAGCACACAAATTAGATAACACGCATAATTATATCAAATATCTATATAATAATTCATAAAAGTATGCAATCCTTATTATACAGTCGCATATTGATCAAAGAAATATATACAAAATATGAGCATTTCTGGTGCTCATCATCCCCCCACGCCTAACATATGCCATGCCCTCGTGGCATCCAAACTGCAGGTAGCCCTCTGAGTTTTCATTGTCGCCATCTCTTGGAGGATTTGGCTGCCCCTGCAACCCGAGTCTATATTTTTGTGCTGGCATGTGAAGGTGTGGTTCACCTTTGCCTATGGGAAACTACGGTTGTCAATTTTCCTCTTCTTGTTTTGGCCGCTATTGGTGGTGGTCTAGCCAACGTTGTTCTTGCCGATTGAAATGCAACTTTGGTAGCTTTCCATAGGTCATCATCTGGAGGTTTGACCACTGCCAGATGGATATTCGATTTATCCTCTCTGGAAGGCACTACTTGGGCCTTGTATAATCTGGCCACTTCAGGGGTAAGCCCTGCATTCTCCTTTGCAATTGCGACAACCTCCAATTGTGGGCCATATACTCCCCACCGTTCCAAGTACCTCCTCATCATGGAAGGCCGCCCTCAGGATGAACCATAGATGTCCCAAAACTGGCTGTCTTCTGCTAGATTAACGCAGATGCCAAAATCTCCTTTTATCCTTGAGGATGCCTTCCTGGCCTCCTTGGCTGCTTTCAATTCGTTGTGCAGCTACTCAAAATATTTTTGCCTTTCAAAAAATAGCTGCATGTCCCATTCATCCTCCTCTGACTCAACGAAGGTCACTTTCGCCTTCTGTTGAACCATCCTAGGCCTCTTTGCCTTGGCATCTACAGAAAATGAGGCAGCTTAGACCGGGTTCTCTTCTTTCTCCTTTGGGGGCTTCTCTTTACTCCGAAGGATCGGTTATGCTACTATCTCTGGGGGTGATCCTTCATTCTCCTGTATACCTGGTGTCGACCCCTCAGGCTCTTCTCCTTCTTCAGGCCTGGGGAGGTCCTCCGTGTCCTCTGGTACTATCTGTTGTGGGAGACCTTTGTCCTGATCTGTGTCACTTAGGACAATGATAGGGGGCCTCATAGGACTTCTTTCCTTTTCACCCTTGAAAATAGAGGAATCATCCCCTGCTTCTGGGCTACTCTATCGGGCGTCCGATCGAATCTCCCCCGAATAGAATACTCGTTCGATAGATGTGGGAGAGTTCGTTGGCACTTCATCTGCCCAATAAGTCTGAGTGGCCACCTCCTGTCTTGTTGTTCCTCTGTCCTGGAGCACCTGATTTTCATCCTACAACTACCAGACCAGCTGCTTGAGCTAAGCGATTCATCTATCCCTTTCCTCAAATTCCATTTTATGCTGGTTCTAGCAATCTTCCAGAGTTTGTTGTGCCATCTAGAAATCAGTTTTCCAGTCGAGCGCCTCCTCCAAGGCCACATCGATCTGGTCGTTACCCTCGAAAGTTCCTTCATTTTGTGGGCTCTAGTGTGTTAATTATTAGAGGGTTTGGGTGGCAACGTCTATCTCTGGGTCACTCTGTCCCTCCTTTATCGAGAGGAATCATCGTAGACGTTTCCTCTTGGGGATTGGTTTGTCCTCACCACCAGCGAGTGGCGCTCCTTCCTCCTCATACTCGAGCACTGGAGAATGCCGTTTGTCCTCTATGTCTTCAGGCATCGATGACTGCTCTGCCCCTCCTAGAAAATAGGGCGATTCCAATTGCCCTATGTTTGCTATCTCCTTTGCAGGGGATGCTTTGCCTTGCCCTAATTCGGCAACCACATTGTGTTGCTCTATTTGACCGCCATCTCCCTCTGCGTCGTGGTTTTGTCTTTGTGCTTCTACATGGTAGACCAATGTCGATATCAGCCCATGGTGGGCTAAGGCAGATGGTTCCCCCTTCTGGTACCGAGGGGCTTCATATTTTAGAGTAGTCGCCAGGTAGAAGGGTATATTTATTTTCCTTCCATGCACTAGGTGATTGAGGAAGTGCACATGATTAATGTTCAAATGCGTATACTTCCCTGTGCATGTGAAGAATCGAGCAATCTACTCAAAAATCTTTCATATATTCATGGGGAGACTATTTTTGAGTAACCCCTCCCTGTCTATCTGCACATTTCCTCCTAGTAGCAGTATTTCAGTGTATAGCTTTAGCACTCCGCCCTTGTATGCACATTCCCCCGTGAGAGGCAATCCAGTCGCCTGTGAGATGAACTCAGGGGTGACTAGAATTTCCACCCCTCGTACTTGGGCCACATCGCCCCTCAAAGAGGTGGTGAATTCTCTAGCTGCCTCCACATCTTGGACCTAACTGACCAAGGTGCAGTATTCGAGCCACCCCTTGACTTTGAATTGGGTCTTCACTGCCCCTCTGATTCCATCCTTATCATTGGGTTTGTTCTTTTTGATCGTGTGGTTCTTAGACCTTCCTCCCATGGCACCTTCTGGTGCTGTATATTTTTCTGTTCTTCCTTCTGTAGGAAGGCACCTTCTTATAGAAAATATGCCTAACCCTAGTAGTTATGGAAGGTGCCCTCTCATTGGCACATGGTTTCGGCTATGGGGGGATACGATCTCTATGACGATGGTATTTTTTTTGGTACTGCATATTTATAAATAATTATATAAACGATTTGATTTAGTATGCACGTACCTAATTCGGCATTCCAGTTGTCATGGTAGCCGCTGATTTGCTGACTTATGACATGAGGGATGGGTGTGGTCATTTAATGTCATTGATTCGTGTGATGCTTCGTTCTGCCCGAGGCGTCCGATACCTTCCCCATGTGGATGGTGCCCTTGTAGCGCCTTCCCAATGTGGATGGTGCCCTTGTAGCACCTTTCCAATGTGGATGGTGCCTTTATGATTGGTTGGGAGACACTTTTGCCTGCATGCGTCTTCCCAATGTAGGAGGCACCTCCTTCTGGTTTGCACCTTCCCGATGTTGGAAGGCGTTCCTTGATGAATGCGCCTTCCTCATGTTGGAAGGCGTATTCGGCGAATGCGCCTTCCTGATGTTGGAAGGCACCTCGACTGGATGAATGCACCTTCCTGATGTTGGAAGGTGCCTCGACTGGATGAATGTGCCTTCCTGATGTTGGAAGGCACCTTCAACTGGATATTTTTTCTTTTTTTTATTTGGTGCCTTCCTGCCACGGAAGGTGCCTATTTATTTTATTATATATATATATATTGAACTTCATAGGTGGAAGGCATTGTCTTTCGATTTGGCGCCTTCCAGATGCAGTAAGGTGCCTTCTTCTAGATGGGCGCCTTTCGGGTGCAGTAAGGTTCCTTCTTGTGGACTTTGCACCTTCTGGATGCAGTAAGGTGCCTTCTTCTGGTCTTGGCACCTTCTGACTGCCGTAAGGCACCTTCTTCTGGACTTGGTGCCTTCTGACTATCGTAAGGCACCTTCTTCTGGACTTGGTGCCTTTTGACTACTGTAAGGTGCCTTCTTCTGGTCTTGGCACCTTCTGGATGCCATAAGGCGCCTTCTTCTGGACTTGGCATATTCTGACCGCCGTAAGGCGCCTTCTTTTGGATGGTGATTTGACTGGAAAAAGGGTGATCAAGCCTTCCCAGTTTTTATTACGCTGCCTAGATTCTACCTACGAGCCAGTGTCAGAATGCTGAGCTGAATCAGGCCTGGTTTCCCAGATACCTATCCCTCGTGCTATCAGGTCCTCCACCTACAAAAAGCAACCAAAAAAAAAAGGAAAATAAAAGCAGTTAGATGTGTTTCGTGCCTGTTAGGCCCTAGATTTGGATGCCTGCAGCTTGCATGTGGGCATCGTCCCTGCAAAAACACACATTACAAAAAAACTATATTAACTAAAAAATTGGGTGAGAACTTTCATGCCCACAATTTCACCTATGAGAGTTCAGTCCAGATCTAGCAAGATGGGGTCTCCCCTATGCCTACTCTAGATTCCACCTGTAACGTTTCAAACATATTATAGGGGTGTAGTCGGTGGCCATTGACTGTGAACATGGTGTTGCTGCCATCAATGGTCTTAATGTGCACTACCCCATTCCTAATGATCTCTGCCACCTCATACGGCCCCATCCACCTCTACATAATTTTGCCCTTCCTTTCCTAAAACCGAGAATCATACAATAGTACCCATTCCCCTACCTGGAACTTCTTCAGCTTGATGTGGTTATCATGCCACTTCTTCCTCTGCTTTTGTATAATCTGTCCTCTGCAAAGCATCTAGTCGAATTTCATCCAGATGATCTAACTGGAGAATCCTCTAGTTTTGAGCTTCGTCCAAGCTCAAATTTAATTCTGAAGCCGTCATCAGAGTTTTGATTTCGAACTTGATGGGCATCATTGCATTTTTACCATAGACCAGTTGGAAATGTGTGCATCCTGTGGTGGATTTCCACGTGGTTTTGTATGCCCAAACTGCCTCTGGCAACCGTGTGGCCCAATATTTCTTGTGTTGCTGCACGGTTTTGGTCAGGATTTTTTCTATCTCCATGTTTGTCACCTCTACTTACCCGTTCGCCTACGGATGGTAGGGCATGGTTTTATTGTGCTGAACTCTATACTGCTCCATTAGCTCCTCAATTAATTTGGAGGTGAATTAGGGCCCTTGGTCTATTGTTATCTCCCGAGGAACCCCAAATCATGTGAAAATATGGGCAAATAAGAAATTGGTAACCGTTATTTCCTTTAAGTCCCTTAATGCCTGCACTTCCACCCATTTGGTGATGTAATCCGTGCAGACCAGAATAAACCTCCTTCCCATCGAAGGTGGATTGAATGGTCCCACAAAGTCCATGCCCCATTTATCGAAAGGGTCTAGGTGTACCTGGGGCTACAAGGGCATTTCATCCCGATGGGTTGGTCTACCCATCCTCTGGCACTCGTCACACTTGCTGGTATATGCTGCCGTGTCTTTGAACAGAGTGGGCCAAAAATACCCAACCTATAGGATTTTGTAGGCAGTTCATTTCCCTACAAAGTGTCCTCTACATGGCTCATCGTGACATGCCTTGAGCACTTCTGAAAACTCTTGTTATGCTACACATCTTCTTATTATTTGGTCTCGTCCTATTTTAAATAGGAGACCATCCATCCAAAGGAATGATGCACTTTTCTCTATGACCGCCTGCTTTTCTCGATAGGAGAGAGCAAGTGAGGTCCTTTCAATGGCCAAGTAATTGGCTATGTCTGCATACCACGGAGTTTGTTCACTAATAGCAAACAGATGTTCATCCGAAAATTGATCTTCCACTGCTTGATGATCTGCTGGTATCAATATGGATAGAAAATATGCCATGACATTGTCCTTGCCTGGTTTATCGACTATAGTGATGTCGAATTCCTGTAATAGCAATAGCCATCTGATAATTCTACCACCAATGGCTGGCTTGCTCATCAGATACCTGATAGCCACATGGTCCGTATGGACGAAGACCTTGTATCCCGTTATATAGTGGCAAAATTTGTTTATTGCATGGACAACTACGAGGAATTATTTTTTTGTCACTGTGTAGTTGAGCTCTACTCCCACCAAGTTTTTACTGACATAATAGATGGCATAAAATTCTTTGCCGTATTTTTGCCCGAGGACTGCTCCGATCACACCGTTAGATGCATCGTAGTAAATATGGAATGGTATGGCCCAATTTGGTACTCTCAAGACCGGTGCAGATATCAATTTTTCTTTCAGCAATTGGAACGCTTCTTCACATTCTCCCGTCCAATTGAACTCTACGTCCTTAGAAAGTAGGGTGTGCAGTGGTTTGGCAATCTTACTAAATTCGGCGATAAATTGTCGATAGTACCCGGATGATCCAAGGAAACTTCTTACCTCCTATTTTTTGGGGCTAAGTAGGTCTCTGATGACCTCAATATTCCTCTTGTCTACTTTTATTCCTTCTACAAAGAGGTGGTGTCCCAACACGATGCCTTCCTGCATCATCATAAAACATTTTTCATTACTTAGGGACAAATTATTTTCCTTGCTCTTGTCGAGCACTCTTTCCAGATTTGTCATTGTGTCTTCGAAGGTTTCTCCATAGGCGGTGAAGTCGTCCATGTATACTTCCACCCCGTCTCCTATCATATTAGAGAATATGCTAAGCACCACCCTTTGAAAGGTGGCCGGTGTGTTGCATAGTCCAAAAGGCAATACCTTATAGGCAAACGTTCCCCATGGACAGGTGAACGTTGTTTTATCTTGATCTTCTTCCCCTATCTGGATCTGGTTGTAACCACTGAATCCATCCAAAAAGAAGTATTTTCTTCCTGAGCGTGTGTCCAAGACCTGATCGATGAACGAGAGTGAGAAGTGGTATTTCTTAGTCACCTTGTTCAACGCTCGGTAGTCCATGCAGATCTGCCATTTCCCATTCTTCATGGGGACCACCACTAATGGTGATACCCATTCACTATCAAAAATTAGATATATGAGTTCGGCAGCCAGAAGTTTGTGCAGTTCTTCTCTGACAATGTCTTTCATTGCTAGGTTCATCCTTCTCTGTGGCTGTCGACTAGGAGTTGCCTGGTCATCTAAATAAATTCAATGGGTACATATTTTTGGGTTGATGCCATGCATATCTGTGTAGTCCCATGCAAATGCTTGCTGGTGTTTTACCAGAATCTCTTCCAATTTTTCTAGATGTGTGGGTGTCAACCTATTTTTGACATTTAATGTCCTCCCTAGCCCAACGTGTATTTTTTGGATGTGTTGATCTTGTGCGCTAGTCAATGGTGATCCAGGTGCAGGGGTGGATGATTCTCCATGTAGAAACTCCATGATAGCACCATCGTCGTCCTCTTCTGCCACCTCCTCCAAGGTCATCACCGGCTAGATCATGGACAACTTTGTAGTTCCATGCTCGATGATCCTGGGTTCTTCTGTCGAGTCCATAGACTGAGCTGGCGATGAAATGGTCAGCCTTTTGACATTTTGCCCATTGGAGATGGTCATTAGCCCATCCCGACAGCTGATGTAAGTGTCAGCTATTGCCAGCCATGGCCTCCCTAAAATGAGTGGGTAACCGCCCAGCCTGGTCTTGGTCTGCAAAACTAAAAAATCGGCTGGATATTCCCATGCACTGACTATTTTTATCACATCTTCCAGCATCCCTTCTAGTGATACAGTTGATCGATCGTCTAACTGCAGCACTATTGTGGTTGGCTTCAGGTTCGTGAGTCACAGCCTCTACATGGTCTCTTGAGGCATCATGTTGATTGCTGCCCCGAGGTCAACTAGTGTGTTGGACAGGGAATGTCCTCCAATTTTTACGATCAACACTGGGCTGCCTGGGTTTGCATACTTCGGATGATGTGTTCTACCCATCATTAGATCTGCCAGTTTACCCATGACGTTGATAGTCTAGGTAACTTTTCGTCTCGGTCTCCTTAGACACATTTCTCTAATTGCCTTGGTGTAAATGGGGACATCTCGAATTGCTTGAAATAATGGGATTGTCACCATGAGATTCTTCAAGCTCGATAAGATGTCGAATTTTGGCTGTGTTGTTTTTCTTTGTTCTTACAACCAGCTAGGAAATGGAGCCTCCGCTCTCTCAAGTGCTTTTCCCTCTTCTACCAGAGGTGTCTCCCCAATTTCTTCCTCCTCTTCTACCAGTGGAGGAGTTTCTACCACTTCTTCCTCCTCTTCTACCAGAGGCGGTGTCTCTACTCCTAGTCGCCTACCCGATCTAAGCTGAATATTGTACATATGGTACATCTCACCTTCTACGTTGTATGTCGGTTGATTTACTCTGTTGTTCGAGTTTGCTATCAGTTGTGCTGGTAGGTGTGTAGGTCTCACTGCTAGCAATACTGGTAAGTTCTATTAGACGTGAGCAGGAGCTACATTCTGTGGAGTCTGATTCCATGCATTGTAGCCTCTCCACTGCTGCCCAGGATATGGATATGGCATCCATGGCTACTGATTCGAGAATGCTATTGGGGGTGCGTTCGTCCAGGGTGACGGTCCCCACCACCCCATATTAGGTGGTTGAGGTGGTCCTTGGTGCATGTATGACCCTCCCCCATATGATGGCATCCCAGTTGGTATATTCCCCATGGGGGGCTATGGCCAAATCTTACTATTTCCTATGAAGTAGTCTTTCGTGTTCTCAGCCGCTTCTTGGTTACTGGGCAGTTGTCGGCACAATCAAGTTTTATGATTTAGATTGCAAATTGCGCATATTATGACCTTGTTTTTTGGGCATGCATTCTTTGCATGCCTTCCTCTGCATTTTGGGTAGAAATAGGCTAATGCTGCATCATTTTCTTGTTTCTTCTTTTCTAACAGTAGCGTATCCATCTGTAGTGCTAGAGATGAGAGCATTTCGCTCTTCAAATCCTCCAGCATGTTTCCTATTTATATTTTGGTGACTGAAGCAGTTGCCTTCATGGTCCTAGCGGTGATTTTGCCTCGCCTTCTCGAGTAGTTCCAGCATAATTTTTGGATGTTGTCCATAGCATGCTGATAGATATCACCTCCAGAGATCATGTTGAGAGCCTCCGATGACTCATTGGTAAGTCCCCTCAAGAAGATGCTTTTGAGGGACTTATCAAATAGCTTCGAGTGAGGGGACCATTGAATATTAAAGGTGAATCTCTCCTAATACTCCTTGAGAGACTCATCTTCTCTTTGTGTCATGCTCAGGACCTCCTCCCTGGAGTCTCTTGCTCTCCCTAAATCTTGATATTGCTCTAGAAAGAGTGTCTTCATCTAGTCCCAGGTGGTGATGTGTTTGTCTCCCAAACCGATGAACCATCGTAGAGCTGCATCGTCTAATGTAGAAGGAAATAATTTCAACTTCTACATGTTTGATTTGTAATCCACAGACCTGCACAAAACATCAAATTTGAATAAAAACATGTTAGGGTCCTCAGTCGGGTGTCCTTTGAAGGACGAAAGGTGAGCAGGGGATATGTTTTTCATTTTGGTATCTCCTACTCCCTCCTCTATTGGGAAACTAAATCCAGATGAGACTTCATCATTATCTACCATTTTTAGAAAATGTGGTTTCTAATGCAGCGTTTATGGCCTTCCAGTCATTTAAAACTTTTTGAGTTAATGCTCTAAGGTTTTCTGGTGAGATCGTCTGATCCTCCATAGCCTTTCACAAAAGGGATTCCTCTAGAGGAGTCCTATTAAACAGGGGATTTGTGATGATTCGTTTGACCCATTATTGATGGGATGAGGTGGCACTTTGCACAAAGTGTGGTTCTTCACTCCAATGGACTGTTGGTAGGTCGGGCGAGTCTAACTCAAATCCAAAATGCTCGGCTGACTCAGGTCCTGATGGATTAGTTCTTATAAAGTGACCATTAGGTCCTCTTCTTCTCGAAGAACTCATACAAGGTCAGATAGAAGGTTTCAAGGTATTGTAAGTAATATAATTAATATGCTTCCCTGAAAATGGTGCCAAAATGTTGCGGGCCAAACAAGGTGAATGGTTTCCTATATTTGTCACATGCCCGCGCATTTAATTATCAACCTAGGGAACTTCATAAACTTGCGAAGAGTTAGAATCAGGTTACTACAATACCACTGGAGGTGAATCTGCTAATACTACATTTGGGGGGTGTTCTTGAGATGGTTGTCAATCATTCTCGCACTCCTCAATAAATTACGTAAGAAGAACAAAATTTAAATCTACAGAAATAAATCATGTACATATTCTTGAAAATAAACCTACGACAATCACTAGAACTAGTAAACTAATGAACATTCCTATGAAAGCAATAAACTAATTAAAATAAATAAACAAGAAGGAAATGGGGAAGAAATACTGGCTTGGAGTGGGCCCAGGCTCCAGTAGCTTCTTCTCGATCGAACATGCGCTTTAGAACTTTTGTAACTGTAATATATTTATCAACGCATTACAATGTAACTCTAAAATGGATTAAATATCTCTCTATCTCCACATATATTTTCTATATCTCTATATATATTTTTAGAATGATCTGTGTGTGTTTATATAAAACACCCATAGAAATTTTGTTACAGAAGTGGTTACAACAGTTGATTCTTCCCAGACTAAATTAGAACAGTCTGGCGAATGCAATCGATGTTTTTCATTCTATTTTGATGGCGACGTGTTCATTTCGATTTGTGCTTTGCCTGGAATCCGTAAGACATTTTGATATGTTGGTGCTATCTCCAATTTAGCTCTGCATGATGCAGAGCTAGAACTACACCAGCTGTTGCTATCCACGTCCTTCAAGTCTGGTCAATGGGCAAAGAATCAGTGGCGCATTCTGATTGCAAGGATGCGCTCACATTCAGTTGGCACCTTCCAACTGCAGGGAGGCACTCACATTCAGTTGGCACATTTCGACTACAAGGAGTAACTCGTCTTTGGTTTGGTGCCTTTTTACTGTAGGGAGGCGCTGATATTCAGTTGGCACCTTTCGACTGCAGGGAGGCGCTGGTATTCAGTTGGCACATTTCGACTGCAGGGAGGCGCTCGTCTTTAGTTGGTGCCTTCCTATTGTAGGGAGGTGCTAGTATTCAGTTGGCGCCTTCCAACTGTAGGGAGGCTCTTGTTCCCTTGGTGCCTTTTGATTGCAGGGAGGAGCCTATGTTCTCTACATTGACCCCCAATGAAATAATGTGCCAGGTCCATCAAAAGGACCTCGACTGTTCCAAATCTAACTAAATAAACTGTAATTACACAAAACATACTAAAAGCACACAAATCATTCATAAAATCACGCAATCCTTATTATACAGCCGCATATTGATCAAAGAAATATGTACAAAATATGAGCATTTCTGGTGCTCATCAATATATACAATTACTACTAATGGTTGAAATCACATCTATAATGGGACCTACCATATAACAACAATGCAATACTCTCAAATCATCCAAATCAATCATCTTGGTCAAGCGACTCATCACTTTATTTATTGTCCTTCCCTCATTGACTTACCACTTGAGGGGTAGTCATAATATCAAAAATCATAATCAAAATCAACAAAGGATCACTCGATCATGTCAAATATATTTGTTTTATGAATCATTTCCAAAAACTATGATAAAGCTTACCCTTTGTTGTGGAAAATAGCAAATATTATGAGATAAGCCTTTGTCACTCCATCTATCGGTCCTACATGATTATACCCAAAAGTGCCAAAGCACCAAGTTTAAGCCTTCCATCCCATTGAAAGAAATGATTCTAATATGTGCATGTTTATCATGGTTGGGGCATTTAATGTTGATAAGATCAATGATCATAACACACCCTACAATATGGCCCTAGGTGGTCTATTTTTACCTAATGTTGTGTTTTCCCATAATGCATCCCAATAAGAGGAATCTGGAGACACCTAAAATACATCATTTTTAGGAAACTACTCATATGGGCACATTTGAAGACCATATGACTAATATTGGATATTTCCAAGAGCTATAAGTGGTCGTAACCACTCACAAGGGGTAGTTCTGACCCATTCAGGCATGATCGCTATTGACCATAATGATCATCAAATCAGACCATTGAAGCTAAGAGTGATCACGTCTGGTCATTGCTCTGGATGGCAACTAGCACTAAAATGCAAACTAAATTTGAATGCAGGTCTAGATCATGTAGTATGACTACACCTACATCGAATTCAAGAAATTTTTAGTGTGGATATCCTAGAGGTCCTCCTGACTTCAACTTACATGCAAATCTAGAACTGAGCCTTACCCTCCAATGGCTAATTACACGATCTAAATCTTGGCTTCTCCAATAAGCCAAGATCTAGATCTAGATTTGGATCTAGGAGGTCTACATATGCATCCTCCTAAGAACAAGAAACAATATGGAACATCCAAGTTTTTTCTATCCAATTGAGCAATGACAATGCACCATTCAAGAATTCAATTCCACACGAGCTTCATCACCCATCCATCTCTAGACACGAAGGTGAACCTTTAACATCAATTCATATGAAGGATTGAGTGTCATACCCCCTAGTTTAAGAGGTAGACATTTTTTGTTCATAGTCGTTGTCTTCGACAATGGCCTATAGGCATAGCCTAGGGTTCGAGTTATCATTTTATGAGTTTTAGCATAGTTTTTTTATTGCTTAAAATTAGATTAGCATAGATCTATCTTTTACATTGTATTTGCATGGTATTTTCTTAATTATTAATACATTTATTATTTTAGTTACATTTTATTCTTTCATCATGTTTATACATAATTTCATGTAGATCTTCAAAAGAAGCCTCATCATGAGAGGCTGCATATGCTACTAATTATTATTTATTGTTTCTTGTATGTATATTACAGATCTTGGACTAATTCAGTGCACCTGGGGCATTAGATCCCTCTGATAAAGTGAGAATAAGGCATTAGTAAGCCCTTGAGAAAATATGTGTATGAATCTAAGAGGCCTACAGAGTGCACCAACCCATTTCAGGGGACCATTTTCACTTGTAATGATTGTATCAAGCAATCAGTATCCCTAAGAGGGACGTATCTTTAACCGAAGTTCCAAATGAAGTAATAAAAGAGATATTGTGTTCTTGTTAATTCTTTGTCTTTATGTTTTCATGGTTTCATGCTTGGTGTTATGCTAAAAGTAGATTAGGTGTATTGCTTTCCAAGATCATACATATAGATTACAATTTTAAATTGTGATTAAGGTGTAATCTTATTGGATAAATTACAAGGTTAATTTGTGTAATCTTGGGTGAAAGCTTACAAGAGTGATTTGAGTTTAAAAATGTAGTCTTTAGGGATAGATTACAAGTATGAGTTGAGTTTAAAGAAGTAATCATGTGTGAGATTCAAAGTCGATTTCAATAAGTAATAGATTACAAGGGTGATTTATGATCTTCCATGGGCAAACTTTATAGGGACTCTATCATAACCATATGAATGATCCTATTCATGGATTATGAGAACTATAATAGGATATGGTGGGAGTTTTCTAAAGTGTTAAATGAGAATGTTAAATATTAGGTATGGATCTAATCTTGGAGAGAGTATGGGATCTCTCTATGTGAGGTAGAACTTTAGACAAATTCAATACTATATTGGGTTATAATGACATCTAGGTTGGAGAATGAACGTGGGATTTATTCTCAAGGGAATTATGGGGTTCCATCTTGGTAATTGATAAAATTTCTCCTTAATATGTAACTGATGATCTTTCATAAACATGTAGATATAAGAATTTGTGATATTTTTATTCATTGATGGCTTAGAGAAAGAAAATGTGGCATTTCCTTAATTGCATCATAATTACAATAAGGAACAAGTTGGTTCCTTTTATTGCATATAATTGTTTAGGAAAGGATCTACAACACACATTTTCTATATTTGTATTTATGACAATTTAAAGCTTATGAAATGAGAGGAGAAATATATTTTGTAGGCTAGGTTTATTCCCCGTGAGGGTTCCCAGGGTATATGTTGTGTACTTCTATTTGTGGTTTGGAAATTGTGGGTGATGTATTTACTTTCTAGTATGATGATATCTAGATGGATCATGGATATTGCATATGATAAAAGTAGTAAATAATATTTGCTTTCTAATGAGAAGAAGCTTTTACATTCATATAAGATGTTTATTAGAATATTGTATGATGTAATATTTTGTTAACAAGTAATGTTCTATAATATATGATGCCTATGTGTTTTCCAATGAATGACTCTTTTATTATGATGGAATGGTTCTTTTATTGTAATTAAATGGATTACATTTGAAATTAAGTGAAAGTCTTGATATTAATATAGTAATATCCATGTGTTGTTTAGATGATACATGTATGATATTCTATTGCAAATTAATGAAGTTAGGAGAATGGATTGAAAGGGCATTCATTTGTTTAGGTAAATAAAAATCCTAATATTAAAGAGGTAGAATCATACATATAATGATAGAATGTAAAATTGGATAGGAGTTGGTCACTCCTATCATGATATTTGACACTGACCATGTCATAATACTCTCGATTACTTCCTTCCCCGCATGGTATTGATTCAATATTGCTTGGTTGAAACTTAACATAATAGATATGATCAAAAAAATCTATCTCAGGTTTGGTTGATAAAGTGGACTATTACATTTGGTTTCAGAGCCCAAGATAGTTAGTGGACTCTAGTGATGGGTCTAGGCTAGCAAAGAGATGGGTTTTGATTGCAAACCTATAATGGTTCTTGATGAACTCTAAATACATAGTAAGGGAAGAATCAAGTGCTCAGAAGCTACTAATGTACAAACCTTTCTCTCCCATACCTGTATTCACTAGTGAAACAAAATGGAAGGGTGAGGGAACCTCCCACAACTTGTAGAGTACCTAAGAGACCATTGAGAAAATATTTTTGATACTTGCGGAATGTAGCTAAGCCTCTTTCTTACCAAAATTTTTGAGTAGAAAATGTATTCAATAATTGATCAAATGGGCAAAAACTTAGATTTTATCTCATATTATGGAGATTAAAGGTTGAATGGAGCAAGTAAGAAAAATGGTAGACATTGGAGTGTCTATGAGGGTTTGTGTGATAACCCCTTAACCCCCATTGTATGATATGGAAAGAAGGTTAAGTATTACAAATTATTAATGTTCTATCTGCATGATAGGATGTTTAGTCTTCAAGGCATACACCAAATATATGGGTTGAAATAGACCTAACATGAGTTTAGAGGTAGCTAGAAAGGGAAATGGGCATTCTTGTTGAAATAGACAAGAGAATTCCCAAGAGAAAGGTATATTTAATTACCCACTGGTCTAATAGGAGGGTTGGCCACTCCTATCCATAGAATATACATTGACCATGTTGATATTTGTGAAGTGTAGCCTTGGACTTACTTGAGTATTCATATTTAATAGAACCACACAAAAATTGTGCTAAATTAACCCCTTGATAATTAAGATAACTATGTTAGCTATAAATTTTCCTAAGAGTATTTGGAATTGAAAGGCATCTATGAAGAGACAAACCATAGGATATGGGAAGATAATATCATATTAAAATTTGCAAATGGGAATACTACCTTGCAATAAGGCAAGAGTTTGGGATCAACAAAAGAATATTTTCTTTTATATTTTTGATAAATGTTACAATACACTCATGGTGTTCAACCAGAGGCTATGGTGTAGGAAATGGTGAAACCAAAGGTAATTACCACTTGATTGAACATGATAACCATTTGCATATCACTAGAACCATCTTCTAGCATGATACCATAATATGTGCAAACATGAATAAACTCCATACCTGGCCTTACCAATTATAGTTTATGGGCATCATATATGGTCACCTCCAAGTACTACCCAACTTCGTAGAAATAGTATACCACTCGACCACCCGGGTGGTGGTCAAGTATACTAAGATGTGCTACACTATTTAAATCAAGAGACTACCCTTACACAACGCATGTGGTATTATCACCCACATAGTTAAACATAAGCATAAATATTCACTATTTAGTTGAAGCACAAAAGACTCTATGAAAAAAAAGAGAAACAAAGTATAATCTTAAGGGGATTTAATATAGCAATGTCTTGAGAGATAACTATGGGTATGGTAAACCTAGTCATGATAATTTACAAAACCAATAGGAAAGTAGCTATTGGGAAGTATGTAATCATAGGAAAAAAATTCCTAAAAAGTAAGGGTTACCTTAGAATTTAAGGTAACTCATAGAAGACCTTGCATAAGGGAAATATGCATCTCAATTAAGGAAGTAATCCAACAAACATGCATCTTAGGAAATATTTTTCTAAATGATGTAGATGTAGATACCTAAAACACATCATGTTTAGGAGACTACTGATATGGGAACTTCTACAGACCGTATGACTAATCTTGGACCTTTCCAAGAGCTAGCAGTAGTTCTAACCACTCACTAGGGGAAGTTTTAACCTATTCAGGTGCAACAACTATCTACCATAGAGGATGTCATCACCAACCACTATCACTCATAGTGGCCATGGATAGTTGCTTATATGGAAAATGACTTGCACTAAAATAAAATTGGTCGTAAATGCGGGCCCGAATCACGTATGGTAACTAAAATTGCATTGGATTCGAGTGGTTTTGGGCACGAATCTCCTAGATTTCCTCCTAATTATCATTGCCATACAAGTATAGAATTGTGCCTTCCTCCTTGATGACCAAATTCATGAATATTTGGATCTTGTCTCCTCAAAGAAGCCAAGATCTAGAATTTTGGAGGCCTACATATGCACCCTCCTAGAAACAAATATGGACCCAAAATTTTATGTAATGAAGCCCTATACAAGTGAGCAGTGATTTGAAAACCCTTGAGGAGAGTCAAAGTGCTTCCCAATTGCATATCACTGAGCCTGTGATCAACCATGAAGCTTTCGAAGGAATAAGAAACATACATCACAAATTCACATCGATCTAATTTGAATCCTTATGATTTTCACCACCATTCTTTCTCTAGATATGAAGGTGACCTTTGAACATCAATTTAGACGATGAGTTGAGTGTTTTAATCCCTATTTTTTGAGGTAGAAGGTCACCGTTAGTGGTCACTATAATCGACAATAGCCTATAGTCATGATCACTTTTGAGCGATAGTGGGTAAGTTTTGAGTCACCATTTCTTTAGTTTTAGCATAGATTTCCTATTACTTCTACTTTGTCAGCTTAGATTAGAGTAGATTTATCTTTTCCATTGCATTTGTAAAATGATTTCTTAGTTATTCATGAATTTTTGCTCATCTTTATACCTTTATGCTTTTATCATGCCTTCATGTCATTTTATGCAAAATCTTTGAGACAAACCTCATAACGAGAGGCTAGATATGCTATTGATGTATTTTGTGGTTTCTTTGTGCGCAGGTGACATGATCTATGAAGATCAAAACTATATCCAAGGACATTTCCTCTGTACAAGAGAGAAGGAGGCACCAATAATAAGCCCTCAATCAATTCATGTTGATCTAGGAGATATTTGAAGTGTACCACCCTCATTTAGGGGCTTCCAAATATTGTAATCATTGTATCAAGAATTGGTATCCCTAAGAGGGACCTATATGTAACCGTATTTTATCATGAATTAATAAAAAAAGCTTCATATTTTTGTTAGTTCATTGTTATACATGCTTATTTATTTTATCTTTGATATAATGATATCAATATCTTAGGTGCATTGTTTTCTAGCATCGTACAAATGGCAATCACGACAAAAACACCTGATTTTTATGTTGATTTGTTGATATTTTGTATTTTTTGTATGCAGGTGCAGCCGCTCTAGTTGAAAATAGCTAGAAAATCTTAGATACTTTTGAATACAATGAGTGGCAATGGTCGACAGAAAACATGCAACAGTAGACAACCTGAGCAACATTGGTGGGATTGATTCTCTACAATTTTTCACTTCTCTATATATGTTTAAGTTCCAAAATGTAGTAGAGAAATTTATTTTAATTATAAAACATAGAGAAATTTAAAGAAAAAATGATTAAATTCTCTTAGATTTTTTACTAATCATTGCTAGGAACAGTGGACTTCTGATTTTAATCTGCTCTAGTCTCCAGTGGTTTAGATTGTTTGTATAGATTGCATGCTTGGGACCCAAACAGAGGCCATTGCTTCATAATTAATATTGCATTCTCTAAAAATCATGTAGTTATTTAGATGTACATTTTCTTAAAATAAAACATTTCTTTTTAGGCATATAGGAAAAATCATGAGTGCTTCATGATGCATCTATTTCATTATGAAAATTTAAAAGGAACAATCACACACCACATTTCATTTAAATACTAGTGAGTTGGACTTCATCACCAACCACTGGGAGAGTTCAATTATGGTGGGTTTCATCTCTATTTGTTGGCTCAAATCTCATGAACCCATTATATTTGGTCAATAACAGATCCAATAACTGATGCAGCCTAAAAAAATTTCATGTGCTTCTCTTCAAAGGATATGACACTGACAAAGTGATATTGGGTGAGGATTTGGAAGGACCTGTGCTCCCTGACTAGGTGTGGGTTTCATATCCATACTTTGGTGGGTTTACATGATCATGACTTTCATTAACGATTATCACGCTATGAGAATACAGGTGAAAACCATTAAACTATATAAGCATTTATCAACATATTGCCAAACATGATGAGAAATAGTTAAAGTTTTCAACAAATCTAAAACACACAAGACCAATTTTAGGAACACCAATAACATTTAAAAGAGAATCATATTGTCTACTTTGTGTGTTTCTTGATTTTTTGGGTAATCAACATAAGATCCTTGATTAGGTACCAAACCCTAACCCTAATTTTTTTTCAAAAGAAAAAAATTAAAATGAAAAAGTTGTGTTGGTTTTATGATTACTCTATTTTTTAAGCCGAAAATAGGAAAAAAATGCACTAAAACAATCATATAATGGTCTAAAAAACTCCAAAAATTACCATATTTGTTTTTTTGTCTTAGTTAGCCCCTTGTGCACCTCTCACAGAAATTTTGAGTCCTAAATATTCATGCTTCAAAATTTACCAAAAATTCCTAAAAGTGGGCATTTTCCCATGAGCCCTGGTTGGCCAATTATTTCAAAAATATAAAATTTTTACCCAGATGTCAAATTTTGGAGTCATAGCTTATTATGATCAGCTCGTCATGTTGATCATTTTAGTATATAACACCCACAACTTTTTCAAAAGCCATTTTTTTTGTTTAAATGGCTGGGGGACCTCCCATGGTGAGCAAGACCTCCATTCTAGAGAGAATCAGGTTCTATAACCACTGAACATATCTAAATCAGTCTAGAGGACATGGCCATCCCTGAATGGCATCCCAGGTTTTATCATAATACCAATACCATCCATAGGGGATCTACCCATCGAGGTGATAGGGTTGTCACATACATGGTAGGATCTAACATAGTTGAAATCCCCTATAGCAAGATGGAAAGCCATCGGCATTACACAATGGATCACCCAGATTGGTTGCCTAGGCCTACCATTAGCCTGAAAGAATAATTAATCCAAGCTTAATTGGAGGTCTACCATTATCCTAAAAGAACAATTAATCCAAACATTTATACTACTTCCACTCATGGAAGTATAGGGCATATAGCTACATGCACTAATGATGCCACCTTTATAGATAAAGGCATAAATATAGAGAGGGATTCTACCAAGACTCTTTCCATAAGGACCCCTCATATGGAGTAACATATTCATAGACCTTTAGTGGAAAATTAATCTAACCACGTGGGTAGGCTGTATGAAGATGCATAATATTAGAAAAAAATACTCCAAGATAACAGGGAGGTGCTGCGTATAGATCAAGATCATATATATGGCCTTGAATAAGAGGTAGTGTGAGAACAACAGAGGAAGTGCCAATACCTATATGAATAGTACCTAAAGGATCATCTTACCTTAGAACAAAGGAAATGCAAAGAAAAATCACATGGGATAATTCCTGAAGAGGTATCCATGCCTGGCACACATAGGAAACAACTCAACACAAAATGCACTGTACATCCTCAAGATTTGCCTCCTAAAAAAGCAGATAAAACCCTTGCTATCAATAATAAATAAAATTATATATCTAGAGATCCCTTACCTAGTCTTGAGGTCAAGGAAGATTAAATAAAGCAGGTGAACGAGGTGTGCATAGTATCACCTAATGATGATATTATCACCATGGTCAATGTCACAATAGGGAAGGAGGAACTCCCTAACTAGTTTGTACCATTTTTGAACCAAATCAACACCAATCATTCATCACAATCCTCATAAAAATTAAATTCTATTACATCATGCAAGGACCCTATGATTACATTCCATAAATAGGAGACTAGCCAAGTCCCTAATGGTGAACCTGATATACCATTACACATCATAACTAAAATCAATCAGATTTTGTACAAGCAAGTTTTGATTAACATTGGTTCATCCATCAATATCATTACTAACACTAATTTGAAACATCTTCATGTTTCACCTTCACACATAAGGATATCCACTTCCATGCTTTGAGCATTTAACAATGTTGTATCTTGCATAGATGGCATAATAGTCCTCCCCATCCAAGTTGGACAAAAGACCATACCTACATTGTGCTACATCCTAGGAGATTCAAGTCAATACAACATACTACTTGGAAGACCATGGATGAGAACCATGGAGTGCATACCATCCATAGTGCATCAGTGCATTAAGTATGTTCATGAAAATAAGGTCCACGCAGTTCATGCCAACCCAGGCCCTTTTAAGTACTATAAACCAGTGGATCATTTGGAGGAGACTATTATGTCACCCATGTAGCAAAACATTAAACTTAATGATGTTATCTTGCATTTGGATGTGTAGACACCAAAACAACACCAATCCGATTATGTGACAACAAGCGCTGATCGCATTGACACAAACAACCCCTAGGGCAGCCCCCAGAGGTCAAACAGTGGTCCTAACCACTCCCAAAAGCAGTTTTGAGGGTCAAAAGTCAATTTTGCACCTTTTTGGCACCTTTTTCTCTATTCGTCCCACCCAGGGACGAATTCAGACTGGTATTCGTCCCACCCTGGGACGATTAAGCAATCGCTCCAGGGTGGGACGAATAGCAGGTTTGACTGGCAAAAAGTCAAACCTCGGCAACTCCGCCAGTTAACTGAGGCTTCAGGCCATGCAATTGCGAGGAATAGCTTTTATTCAAGAGGAGAGACTTCAATCATGCATGTCTTTATTTTAGAGACCTCATGCAAGAAGCTTTTTTATCAAGGAGTTAGCTTTTCTCTGAAAATAGGACAGTTAACTCAAGAGGCGCCCTCGCATGCGCAATTCAAACAAAGAGACCCTAGGTCTATAAATTGGTGGGTTTTACCACCCAAAAGATATACAGAGAAGGAGCATTTGAGCAATGAAGTGCTGCCAATTTCATACCTAACTGCGATTTGTGCTTTTACATCCTTAATCTCTCATTCGAAAGGGAGGTTATTGGGTGACTATTGGAGGCGCAAATCCATACCCAAAACCCGATTTCTGACCACAACTATCCACAAAATTTGTCGACAACACCCCATAACCAGTTTTGGACCCATCCCAAGTGGATTGGTGCCGAAACAGTGCTTCAATCGGTGGGCGTCCTGCCCCGGGCGCTCCCCAAACTATCACAGTGCTAATCGCCCCACCCCGGGATGATTAGAAATATGTGATAGATTTCTTGTTTTTTTCTTTTGCATCTGATTCTAGATAGGTTAAATAGGTTACAGTTCAAATTTCATGTCATTCTGATCATTTTTGACCAGGTTATTGTTGTTTCCCGCTTTCACTAACTTGCAGATGCCATCTTCAAAATATGGGTTCTAGAGGAAAAATTGGAGAAATATGAGCATCTGGGTCATCCCAAAATGCCCCCAATTAGCTAACCCCAAGTTTTTAGGTCTTTTGGAGCTTCCTAAGTAGGACATTGAATAGGGTGCTTTTTTGGCCAATTCTCACAGTCCTATTCGTCCCACCCTGGAGCGAGTACAGATCTGTGAGGAATTTTTAGACTGTTCTTTTTGCAATGGTCTTCTGATGATATTTTTATGCTTCTTTCAAAGTTTCAGGTCAATCAGAGTTTATTTGATAGTCGTTTTATTATTTTCATGCATACACTGACAATAGGCCTTGGGAAATATATGTTTCATTTGGTCTGCAGGTATTATTAATATTTTCTGTTTCTTTGAATGCAGGTTTCTGATAGTAGAGGAGCAAGAAAGAGCAAATAATCACATACAACAATGGTGGTGACATTTTGGTCCGCCCATCTTACATGTGGGCACGCGGAAGAAGGATTGTTAGCCATGGATCTTGTGACAAGAAACACATTTGACTCTCCTATCCCCTAAAAAGGAAGGAGATGTATTGTAACACAATTTGTAAAGCGTATCAATAAAATATATTACCATATTTCTATTGCTTTTATCTTGTGTCGATTTGCATACGTTATTTCTTGTTCTTGTGGCATATTCCTTTTTGTTTCCGTATCCTCGTGCTTTCAGTGGCGATCACGGTGGGACCTGTGTCCTTTGATTTTTAAAGATTAAATTTCTGATTAAAGTTGCTTGTTTTGTTGCTTACAGGTACCAAGTTTTCAAAAGCTAGACTGTTTCAGGCAAAAATTCAGAGATAACCGACTTGGGCAGAGAAAAGGTAGAGGTCTTAAACACCTTTGGTCAATTCTTTGCTTTGTGTTTTCTGTTTATTTGCTTGCATAGGAGAGTTTAGATGCTTGCTTGTTTCATTTTTTTCAACTTAAAATGAACCCCACACACCACATGGTAATTTAAACCAAGGAGTTGGTCGTAAAACCCCAACCCTTGAGCAAGACCAAAGGTGGATTCCATTATCACTTTGGCTTGAGATATTGCATCCATTACCCCGATCGTGACTGTTGCTAGACGTAAATCCTGATGAAAGCTGACCAAGTGTAGCTAGGGTGATTCCTAGCGCATGAGGATAAGTCTTCTATGGTAGGTGTCATAAACAGAGTGATTCCCCTTTCGTACCGCCTATGTTCCATGTATCATCTGCTCTCACGTACCTATAGTCTCCCTCACGTAAGGGCGGGTATATAGAGAGGTTGGTATATCGGTCCGACAATGGTATATTGAAGGGGCGACCATTTTGGGAGTCATAAGAGCCTTCATGTTGCATTTAAATGTTCTTCACAAAAATCTTCAAAACAAAACAAAAAAAAATCATCAAAAACACACTAAAACCAGTCTAGGACACACCATTAATCTTTAAAAGAGATAATCATTGCTTTGTGTGTGTATGTTCTTTTCTGCTTAGTGTAACAAAAAAAAAATCAAAAAATCATAAACAAAAGATAAAAATCTACGTAGCTTGTAGAGAGTCATTACCATGGTATTCACCCATAGTCAAGCCCACTCACGGGCAGACGCTACGGAGAATGTCCAAGGAGGCACGAGTCGCCTCCGTTACAGTCCCAAGGATTTGGTCATACCACCTTGGCGACCTGACACACAAGGCAGTCCCCTCCACACCTTAACGAAAAGGGACTATAGGGGCACCTCTTCTAGGGGCACTCCTGTTCAGCATAGCACCCAACACACACCCTTCCATGAGGGGTACATCCGTAGGAGAGCTCCCTTAGATGCTCGCTATGAGTGGTCACCACGCGATGAAGCGCTAGGTCAACATAGGGTTCGACGGGAGGAACCACATGATTACATTATCCCTCCTTCACCCCCTCTAGTTGTCAGGACTACAAGGACAAATCCAGAGCACAAGGCTCCTCAGGTAGGGCGAGCCAACTCCGCCCGTTCCTTTTTCACTTATGAAAGAGAGCACGAGGAAAACCCTTACCTTCCTCAAGAGCAATATACATCATGGGAGCAATACGCCTCCACAACTGCTAGCTATCAGGATCACCTACTGAGGCCAAAGCCTCAGGGGAATGCCGCTACCCCCAACAGAAGGAGGCGGCCTATAGAGATCTCGGATCATCATGACCGAGATAGATATTTAGGAGAGGCATCTAGGCCTTCTACACATGAGACGGTAGGACCAACTATCTTAGAATCTGCCAAGCATATCGCACATCGGATGCAACTCACGCTACTTGAGCTAGAACGACAATAGTTAGAGCAATGGTATCTTCTAAATAAAGAGTGCATTCAGAGCCAGAAGGATGAGTTGTTCCAACACACTATGCAGGCGAGGACTCCAACCCTTCGCACGCATAAGACAAAACATTATGAGGGACACAACCCCTCGATGCGAGATAGGTCACCGTGACCTTATCAAGCGCTACCCCCAATGCCTCCTAGATAGGAGCGGGAGGCTACTCCCTCGATTCCTCAAGCACCCACCCGGGTTCATGGGCCACCCTCAAAAATCCCTCAAGAAGCCTCTGAGGAATCTGAGCAAGAAAAAGAGTGGACTGAAATGCAATACCAAGGCAGGGGGGTGCTATCCGGCTACCCCTCCATAGGCCCCATGTTCCTCAATAGGAACCAACCAAAGAGGAGGAGCCCAAATCCCCCGATACATGCAAAGCATTAGAGCACTTAGAGTCGATAGAGCCCAAGATCTCGGGGTCCCAAAAGCCCAACTTATGCGAGGCTCTTCTTGAAGAGGATCAGCCTCTGACCGTAGAGCTACCCGAGGATGAGGTCTTCCATGTCTCAAAATTTCCAGAGAGCTTAATGGAAATATTCCCCTTAGAGGCACCAATCGAGCAAGCGCCACATCAAAGCAATCAGGTCCCCCCATAACGAGCGAAACAACTCCATGAGGACCACATCAATCTGCTCAAACAAGAAGAGCCTAGCATGTCATAGGCAATTGTCGAGGCCAACAAGGGCCTTTGGTTTTTTGACAGAGATTACGAAGCCGACACTGAGATGGAATATCTCAATCATGCACGATGACACAATCACCCTATAACCCATGAAGAACTGATGGCACAACTAGGTACAAGGCTAGGGCATGAGTGGCACGTTAACCCAGCACA